>JARWLC010000011.1:94466962-95666962 GCA_033318265.1 Phyllotis vaccarum | reverse complement strand
TGAAGGTGGGGTTCGGGGAAGGCCAGCCCGCGGTCAGGCCGGCTGTGGGAAGGGAAAGTGGGCTCCCCGGGCGACTGTTTCCGGGTGCTCGGGGAGTGGGTCGGGCGGGGATCGGGCCGGGGACCAGGAGGGCTTCCGTAGTGTCGCGGGCCGTCGACAGGCGGGAGTTGAGGGGGACCAGGCCGGCCTCGCGGCTGACTGGCCCCGTGGAGGCCCCACCGCGAGCGCGCGTCTGGGGGTTTCCATGGTGACAGTAAACAAGCCTCAACTGCCTCAGCTACAACTGCCAAGTCCCCGGGGTTCCACCCTCCTCTAGGTGCTCTGAGGGCCGGCGAGGTTCCGGATGTGAGTGGGAGCGTGGAGACAAGGAGCCCGAGGTGAGGGCCGCCAACCGGGCGGGCCGGCGACCGGGCCCTTCGGGAGTTGGACGGCGGGCGTGGGATTTGGCGTCCGAAAGGACGGGTCCGAGGTGGCCGCCGCACACCGACTGCCCTCGGGGGTTGGGACCGCGTGGTCGGTATCGGAAGCGGAGAGTATGTGTGGCCGCTTGGGTGAGGACTGCGGGTGGGGTGGGCGGGCGGGGGGGGAGGACGGGCCCGGGTCCGGAGTCACTCGGCCGGGGCTCCGGCCGCGGGGACCGAGGTGTGGGGCCCGGGACTCGGCATCGGTGGCACACGCTCGGAGAAAGGGCCGACGCGGGACGTTTGGGGGCGGGGCGGAGCGTTTCTCCCCCGCGGCGGGACACGCTCGGCCGTCTCCCCGGCGGGCCGCGGCGTTGGTTGCAGTTTTGAGAAAGGAAAGCAAAGCGCTCGCTCACGTGGCTGGAGGCTTTCGCAAGACTGGGAGGGACGACTCCGCCCTCCTCCCACGCCCGGCCCCGGCCTCCGGCCTTTTCCTCCTCCTCGTGGCGGCCCGGGAGGTTGGCGCACAGGTCTGTGTTGGCTCGGACCCTCGGAGGTACGGTGTTTGCGGTCGGGGTGGTGAGATCTTTGCCTGGGGAGGTTGTGGGGACGGCGGTCGGCCGCCTGCTTCAGTTCCGTGTACTTTTGCATGTGTTTGTGGCTCTTTACGGCTCTGCTGAAACTTGAGGCGGGCCTGCCCGGCCTTCCCTCGCGCGCGCTCTCCGGAGCGTTCCCGAGAGGGCCGGACGCTTGGCCCCAGCCCTGCGCGTCCCCGCGCGGCAGCCGCACGTGCCCTAGGACACCGGCTCCTCGGAGCACGCTTTCCCGCTTTTCCTGCCATGGCCGCCGGGGCACAAGCCAACGGGCCTCCTTCCTACCTGCCACAGCTACTTCCGAGCTGTCGCCTGTGGCTGGGGCTCTTGAGCGGGCTGGGCGAGCGCCCGGCGCGTTAGGCCGCCATGCGGCTGGTCCCGGATGAGTCTCTGGAGCCTGGGTAGTGTGGCTTTGGCTGCCGGGACCTCCTAGAGTACAGAGGGCTTTTTTTCCTTCGTTTTTCCAAGTTGAAAACATTTATTTGCGTATATGTTATGGGCAGGAGTCTTAGAGGTAAGAGATCAATTTTGAAGACTTTTTCCAGAGTGGGAAATCGAACTGAGATCTTGGCATCTCGAATTACTATCAAGTGTGTGTCTCTTCCTTTCTTTCTCTGTGTGTGTGTGTGTGTGTGTGGTTTTTATTGGGGTGCGGGGCCTTTTCTAAGTTTCTTGTAGTCCTGCCTGTCTAGGAACTTGTTTGTGGACCTGGCTGGGCTCAAAACTCAGACTGTCTCTGCCTCCAAAGGGGATTAAAGTCATGAAGCACCCTCCACTTCCGGAAAGTTACCAAATAATTCAAAATTAATTAAATCATAAGATCTTGAAATAGTTACTCAAATCTTTAAAGTTTGTGTGTGTGAGAGAGAGTAGAGGTAAGGGAGAAACTTGTAAGTCATTTCTTCCCGATATTGTGTTCAGAGATCCTTCTGGCTATAAGCATCTTATCAAATGAACAAGCAACCTCTTAAGAGTTGTGCTTATGAATTTTTTGTAAAAATAGAAATATCCGAGTTTTTTCCGGTAGACAAAAATAGGTCATGTGTGTGCGCGCCCGCGCTACCTTTTGACAATATTTTCATTTTAAGTTAGAAAGTTATTTCAGTGAACATTAAGAGATATGTAATTTATTCTGCTGTATACCTAGTTTTTTTTTCTTCGAGACAGGGTTTCTTTAGTTTTGGAGGGTCTTTAGTTTTTGGAGGCTGTCTTAGAATCTGTAGACCATGGTGCCTCACCTCAGCTGGGATTAAAGACCTACCCCACCATCGACTTGGACTATTTCTCTATCCCTGGCTGCCCTGAGACTATCTAGACCAGGCTAGCCTCATACTCAGATCCGACCATCTCTGCCTCCCAATTTCTGGGAGGCCATCACTTCCCAGCTTCTTCTGGCAGCTACCTAACAGTATTGCTGTAGTTTAATCTGGCTTTTATTTTGAGGTCTATCCAATATTCTGTTTTTCCCTAGAACTAAAAATTCTTACTTGCTCGCTCGTGGGTTTTTGGGGGGAGGCTCGTGTAGCCCAGGCTGGGCCTCCAAGGCATTATATCGTTACTGAAGATAACCTCCATTGAATTCTTGGATCACCCAGCTCTACCTCTAGATTGTTTGGATTAGAGGAACACCACATCTCCTTAATAGGTGATAGTCACAATAGGCAACCCACTGGATCACAACCCCTGTTCTGTCTAGTTTTTTTTTTTTTTTTTTTTTTTTTGTAGTTTTAAGTCTGATTCTTCTATGTGTATGTATGCCTCTGTGTGGGCAAAGTTCAAGGCAAAAGCTGGGTTCCATAGTGTGTCGAAGGAAAAAAGCCTGAGCATCTTAACTCTAAAGTAAACAAGTAGAAAAAATGTATAACCTTTTTTGAGATAGGTCTCACTATTCTGCTTGGCTGGCGTGAAACTTATAAGGTTGGCCCCAAACCCAGAAATCCACCTTCTGCCTCCAGCAGTGTTGTCAATTTCTGGGATTAAGGGTGGTGGTAACAAAAGATATGATAAAACCTTTCACTAAGGCTGGGTGGTGGTATACACCTTTTTTGGGGGGGTTTCCTTTTTGAGGCAGGGTTAATTCAGGGACTTGGGAGGCAGAGACAGGTGATCTCTAGCTGTCCTGAGAACAGCCTGCCTGGTCTACATACACTGAGAAACAGTCTTGAAAAACCAAACACCCCCCTCCAAAAAACAAACCCCCCCATCTTTATTAAAGTAGAAATCACTTTAAAAAGAATATACTAGGTAAGTAGATGTCCCTGCCAAGTTGCTAAAGGCTATTGAGAATCGTGAGACAGAAGAGTACAGTAGCATTTAGCCACATTAATTGGGCTAAGTCTAGGCATAGCAAGAAAAATTTTACAAAACTCTGCGTATTTGTGTGACAATAATCTTGTTCTTAATCCCATGGTACAGATGAGAAAATGGAGTCTTGGAAGAAATCACTCACCAGGGATGCAATTGGAAAATAGGACTTAGGTTTGATTCCCATTACTTAGGGTTTCTGTCTTCACTGTATGTGTTAATAATGTAGGATTCTTAGGGGCTCACAGCATAGGAAGAATTGAACTCAAGTTTAAGATTACCATACTTTATTTTGCTGCAAAATAAGCCTGCAAAGATTTACTGCTGGAGATAAAACTGGGCCCTTTTAAATGCTAGGCAGGTGCTCCTACTGAGTAGCATTAATTTTCCATAAAAAAAATTAATGTATATGACATGAGTGATTGGGTGTCCAGCAGGTTCTAGGAACATGTCAAGGTCATAGGACAACTTTTAGTTTCCTTTGCTACTGAGGGTTCTGGGATAGGTAGAAATGAGGTCATCAGACTTTCAGCACATGCTTCCATCCTGTCACTTTTTTATTTTAAAATTTTATTTTTGAGATAGTAGCTGTTGTAGCCCTGGCTGTTGTGCTCCTTCTGACCTCAAACTCAGGTCATCCTGCCTCTTGAAAACTGGGATTAAAGGTGCTTGCCATCTCACCCAGATTCCTTTTGAATATTTAGAGGTGAGGTATTTCCTGATATCCTAGGCTGTTTTCAAACTAGGACTCTCTTGTTTCAGGTATCCCTTCTAGTGTTGAGATATTTAGTGTAGGATTACAAGTATGGACCACCACATGCAGCTTCAAATATTGTATAGCTGACACGTTTTTTGAGTCAAGAACTAAACAAAGTTCTACCAGATTTGGTAGGCAAGTGTTTAGCAATCTTACAAATTTTTACTCCATATCTGGCTCTAATAGAAGCACATTGCAAACCACTAGTCGATTTTCTTTTTTAATCTCAGTTTTCCCCACAAATTGGTAGTTACCTTGCAATTGTTTCTATTGGGACTGTGGTTCTAATAGGCCTTCTACTGGTTGTGTTTTCTTAGTTATGTATAACTGTTGTGTCTTCTAGGGGAGTGTCACCTCCCTCCTAGGTATAGGGCTGTAGCCCAGTAATCCTGTCAGGTGCTGGTATTAAAATGTAATGAGATTATCATTATAGTCTAGTCATTTTGATTCTCAAAATTATAGATTTGTCTAGTTTTCTTTACCACCAGCTTAACACTTAATATTTCCTTTACTCTTTAGATTCATCTACTATCTTTTCCTCTTCCCACATATTCCCTGTTTTGCATGTGTATCTTGACATTTTTGATGTCCCAGTGAGGTTTTTAGAACATGGTCTTGTTAGGGAACAGCATAGTATTATTAACCTACAGCACATTTAAGAAACATTTATTTTGTACTTTGTCTATGTGCTAAGTTGTAGTGATTTCTCTATTATTTTTTACGTTTTCACTTTTTATTTATGACATTCCCCAATGATCTCTTCTGGTCAAAAGTTCTTTGAGACAGTTCCATCAGCCTTAGCCAATTGGAGAATAGAATCCTCTGACTTGCCCTTCCTGCTGGCCCCACAGATAGGAAGATTTAATGGCCACTTTAATACCTATGCTATGACCTAGTCACTTTCATTCACATTCATCTGGATGGATGCACCTTGGCAACAATGATGCAGTTGCTCAGAGAGCATTTTCAAGAGGCACACACAGATCCATGCCATGTTTTTGCTTGTCTAGGCTTTGTATGCTCACTATGCCAGAAAGCTTTTTTTTTTTTCTCTTTAAGACAGTCTTACTATGATGTACCCCTGGCTGGAATTCATATTCACTTGCCTTTTGCTGGGATTAGTGAATTTAGAAGGGATTGACTCCAGTTTGGTCAGGATTGTTAAGTGCTTTGTTGGCTGTGTTTGATCTCAACACTTAGGATTTTAGAATCTGCCTTCCTAACTGAAATTAGTTTGTGAAAATGGAGAAGTGTAGTTTTAGATGATTAAATGTACTTTAATCTTGAGATTTTTAAAAAATTATCATTAACATAAAGCAGTAGGTGTGAAGTATCCCATGCCTATCAATGATCCTAACCTAGGAAGTGGGGGCTGGAGGGAGAGGGACTAGAGTTAGTTGGAGGTCAGCCTACGTTATAAGATACTCTTGAGTCAGTCTTAAAAGCCAGGTGTATTTGCCCTTTAATCTCTGTTTTTGGGGACAGATGCCAGAAAAGAGTTTGAAAGCAGGGAAGATGGATGAAACACTAAAATACTGGTGACTTAACAGAAGTTTGTTTTCTGGTGGCTAGAAGACTCTTGAGATGAAGGTGTATTGAGTGCAACGTTTGGATGAAACATGAAAATTTTGAGGTCTCAGAAGGATAAGATAAAGATAAGTGGTGGCCAGAGGCAAGATAGGGAATGGGGAGCGATTTTCTTGCTCAACATACTTAATTCAGTGATCCAAAAACAAAACAATTTAGGCATAGTGTTGCTAAGACTTCAGAACTTTAGTACAGAAAATTGACTTGGAGAGAGCAAGTCTTCCAAATTGGAGCAGTCAACCTTAGCGTTCCTGAGGCAGAGGTAAGGGAATAGTTGCAAGTCAAGTTCTAGGCCAGCCTGGCCATTCAGTAAAACCTGGTGGTGTGCACCTTTAATTTCAGTACTAGGGAGGCAGATGTGGGTGTGGATCTTGGCCTGTAGAACAGGGACAGGCAGGACTACATAGAGGAGTGAGGGTGACTGTCTTGGAACTCACTTTGTAGACTGGGGTGGCCTCCAACTCACAGACCCAGCTGTCTGCCTCCCAAGCACTGCCACCACTGCCTGACTTTTTTTTAATCTTAAAAAAATATTTAGGTGTTGTGATATTAAGTACTAGGAAGTTTTGATTTCTTATTGGAACATCTTTGAGTGCTTGTGTTTTGTATTTTCCCCTTGATAAAATATTTATGGTGTTTGTTTCAGGGAATGTTTATTAAAATATTTGAGGCATTTGTTCCCTGAAACTGCCTACATTTGAAATGTGGTGATTTGTCCTGTGTAGTAGAGCCACTCAGACACATTGACATGTTAGCTCCATTCTTTTGAATCTGTTCTCCATTTCCCTGTCCAGAGCTGTGTATTGTGCATGATTGGGTTTAGAGTAGCATCTTTGTTTTGGCTCTTGTAGACAGTTACACGAGATGAAGTGTTTGTCTTGTGGCCTCCTGAGGAACTCACCCATCCTTTTCTAAGATACTGTGGACTCTTGGAGACCAGGGTCCCAAGCCACGAGCATCCTGAGCCTGCTTTGTTCAGTCTATGACAACCACTTTGGAAAGAGTTACTAGGAAGTTAATGGGAGCTGGTAATCTAGGAGTCTAGTTTCTTTAGCAGAATTTACATACCACATCTCACTCTATGGGGAGAGAGGGTGGTCCAAATGATGGAACTTTCTACTCAATTGATGACAAAAAATAATAGCAGGACTTTTTAAGTAAATAATTACATTCGTAATTTTACACTTGTCTTGTTTTTCCACTGTTAACCTTAGATATCGTAATTTTTGATAAAGGAAGAATAGCAGTCAGTAGACAGTGTGGTGCATAGTGTGGTGTGCATGCCTGTAAATAACCTTGGGGCTGGAGGATGACTTTCCAGGTAAGCATTAGCTACATAATAAGTTTGAGGCTAGCCTATAATATATGACACCTGTTGATTGGTCAGTGTCAGTGTAATTGTATTATGCTTAGTATAAATTGGTTCTTTTGGTTAATTTTAGAGTAGTTTAGTATATTGGGCTTGGAATGTATGTAGTACTTGCTTTATGACCTAACACTTTAAGATTTTTCATAATTCTTGAGTTCATGATAAGAAATTATTAGCGTTGCAGAATTGAACTAAAAAAATAATTTAGGACTGAGTTCTGCGGTGATTGAGAGCACTTACTTAGCTTGTGCAAGGCCTTAGGTGTGATCTCTAGCACCAGAAAATTAAATATATTACTTTCTCTGCTGTTACAGTGTTAGATGTTTGTAATCTCAGCATTTGGGATTACACAACTAGGCAAGGCTAGACTAAGTTTAGGGATATCCTGTCTCAAAAACAAAACTTAATTTTGCTGCCTGGAAAGTTTGGGGCCAACTTGGGCTATATATGGTATTTTTCTTTTAATTTTACCTTTGGTTTTTCAAGACAGAGCTTGGATTTCTCCATAGTTCCTGGTTGTTTTGGAACTCACTCTAGAACCCAGCTGGCCTCTTAGCACAGAGGTCTGCCTGCCTCTGCTTTCTGAGTGCTGGGATTAAGAGCCAGTGCTACCATGCCCCCTTAAATTTTTAGGACTCCGATCAAAGCTAGTTTATTACTTGTTATTTATTCATGCATCTTTTAGTTGGTTTTAATTGAATACCTATTCTCCTGTGTTATCCTCGATGGCCAGACAAATCTGTTTTTCCCATTTTTGTAAATTCTTGGCAGGCATCCTTGCCTGCATTTGTATTTGTTTTTGAGACAGTCCTGACTGACCAGGAAACATGATAGGTAAACCAAGATGGCCTCCAACTGTAGTAAGAGGTTTCTGGCCTGGACTTTCCGGTCCTACCATCAAGGTTTAGACCCACAGACCCGCAGAGACACACAGATGCTTTCAATAGTTTTAGGTTGATGGGCCTAAAACCCAGGCATATAACTTGTTAACTCTTTACCATTAATCTAACCCATGACTCTTACCCTGTTCAGCCATGGGGCTCGGTACCTTTTCTCAGAGCAGCATAGTTGTCCTCTGCTTCTTCTGGCTTCTCTCTGGCATTCTGCTCTGTTCTGCCTGTTCTCAGAGTTTTCTTAGTCTGGTAGCCCCACCACACTTCCTGCCTGCCTTTGGCCAATAAACACTTTTTTTTTAACCAGAGGGTGGGACATTTGTTTATAATGGAACAACATAATCCCCATACATCTGACTGCTGAGATTAAAAAATTTTGAGTTTCATGTAGCCCAGGTTGGCCTTCATCAAGGTGTATATGGGTGACCTGTTATTTTACTTCGCAAGTGCTAGAATTACAGGTTTGAGACGCCTGCATTTATACTGCCTGTCTATGTTATTTCTTGGTTAATGGGACTCTGACAAGTGAATTTTACATGATAGACACACACACACACAAATATATATACCTATTTCCTATTCTCTAGCCCTCCTAATCTTTTACCTTATTGTCTCCAGCATGCTTTCTTTTTGTTCTTTGCCTCCTGACAGTTGTCTGTAGCTCAGGCTGGGCTGGTTTCAAGTCTTGAAGTCATCTCCTGCATCAGCCTTTGAAAAATTTGGATTATAAGTCTTTACCTCTGGAGGTGGTAGAAGAATCAGGAGTTTTAAGGCCATTGTGTTTTATAGACCATGTTTCAAAAATTAAAACCTCCACCAAAAGAGAAACAAGGCAGTGTAACAACACCTTTATGGAAACAGTCAATTCCCCATCGCCTTTAGAATACAAAATGCCATAGAAGACTTAGACTTCTGTGTTGCTAAGGCAGACTTGATCAATTCATTATCCTGCTTTAAATCTCCAATAATAAGATTACAGGCCCATGTAACCATTCCTTACACTTAATTTCTTCCTTTTCTGTCTGTACAACATCTGCAGTATTCCCTACAGGACAAACTGTATCATGACTGAGCAGTAGTAGGACTTGCTTAAGTTACAAGCCAGTTGAAAGTATTTCATTTAACTAAAGTGTCACACACATTCTGTAAAATAAGGGATAAAATGGGTGGCATTCATAATGCACCAAGATTTACTTTAAGGCATTTGAGGCCTGGGGTAAATGTTCTTGCTAGAAACAACCCAAATTTCCCTTAAGGGAGCTTAACAGGAGGGCCTCATACATGGGAACATCTGAGCTATTCTATTCCTGAACAAACAAATTTGGGGCTGAATTTTTAATACCTTTTCACTTCTGTGGTATGAATTAGCTGAGGTGGGGGAGCAATGTAGGTGGTGGGCTTGAGACACAGAGATTCTCTGTATCCCAGGTTGTCAAGGAATTCCTTTTGTAGACTTGGCTGTCCTGACTCAGAGATCTGCCTGCCTCTTCCTCCCAAGGGATAAAGGCACTCAGAATTTTTTTTTAAAGCCATGATTTTGTGTAACCTGGCTGCCCTAGAACTCTGAACTGTATTCCAGAGGGTGATCTTTAGGACTATCAGAGCAGAATAGTTGGCTGACCTGGAGCTGACTATGTAGATCAGGCTGGCCAGTACTCCTGATTGAGTGCTGGGTGTTAGTCTTTCATCCCCACTACTACACACACCTTTTTTTTTTTTTCTTCTCCTTTGGAGGAGGTCAGGATAACTTGAACAGTCAATTTTATCCACAATGTTAAGGGAATAGAACTAATCTGGTTAGGTTTGGCAGCTGTCATTTTTACCTGCAGAACAATTTATTTTCTGATCATACATAAACAAGCTGCCTCAGTCACCATTCTGGTTTTTGGTGATGGGGGATGGAACCTAAGATTTGGGGCTATTTTAAGACCTCTTAATTCCTTAAAATGGACTATTTAAAACTAAATAAAATAAATTCAGCTCTAATAAAATCAGTGATAGACATCTTTTTCTACATTGTAGATAATTTCTAGATAAAACCTGTGTCTTAACCATCTCATTTACAAGTATTTTCGGACATGTATGTTGAAAACAAGTTGATTAATTAGTGTGTGTAGCAATGTATGAAAAAAGTTCCGTCAGTGTCCACAGAGGCCAGAAGTTGCCTAACCTGTGTATAGGAGCCAAACCCTTCTCACCCTGTCCTAAAAGGAAGGTGAATATGGGGTTATTTTGGGGAGCGGGTTGTCTTTGAGGCAGGGTCTCCCAGCTGACTTGGAGTTGCCATAAAAACCCTTCTTCCTCGGCTTCCCAAAATTTTGGGGTAACAGGTATATGCAATGCCACCACCTATGACTCCAATTCCTTTATTCTGGAAAACCCACAGATAGATAAAAATAAAAACTTGTAAGTGTTCATTTGTATCGAGGTGGGAGAAATTAGCTGAATTGGTCTGGTGCTTAGCATGCACAGTCCTGGAGTTAATGCACAGCATCCCAGAGGCTGGCCAGGAACATTGCCAAAAGCTCAGCAAAATCAGAGGTTCAAATTGAACTTAGATTCTATTGAGTTGGAAGTTAGTCTCCAATGCATGGGACCCAGTCATGTCTTCACAGCCCCAATATCAAATATGCCCCATGCATTGTTAATGCTGTGCTTTTAACCATCTGATGGCTGTCCTACCTTGTCATTGTTGGAGTTACAGAAAGAATGGCTCATTTCTTTATTGCACCTTGTCTTTTTAGCTATGAACAGCGGTAATTCTGTAGTAATGTAAAGTTAATTCAAATTATCAAAGTCAAAAAAGCTTAAGAATTTGCAGCCATCACGAGCTTCAGTCAATAATGGCCCCCCGTCTTTCCTTTTGGAACATTTCTGTAAATTTCTCCAGTTTTTGCAAGAAATAACCTTAGTAACAGTAACATTTTAAAGTGTATTGTGTTTATGCGATTGGTGGAGAGATTGCTTCTATAAGAATGCTTACTTAGGTGAGAGGAAATTTGAAGACCTTTCTGTTTTCATCCTGAGTCCCGCGGTGTCAGATTCGGAAGGCCCTTTACCCATTTCACTGGGTCCTCAAAAATATATGGCAGCCCACTCCTTTAATCCTAGCTCTTGTGCTTCAAGGCAAGAGATTTCAAGGTCAGCCTACAGAGTGAGTTTCAGGACAGTTAGGGCTGTGAGAAACTGAAAAAAAGCCCTTGTATCACTGCTGGATCCAATTACTTTGAATTAAAATAGATTTTATGGTGCCTGTTGGGTACACGTTTTTGGAATTTTTAAAATTATGCTCTGATAGACGGAGAGGGACAAACACCATGTGGGTACCTGAGAATCAAACCTGAAATGGTCTCCCGGGGTACCCCCCTTTCTTTGAGACAGCTTTTCTCTGTAAACCCGGCTGTCCTGGAAATTTATTGTTTACCAGATCCGCCTGCATCTGCCTCCCCAAATGCTGGGATTAAGGGCGTGCGCCGCTGCCGTCCAGTTGGAGTTGGTTTTTAAAGTTATGCTTCAGCATGGAAAATAACCACGAGTTCATGGTCAAACGAAGAAAACAAAGTATTGTGTGTCGGCAGGATTCCAATCTGTAGTATCCCGTCCGGGAAGATTCGGTTTTACTTGGCCGAGTCTTACCGGATTCTCGGTTCTTCTCCCCCCTCCCCTCCGCGGGCAGTTTGGACTTTGCCCAGGTGGCTCCTCCTCTACAGGGAACTCGGCGAGAAGTCTTCCCTGTCCCATTCCCTCCTTCCCCCATTTCCGGCGCTGGCCAATCGCACGCCTCGCGGGCCACACCTGCCGGCACGCTTTTCCTATTGGTGACATATTGGCGGGCCGGCAGGGCACTTCCTTCTCTGCACCCCGTGACCCGAGTCCGACTGCTGCTGTAGATCACGCGGCTTCTGCTTCCCGGACTCCGGACCTGAAACGCCGGTCTTCGGTGTCGGGAGCCCCGCTCGGCGCCCGAGACTTCAGGTTCTTAGTTGCTTACTCGAAGTTTTCCGGCTTGGAGCCTTTCCACTCTTGGGCCTGCGCGAATTCTACTCCAGCGTCCCCTCCCCCACCCTACCTCGGGAGGCTCAGGAGCCTCCCATCCCCCCGCCCCCGCCCGGAAGCTCCCGCCCGAGCCCGCGCAGGCCCCGGGGCGGACCTTCCTGCCCGACCGGCGCTCTCGGCGCGGCGCGGTCGACGACAGGGTGCAGGCCGCAGAGCAGCGTCACCTTGCCCTCGGTGTTGCTTCCCGCCAAAACGCTTCTCTGGGGGCTCCGCTCCGGCGGGAAGCGCTTGCCCCTGGTCATTTGAACTTCTGTTTCAGGTTGAGAACAAAAAAGATGCACCTGGACTTTCCCCGGAGCTCTCTGCGTTTTTAAAGCGTCGGGTGGAGTTGGGTTCGTAATCCGCGTTGCTTGAGAACAGAAGCCACTTCTGCCGTCCTTTGTGGTAAGTTTTAGAGCAGAAAAGGCAAGAGCGAGGTACTTTTATTTGAGCCTCCGGTGGTCCTAAGAGTAGAACTTTCTGAGTAAGAAAACCTGCTAGAACGTTCTCCCGGAATTCAGGAGGTTAAAACTCACAAAATGGAGGGAGGGCGAGGGCGGGCTCCCAGTGAAACTCCGGCGACTTCCTGGAACACAAAGATGCGTGAAGGAAGAGGGTGCAGTGCAGCAATGCTCCCACCAAGCGGACCCTGAACAAAAGAACTAGGTGGGTGGTGCTTGAACCGCCCTGTTTTGTTTGTACCGGCCGATAAACTTAACTAGTTAAAGATTCAAAGGGCGCACCTCGTTTATCTTCCGCTGGATCTACCTGAAGGCAGTGAAAATCCAGTCTAACCAGTATCACTGAGTGGGTAGCTTGTTAGAAAAGCAGAGTCAGCCTGAATTTTTAAATTTAGAAGTGTATTTTCACTAGATCTCAAGTTATAAAGTATTTAAGAGCGTAGCCTTGGCTGACTACGAACTAGTCATCTGGAATGGTGCAAAACAGTCTTAGTAGCATGTCCTACAGCGTAAATCTGAGTTTCTGGCTGAACTAGTAGTACTTTGTGTGAGATCCAGCTTTTCTTTCGCCCTTTTCACTGGACACGGCTCCACAGTACCATGTTATGTTCACAGGTATTGTGCCAATGGGTTAATGTAGGTCTAGCTAACTGCCAGCTGCCTGCCGGCTCTTTGATGTCTCTAGGGAGGACTCGGGTGTTCTATACCTTACCCAAAGTAGAAGACTGGAGTAAAATAGTGGAAGAAGGGTGTCATAATCTTTTAAGATTTTATGGCCAGAATATGGGTGGAGATTCTTGAAATGAAAACACGGTTCCAGAGTGTTAGAAACTGTATAGTGCCTTACATAATAATCACAGGAAGGACGAGTTCGTGTTAACTACTTTAAGACAGCAGGCAAGATGAACTATCACATTTCCAAAATTAAAATGCATCTTAATTATCAGAGCTAGGACTTAGTTCACGTCTTCATTGTTTTGGGGGCAACTTTGTCAGATGGCTTTTAGCTATGATTATATGTGAAAAGCACATTCCTCTATTCTCAAAGATTCTAAGGTCAAAAGCCAAATACAGTTTTATGAAAATTTACCAAAAAACTTCCCATGAGGGTCTTGGGTGTCTCAATCCCAACCCCAATTTTCAGCCTCCGTTCAAACAACCTTGCCTGGGTTCAAGAATTGCCAGCAATGAAGTTTATCAGATAGTGTCCTCCCCTCACTTGGGTTTTCTGCAGGTAATTTATAACTAGTTCTCTCTGCTAAGCAAATGGTGGTTGTTGATGTCTTCTACCCATGAAAAGATAAATCAATAACACGGAAACCTGTTGGTCCTGGAGCTAGAATAAGTGTCTTTCACAGCTTGTGAAGATTAGCTTGCCCTGAGCCCAGCTCCAATAGTTCCCCTCTAATGATAATGCACAAATTCTGAGGACTTGAGACCAATTGTGGGTTTTGTTTTGTTTTTAAAGGAAAACTTGTACTTCCCTAAGTGTTTGCTACAGAAGGCACCTGTGGTGGTTCTTTAAGGTAAGCTATTAAGACAAGTAAATTGTAAGTCATAATTGATTTAAGCGGAGCTTAGCTTTCATTGGAGGCCAAAACTGTCATTAGTTTGAACTGTTCATAAGTTTAATTACCTTTAGTTCCAGCAATTCTGAGGCAGAGGCAGGCATCTATCCTGGTCTAGAGAACTAGTTCTAGGACAGCCAGGGCTACACAGAAATACTGTCTTGGAAAAATAGTGATAGAGAAGAAAAATTTCTGAATAAAAGAAAGGAATTGGTGTTTCAGGGAAGAATAATTCTTGATCTAAACTAGTCATGAGTTTATCAGGCATTTGAAGAAATTTTTCTGTGGTGGTTTTATTTCTACCTGCTTCCTGTGTGTTTTTAGCCTTGGCTAAGCTGCCAAAGGAAGGTGTTGACCCCCAAGTGGCCAATTAATCCCTTGCTAATCTTTGCCTGCTGTGGTTTGTATGCAGTCCCTCAGGATGAGGACACTGGATGAGAAGCAGACCTAAGTGAGGTCCCATGTGCTTTTGACACCTTTTAAACTGCAGTAAAAGGGTGTTTAGAAAGGGTTAGACCCACTCGGATTGTTGAGAATAGTAACATGTTTTGGAAAAGTATGGGAGCTTAGATATGGAGGATTATCAGGATTTAGCTAGACAAGGTTGGGCAGAGGATATTTTTACAAGGAGAATTAATTGCTATGTGTGTCAAGTTGTCCAAGGAACTGTAGGAAAAATGGAGATGATAGAAGCTAGGTGAGAATGTAGCACCTAATGTCTGAAGGACCCTAAGATTTCATTAATTAGTCCACATCAGGAAATAGGGCTTAAGACTAGGGCATTAACATAATTGGGTTGCAGTTGTCTGCTTAGAGAAAGGATCGGTTTAGGGTTGTAGGGAATGGGTTCTTAAAGTGAGGAGGACTGTGGGAAATTGTGAGAGGAACACAGAAGGAAAGACAAGTTTGACCCAGGCAGTGTAGTACAGGGCTATAATGCCAGCTGCTGGGAGGTGTTGAGGAAAAGGACTGTAAGCTTTTGGTGAGCCTGGGCAACTTAAACATTGTCTCAAACTTGAAAGGATTAAGAGGTTGGAGATATGTATAGGTATTTGCCTATCATGGGAAGGCCCTAATTCAATCCTCACCCAATTCCATTAAAAAGGGAAATACTTCTCTGAATATAGAGCTATGGGAAACTTTTGGTAGGTACTCCAAGTTAACCATGATTTAATTTAGAAATTTTTAGCTTTATGGTGTGAAAAGGTGCGTTTAGCCTCGTTATTAAAAGAAGATTTTGTGTTATGACTTAGCCCAGGTGTAGCTAATGGGAATGTTCTGATCACATTTGAGAAAGCTTAGTCTAGGGCCATGCATGCTTTTGGAATAGGTTGTGATTTTATTTTATTTATTTATTTTGCCTTTGAGTTGGGGTTTCAGCCCTGGCTATTTTCTGGCACTGTTTTGTAGCTCAGGCTGGCAGTTGAATTCACAGATACCTTGCCAAAGGTGTGCACCCTGATAGGTTGTGCATTTTAAGTGTATATTTTGCTTAAGAAAGGGTTATTTTATGGTGAGCTTATTGGAATTTAAATACTTTAAAATTTTTATTTGTATTTGCACAAAACAAATTTGTTTATTGGTGTTTTGCCTGCATGTATGTCTGTGTGAGAGTGTCAGGTGTCAGTCTTCTTGGAACAGGAGTTACAGACTTGTTGTGAACCTCCTTGTGGGTGCTTAGACTTGAACCTGGATCCTGGAAGAACTGCCAGGGCTCTTAACTACCAAGCCATTTCTCTAGCACAGAATGCCAATAGTTTGTAAGATCATCTGCTTACTTGATCAAAGAATTGAGTCAGGCATGGTGAACATAGACTGTACCACTTGGGAGTTTTAAGCAGAGGCAAGGTTAGCCTGAAGTGCATATAAAGATCCCAGAAAAGTCTCAAAACGAGAGTAGGATTTAAGAATGATTGCTGGGGTCCTGTGTGAGAACAAATGGTGTGGGTGGTGGGTTGAATCTGAGGATTTTTTTAATAGTTTCTTCTAGTTTGTATAGAAGTATAGGGTTGTGTTATGTGTGTCAAGATTTAGAGTTTCAAAAAGATGAATGGTCCCAGCCATGTGTGATTATAGATACTGAGGGAGCTGTTTAGAACACCTAAAAAAGAAAGGAATTTTGTTTTGGAGAGATGGTTGGCCTAGTGTACAGCTGGGAGTAGAAGAGACAGCAAGTAGCTGGAGGCAAAACTAGCCAGAGAAGGCCTTAGTAAATGATGAATTAGTACTATTTACATCAGTGCAAGAAGGCAGTCAGTGCTCAGTGAATAGAAAAGACTTTTTCTAGGTTGGATCCCTAGCAGAGCTGCTATAATTAGAGACAGTTCCTTGTTTATAAGTTCTTACAAACTTTGTGGTTTTGCTTCAATTGGTTGGTTTCCTGGTCCTTTATAGGAGTGGAGAGAGTTTGAATCTGCCCAGGCACCTGAAGGAGGTGTCCTGAAAGCAGGCAGCTAGGGTGGGGAGCTTGAGAGCCTAGTGTAGTGCAGATAAAGTGGTCCTTGGAACTATTTCTGTTTCTCAATCTGGTTATAGGCTGAGTTTCACTAAGTTATATCTTCTCACATTGAACTTACTGACCTTAATATTATTTTAATAACTTTTTCAAATTTGAGGTCCTGATTATTGGACCTCAGATTATCTGGCTATTAAAGGCACTGTGCCACCACTTAAGACTGTAACTTGAGGCCTGATAAATAACCAGAGGGCAGCTTTACTACAAACTGGCTAGGTAGATTAAGGAAGGTGTGTTGAGGAGTGCTCCTGCCCTCTAGTGGGTAGAGACTGGGATTGCAGCCAAATATTCAGGAGGTCAGCCTTTGGACTAGTTGAATATGTCTGGGTGAGAAGCTAGTCTAAAGACAGTTTGGTTGTGTCATACCTGAGCCACCCAGTACAGTCAAGATGCAGTACAAGATATTCAGTTTAGCTGTTCAGTAAAGAAATATATGTATGGGTTATGTGGAGTAAAGAGAGGGAAACTCAGGTCTGAAGGAGAGATCAAAGCTATCCTCCATGCAGGAGGGGATGGATATATACAGTGTGAGATTTAACCTAGCTAGTTTAAGTTACTGCTGGCAGTAGGGCCTAGGGATGGGCTTTGGGAGTTACAGGGAAATATTGGAGATGGAGTCCAAGAGCAAATATATTGTTGCTGCAGGGTTTTTAGGTGAGGCTTAGAGTTGTAACTAGTAGATGCATGCAACTTTAATAAACTTGCATGTTTATAATTAAACATGAGGAATATATAGGCTATTCCCCACTCAGCTCTTTTCCTTAGTGCTTGCCCCATCTTTATCTGGTAAGATGACTTTTTGTGTCTAGTCTATAAATTACCAATGTCAAGTAGTAGTGTCATTAGTACCAATAAACTATTACTGAGACTATGGCTTCTCACCTTCAAGCTGGTATAGACACAGGTAAGTCAGTATTTTAAAGTTAATGATAAGATAGAGCAAAATGATGCCATTTTTCCTTTTTATTCATACAGTTGAATGTGTGAGACTAAAATTTTCTTATTTTTTTAAAAAGCATGTTTATATATAGTTTAGGTTGGTCATAATTAGGTAGCCAGAGCTGATGGTTAACTAGGTCTTGTCTTAATTTTAGATGTTGGTTATAGGTGTGTACTATATGTGTGTCTTATGGACCTTTTTAATGTTTTGAGACAGGGTATGGCTATGTAGCTCTGGCTGGCCTTGGATTTGCTATGTAGAAAGCCACTTGCCTCTTGTTTCCTAGGCCTGGGATTAAAAATCTGTGCCATTATCCTAGGCCTGGCTCCTTCATTTATTCATTCACTCACACTCACTCACTCACTCACTGAATATATTTACACGTGTGTAGGTGAGTGTGCATGTGGAGTATAAATGAGTTAAGGCTCTCCCCACTCTAGTGAGATGTGGGAACATTTATCTTGATTGCTACTGGCCAAATACATTCGTCTGTGCTCTAAAGAAATCATTTTAAAGCTGGGCGGAGGTGGCACAGGACCCTCTTCTCAGCACTTGGGATCCTGCAGAGGCAGGTGCATCTGAATTGAGGCAAGCTGGTCTACAGAGAAAGTTCTAAGATGGCCAGGACTACAGAGAGAAACTCAAATGAAACTTTGATATTGGGATAGTCTTGGTTTTGATGTTAATTAGGCAAGGGCTTACAGAGCCATGACCCACCCTAGTCTTATGTCTGCTCACTTTGTCTCTGATAGCACATAAAAAGGATATTTGTGTCTTTTAGGGTGGGTGGTAGTATTTCTGCTTTATGGTTTTAAGTTTTTTAGGGGCTACCTTGTGGATCAGACAGGTCACCTTTGGAGTTTATTTTTTGAATATGGAGATTTAGACTAGTCCAATCCAGCCTAGAATACAGAATACTGGTCCAGATTTGTTTGGATGGGAGTCAGTACAACTACTTGTTTGTTTCACATATACTTCTAGGGCGGATAACCAGCTGTTTGTTTTATTCTTCCATCTGTGAAATGGGAAAAACAGCATTTAATGAATATCCTTATTATGCCTATCAAATGAAAGTTGTATAAAGTAGGCTTTTTTTTTTCTTTGCAGCTGCAAAAAACCCAAGCTTGTGTGACATCAGCCCTGTCAAGTGTCCATGATGCTGGGCCCTGAGGGAGGTGAAGGTTATGTGGTCAAACTCCGTGGCCTACCCTGGTCCTGCTCAATTGAGGACGTACAAAACTTCCTCTCCGACTGCACAATTCATGATGGGGTCGCAGGTGTCCATTTCATTTATACTAGAGAAGGCAGGCAGAGTGGTGAGGCTTTTGTTGAACTTGAGTCAGAAGATGATGTAAAATTGGCTCTGAAAAAAGACAGGGAAAGCATGGGACACCGGTATATTGAGGTGTTCAAGTCACACAGAACCGAGATGGATTGGGTGTTGAAGCACAGTGGTCCAAACAGCGCCGACAGTGCCAATGATGGCTTTGTGAGGCTTCGGGGACTCCCATTTGGATGCACAAAGGAAGAAATTGTTCAGTTCTTCTCAGGGTTGGAAATTGTGCCAAATGGGATCACATTACCTGTGGACCCGGAAGGCAAGATTACAGGGGAGGCCTTCGTTCAGTTTGCCTCACAAGAGTTAGCCGAGAAAGCTTTAGGGAAGCACAAGGAGAGAATAGGGCACAGGTATATTGAAGTGTTCAAGAGCAGTCAGGAGGAAGTTAGGTCATACTCAGATCCACCTCTAAAGTTCATGTCTGTGCAGAGGCCTGGGCCCTATGACCGGCCTGGCACAGCCCGGAGGTACATTGGCATTGTAAAGCAGGCAGGCTTGGATAGGATGAGGTCTGGTGCCTATAGTGCAGGCTATGGGGGCTATGAAGAATACAGTGGCCTCAGTGATGGCTATGGCTTCACCACTGACCTGTTTGGGAGAGACCTCAGCTACTGTCTCTCAGGAATGTATGACCACAGATATGGAGACAGCGAATTCACAGTGCAGAGCACCACCGGCCACTGCGTCCACATGAGAGGGCTGCCCTACAAAGCAACGGAGAACGACATTTACAACTTCTTCTCTCCACTCAACCCTGTGAGAGTTCATATTGAGATTGGTCCTGATGGAAGAGTGACAGGAGAAGCTGATGTTGAGTTTGCCACCCATGAAGAAGCAGTGGCAGCTATGTCGAAGGACAGGGCCAACATGCAGCACAGATACATAGAACTCTTCCTGAATTCAACAACAGGGGCTAGCAATGGGGCTTATAGCAGCCAGGTGATGCAGGGCATGGGAGTGTCAGCTGCCCAGGCGACTTATAGTGGCCTGGAGAGCCAGTCAGTGAGTGGCTGTTACGGGGCTGGCTACAGCGGTCAGAACAGCATGGGTGGATATGATTAGTATTGTAGGAGCATTTGAGTTATTTCAATCAAAAATTTCACAGGCAGCCAATAAGCAGTCAAGAGCAGTTTATAACTCTAGAGGAAGCTGGGGGACCCACTTTGCACCATGAGTTTGTGAAAATCTGGATTAAAAAATTACCTCTTCAGTGTTTCTCATGCAAACTTTTCTTCTAGCATGTAATATTGAGTAAACTAAAACTATTTTCTTCCGCTTTTCTCAATTAACATTTTGGTAGTATACTTAAGAGTGATGTTATCTGAGTTAAGTAGTTTTAAGTATGTTGAGTGGATCTTTAAGCACACCACAGTGAACACACTGGGGACATGTACTTTTTCTGGAGAACTCAAGGTGCTAGATCCCTGATGCAAAGAGAAGCATTTCTCATGTTCATTCTAGTTTATATTTTCATTTAAATCTTTAGGTTAAGTTTGAGCTTTTTAAAAGTTAGTTTTGAGAATTGAGACACAATACTAATACTGTAGGAATTGGTGAGGCCTTGACTTAAAGCTTTCTTTGTACTGTGATTTCCTTTTGGGTGTATTTTGCTAAGTGAAACTTGTTAAATTTTTTGTTAACTAAATTTTTTTCTTAAAATAAAGACTTTTTCACAATGACTGGCACAGCTTATCTACTCAGCGAGAGGCAGCAAACTGCGTGGTTGGAAAGGACTTGTAAGCCCTCTTACAGAAGGGATTTGAAAATAGTGGTGCATGGGGTGTCTCAGGCTTGTAACCATAGCGCTTGGGGAGGGCAAAACAGGCAGACTACCATGAGCTCAGAGCCCTCTTGGTTACATAGTAAGGCTGGGCAGAGTGGTGTGTGCATTGTAGAGACACAACAGAAGCACATAGACCACGTGATTACATATGCTATATTCAGTTGAAAAAAAATTTATGTTTGTGTGTTCATGAATGTCTGGTATCCGAAGTGACCAGAAGAAGGCATTGGAACCCCAGAACAGGAATGCCCTGTAGGTACTGGGATTTCTACCTAAAGTGCTGTTAAAGGTTGAGCCATCTCAGAATTTACTTCTCTTGCAGCACTTTGTGCTGCAAATCCCTACATTGAATGTTTAGCGCAGAGTGGGTATTTGATTTAGTCTGATTGGCCAGTTATTGGCAAAAGCTACTGGTTTTAGGGGTGACACCTACAAGCTATTGAGTGTAACAAACTAACCAAAGGAATAGACATTCTTGGCAGGCCTAATTGCCACTGAACAGTGCCCTATTCTAGAGGTCATGGTCTTGTTCTTAGAAAACCAGTTCTTCAACCCAGAAGCCACATATATTGTGGAGGAGACCGGGCAGGCAGCCTGTTAACTATTAAGTTCTCTGTAGTGCCTGGCCACACTAGACAAATTGGTTAAAGTCTGCATTTGACATGGATACCTATGAGGACTCATAGTGCCCTTGGCTCTCTGTGCTGTCCTGTAGTTTCAATTAGTGCAAAGTGAACTGAGTTACCAGTGATCTGAAGGTGTGCATAACACCTTTGGTCATGCGTTAATGGCATTAGGGTCCCTAAGCCTTCAACCATGTTGTGGCGTTTAAAGATTTTTATTCTGTGTGTGTGCGCGCATATGTATGCCTGCATCAGTTTTTTTTTTTTTTCCTGTTACTTAGGGGTGGTGATGAGTCTCCATGCAGTTGGTGGAACTCAAACTGGTCCTTTTGGTTTTTTGGTACGGGGTTTCTGTGTAGCCCTGATTGTCTTCAAACTTGATCTGCACATCACATCAGGCTGGCCTAAAATTCAGGTTCACCTGCCTCTGCTTCAGCTTACTAAGTGTTAGTATTGAAGGTGTGTGCCCAGCTAACAGTGGTCCTTCTCAAGAAGTAGTCTTTAAACATTGAGCCAACTCTTTAGCCTTTACTTTTATATTTCTCTTTGGGCTCGTGCATGCCAGGAGATATACATTGTTGGTTCAGGCACTGAATTTGGTTTGGCAACGAGTGTCTTACTAACTCGAGGTGTCCACAATGTGGACATGAAACTTCATTCTGCAAGGTTGCATACTGTTTAAAGAGACTTGGCCCTTGCTTTCAGAAGATCCACTGTTACGGAGGTAGGGAGAAGTACTAAAGGGTAGAAGTATATTGGAGAAAGATCCATGGCACACTTGAAGCAGGAAGGAGATGTAAGAAAGGGAAAGTTTAAGAAGGAAGTATACCTCTGTCCCAAGCATTCAATTCAAGATCCGTTAGGAAATACATAGCATTCAAATCACCCTTGGCACCAGGTGTGCTGTGTTGATCCACTCCTTATGTGTGTGAGCCAGAACAAACTCAGCTGTGTTATATGAGGAAAATGCATTCAGCAGCTTGCAGAGAAGTTGGTTCTTAGTGTCTTAAGGCTCATCTGGTAGCTTACCTGTTCGGATAGCCATGGTATTCATTGACCACTCTTGTGTTAACAAAGGCTGGAAGCCTGGTGTCAACAAAGCCTACAATGTTTTCTGTCTGGAGGAAGTATCACTCTGGTCAGAACACAGTGGATTATTTTTCAAGATATAGGTAAAAATACTGCTTGTTTGCTAATGTAGTGTGTGAAGTTCTGTGTTTGGCACCAAGGGAAAGTGCTGATCTTAGAGCTTGATGTAAGTTTCCACTAGTGCATGTTGAGTTTGGGGGGAAACCTAGTTTTAAACTTGGCAGTAAGACTACCTTTTTTTTTAGTTATGACTTAGCCAGGGTAGGTACCACTAAGAGGTCCACATGGTTTAGTGTGGCTAACATTGTAGCCTGCTTGCTTCATACTCTACCTGAGGATGACCTTCAACTCCTGATCCTCCTGCTTCCACTTACCAAGTGCCACCATGCCCAATTTAGAATTTTTAAAATTTTCTATTTGCATGTGAGTGCAGATTATGTGTGCCATGGTGTGTAAGTGGACTTTCTGTTTAGGCAGGGTCACTTGTTCTGCTGTGGTGTGGCTAGCTGATCCTTGAACATCAGGCATTCTTTTCACCTTTAATCTCTCGATATGCCCATTTATAGATTTCATCCTAGATCTGGCTTTTTATATGGTTCCTAAGGTCAAACTCAGGTCTTCAGGCTTATGGGGTCAGTGTTTTTACCCTCTAAACCATACTTAGCTCTATAATTACTATGCTTTGTGTGGGGTTAGGTTTTTTTTTTTTTTTTTTTAATTTAAAAAATAGAAAATTGGCTCACCACTTAGAAGGTCTTAGTGTGTTCCTTCTGTTCTGACACAATCATCTCTCAGATTATAAACATGAGCCATCGTTCTTGCCTATTTTCGAACTTTTTTTTAATTGGGAAAGCCTTATTTTATTACCTATTTTATTTGGTTTCTGAGCCAGTCTAGGCTAGATGGGACATGACTCAAGAAAACAAAAAGGAATCGGTCTATGATTAGATAGCCTTCAAAATTGCACCTTACTGTGCAGGAAACATTACAGTGACATTCAGGTAAGTTTCACATCATCTAGAAATAATGAAGGTTAAAGGTTTTATAAACAAATGTCCTTTGTACCCGAGAATTGACCTGTCAGCTTTGGGTCAGGACTCTGGCTAAGGACTTTACTGACTGATCAGTAGACAACTTGTGAAAGTTGGTTTTGATCTGTCAGGTTGTATAATAGGCATCAACTTCACAAAACTCACCCCAGGTTGGGAACCCACTATGGACCAAAGTTACCATAATGACAAAGTCTTAAATATGGTGAGTAAAAAATGTTTTATTACAGATTGTGGGTTACTCAGGAATAGGGATGACCCAAGTGCAGCCAACCCTATCTTGGGTAATGACTCCACCTGGAAATTGTGCATGACTTTTACTGGCTGATGGAGAACCTGACTGACCAATCTAATCTCTCCAGCAGTTTATTCAGCCCATAACCCTAGGTAGGGTCCTGCAGAGTTTGAGCTTTCCCACACATAGCTTGTTTACTTGCCCTGCACCTGTGCCTCTTGGGAAAGGAATTACTCTTGTTAGTCCTGGTATCAGTTTTCTTTACACCATTTGGTTCTGGGGATGAATGAAGCTTATGGTACTGAAGCTGGAGCCCATTAGGTAAACTAGGCTAACTAGACAATGAGCTCTAAGGATCCACCTACTCAACCCCACCTCCATCCTTAGGGTTACAAGTATGCATTGCTGTGTCTGAGTTACTGAAGATCTAACTCCTGTCTTTACCATATGAGCCTTTTTCCACACAGCCTCTTGTTTGGGGGAATATTTTACTGTGTAGCTATGGCAGACCTGAAACTATGCCAAACGTGATTCTGCTGTGTCTAATTTTCAGGTGCTGAAATTATGAGATGTTTATCACACTTTCACTTGTTCCTTATTAGCTTTTGTAGTTTTAAGCACCAGGCTAGGGGCATATCTTACAGAACACTTGCATCAGCATGCTCAGAGGCTAGAGGTGTATCTCAGTTACAGAATACCTGCATAGCATGTACAAGTCTCTGGGTTTTATAGCCAGAACAATAAAAATCAGATATAGTGGTATATACAGCAATCTCAAAGATGGAAGATTAGAAGTTCAAGCTCAAGCTAGGCTACTTGAGATCCTGCCTCAAAACAATGAAAAATATATGATCTTCAACATGGCAGGTAAGGACATATCTTAAAGCATTCATAGCTACTGTGCTATCTGGGTAGTCTTAAACCACAGAGAAAACAGTACTTCAGAAACATGGCTCAGGAGGATGTCCTGAGATTAAGGCCGTGGACTAAATAGCATTTGAAAACTTGGGTATGTCAGGAAGGGTAATAGTACAATGTTAAGTAACTTCCTAATGCTGCAACTGTTTACACGTGCTGTGGTGACTCCCAACCATAAAATTACTTCTGCTCCTGTTACTATTCATGTGTTTTCTTACGGTCTTAGATGACCCCTATGAAAGGGTTGTTTGCTCCTCCAAGGGATTGCAACCCACAGGTTGAGAACTACAGGGATAATAGAACTGCCAGCTCCTAAGCTGTTAAACTGACAATGGAAAGGTGGTGAAAGATGCAATAATGAGTGCATGGTCTAAAGTGCTTCCAGTAGCCTTACACAGAAGACGGGAGCATGGAGAGAGGCTTTTTTCCACCTGAACCATTTTTCAGAGGAAAAGGTCCTTTTACCTAGAGAGTTTCCTGACCTGATCTTGTAGAGCTAATACCCTACTTGTGTCCCCATTACAAAGCCAGGCAGGGTCCCATATGTTTCCTCATATACTGCCACCTTTTATGCTGCAGAACAAGCTTGCAGTTTATTGATTTATGGTCACTATACAAGACACTGAGGCCTTACACCCAGAATAGTTGCTAACAGGATTGGGTGGGTGGCATCTAAATTTTGAGAAATATTTTAAGGTTGGGTTTATTTCTTAGTTGCCAGAGCCCTTTGCTAGCATTCATGAGGCCCAGAGTTTGAGTCCAGCATCACATAAATCAGTGTAATGATCCACACTTAAAATCTCCCAGTTGGGAGGTGAAGGAAAAGGAACAGAATGGAGCTTCAAGTTCATCTTGTGTTTTATAGAAAGTTCAAGGCTAGGTTGGATTACATGCAATGTTTGGCAGCCAGAAAGCAACAAGAACTACATGAGAGTTATCTGCTACCACAAAGCATGCACAGGAAAAGCAGTTGAAGATAGGTGTGGGATCTGTATTGTATATCTAATTCACGTGTGGCTGGAAAGTGAATCTATATCTCGGGTCAAAGATAGGATACCAAGCAAGAGCCATTTTCACTCAAATAGATTAGTGCACAGCAGAGCTTCCAATGCCTTGGCTTGTGAGACAACTCAAACTGGACAGTAGAAACACCAGTTGCCCTGCTTTGAGCAGGCCTTCACCAGGACAGAAGAGTACCATGAAATGCCTCAAGGGGCCACTGCTGAGTTTCAGGCTCCAGTTCTTTTGGTGCCCCCTGTGAAGCTGTTGCTGCTCTGGGAACCTAGCTGTGTTACAGTCACTTGAAGAGCCCAGATGATTTTGTGTCCCCCCGCCCTCCCGACATTTCCATGCCTTATTTCCTCATCCAGGGCAATTCACATACTACTTCTGAGCCTGATTTTGGGTCACTGGCAATAACTGCCCACTTCTCTGCTCCAAACACCCAGCATTCTACCACACCGGAGAGGTGGGCTGCTACCAAGAGGTCCTCTGATTTCTTGCTTTTGATGCTTAACCCCTTTTTTACCATCCTGAGACACATGCCAGTCTGAGGGATGTAGAAAATTTTGCCTGGGCAGATACAGAAATTGAGCCTTGCTGTGTAGGATGGGGTTTCAGAGTGAACCACTGAGGATCATTCCAGGTTTCATGTGGGGGTGATCTGTGTTAGGACAGCCAAGGAGTGGTGCACATGCTGTTAGAACCATCACTTGGGAGGCAGAGGCAGTATGATTTCTGTTGAGTTCAAAGCCAGCCTTGTCTACAAAGCAAGTTGCGGGGCAACCAGGACTGTTACACAGAAAGCTCTGTCTTGGGGGGGGGGGGGAGACAGAGGCTGAAGATACAAAGGCTGTCCTCTGATATTTCAGACTATATATCACCACAGGGGTCTCTAGGTGAAAATAGCCTTTGGATAAAAAATGTTTTCTTACATGGTGCATTCATCCCTGTGGGTCTTGCTAGACCTGGAGAACATTTGGGGCACATAATTAGGAGGTTCTCAAAACTGGATCTTGCTGGGGGTGGGCTTCCAGATAAAATGACTTGGGACAGCCAACTTATTAGGTACTTCCACATCCCTGCCCTCCCACTACATCCACAAAGGAGTCACAAGACCACAGGTGCAGCAGGACTAGTTTAATAGGGAAGGCCTTCCCTGTCACTGAAGACTTAACAGTATGAACTAGAGAAGCCATCCTGGAAGGGGAGGAACAGGAGGAGGCTGGCAAGACTGCTTCAAACTTTCAGGTACTTGGAGAGCCTATAGAGAGTAGGGTCAGTTTTTCAGTGATCTCTCTATTCCTTCTGATATCCCACCAGTCTCCATCTCTATCCCACAAGAGCCCAGCTCACCTGGAGTGATGAGAGGGGTGACTTTCTCAGGTAAGGAACTAGAGAAAAGAAGCACTCGAATTAGCATAAAGACCTTCTGTTGTCTGTACAAGAGCATAGCATTTATGAATTTGAGCCTTTGAGACAGGATCTCATGTAGCTCAGGCTAGTGTATAACCAAGTATGACCTTGACCTAATCTTCCCACCTCTACCAAGTGCTGAGATTACAGCTATGTATTGTCATGTCTAGTTAGGAGCACACCGTAATGCTCTTCCATGGCTTTTCTTGAATTGGGACCCTTGAGGGTTTATTATCTTCAAACAAATTCTGCTTTGAGCCCAATAAATAGGCAAGCTGTTGTGATTCTGTAGGTGCTAGAACTTTATCATCACATAGGCGTGTTCAGCCAAAACTACATACAACTAGGTCACTGTCTTACCTGGGATTACGGCTGCGCCTACATTTACACTTGCCACCTGGGAGAGGAAGAACATAGTCAGCCACCTGAGTCTGGGCCTTCTTTCTGCACTTTGTCAAATCCCTTTACTTACTCAGGGCCATGGCTATTCCAGCGATGCACAGGAGCCCTCCAAAGATCATTCCACCTAGTTGCAGGCTCTCCCAGTCTTGAGGAGGGTATGTAAAGAGGAGACAGTATCTCACATTCATTCAAAAGGTATTTATGGAGTTAGGGGTGTGGCTTTGTGAGAGGCCTTTACAGGCACCCACTGACCCTATAAATAAATGCTTGCCCACATGGCACTTACACCCCAAACAGTGAAAAAGACAGTGGGTTAGTATGTATATCATGTAATAGTATCTCATGGGGAAAAGTGCCGTGAGAGGCAAGGTGGAAGACCTTTTCACTGAACTCAGTTCTGGGCTTCCAACTCCACTTCCATGCCCCAGGACGCCCTCTTTCCTCACTGCATTGAACTCTCCAAAGAACAGGTTTGATGCCCCAACCCATCCTGTCTATATGGGTTATGTACCATCTTCAGTTAGCCTGGCAAAGAGGTCCAGAGTGGACAAGGATTGAATGGGATAGGTGGGTAGGGGGCGGGGACTGGTGCCCGTGCTTACCATAATAGAAAGGACTGTCTTTATCTACAAGAAATAAAAAAATGGTAAGTAAATAAATGAGCACCAGAGTTAGGAGACAGGATATGAGGTCTTAGAGGGGAAGTGCAGTCATGTGGCAGATGTCACTTGGTAGGGGGCAGTGATGGGTACTCACCGATTGGGTCATTGGCTTCTAAGGCAGGCAGACCTGGGTGGGAGAAGCAGAAGTGGTGGGTGGTTGTTTATCAAAAATATGTCGAAAATGATAGCTATCTAGAGGGGTCAAGGAAGAGACCATGAGCTTAGCCAGTTCCTTTCTCATAGTTTCAGTCCGGACCAAGCAGGCCTTGGCTTAAACTCATGCTAAGACTCATGGCTTCATATTTACAGCCCTTCCTGTTTCTTACTCTGCTGTTCTTTCTCGTGCTCTGAACAAGGTGCCTGGTGCATTTTTAACCTTGTCCCAGAAGCTTTGGGTAAAGCCAGGCTCTTTGCTTCTTGAAGAAACAGCACACCTTGCTGTGCATTGTCCATTTTACACAGTTCATTGTCTGAATAGCCATTAAGCATTTTTTTTTGCTGTCCACATTCCACCTGTACTAGTATTTCATGCAGGTGACAGTTCAAATGTAGACACATGTATTGGACAGCAGTCATCCTCTGGGGGAGGGGTTGGCTGGTCTCTACTGGGATGGACTGTATGGAGAACTCACCTGCCAGCATCAGGAGAAAGGCATGGGTTACTCCCTTCATGTCAGGACACATGGCAAGGCTGGAGGCTGCTGGGTGAGATGGAATAGGTGGGATTGGCTCTGTGGTCTGGTCTGTGACCTGCCACAGCCTACTCCATTAGTAAGAGGCAGAACTGGTGTGAGAATTAAAGGCATGAATCTCACTAGGCAAGCACTTTCCTTACAAAAATGACTGCTTTTTACCCCCACATCTATGGATAGCACTAGTGAGTGCCTTGGTATGTGGATTGGTTAATTCTAGTTAAGTGTTCAGAACAAAAGACTGCCCTGACTACAGAGGGCCTTGTGAAGAGCTTTACAGAGACACTATCACCTCATTCATAGGCGATGGGAACAAAAAGGAATTCAGGAAGATAAAACAAAACACTCCAAGTCAGATGGCTGTCCTAAGTCATAGGAGGAGCTAGGTTTTTGTAAGCATGTGTCCAGGCCCTGGTTATTCTATTTGAAAAGATCTGGGCCTGGGGTAGCTAGGCTGAATTAGATTGTCTAGAACTCCAGCACCAGGGCTGGAATGGAAGGCGCATTTCCCAGCAGACCCAAATTCTCACAGCACAGGTACTTGCTAGAAATGCCTGGTGGTGTATGAGACATGCCCCTTTCTCCTGTGAGTAGGTCCTATCTAGAGCCCTTTTACACGCTGTATGTGATAAGCCTTGTATAGCTGAGTTTTAGCGAAAAAGCCCCATTCCTTCTTTCTATGTAATGGTTGTTGGTTTCACACGTGAGAACAGACACATTACTAGAGCTTATTTGGGAAGTTGACAAGTGGGTACAAGGGAAGAGAAGCAGGAAGTGAAAAAAGGAACGACCTTCCAGTGGCTTCTCTTTATAAAAACAGGTGGGCACAGATTTACATCGCCATGCCAGACCACAGCATGTTCTGCAGGTGCCATGTTGGGTTATCAGATTAGCACGTTTCTACATGCCAGGAATTCTTAAAATGGTAGCTATCGGCTTGTGTCAAGGGTTCAGTTCTGAACCCACTGTTACTATCTACTACACCTAGCTCTGGCGTCCTAATGAGATCACAGATCCAGCGCCCACTGGCTGGGCCTAGTTCTCTTTCCACTTGTCAGCTATGTGACTTTCTAGGTATCATCTATGTATTACAGTGCATATAAATAATAGCAGTCTTGTAAACTATGCAGGTGAGTTTAAATATGTCAGTCCTAAAAATAAATAAATAAAGATATGGCCAGCACTGGAAGCCTGCTACAATATATACAGACCACATGAACCTTTTGCCCAAAGATGGAAAACTTGGCAAAGATTCATGGACATGGGCTTTTTTGGTCCAGCCAGTCTCTGAAGCTGGTTTTCTTTTTCCCTTTGTCAGTTTCTCCTACCCCTTCCCTAAACCCACAGCTTCTGGATTACATCTCATTTCCATTTCACATGTACTTCTGCTGAAGATTTGCTCGTAACTTTCTCTAGCCCCGAACCCTCTGCTACACCATCACCGAGTCACAAGTTTCTAAGCCTCAGAAGGCCATCTCTGTCCTAATTCAGAATCCTGGGGTCAGCACTCTCCACCCCTTCTTCTGATGGCCTCTTGAGCAGCCCCTTCCAAGTCCCAGCAAATATCTACTCACCCTGAAGTTCACCCAAACTAGGTGAGTGGTGCAGGATGCAGAGAGCAAGTCTAAGAACAGCCTGGATAGTTCAGCTCTTTAAACCAAGGGGCTCCGCCCTGGGCCACACACCAGCAGTCTGGAGGGAACTGGTCCTACCTCTTATGCTCCTGTAGCCAGCCCTCCCCACTTGTTCTTAAGGACACAGCTCACTTAACCACACCTAGGGTAGAGCCAGAGCTGGGTCCCAGGCTACTTAGAGCTAAGGAACGAAAGAGAAGGGAGCCTTCGGGGTACATTGATTTGATTGAGCCCTTGACTCGGGGACCCTACTTCAGACTTGAATAAAAAACATCTCTGGCCAAGCTAGACTTTTGCCTGCCTCACAAAGAGAGAGTGACGTGCCAGGCAGAGGATAGCCTGCTTTGTTCACTACTCACCAGATTTATCCTACCACGTGTCTTTGGTTGATACTTAGGCCTCTCTGCTGTTTCCTAAGAGAGGGGGACTTTTCCCTGTCTAGGAGATTATTGAAGAAGAGTTGAGAGTGTCTGCCTTTTGTGGTTGGAAGAGCATCCCTAAGGGGCTTAACAGCTATTTTCTTTTTAATTCTGTGAGTATGGGTGTTCTGCTTGCATGCATGTCTGTATCCTAAGAGTGCCTGGTGCCCACAGAAGCCAGAAGAGAGTGTCAAATCCCCTGGAACTTCTGTTGCAGGCAGTTATGAGCAGGCATGTAAGTCCTGGGAATAAAACCAAGGTCCTCTGGTAGAGCAGCCAGTGCTCTTAACTGCTGAGCCATCTCTCCAATCACCCTTCCCTGAGTCCTTTTTTAAAATTTTATTTGTTTTTCTTTTGAAATGCAACACTTTACAAATTTGCATTTCATCCTTGTTTAGGGCTATGCTAATCTCCTTTTCAGTTTTAGTATATGTGCTGCTGATGTAAGCCTAAAAATATTTGTGTGTATGTATTCAGTGTATGCAAATGTGTGCATGAGCCCATGCAGCCTGATGTCTGTTGTCTGCTGTTGCTTCCTGTGGTACTTTCAATTGGAATGGCCCCCATAGACTCCAGTGTTTGAATGCTTGGTCCACAGGGAGTGGCCTTTTTTGAGGAGCTGTGCCACTGTGGGGTCAGGTTTTGAGGTTTCCTATACTCAAGTTACATCCAGTGTGGTCCCCTGCTGCTGCCTCTGGATCATGATGTAGAGCTCTCAGCTCCTTCTCAGGACCGTGTCTACCTATATGCCACCAAGTCCTGTCATGATGATAAAATGGACTGAACCTCTGAAACTGTCAACCAGCCCCAATTAAATATTCTCCTTTTTAAGAGTTGCCATGGTCAGGATGTCTATTCACAGCAATAGAAGCCCTAAGTAAAACACTTTTATCTTGATACATTTTTTAGAATGTCTTTTCTTTATTCTCTGACAGTTTCTTAGGTCATACAGTGTATCTTGATCATATCTAGCCAAACTCTGCCGTCACACTCCTCCCCTTCTCTCGGGTTAGACTGCCTGTTGCATTGTTGGCTTGATCTTGTGCAGATAAACATGCTGCAGTGAGTTCATGAGCACACAGCCATGGCATGTTCAAGGGATCCCACTTCACAGCCCTCCCTCCTTCAGTTATGTTCTTTACCTCCCGTTCACCAGTGTTCCCTAAAATCTGGTGCTTGTTGATACACAAGTCTTATTTAAGGCTGAGTACTGGGCTAGGTGTGATGGTGCACACCTTTTATCCAGCACCCAGGATGCAGAAGCAGGCAGATCTCTGTCAGTTTGAGGTCAGCCTGGTCTCCATACAGAGTTCCAGGACAGCCAGGGCTACATAGTGAGATCCTGTCCCCCAAACCCAAACCAAACCAAACCAACCAAGTTAATTAGTACAAAATAAAAATGAAAAAAAGACTGAACACTGGGCATCACTTATTCTCTGCACTTTGAGCAGTTCTGAGTCTCTGATTTATCCACTGACCACTGCAGAGAGAAGCTTCTCTGGCCAAGGTTGAGGGAAGCAGTGATCTCTGGGCATACACATAAATATTTACAATGTGGCTTGACAAACATATCCATTTAAGAAAAACAACTATAGTAGGTTCATCCCAGAGTCTGTGATGTGAGCTAGGGCTTTTGAGCAGGTTTACAGCACCAGGCCTGGATTCTGTGGAGCAGGCCTTAAATCCAATCCCAAAGTAGTTGGTTACCAAATGAGCTGTATACTACTACGGAGCAGTGCATATACCTTGGCAAGTTGGCTTACAGCATTCAGGGTCAGCTATAGGGATGCCGAGGATGGCTTCCCCCCAGCAGCCTGGGTAGCACCTTCTGGCACTACGAAAGCTGGTCAGCAGAAGGAAGTTTTTAGGTCAGTTCCAGCTTGATTTCTTGGTCCTAGGAGCATTCTCAGCAGTGGAGTCTCACTATCTCCTGCTGGACGACCAAGAACAATGTAGGTCAGGCTGGCCTTAAATTCACAGAGACAGCTGTCTCTGTCTCCTGAGTGCTGGGAATAAAGATACCACACCCAGCTCTCTCTCAGCCTGGTTTTTTTTTTTTTTTTTTTTTAACAGCATCCAGAACCGCCTTGTCCAGGAATGGCATCAGCCTCAGTGAGCTGGGCCCTCCCATATTGACTGTTAATCAGAAAACGCCTTATAGATTTGTTTAAAGGTCAATCTTACGGGAGACATTTTCTCTATTTCTTTCCAGACTTGGGGCCATTTTTTCAGCTTTGATTTTTTTCTTCCTGGATATGTCTAGGTTCATGTCAAGTTGACAAAAACCAATCAGCACACTTTTTGTTAACCCAATAGTAAAACATTTTCCAGTTGCATCCATTTTCCTGCAGATTTTATTTTTCTTTAAAGTTGAATGAAATTCCACTGTATATACATCCCTCATTTTCATTATCTCTTCATCAATTGATAACCTAGCGTGGTTCTATTTCTTAGATTTTGTGACTAGAGCAGTGCTAAACATTGGTGCAGGTTTTTCTGTAGATGTGGGTTTTTTGGGTATATTCTGAGGAATGGTATAGCCAAACATGGTAGGTTTATTTTTTTTACCATATAACATGATATAATAAATATAATATAATTTACAATACAATACAATACAATACAATACAATACAATACAATACAATACAATACAGTATAATATAATATATATCCTGGCAGAAGAAATGAGGAGACTGGTCTTTGAAGAGAGAGGAAGCTGTGCATTTGTGCTAGGGCCTTCTGTTGGTGGGGATCTGAGGTGCCTCCCAGACGCCTTCTAACTAACCAACAGTGTTCCTACTCCACTGTGCTCATTACCCTCTGTAGCCTGAGGAGTAGACCTCCTTTGAGGAGAAATTTGGGGCTGAGGCCCTTGGATGCCAGAGAACAGTGTGATCTTCTTGAGAAGACTTTTTAAAGGTGGGAGCAGTCTAGGGAGGTAAAGGCAGGAGCTCTGGAGTTTGAGACCATTGCGTGCTGTATGAAAGCAAAACAAAAACGGGAGTAGGGGCTTGTCTCTGGGCAGTTTCCCTTGGTGGGGGCTTTTTCAGCCACTGCTGCCAGGTTGTGGATCTGCTGTGTATTTATTATACAAGACCCGCAGACAGAGCCCTCTGCATGGGCTCTCTGCTCAGCTCAAGCAGCTCGATCACCTGAGTTATCAAACACGTCTTGCTGAGCATTCAGATCAGGCTTTGCCATGGCTCCTGTTCCCTGGATGCATGCACAAACAGGGCAGAACAGTGATATGTGGGTTGCTGCAATGTACACAGTGGTTGTCTCAGTCTGGTTTTGGTTCCAGTGTACTGAGCATGGATGGTCTGTGCATTGTTGGTTATCAGCAGAAAGATGGGAGCATATGTTTGGGTATCTCAGAGATGAAAGTTACTCTCTCATAGCTCATAGGTGAACAGAGGGGAGACAATTTGATGTCCACCCTCTGAAGCCCCTTTAGATTGTCTCAAAGAGACGAATTTCTCCTTGTGTCCCCCCCCCTCTCTCTTCCATATGGCTGTTCAGGCACACCCCACAAATACAGAGTTCTCTATATCCTGAGATGCAAGGGAGCAGGGCAGCTCATTGCCCTCCTACCTGCCTGCCTTTGTGAGTGGACGAGGTGATCAGAGCCTTATAATGCTGTAGCTGGGAACCAGGGAGAATTTTGAGGAGAGACTTTGGTCTGTACTCTCTCTCTCTCTCTCTCTCTCTGTGTATGTGTGCAAGAAGACAACCTTGGCTCTCAGTTCTTAGGTGCCATTCACCCTGTTATTTAGAGTCTCTCATTGACCTGGAACTTACTGAGCAGGCCAGGCTGTCTGGCTAGTGAGCCTCAGAGATCTTCATGTCTGTACCCCTCACCCATGGTCCTCGAATTCTGAGCATACACCACCATGACATCAGACTTCTTTATGCAGATGCTGGGCATCGGCTCATCTCCTTGTAATTGAACAAGCACTTTACCACCTGAGCCATCTCCCTGGTCCCAGGTTTGTGTTTGATGCAGATCGTTGGACAATCTTGAAAGAGTGAGATTGGAGGCATTTAGGAGAATAGAAGCCCCGAAAGAATCCACAGAACTGCCATACACATTCCAATGGAGTCCTGTGACTTTCCTTCTCTTCTCAAGAGGGAACTCTACCGTGTCTTCTTCCTACCCCAGGTTACCTCTCCAGGTAATGTCTGTGTACTATTCATGTTTATCACATGACTTCTCAGCTCTGGGCACTTCTTTCATTTCCTACCAGCACTTCACTATCCACAATGGCTGAAATAAACATTTCCCAAAGTAAACATTTGGTTTTCACCTTAAATCCTTCTGCAAACTCTGTAACCTACACAATGGCAAAATAGAAACACGAACACTATCCTAGATCTTCCCTGTTCCCGAATCTGAATTTATTAATTCAATTTTTTTGAGATAGGGCCTCACTATATGTGGTAGTTTGAATGTAGTTAGTCCCCATCAGCTCATAGGGAGTGTCATTATTAGGAGGTGCAGCCTTTGGATTAGGTGTGGCCTTGTTGGAAGAAGTGTGTCACTGTGGGGGTGGGATTTGAAGTATCATATGTTCAAGCCATGCTCAGTGTCTTAGACTACTTCCTCTTGCCTGTGGGATCAGGATGTAACTCCTCTACACTCAGCTTCTTCTCCTGCACCCTGTCTGCCTTCATGCCCCCGTGTCCTGCCATGCGATAATGGACTAAACCTCTAAAAATGTAAGACAGCCCCAATTAAATGTACTTTTTAAGAGTTGCTGTGGTCATGGTGTCTTCACATAGCAATAGAAACCATAACTAAGTCAGAGTTGGTACCAGGGACTGGGGTATTGCTGTGACAGGCCTGATCATGCTTTTGTTTGAAGGAATATGGACCTTGGGACTGTGGATTAGAAAAGCAGTTGGATGCTTTAAGTGCTGCTTAATGGGCCATGGTAGTAGGAGCATGGAAGAGAAGACAGTGGTGCTGAGGGTGACTTGAACTATGGGGCCTGGCTCAGGAGGCTTCAGGGGAGAAGAATTTTAGTATGTTGCCTGGAGATTGTTCTTGTGATGTTTGGTGATGAATATGGCTGCTTTTGCCCTTGTCCAAAGAGTCTTCTTGAGGCTAAAGTGAAGAGATTTGGATTAATTCAGTTGGCAAAGGAGATCTCAAAACAGCCTAGTATAGACTCTACCATGCTGTTACTAGTGTTCACACTTATAAAGATTTATAATGAAAAGGAGCTAGGTAAGCAAGGGAAAATACAAAATGTACAATTTGAGGAGGAAAAAAAGGAAGTATCATGAAGTGGAATGGAACCAAGTTCTGTCTGTGTTCAGGGAGATTAACACATTAAAAAATGGAATAAAAGGAGAAGTGACCTCAGGGTAAGATTCCTTTCAGCTAAGTTTCCAACTTGTGTAAAGACATTAAAGAAAAGCTTCGAGCCAAGTGTGGTGGTGTAGGCCCTTTCCCCTAGCATCCATTCCAGAGGCAGTGGCTGGCAAAATCTCTTGTGTTCAAGACCAGCCTGGTCTACAGAGAAAATTCCAGAACAGCCAGACTTAGGCAGTGAAGGAAGCCATTCTGATGAAGTTATAACAACCATGTTCAAGCCCCAGCGAGCAGCAGACCCTGGCAGCTTTGGCCACATGGCTCTGGCTTTAGAGTCAAGGGTAGAAGAAAGCAGTTATGGAATCTACCTCCACAACCAAGGAAAGCCACTGAGGCCCGGCATGTGTTAGAGATGTTCCTAAATGGAGACCCAGAAAAGCCACGGTGTAAACCTGTAAGGAGGCCTAGGTTGCCTTAGAGACCCCAAGATTTTAGAGATGCCAAAGTCATGGGATACTTGCCAAGGTGACCTCCTAACAGGAAGTAGAACCAGCCCAAGAGAAAGAAGTATGTTGCAGTCAGCAAATCTGAAGAGTGTTTTGACATCAGACATGAAGACGAAGAGTTTGGAGTTTGCCCAGCTTGTTTTCGGTATTTTTTTGGTCCAGTATTTCCTTACTATGCTTCCTTCCCTACATTTTGGAACAGTAATGCATATTTTGTGCCATTGTATGTTGAGAGTACATAATGTTTTTTATTTTACTTTTATATGAGATTACAGTTAAGAGATTGAATAAATCTCAGAAGAGACTTTGAACTTTGAATTTTAAAAATGGTTGAGACTGATAGAGTATAAGGATTTTTGAAATTGAACTAAATGCATTTTACATTGTGATGTGGTTACAAGCTTATGGGAGCCAGGGAGTGGAATGTGGTAGTTTGAATATAATTGGCTTCCAGAAGCTCATAGGGAGTGACATTAGGGGGTGTGGCCTTGTTGGATTAAGTGTGACCCTGTTGGAGGAAGTGTGTCACTATGAGGGTGGGCTTTGAGGTGTCATATATGCTCAAGCAACACACAGTGTCTCAGCTCACTTCCGGTTGCTTACAGGATCAAGAGGTAGCTCCTTCTCCACCCTCGGCTCTGCAGCCAGAAGTCTTCTGACCTGTTCAGGTCTGAGGTTTGGACAAATCTCTCCCACCTACAGTCCTGCAGCCACTTATAAAATAATTATTCAGAGGCTTATATTAGTTACAAAGTGTTTGACTTATGGCTCAGGCTTATTACCAACTAGTTCTTATTTAACTCAACCCATTTTTATTAATCTATGTATTGCTGCGTGTTCCATGGTTTTACCTGTGTTCCATTACATCTTGCTTTCTGGGCGACAGCTTGCAGAATCTACTTGACTTCGCCCTTCTCCTTTATCTCTGCTTGGATTTCCCACCTGTCTCTCAGCTGCCTTGCCGTAGGTCAAAACATCTTCTTTATTAACCAATGATAATAAAGCATATTCACAGCATACAGAAAGACATCCCCCATTACAGCTTCTTTCTCCAGCAATATGTCTACCTGCATGCCACTGTGTCCCACCATGATGATAATAGAATAAACCTCTGAAACTGTAAGCAAGGCCCAATTAGATGTTTTCTTTTGTAAGAGCTGCCATGGTCCCAGAATGGACTGAAACTTACTGTATACTCACTATAGACTTGGCAGGCCTCAAATTCATAAATGTTGGTCTGCTTCTACCTCACAAATGCTGGGATTAAAGGCATGTGCTACCATGTCCATGTTATTCAGCTTCTGACCTTCTTGCTGCCTGTCTGGGAATCATTTCCTTCTTCCTCTGGTAGTCACATATAGTACATTGTTTGGCTTCTGTTCTCACTCAGCTCTTTCTTGTCCTGTCATCACCAAGCTCCAGAATATTTTGAAAATTTTAGACTGTCTCATTTTAAATGTAAGGCTAGTCTTTGCTTTAAAAGTCTTCTTTATGAATATATGTGTTTGGCCTACATGTATATTTACTACATGCATGCAGTGCCTGTGGAGGTTAAAAGAGTGTGTCAGATCTCCTGGAACTGTAGTGGCAACTGTGATTTGCCTGGTGTGTAAAAATATGTCTGGAGCCCAGGTCTTCTGGAAGAGCAGAAAGCACTCCTAACTGCTGAGGCATTTCTCCAGGTGAAGTTAGTATTGAGTGTCAGTGATCCTCGTGCTTCAGATGCCTCGGTGTTGAAATTACAAGTACATGTCATATAACCCAGCCTTGAGACCTTTATGTGGGGTGTGTGTGTCTGTGTGTTCCTGTTCTTCCATACACCCATATACTTTCATTTGGAGTTCAGAGGACACGAGGGTGTCTGCTCTCTTATGTCCTGGCTTATTTCCTTGATGTGCTGTTTCTCACTGCATCTGGAGCACAAAGGCTGGTTGACTTGCAAGCCCTAGCAGCTTTCCTGTTTCTACCCCCTCCTCTAAATAATTGAGGTTGGCAAGATTAGGGAACAGCACAAACCTCTCTTCATAATGCACTTGGCAGTGCAAAGCCCTTACCTGCCTACTGTACCATGAACACACAGTCCTCTCTAGACAATGTACCTTCCAACCTGCTATAGACCTAGGGCCTCCCACCTACAGCAGGCTGCCTTTGCACCCTACTCCAATAATGGAATAAATTTCTTCTCTCCATAACAATCATCAAACTTAGATTCTACTGTCTTTTCCAGCTATGTCCAGATACAAAGGTAGGAGAGATGATCTGGTTTGGACTATTTTGGGGAGCATGTGCAATAAGGCAAACTATTTCCTTGAGTAAATTTTTAGGGGAAAAATACTGTATTTACCATCTTCTGTCTATACATAATTGTTTATGCATATGACTAAGATTAGATTCATTATGGGAAGGAACATGTGTGATAGAGAAAGTTATATAATTTAATCTGACACTCAAAGAACCATCCAAACTACACTTTTATGAACCAAAGTCCTTTTTCTCCTGAGCCCTGTAAAAAGAAGCCTTAAATAGCACCCAGGCAACTTGACTTGTGTGGTCATCTGTCACTCTTGACAGTGTATCTGAATGTCCTATTGCTTTGTCTAAATAAATAATTCTTGCTATTCTGTGTGAGCCTCTGAATCAGAGGCCAGGGACGTGGAAATACCCAGGCCCATATCCCAACCACAGGGAACATCAGAACCAGGGGTTACAGTCATATATTGGTGCCCAGATATTTTACATGGATGCTGGAGATTCAGATTCAGGTCCTCATGTTTGTATAGCAGGTGCTCTTATCCACTGAGCAATCTCCCTGGCTTCTACTCAGGTGCATTGATAAAGAATGATTTTCAAAAATTATTATTTTTTTTTAATGACAAGGTCTCAAGTGTTCCAGGCTGTCAGTAACTCCATATGTAACTGGGGATGACCTTGAACTTTGGATACTTCTACGTTCACCTTCAGAATACTGGGATTATAGACTGAGCATCACCATACCTGGTCTATGTGATACAGGAAATCGGATGCAGGAATTCTCTCATTTGTAGTGACTGAACTACGTTCCCAGCTTTCCCAGCCCTTTCAGTCCTACCTTTGAGGAGGCAGATGCAGGTGGATGTCCAAGTTTGAGGCTAGCCTGGTCTATAGGAGTGAGTTCCAGGACAGCCAGGGCTATGTAGAGAGACCCTATCTCAAAACAGATAGATAGATAGATAGGTAGATAGATAGGTAGATAGGTAGATAGATAGGTAGATAGATAGGTAGATAGGTAGATAGATAGGTAGATAGATAGGATAAAAAAAAAACAAGGAAAATGAAAACAAGATTAAAAGGAAAAGAAAAAACCCCAGCTTTTTGGGGGCAAGCCTTATTTCCTATGGGCACTTCTTGCTACCAATATCTATTTCAAAATGGTCTTCAGATATTTGCTCTTTTTTTTTTTCTCAAAACAATACCATCTGCCTAATTCTATGCTGCTATTTAAATCTTTGATGCTGTTTGTTTGAAACAGGGTCTCATCTAGCTCAGGCTGGCCTCAACTGTTTAACCTAGGGTGACTCTGAACTCCCTCCTCCCCCAAGACAGGGTTTCTTTGTGTAGCCCTGGCTGTCCTGGAGCTGGCTTTGAGCAGGCTAGCCCTGAACTCACAGAGATGGCACTTGTCTCTGCCTCCTGAGTGCTGGGTTTAAAGGCACATGCCACCACAGCGCAGCCTGACTTTGAACTCTTGATCTGCCTGTCTCCACTTCCCAAGTGCTGAGATTACAAGTGTCCCATACACTTGACTTTGCCACTTAGAACTTGTAATAAGCTTAAATAGCTGTAAGGGATTTGTTATACATTTTAAAGGCTCTGAATGTTCACACTATTTTATGCTATATAATTCATTTGAAGTTAAGAAACATTAGTTTATTTCATGCTTTCTTTGGGCCTCAGACTATATGTATATATATATTTCCTTGCAGAACACATACACATATTCACATGGTTTTTTTGTTTGTTTGTTTGCTTTAGAGGGGTCCTCACATGGTAGCCCAGGTTATCCTGGAATTCACTGTGTAGCACAGACTGGCACTGAAATCATAGAAATCGCCTTGCTGCAGCCTCCTGAATGCTGGGATTATAGGACTAACCCATGTCTAAGGTTTTTTTTTTCTTTTAAAAATAAAATAGCATTTATCTTTACTTTATACATTTTGGTGTATTGGAGTTACAGAAAGTTCTGAGCCACCGTGTGGCTGCTGGGAACTGAACTCGGGTCCTCTGCAAGAGTAACAAGGGATCTTAGCCACCAAGCCATCTCTCCAGCCCCTTAATTTTACTTTTCTCCCACTCCCCCCCCCCAAAAAAAAAACTTACTGTGTATTCCAAGCTGGTTCTAGATTCTCCTGTTTGTCTGCTTATGCTCTAAATTGTGGGATGGCAGGTGTTCGCCTCTATGCCAGTGTGTGGTTTAATTTATCACAGCATTTATAGGGAAAGGCAAGAGCTGCTGTGCCCCTCATCAGTCCCAGCATGTGGCCTACTCCTTTTACTGTGGCAGGAAATGGCTATGGCTAAAACACAAATTCTAGTTGGTATTTAATAAAAACCCAGAGTCAGATATTGGGGAAAAGCTGTAACATCAGAGAGAGGAAACAGACCACGGTCAATTCTCACCCAGACAACTTCCTAGGGTAAAAGCTATCTTCCAGAGTCCTCAGCCTGGCTTGTCGCTTCTACAGAATTCCTCAGTGTCTGCCTACACCTGCCTTAAATAGCTTCTTCACCCAGTTGTTTCACTTCCGGGTTCAGCTCTGCAGCCATATTCTAGAGTTAGGATTAAAGGTGTGAGCTTCTACTGTTTGGTAGTTAGGCCTTGAACTCACAGAAACACAGAAAGATCTCTGTCTCTGGAGTGATGAAATTAAAGGCGTGAGTTACCACTCTCTGACTCTTTCGGCTTGACCGTGGGTGTATCTGTTCTCTGATATTTCAGACTGATTTTATTAAATATAAAAGATATCACCACATATGGCAGTGAAACCCAGTCTTCTTCAGCTACTTCTTATAGTTCTCTTCAGACAGAACTAAAGGCTTAAGGACATGTCACAAAGGTCATCAGGTGTTCTGGGTTCATGACATCCAAAGGAAGATTAATTAGCAGTTACATCTCTTCTGTATTTTTTAAAAAATAATTTATTTTTATTTTACATATATTTTTCTTTTATGGTATATTGCCAGCATGTGTGTGAGAGGGTGTCATACTTCCTTGGAACTAGAGTTTACAGACAGTTGTGAGCTGCCATGGGGGTTCTGGGAATTGAATCTGGGTCCTCTAGGAAGAGCAGTCAGTGCCCTTAACTGTGGAACAATCTGTCCAGCCCCTCTTCTGTTGCTTAAAGATTGGTTTTTATATTATGTGTCTGCTTGTTTGGTCCACATGTGTGTGTGTATTACCCAAGGAAGGCAGAAGAATACAGCAGCTCCTCTGGGACTGGACTTACTACAGATGGTTATAAACCACTACATGGGAGCTGCAAATTGAATCCGTGTGCTCTGGAAGAGAATCCAGGTCCTGTGGCAGAGCAGCCAGGTGCTCATTCCCATCTAGTCTTCTCTCGAGCACTCACAGTTACATCCGAACCATTGAGATGAGCAGTCCCTTTAGAATTTAGAATACTGGGCCAGAGGAAGGAGCACGTGAAAGCAGCTTCCAGATACAGCTTTCCAAAGAGAGACATATCACCAAACGTGAAAGCAGCTTCCAGATACAGCTTTCCAAAGAGAGACATATCACCAATTTTAGGACAAGGAAATGCATTGGAAAGGTTGAGTGCCCAAGTCACACAGCTGCCTGTCCCCAGAGATGGCTTTAATAACCATGTACAGTTGCACATGATATTTGTCTGTATTCTTTTTAAAAAGATTTAATTTTAAGTGTGTGTGTGTGTGTGTGTGTGTGTGTGTGTGAGAGAGAGAGAGAGAGAGAGAGAGAGAGAGAGAGAGAGAGAGAGAGAGAGAGAGAGATCTATGAACACACACTGAGGACTCGGTATCAGATCCTCCTAGGGCTGGAGTTACATGATATTAACTGCCTGATGTGGGTACTAGAGCTCAAGTCCTCTTCAAGAGAAGTGCACTCATTTATTTATTTAATTATTGCCTTGAGACAGGGTTTTTTTTGTGTGTGTGTGTGTGTGTGTGTGTGTGTGTGTGTGTGTGTGTGTGTAGCCCTGGCTATCCTGGAACTCCTCTGTAGACCTGGAATTCAGAGATCTGCCTGCCTCTACCTCTTGAGTGCTGAATTAAAGGTATATAACACTGGGCCCACCCAGCACACACTCTTAAAACAGAGTCATCTCTCTAACCCCTTCTAAAATGTTTATTTGTGTGTGTTTTGTGTGTAGGGAGGGATGAAGGGAGAGGAGAGAGAAGGGGAAGGAGGAAGGGACAGAGGGAGGGAGGGATGAAGGGAGAATATTCTTTGGGAGTCTGCTTTTTCCTTCCATGATATGGGTCCTGGAAATGATCTCAGGTCATTAGGGTTGGTGGCAAGTACTTGTACCTGCTCAATCTTCTCACTGTCCCTAATTCAATCTGTTTTATTTTTATCTTTTTGAGACAAGTTCTCTCTAACAGTCCTGGCTGACCTTGTTCCTAATTTACTTTAAATGTGACATAAAAACAGTTTTATTGAGATACAATTTTAGCTGGGTCTGGTTGCACATGTCTGTAATGCCAGCACTGGAGTGCTAAAAGTCAAGGTCTGACCTGCACAGTAAATGCCAGGCCGGCACATAGCACATGGAAAGCTCCAGGCCAGAACACAGCACATAGCCAGGTCCAGGCTGGTACACAGCACATGGAAAGCTCCAGGCTGGTACACAGCACATGGAAAGCTCCAGGCCTGCACAACAGCACATGGAAAGCTCCAGGCAGGTACACAGCACATAGAAAGCTCCAGGCTAGTATATACCACGTAGAAAGTTCCAGACTAGTCCACAGCACATATCCAGGTCCAGGCCAGTACATACCACACGGCAAACTCCAGGCTAGTACATACCACATATAAAGTTCCAGACTAGTACCCAGCACATATCCAACACCAGGCTAGTACACAGCATATGGCCAGACCCTGTTTCAACAAACAATACCCCCAAAGAAACAAAAAAGAAGTTTTGTGGTTTTTTTTTTTTTTTTTTTTTTTTTTTTTTACGGTGACATTCACTCATGTAAAGTATACAGTTCAGCCTGGTGTGGTGCTGTGTATTTATACTTGGAAGACTGGCGCAGAGGATTGGTGTAAGTTTGACACCATCCTGGGCTCCACTGCCGAGTTCTAGTCAGCTCAGACAGCACAGCGAGACCCCATTAAAGAAATAAAGGAATCAGACTGTGTGGGCATGCAGCTTGGCTGGCAGAACACTCTTTCCTGCAGGAAACTGGGTTGATTAGCACCTTCATGGCAACCACGGTGTACTTATTCTCTTTTATGTAGAACCGTCCTGTAACTCACTGCAGAGACCAGGCTGGCCTCAAACTCTCCGGTCTCTGCCTGTCTCTGTCTCTTGAGTGCCGACGTTAAACGTGTGCACCACTGTAATGGGCTTGGTGTAAGATATTCTAAAGAGACACTCACGTCTCTTGATTTGTCAGACTATTGATATCGAAACTGTGGGCCCCGTGGAATGGGAATTTCTCCAGAATCTCATGTTGGAAAAAGGAAAAGTTGTAGACAGAGGGGAACCTGCTTGTACTGGGAAGAGATTTCATAGGGTTTTAACCACTATCAGACCACCTTGTAGAGTGAGATGAAGTCCAGACAGTGAGGTGTCAGTGGTGGGTACACTTGACCTAGGCTGCTTAGGCGTGAATACCTCTGGCCCTCTGTTCAAATTGCAGTCTTACTTTAGGACACAAAGACAAACTGGAATGTGTCACTAGATTTCTGTCCCTTTCCCCAGTGTCTCCCTACTAAACAAATCCCCCTTTTCTGGTTTTTACCATTAATTTGGCTGTTTTAATTGGCTTCTTGAGGATGTGACCAAACTTGGCTTTTGGGGTACAAACTGTGACCCAAGTCTGAAAGACACGGTGCAAGCCTGTGATCCAGCATGAAGAAAGTAGAGCAGGAAGGTCAGAAGTTCAAGACCATCTTCTACTCACAATGAGGTTGAGGCCAGCCTAATGTTGTCTCAAAAAATAAAGATGGAGAAAAATTCTTGGCTTTTTGAGTTGGAAGACAAGGAAGCTGGCTGACTCAGTAATGGAAGTTTGGGAGTGAGTTTGGGGAGAGGATTGAGGGGGAGGGGTACTTCATAATGAAAGGGTGTGTTTAAGCAGAAATTGGGGGATGGGAAGTCAAGAAACAGCTATTTCAGAGTAGCAGGGCGAATCTGTAAACTACTGCACCCCGGGGTTTATAAGTACATAGCTCGTTAAAAGGGAGCAGCTATTCTTCACGTTAACAAGGCCTCCTTTGACCTGGCTTTGGACTGTTCTCTCCAGGTTGTAAAAACGCAACTTTCTCTTTAACCAGGTGATCTTTGGTCTTGCCTGGACAAGGGAAACCCTAGCTGTTTTTATCAAAAAGAATCACTGCCACTGACCAAGCCATTTGTAAGAGGGGTCACTGATGAATAACCGTGGCATTTCAAATTCCTTCCTCAAAATTTGTATGTTACCAAGGATTCTGGGGCTGGACCTGAAGGAGACTAGGAGAGAGGGGATCCATTTTTGGTCTCCAACCCTGCTGATGTCTGACTAGCTAATGACTGCCAGTGGTTAGATAAGACACTAACCAACTCAACTGGAAAGCTGCTGAGAACAGCAGGGACATACTGAGTCTCAGAAGTGAGAAACGGCCAGATGGCTGGAGAGGAGCTTGAGCAGACCACATCAGACATGAGCTGAAGCTTCACAGAAAACAGTGAGCTTTCTGTCTGTCACTCCCTTGACACATCAAGTGGCAGGTGACAGATCCGTGGATGTTTGATAACTGTCCTCTTGGGTTCCAAGAGGGTATTGCACTCTTCGCTGGCCTGGTGTGTCGGGCCTGTTTCTGATATGGCTCTATGGTACCATATATTCCCAGGTACCCCTGCTGTGTTCCTGTGGCCTCTTTTTCTTGCAGAGGTAAGATATTTATCAGTCTGTGCCCCATGGTTGGTACTGAGTAGGTTGTGGTTTCGGTCTGCACCAAAGAGGTACAGGATCATTCTCATTCCCCATTTTGCTCTCAGAGTAGAATCACATGTGGCCTATAAAACGGAGTCTCCTGGGAGCAGCCCAATAAGGATAAGTACGTTCCATCCTGAAAGGGACTGAGTACACAGCCTGACCTCTGCTTTCCTTCTCTGCTTCTCCTCTCCCTCTGTTTTCTTCTGGTGCTGGGAATTGGTTCCAGAGCTTTGTGCATGCCAAGTGTTCGCTTTACCAATGAGCTATCCATACCTATAGCCTTTATGATTTACAAACATTTTAAACTCATTTTTCTTTTAAAATGCATGCACACCAAGCTGGGCACACGCCTTTAATGCCAGCATTTGGGAGGTAAGGGCAATCTCTGTGAGTTTGAGGGCAGTCTGGTCTACAAAGTCAGTTCCAGGACAGCCAGGGCTGTTACACGGAGCAATCCTGTCTCAAAAAAAAAAAAAACAAAAACAAGCAAACAAACAAAATCCACAAGACAGTTGTCCACTACAGTCACAAATTTCCCTGTGCCAGTAAGATGATCAAAGCCCAGACTCAGGTGAGGAGGAGGTGTGCTGGGGTTTGAGCTAGCGTCTCATGCATGTGCTCTGCTGATGAGCTATAGCTAAGCTGAAACTTTGTGAAAAAGCTTTCTTCGTTTTTCAAGACAAGGTTTCTCTGTGTAACAGCCCTGGCTGGCCTGGAACTCCCTTTGTAGACCAGGCTGGCCTCGAACTCACAGAGATCTGCCGCTGCCCCCTGACGGCTGGGATTAAAGGCGTGCACCTCTACTCTGGCTGTGAAGATTTCTTTCTCCTTTTCGGACCAGTTTCTCTCCTCCCAAGTGTCTTTCCCACAGACTTTTTTTTTCTTTTAATCTACATGTAGTGTTCAGAATAAATTAATTCTGAAGAGAGGCAGTGTCTGGAAAGGAGTGCCACTTACTTCAAGATGAAGGACCATAAACATGATGGTTCAAGAGGTCTGTTTGTGTAGAAACGGCAGTGAACAGCCAGTCCTGGTGGCTCATGCATACAAGGCCAGGGCAGCATAGTGAGTTCAGACCAGCGTGTGCAATCATGTAAGACCCTGTGTCACGCACTCACACACAGACACACACACACACACACACACACACACACACACACACACACACTCAGAGGTAGTTATGAATGTCTTTGGACTTTGTTCATTTTTGATGGTTACATTTATTTATTTATTCATTCATTCATTCATTCATTCATTCATTCATTCATTCATTCATTTATTTATTTAGTGTGGAGTGCAATAAGACTGTTTAGAGGGCACCTTGCAGGAGCTGGTTCTCTCCTTCCACCTTGTGTGTCTTGGAGATGGAACCCAGGTCATATGGCCTGGTGGCAGGCACCCTTACCCTCTGAGTCATCTTGCCAGCTCTTCAGTTTCATCGAAGCTTGTTCGTTAAATTAATTACTCATTAACTTGTGGCCATCTGGAGTCCGGACACAAATGCGATCAGAATTTGATTTCAAGTTATTGTTGCTTCCCCAGCAGTAGCTCATTAATAAAATACAAACAAAACCCCAAACAAACAAGGGGGCTGGAGAGACGGCTCAGAGGTTAAGAGCACCGACTGCTCTTCCAGAGGGCCTGAATTCAAGTCTCCCCAACCACTTCGTGGCTCACAACCATCTCTAATGAGATCTGGTGCCCTCTTCTGGTGTGCAGGCAGAACACTGTATACATAATGAATAAATAAATTTAAAACAAACAAACAACCCCCCCCCAAACACAAAACAAAAACCAAGCCTAACAAACAAACCAAAGAAACCAAAACCTAAACTTCAACAGTAGGTTGGAGTCATTGTTTTTCTGCTTTACAATAAACAAAGAAAGCAGTGTTCTCTAAACCACCAAAGCAGAGCACAGGCTTCTCCAAACCATGGCTACCAAACTGAAAGGATCTATTCAAGAAGTTGAAATTTAGTAGGTTTTGTGTGTGTGTCTGTGCATTGTGTCTGTGTGTGGGGGTGTGTGTGGTGTGTCTGTGTGTGTGTGTGGTGTGGTGTGGTGTGTGGGTGTGTCTGTGTGTGTGTGTGGCGTGTCTGTGTGTGTGTGGTGTGTGTGGGTGTGTGTGTGGTGTGTCTGTGTGTGTGTCTGTGTGTGTGTGTGGTGTGTCTGTGTGTGGTGTGGTGTGGTGTGTGGGTGTGTCTGTGTGTGGTGTGTCTGTGTGTGGTGTGTCTCTGTGTGTGTCTGTGTGTGTGTGGTGTGTGTGTGGTGTGGTGTGGTGTGGTGTGTGGGTGTGTCTGTGTGTGGTGTGTCTGTGTGTGGTGTGTCTGTGTGTGTGTCTGTGTGTGTGTGGTGTGTGTGTGGTGTGGTGTGGTGTGGTGTGTGGGTGTGTCTGTGTGTGGTGTGTCTGTGTGTGTGTGTCTGTGTGTGGTGTGTGTGGTGTGTCTGTGTGTGTGTGTCTGTGTGTGGTGTGTGTGGTGTGTCTGTGTGTGTGTGTCTGTGTGGTGTGTGTGTGTGGTGTGTGTGTGTGTGGTGTGTGTGTGTGTCTGTGTGTGTGTGGTGTGTGTGTGTGTGTGTCTGTGTGTGGTGTGTGTGTGTGGTGTGTATGGTGTGTTTGTGTCTGTGTGTGTGTGTGTGGTGTGTGTGTGTGGTGTGTATGGTGTGTCTGTGTGTGTGTGGTGTGTGTGGTGTGTGTGTGTGGTGTGTGTGTGTCCAACTTTGCAGCAGTGGGGGCTAGTGTGCTCAGGTGTGATGGAGCACTTGGGAAGTGGAAACAGGAGGATCAGACTGAAGGTCGTCCTCTTACATAAGGGCTCAGACTGGCCTTGAATTTATAATCCCTCTGCCTCTTAAGTGCTGGGATTATTGGTGCATTCCTGGATTAACATGCTTGTTTGGTTGATCCTGTGTTTGAGACAGGCTTTCAAGAAACCCATGTTGTCTTTGCACTTGCTGTGTAGTTGACTTTGGACCTTAATCCTTCCCCCTCTACTCCAAATGCTGGCATTGTTTCTTGTGTGTACTGCATTCCTGGCTCCTTTCTTCCTCTTCTCCTGTCTCTTGTGTGTGTGTGTCTGTGTAATGTAGTGTGTGCATGTGTGTGGAGATGTGTTTGGCTGTGTGTGTGCCTGTGGAGGCCATAGGTAGGTTTTCAGTATCTTCTTCTTTCACGTTAAAAAAGATGTAATTTTTGTTATCTATTTATCTATCTATCTATCTATCTATCTATCTATCTATCTATCTATCTATTTATTTATTTTGGTTTTTAGGGATAGGGTTTCTCTGTGAAACAGTTCTGGCTGTCCTGGAATTCATTCTGTAGCCCAGGTTGGCCTTGAAGTCACAGAGATCTGCCTGCCTCTGCCTCCCAAGTGCTGGGATTAAAGGATTTACCACCACTGCTCAGCTTCACTTTTATTTTTTTAAAGTGTGTGTGTCTGTGCATGTGAATGTAGGTGCAGTAAGAGGCCAGGGGCTTTAGATCCCATGGAACTGAGTTACAGCAGCTAGCTGAGAGCTACCTGTTGTTGGTGCTGGTATTCAAACTTGGGTCTTCTACAAGAGTAGTAATATGTGCTCTTAATCCCAGAGCTACCTCTCTAGCTTCATCACTTATCTTTTGAGGCAAAGTCTCTTCTCTGAACCTGAAGCTTGCCATTTCTGTTAGCCTGGCTGACCAGTGAGCCTCAGGACCCGCCTGTCTCTGCATCCCCAGTGCTCTGGTGTCAGGGATCAGAATGTAGGGTTTCATGCTTTTGCAGCAAACACTTTACCCACTGACCTAGCTCTCTCTTTAGAAAAATTAAATAAACAGATTTGCAGTTTTTAATATATTAGTATTTCTTTGAGAGATGGTCCTATGGTTGTTTTTTACTTTTTCAGACAGGGTTTCTCTGTGTAACCCTGGATGTCCTGAAACTTCCTCTATAGGCCAGGCCAGCTTCAAACTTATAAAGCTCTGAATGCTTCTGCTTCCTAAGTGTTAAGACAAAAGGTGTGCACCACCACTGCCTGAATGACCACTATGTTTAAACTTCCCTTGAGCCTCACTGCTCAGTATCTTTCTGTCTCAGACTTCTCAGTAGTAAAGCCAATATGTATTCTTCTCATCCAGGCCAAGTATGAATTCTTATGAGTTCTTTGTAACAAACTTGTCAAATATTAATATATTAACTTCTAATGAAGAACATCATGATTTTCCACACTGAAGGCCTGAAGCCACTGCTTTAAGCACAGGAGTGGAGACACATTTCTCCTTGAGGGATGGGATGAGTTTCTGCTTTCTGTTTCTCTGCTATGTTCTTTAGTTTGAGCAGAACAGGGTGTATGAACCTCAGGTCCACTTCTAAGCTGGTGCACCTGTCTTGGAAAAAAACCAAAATTGCATTTGAAAACTGGACTTATATAGACACCGTGCCCAGCGTCCGTGCCCCTTTTGTTAAGAACCAGCAGTGGATCCGTCCAACAACAACAAAACACTTTAAAATTATTTGCCCAGCACATTACTAACATTATTGGCAACATTAACTGCATGCTTACTGCTTTGTGTGATGGTGACTTAGAACACCAAAGTAATTCCTATGAGAAATTATGAATCAAGTCTTCCAGGGTGACTCCTTTAAAAGCTTTTATTGACAAATTAGGAACATTGCTTTTGGCCTATAATTTAGTGCTAATAATAAAGTGTGTGCCAGTATCGCCCAGTTTAGCTTGCTTTCTTATAAAACCCGGGTACATCTACCTGCCCTGGGGTGGCAGCATCAGCAGCAGACTGGGAGCTCCTGCATTTGTCATTAATCAAGAAAATGCCACACAGACTTGCCTACAGGCTCATCTAATGAAGGCAATTCACCAGCTGACATTCCCTCTTCCCAGATAACTATAGCTTGTGTCACGTTGATCAACAAACCAGCCACCACAGTATCTGAGCTGGGGAAAGGGCAGCTCAGGGGGAGATTCCATAGCTTGGGGAGTCACTAGTGTGGGAAAGTCATGCCTGTAGGGCTGGGATGTGAGGGGAAATGGCCTGGCTTGGAGGCCTAGGAGTCTAAAATACAGGGGTAGGGCATTGGGAACTGTCAGTGAAGGCCCTAGGCATGGTGGGGTGGACTTTGGGAGAGGACTGTTGTGCGAAGTCTGGGGGGGGGGGTTCCATAATGAGACCTAGAACTTACTGGAGTCTGATCCAAAACTCATGGCACAGCCAACCAATGTCTTGGAGCTGTGTGGGGAGAAAGAAGGACTTATGTGGTGGCTGAAGAATGGAGAGTTAGGGGGCTTTGCACACAGGTCATCTTCTTCCATTTGTGAGTTTAGGGGGCTCCAGATGCAGGGCAGAAATAAGGAAGGAGAGAAACCAGCTTAGAGAGGGAGAGAATATTCTTGTCTTTTCTGGGCCCAGGTGGGTATCTTTCAGGAGCTGAGTGCTGTTGCTTTTCCTGTCATGGTCTGATGTTTTTAGTTGTGGATCCTGGGTGTTGTCAGTCTTAAAGTGTGAGGAGACAGAAGGGTGAGTGTGATGGCTGTTCTGAGTTGCCAACTGACTATATCCAAATGAACTACAATCCAGAAATGGAGGGCACACCTGTGAGAGATGTTCTGCTTGCTTTGAAGTGGGTGAATCCGCTTCTGGTTTGGACCTTTGAAGTAGGAAACACTTACTTCTAATACAGATCTTTGAGGTAAGAAGACACACCTTTATGGGCCACACCCTCTGCTGGAAGCCTGGGTGCCAAAGAAGGAAGCTCTTGTTTTTTCCCTGCCTGTCTTCACTTTGTTGACCCATCCGTTTCTCACTGGCACTGGAGCCGCCTTCGGGATTCTAACAGATACAGAAGACCAGCTGAGCAGCCAGCCTTGTGGAACTGAGCAGCTACTAGCTTCCTGGACTTTCCATTCACAGATAGCCATTGTTGGATTATCTGGACTGTAGCCTATAAGTCATTCTAATAAGTTTCATATGTATTCATTCCATAAGTTCTGTGACTCTAGAGAACCCTGGATAATACGATTAGGAAAATCTAGGTTAACTCTGTATTATAGTTCAGAACAAGCAATTCTTAGTGACCATTGGGGTATACATACAATTTGAATACAATCTGAACTAAAGGTTAAGGTTGACACGGCTCAGTGGATAAAGGCAATTGCCTTCAAGCCCAATGACCTGATTTGATGTCTGGATCCCACACATAAGAAGAGAACTGACTCCCCTAAAGTCATCCTCAGGTCTCAACATGCATATCATAGTGTGCAAGCCCCCTCTCCTTAAATAATTACATAAATAAAAAGTCACTGGAATGCACATACATACTTTGTTTGTTTTAATTTATTTTATTTTACTGTCAGAGCCTGCCAACAAGTCAGCTGGGTTTGCTGAGAAGGGTCATGGGGCTCAGGAAATCTCAGATGCAGAACAGACAGAGACGGAAAACAATTCAAGGGGTCTTCTTGGTCTCTGTCAAAGAAGCAACGAGTTTATTTCTGAGCCTAAAAGGCAGGAGTAGAAACAATGTTCACGTTTCACAGTCAACTGCTATTGTGAGGAAAAGCAGCATCCATATTCTGTCATTGAATTACGGTGCTGGCTGTTTGCATCTTAATCAGCAGCCACCATTAGTCTAGCTAAAGGGTTCTTTTCCTATGGGCCCCAATCAGCCTTTCTCACAGCTCCTGAAGAGACTAGAGCAAACAAGCTTTGAACTCTTTTGGGTCAAACTTCAGATTCAAATTGAGTCACCGTGGGAAATTGAGTCACTGCAAGCTCTCACATTTTACTATTTTATGCATATGGGTATTTTGCCTGGAGGTATGTCTTTTGTGCCTGGCATTCGTGGAGGCAAGAAGAGAGTGTCAGAGCCCCTGGCTCTGGGGTTACAGATGCCTATGAGCTGCCATGTGGCTTCTGGAAATTGAACCCAGGTCCTCTGGAAGAGTAACAAGTGCTCTATGGTGGTTTGAACAAAAATGGTCCTCAAAGGGAGTGCCACTATTAGGAGGTATGGCTTTGTTAGCATAGGTGTGGCCTTGTTTGTAGAGGAAGTGTGTCTCTTTGAGGTGGCCTTTAGGTCTCCTGTTCTCAAACTACTCCCAGTGAGACAGACCACTTCCTGTTGCCTATAAGTCAAGATGTAGGGCATTCAGCTACTTCTCCAGCACATGTTTGCCTGCATGCCACAATGTTACACTGTGATGATAATGGAATGACCCTCTGAAAATGTAAGGCTCCCGAACTAATGTTTTCCTTTATAAGAGTTGCTTTATAAGTGTCTCCTTACAGCATTAGAAACCCTAACTAAGTCAGAGTTGGTACCAGGGTATTGCTGTGACAGACCTGGCCATGATTTTGTTTGAAGGAATATGGACCTTGGGACTGTGGATTAGAAAAGCAGTTGGATGCTTTAAGTGCTGTTTAATGGGCCATAGCAGTAGGAGCACGGAAGACAGTGGTGCTGAGGGTGACCTGAACTGTGGGGCCTGGCTCAAGAGGCTTCAGAGGAGAAGAATTTCAGTATGTTGCCCGGAGATTGTTCTTGTGATGTTTGATGAAGAATGTGGCTGCTTTTTTGCTATTGTTTGGAGAGTTTTCCTGAGGGTAAGGTGAAGAGTTTTGGATTAATTCCATTAGAAGAGGAAATCTCAAGACAGTCTAGTATAGACTGTGTTGTGTGGTTATTAGTGGTAACTCTAGTAAAGGTTTACAATAAAAAGGAGAGAGCTGAGCATCAATCACAAAATGCACCAGGAATTAGAATGGAGCTTTAGTCCTGATGTCCAGCTCCAGCAAGCTGCAGAGCCTGGTGGCAGCATCCGCCATGTGGTTCCGGAATTAAGGATAGAAGAAAAAGACGATGGAATTTGCCTCCACGATTAAGCAAAAATGCTGAGGCCAGGCATGTGTCCGTGTGTGTCCCTGAATGGAGGCGCAGAAAGGCCCTTGTGTAAAGCTGTGAAGCTGAAGCCTGGATTGCCTTGGAGACCCCAGGAAATTGGAGGCACCAAAGCCATGGGATCCCTGCCAAGGAGAGCTGCCAACAGGAAGTGGAGCCAGCCCAAGAGAAAGAATTGTGTTGCAGTCATCAAGGCTGAATGGAGTTGGAGATCTGAAGAGTGTTTTGCCATCAGACATGGAGATGCAGAGTTTGAGTTTTCCCAGCTGGTTTCTGGTCTTGCTTTGGTCCAGTATTTTCTCACTATGTTCCCTTCCCTACATTTTGGAATGATAAGGTATAACTTGTGCTATTATATATTGGACGTATGTGATCTCTTTTTGATTTTGATTTATATGAGATTACAGTTAAGATATTGAATGAATCTCAGAAGAGACTTTGAACTTTACACTTTTAAATAAGTTTGAGACTGTTACAGACTATGGGGACTTTTGAATTGGACTGAATGCATTTTTGCATTATGATATGGCTTCAAGCCTTTGACGACCAGAGAGTGGAATGTGGTGGTTTAAATGAAATTGGCCCCCAAAGGGAATGGCACTATAAGGAGGCACTATACTTCGTTGGAGCCTTGTTGAATGAAGTGTGTCACTGTGGGGTGGGCTTTGAGGTCTCCTATGCTCAAGCTATTCCCGGTGAGACAGACCACTTCATGTTGGCTGGAAGTCAAGATGTAGGATACTCAGTTACTTCTACAGCAATATGTGTTGCACAAATAAAGGAAACTCAGAGCCATATCTCAGAGAAAGGCTGAGATATCAAAGAGAATAAACACCAGAGTCAGATCTCACCCAGCTGTCTTCCAGCTTCCTCAGCCTCGCTCCTCCTGGCTTCTTCTGTCTATCTTTCTATGCCTGCCTGTGGGAGATTGTGTTGTTTCATTGTAAATAATTGGCCACCCACTGGTTTAATAAAAAGCGCTGATTGGCTAAAGGCAGGCAGGAAGTGTGGGCGGGGCTACCAGACTAAGAAAACTCTGAGAACAGGTAGCACAGAGCAGAACACCAGAGAGAAGCCAGAAGACGCAGAGGACAACTATGCTGCTGTGAGAAAAGGTACTGAGCCCCATGGCTGAACAGGATAAGAGTCATGGGTTGGTTTAAGGGTAAAGAGGTAGCAAGTTATATGCCTGGGCCTTAGGCCGATCAACCTAAAACTATTGAAAGCATCTGTGTGTCTCTGTGGGTCTGTGGGCCTAAACCTTGAGGCAAAGCCCGAAAGTCCAGGCCAGAAACCTCCTACTACACCTGCCTTAAATACTTTCTTCACTCAGTTGTTTCCATCCAGGTTAAGATTAAAGGCATGGTACTGCTACTGCCTGCCTGGGAGCCTGGATCTCCCTCTGTAAACTAAGATGACCTCAAACTCAGATTTGCTGGGATTAAGGGCGTAGGTCACCACTCCCAGATATTCCCTGTGCTGGGATTAAAGGTGTGAGTTACCACTGTTTGATCCTCCTAGGCTGACTGTGTGTGGATCCCTCTGATATCTCATACTGTTTTTTATAAAATTTTCAAACATATCCCCACAAATATGTCTGCCTGTATGCCATCTTGTGGCACCATGCTGATAATGGACTAAACCTCTGAAAATATAAGCCACTCCAATTAAATGTTTTCCTTTATAAAAGTTCCTGTGGTCACGGTGCCTCTTCACAGCAATAGAAACCCTAACTAAGACATGTCTTAACCACTGAACTATCTCTCCTTTTTTTTTTTTTTTTTTTTTTAAGGAGTGCTAGAGGTTTAAGAGCACTTCCTCCTCTTCTAGAGGACCAGAGTTCATTTTTTAGCACCCACACTGGTTCTTACAGGGTCTGAAACTACAGTTACAGGGGACCTGTCACCCTCCTCTGGCCTCCCTAACAGCTGCACTCACATGGACATACCCTACATGGTACACATAGTTTTTAAAAAAGTTAAAAATAGCAAAAAGGATAGACCATGGAAACAAAGATCTTAAGCCCCCTCATCTTGTCTCAGGCACCCACTGGATGTCTACAGGCCCACTGAAGAGTCAGTGTTGGCCCCCTGCGTTCACATACGCCTTTCATCCCAGCATTCTGGGAATAGAGTCTGGTCAATCTCTATGAGTCTGAGGCCAGCCTGGTCTACATAAGGAGTTCCAGGCCAGCTAGGCAACATAGTGAGACTGTCTTCAAACAACAACAACAAAAATGGGCTGGAGAGATGACTGAGTGCTTAAGAATTGCTGTTCTTCCAGAGGACCCAGGTTCAGTTCCCAGCACCTACATAGCAGCTCACACCTGTTTGTAACAACAGTTTCAGGGCTTCCCAACCCTTAGACATACGCAGATAAAACACCAATGAACATAAAGTAAAAATAAATTAAAAACAAAATCCCCAAACAACAAACATCTTTTTTTTTTTCCACCACAAAAGTGGTCCCTAAGGTCATGGAAAGTAATTTAGATAACCATTATCATAACAGTAGCAGAAGTGCCATTCGCTGACAAGCATATGACTTACAAAATAACTGATCTTGCTGGGTGTGGTGGCACAAGCCTCTAACCCCAACACTCAGGAGGCAGAGGCAGTTGGATTGCTCTGAGTTCCAGGCCAGCCTGTTCTACAGAGCAAGTTTCAGGGACAGCCAGAACTACACAGAAAACCCCTGTCTCTGAAAACCAAGAAAACAACTCTGAAGGGTGTATTTAAGTTTATCTTTAGTAACACGAAGGGAAAGAGACTAATTTTAAAGGGCTTTGATTCTGTTCTGATGGGCTGCCTGACATCTGAGTTGATTCTGGATTCTTACTAAAAGCCATTCATGAAATGAGATCTCCCACCGCCACCCCCCACTTCCAACCCAGTAACAGAACTTGGAAGTTGTCTGACTATGTGAAGTGGCCATGTGTCAAGGTCTGGTTGTGGGCCAAGGTTTGCACATCAGGGCTTGGGTATAGAGGAGGGTCAAGGCATGGGTGAGTGTGTTGGGCAGACTTAGAATTTAAACTTCATAAACTTCAGCAGTACAGAAATGTTCATACTACACACTATTTTCAATAACAAGTAAGACCAACTAGAACAATGTAAATGTGCACTCAAAGAAGAATTTCCCCACTGACCAGAGAAAGGTAGTAGTCATAACATTTCTTAGGTTAGGTGCTTATTTAGCTATGAACCAAATGGAATGAATCTGTATGTACCACAAACTGAATAGATTTAAACTTCAAGTATTTATGAGCATTTAATGTAGGTAGCAGCGCAGGGATGGAAAGGAAAGGATTAATGTGCCATCCATGAGGAATTTAGACAGTTTATAGTAACACCATATGAGGGACCAAACAGACTCAATTTTAAAAATGATTGAGCCTGGTTTACCTAGGAGCTGCAAGAACTGGTATGAAGTGGTGGGTATTACACAGCTACACACACCTGTAAGCAGATCTTCCTGTCTACACACACCTGTAAGCAGATCTTCCTGCCTACGGCTGCAGCCTCTTGGCCTGACTGTGGGCTAGGATGTGTGAGTGCCAAGGGACTGTTGGCATGCTTAAACATTCTTCCAGACTGCTGAACCCTTTGAAGAAGTAAAAGCATGACTAATTGAGAAAGGCACGGGCGGCTGGTGGAGTGGTAGTGCCACTGTGGAGGGAGAGTAGGGGCATTGGAAATTTGTTCTCCACACTGGCAGAATCTGTGGTCTGGGAAGCCTGCGTGTTAGAAAGAGTAGAGGAGCCGTTGAGGGGAACCAGTAGCTGAAGAGCTGGGCAGGCTGGATCCATGGAGGAAGTGCTGGTCATGTGGGAGAGGCGAGGGTTCTGGAAAGCCTCTAATAGTCACCTTCTTGCTTCACATGTAACAGGGTCTCTCCATGCTTTTAATTAGCTGCAGATACCCCAGAGGCTTAGAATCCTGTACAGAATAGAACTTAAATTTGGACAGTTAGACTTTGCAAGGCTCGTCTGACTCCAGAGCCCCAACTTTGTGCAGTTGGAAATATTCCATTTCGTGTTTGAAAAAGTAAAGGTGCACAGTGGCAAAGCCACCTGCTGCTAAATGGTCAAAACAGAATTAAAATGTGGGTAATTAGTTCCAGAAGCTGATGGTGGCAGATTTCGTGGAGGAAGCTGAGTGAGGGCCAGGTGAGTAAGGCAGGTGGGTTCATAAAAGGAAGCACACAGGAATTTCTCCCAATGAAAATTATTCAGAGTTGCGTCTACTACTGCACCCCCCCCATCATTCCTCTTGCCCCCTTACCTTGCATCAGGAGCTGCTGAATGTATTCAGGTGGCACCAGCCCATGGAGCCACGCAGGGGCTGTCCAGGAAGCCTGGAACAGGTCCTGCAGGCTCTCAGGCAGACAGAGCCTTCAGTCAAGCCCCCTGCTGCTCCCAGGCCCGATCCAGACGATCCACCCTCTCAGACGGACTCAGCGAGCTCAGCAGCCTTGAGTTTATTTTTAACTTAAACTGACCTTGAACTCCTGATCCTTTCACTTGGAACTGTAGGTGTGTGCCACCAAGCCAGGCTTTTTTTTTTTTTCTTTTGAGTCAGGATCTCACTATGTAGACCAGGCTGGTCTCAAAACCACAGAGATCCACTTGACTATCTCTGATTAAAGGTGTGCACCACCACACCACACCCAGCTTCTTTTAAAAAAAATATTTTTTTAGTTTTCTTTTTTTAGTGCTGGAAACCAGTTGTGGGCCAAGGCCCAACATAGGATAGGCAAACACTCTGCCAGGTTTACAGCTCTCTTTCTTCCTAAATATGACTAAAATGATGCTCATCTGTGTCTCCTATAACAGAGAGGAGGCAGATGTGGTTGCAAGGAGGGAGCAGAGGCATGGTGCATTCTGGGAAAATTTAAAGCCGGACTTACCATGCAGAGAAGTCGCCTCACTCATTCCAGTGAAGGTCCTATTTATACCAAGCTCAGGTTCCATGAGAGCCTGTCTGTCCTGGAGCTGGCTGTTCAGAGAAAGGGGAGGATGATCTGAAGACCCATAGGAAAAGCTGATGGAGCTCTCCCTTCTGGAGTCCCACCTCAGGAAAACAGCACAGGGCTTGTGATCCTGAAGCCTCCGTGTCTCTTTCTGGCTTTGTCTGCGGCACTGCTTGTCTGTCTGTCTCTTTGTGTGTCTGTTTTTGTCTCTATCTTTCCTGCCTCTGCGCGACCTTCCATCTTCACACTTCTTTGTATCCGGGTTTCATGGTGCTTGTCTGTATTCGTTAGTTTTTCTGAAGTTTCTGACTCCAGATGCCCTGATCCTCTAAGCTGGTTTTAGCACCGCTCTATCTCTGGCCACACAGTTCTAAGTACAGTACCAAGCTGGAGGTCAGTGCTGGACTGCCTTCATGGGCTGGGCCAGGTCTCTGAGGAAAGCTGTTCCACCTCTGGTGACCAGAAGGGGGCAGTTAAGGACAGATTCAGCATCTGCCAGGGCTCTCACAGCTGAAACAGCCATTCCCAGGTTACTGGGAGTAAATACATTATTTACAAATTTGTGCAAGCAGACACGAGACCACCTTCTTATCGCCCTGCCCCTCTCTCCCTCCTGAAAACAGAACTTCTTTAATTGAAATTCTGTCTAAAGCCAGGACTAGCCTGTTGTTTTGTTTTGAGACAGGGTCTCTCCATGTAACTCTGGATGTCCTGAATCCCATTATATAACCACGATTGGCCTCAAAGTCAGTCATGGAAATCTTCCTACTTCAGCCTCCTAAGTTCTGGGGTTACAGGTATGATTCATTACTCCCAGCCTTGGACTCCCACTTCTCATGCTGTTGGAAAGGGGTATAAGGTAATGGTAAACCAGCTAGGAAGGGGCTCAGGCCTCAGTTTCCTTTTCTCTGTTAAAATAGTCTTTGGAGAAATTTCTGCATAGGCAGTAGCCCAGCACCTGGTACACAAACTCTGTGTATTTTCCATTTTTATGTGGCTTATTTTTATTTTTTAATAATTTATTTATTTTTATTCCCTGTGCATTGGTGTTCTTCCTGAATGCATATCTGTGGAAAGATGTCAGATCTTGGAGTCACAGACAGTTGTGAGCTGCCATGTGGGTCCTGAATTGAACCCGGGTCTTCTGGGAAAGCAATCAGTGCTCCCAACCCTGAGCCATCTCTCCAGCCCTTTTATATGGCTTATTATTATTATTACTTTCTTTTTGAAAGGACTTTCTCTTTCCTCCTTTTCTCTCTCAAATCTACATATATTTTTAAACATAGTAAACTCTTTAGAGGCTTTTTATCCCCCATATGAATCTGCCTTTACTGTATCTCTCTCTCTCTCTCTCTCTTTTTTTTGATCACATAAGCCTTTATTCTGCTAAAAGGCATGGCTAGGATTAAAACTTTGGCTGTGGTCAACTTAGCTCCTTGGTCTGTGGTACTGCTTCACGGCAGAGGTACTGGCAGGAGCAACACTTACCACCCCAACTCTGGGGAATTTTAGGGTCCACACTGCCACCTGCTGCTCATAAACCTCATTTAAAGGCTTGGTAACAGGGCCTCTTAAAAGAGCCTGGAGGTTTTTGCCAATAAAGCTGAGTCAGCTCTTAAAGGAGCCATGCCTCTGCTCACCAGCAAACAGAGCCCACCAGAGAAAACACTGCTACCAAAAAGCTGTGCTTGGCTCTGTTCCCTTTTTGTCTGTATGAGCAGTGATCTTAAGTCAGTTATTGGCAGCTCATGTTGTACTGAGGCTCCTGTGAGACTGCAGGAATCTGCCATGTTGCAGCCTGCATAACGCAAACCCACTGTGTTGTAGCTGAAGCCCACATGCCACGGCATCTCTGTACCACAGCCAACATGAGAGACACAACTAGGAAGCTGTTTTGGGCTCTGTTTCTGTGTTCTAGATTCCCCCTTTGTTTAAAGCTTTCTCAGGCTTTATGTGGATGTGCATGCCTCACGTTGGTGGTCATGTTGGTGGTCATTTGTGGTCATAGTCTCTCCATTCTGCCCGGCCAGTCCCATAGCAGCTTATAAGATAATTGACTCAGAGACGTAATATTATATTAATTGCTGGGCCAGTAGCTCAAGCTTATTATTATCTAGCTCTTAGGCTTCAATTAACCCATAATTTTTACCTATGTTTAGCCTGTGGCTTGGTACCTTTTCTCAGTGCAGCATTCTCATCCTGCTTCTTCTGCTTCTGGTTGGCGTCTGCTCACTGTCCTTCCTCTTCCCAGAATTCTCTTAGTCTGATGGTCCCGCCTATACTTCCTGCCTGCCTACTGGCCAATTAGTGTTTTATTAAGCCAACATGAATAGCAAATCTTTACAGTGTACAAGAACATTATCTTATAGGGTGCATTTACATGCAGGCAAAATACTCATAAGCTTAAAATATATAAATCTAAAAAAATAAATGTATGGGTCCAGATGTCGTTCAGTGGTAGAGACCTTGCCTAGTGAATACCACATCATAGGTATCACCCTCAGCACTGCCTTTCTTTCTTTCTTTCTTTCTTTCTTTCTTTCTTTCTTTCTTTCTTTCTTTCTTTCTTTCTTTCTTTCTTTCTTTCTTTCTTTCTTCTCTCTTTCTCTCTTTCCCTTTCTCTCTCTTTCTTTCTTCCTTTCTGTCTTTCTCTCTCTCTCTCTTCCTTCCTTCCTTCCTTCCTTCCTTCCTTCCTTCCTTCCTTCCTTTCTTTCTTTCTTTCTTTCTTTCTTTCTTTCTTTCTTTCTTTCTTTCTTTCTTTCTTTCTATCTCTCTTTGAGACAGGGTTTCTCTTTGTAGCTCTGACTGTCCTTGAACTAGCTCTGGCCTCTAATTCACAGAGACCTGCCTGCCTCTTCCTCTTGAGTGCTGGGATTAGAGCATGCAGCACTACTACTTGGTTCAACATTGCTTTTATAAGATGAATATGTATATCTGCATATATATTATCTCTATATACAATGCTCATATAAGCACTGTGGTGGTTTGAATGTAACTGGCACCCAGAAGCTCATAGGGAGGGACACTATTAGAAGGTGTGACCTTATTGGAAAAAGTGTGTCATTGTGAGAGTAGGCTTTGAGGTCTCCTATGCTCCAGTTATGCTCAGTGTAGACACAGTTCACTTCCTGTTGCCCATGGATCAAGATGCAGAGCTCTCAGCTTTTTCTCCAGCACCACATTTGCCTACATGCCACCATGCCTCACCCACCTTGATGACAATGGACTAAGCTTCTGAAACCATAAGCCAGCCCCAATGAAATGCTTTCCGTTATAAGAGTTGTGGTGGTCATGGTGTCTCTTCATAGCAATAAAACTCTTAAGACAAGTTCTATCTATATCTAGTCACCATATATACAAATGTATAACTTTACTAATTATAGATCAACGTGTGTACATTTGCATATCTTTATAGTTCCTTCACTTAGAATTAATGCTAAAATTATTTAATTTTTTATTTTTTCAATATTTTTGTAAACAGTTAAGTTTCTCTATGACTGAAAAAATATATGTCATTGTTATTGTCTTATGATCTGGTTATATTCTGGTTATATAAAATATATTTTTATATTAAGACTTATATGTCTTAATTACTGTTCTAGTGCTGTGAAGAGACGCTATGACCAAGGGGACTTATAAAAGTAACACTTAATTGAGGCTGCAGCAGGCAGACAGGCATGGTGCTGGAGCAGTAGCTTTGAACTTACATCTTATCTGAAAGATGGAAGCCTAGAAAGGAAGAAACTGAGCCTGGAGTGAGCTTGAAAACCTCAAAGCCCACACTCAGTCACACCTCCTACCAACGAGGACACACTGTCTAATGCTTCCTAAACAGTCTACTAACTGGGACCAAACATTCAAATATATGAGCCTATGAGGATCATTCTCATTCAGAGCACCACAGTGTATGTGTGTGTGCATGCATGTGCATGTGTACGTACATGTGTGTGTGTATGTGTGTGTGTTTATATGTGTGATTGAACCTAGAACCTTCTATATGTTAGGCATTTTTTTCTCTTTTAAATCAACTGAACTTTGTCCCTAAGCCCTTATCAAGTTTCTTAACATTTTATTTATTCTTTGACAATTTCATAGCCAACAAGACGGCTCTGTGGGTTGACTCTAATCCTGAAGACTTGAGCTCGATCCCCAAGACCCCACATGGCAGAAGTAGAGAACTGACCCTTCAAGCTGTTCTCTAACCTCCCTCCCCAAATGCCAACTACAAACATATAAATGTAATGAAAAGCTCTAAAAGAACATTTCAATGTACACAATACATCTTAATCATATCCATCCCCACTCTCTAGTTCTACTCCCAATATATCTCCCTTCCAGTTTTTCAGTCTCTCCTTTTTTTTCTTTTCTAATCCACTGATGAAGCATTTACTTATATTGTTCTATTAGTAAATAAAAGTTAGGAGTCAGATATCAGGTTAAAACCTGATTGATCAGAGAAGCAGCAGGAAATGGACCAGTGACCTCTGTCTCTCTCTGATCCAAAAGGCCTACTCTTTCTAAGCCCCTCCCTACTACTTCCTGTGTCTCTCTGTATGTATCCTGGGTCCTCCAAAACCTCCATGGCTAATTCTGTTCAGCTAGTTGCTAACCCCACCCTCTGATTAAAAGTAAACTTTATTGTTAGTCTCAGAGTGTCACTGTGAACAAATATTCCACAACACACTGAGTCTAATTAGGGTGCAGTTCCTGGTGGCTCAGCCACACACCACTGGAAGGGCCACTCACCCAGGATTATATGAGCAGCACAAATGTGTTAAAAAAAAAAAAAACCTCCCACAACCAGAGGATGTAAAGTTGGGTAAGTAGAGAGGAGGGGTGTGGATCTGGGAAGAGTTTGGAGAAGGGAGTGAAAAGGATTAAAATACACCATGCAAAGTCTTCAAAGGACTAGTAATGAATAACTTTAAAGGGAAGAAAATGGCTCCCCCAAACAATACACCTGGAATCTCTAACAGACTCAAGTTTTGGACTTCCAGACAGAGGAGCCTCTGGCCACCCTGTAACATCACCTGAGAACAGTGCAGAGCCAGGCTCTGAGCCCAATAAGTGCCTGGTGGGCTGCTTCCTACCCTCCAAAGTCCCTCTAGGCCTTTCTGTATGTCTTGATGCATGATTTGGACCAATGGTTCTCAATCTTCCTAATTCTTCAACCCTTTAATTCAGTTCTTTATGTTGTCGTGGCCCCCAAGCATAAATTATTTTGTTGCTACTTCATAACTGTAATTTTGTTACGGTTATTAATTATAATGTAAATATCTGATATGCAGGACGTCTAATATGAAACCCCTGTGAAAAGGTCATTCATTCCCCAAAGGAGTCATGACTCACAGGTCAAGAACCAGTGGTCTGAACTATAGGTCAGCCACCGGGCCATGACATTCACTGTAGTCTGTCATTCTGAAGTGTTTATCATTATTTATTTTTGGTTTTGATTTTTTGTGAAAGGGTTTGTCTGTCTAGACCAGGATGGCCTCAAACTCGAGGAGATCCACCTACCCCTACAAATGCTGGGATTAAAGGCATGAGACACCATGCTCAGCAAGATTTTTTTTTTAAATAGAAAATCTTGCTTTGTTTTTGTTCAATTTTTTTTTTGTTTCATCTGTGGTTCAGCCATTAACTTCCCTAGAAGAAAATCCTTGGCCTTCTGAGTAGTTGGGATTGCACACCTCTGCTGTGGGGTGTCTTTCTTTACTCTGTGAATGTGTTATTCTCAATGGTTGATAAATGAAGCTGCTTTGGCCTATGGCAAGACAGGATAGAGCTAGTCAGGAAATCCAAGCAGAGATAGAGGAGAAGGATGGAGTCCGGGAGATGCCAGCCAGTCACCCAAGGAGCAGCATGCCAACAGACTGCTAATGTCATGGCCACGTGGCAATACATAGATTAATAGAAATGGGTTGACTTAAGTTGTAAGAGGTAGTTCGTAATAGGCCTGAGCAATAGACCAAACAGTTTGTAATTAATATTAAGCCACTGAATGATTATTTTAAAAATGACTGTGGGACCAGGAACAGAAAAACCTCCATCTACACATTCCCATTACCCCCCCCCCCCCCTTGTATTTTATTTTTATAGAGATTGTGTCCTTAGGGACTTAGGTGCTCATGAGTGACCAATAGAGGGTTCTTCCTGGGCAGCTGGTATGTTTGAAGTGCCTGTCTTTGCCCTCTACCAGCCCTTCTTTCCATTAGCACACCAGAGGCTTTAGTCTGCTTTTTCTCTGCCGTATCAGTCCCACCCACCCATGTCCAGTCGCCAAGAGGCTCACTAGCACCTCAAAAGGCACTCATTGTTTTATGGATATCATGTTCCTGTGGTATGGTGAACACCTGAGCAGCCACAGCTGTGTGGCTTTGTCACAGGAAGCCTCCTTGTTCAGAGAGATCTGCACAGATTCTCTTGGAGCAGGTGAGGCCCGAGAGGCTGGGATTACGTAAAACAGGGTTGAATCTTACCCAAGTCCCAAGCAATGTCTGGGCAAAGGCATGGGGCCTTAGATCATATATATTCAGGTCTTGAGCCTGGTTTGTTGTTACTTTAATATACAGTATTCATATATGAAAGCAGCTTTGGCTATACCAGCAACCTTTGCAGCAAATGCTTCTTACTGTGTAGTTGTGTTAGAGGAGAGCTTCCATCAGGCTCTGGATGAGGGATCTTTCCCCTTCCTGTGTCCTAATTATTTTTCTGCCTTTCTGACCCAGTCACTCACATCAGCTACCTGACCTCACATCTTCCAGTTCTTCAGCCATCCCCACCTCCCCCATCTTGGAGCATCGTTTTCTGCTCCCGCCCCAAGCCTTACCCCCTCCATCCTGAACACAGCAGCTGGGTCCAGCCCTTGAACCTTTCTTCTTTGTAATCTTTTCATCCTCCTAAAATGAAGTTACCGAGGCCAAGGATTTAAACTCTATCCACGCAGACTCTCTAACCTCAGCCTCCAGCCCATTCCTGTGAATACAGAGCTCAGGTAGCTAACTACCTCATGTGCTGCTGGCTTGGTGGCTTGCAGCCATCTGAAGTTGAACATGTTCAAAGTAAGTGACAATCACACCTAAGGATGGTGCTGCATGGCCAGCATTCCCATTTCAGACTTTCCCGAAGGCCCAGACCACTGTTTCCCCCTTCAATCTAATGCTATCACACACACACACACACACACACACACACACACACACACACACACACACACACACACACACCCTACCACCCCCGTTCCACCTCTGTTCTTGGGGTCTCATCTGAACTACTACAAGATCCTGAAAAAGGATTCTCCTGCGACTCTAGGGTTCTTAGTGGACTCTGCACATTTTAAAGCAATCTGAGTCCATCACTGTGACCTAAGTCCTGTCCTTACACGATTACCCTTCCGCCCCTTGCCCTATCCTGTCTTGCCTCCTTCCCTGTTATGGCCGTAGTGGTCCTTATTCTAATGTAACAAGCTCATTTTTTGCCTCAGAACTTTTACCTTTCTGCTGTCCCTACACAGCCATGTCACAGGAAGAGATGGTGACCAGTGTTTCACAAGTGATGCACATTCAGCTTGTGATGGTGGGATAACACTGGGAATATGTCACTCTCACGGCAGTGTGGTGTCATGGTGAAGGGTGTGTGCTTCCTGCCCTCTTGACTTGGAGCATGGCAGGTAACTTTGCCTGGGCTCCAGGAACACACTGAGTCAATTTTCCTGTCATCAAAGAATGGTCCTTTGATGAAGTCATTACCATTATCTCAGTTGACCTCCGAGAATTAAGATGGACAGCGGTCACCAGGGCACCAAAGGACAGTCTTCTTCAAAGTCACCAATTATAAATGCAAGTGAGGGACCACACCATGGGGCCAGCCACAGTGCTGTGCATGGCCTGAGCTTTTTGTTCACTGAAAATTTACAGCAAGATGGGCATGATGACACAAAATCTCAGGACTCAGAAGGTTGAGGCAGGAGGATTTCTGTGAGTTTGAGGCCAGCCTAAGCTACATAGGATTACATAGCAAGGCTCTGTACCACTCATCTCCCCCAAATAAAAAAATATAAAAATGAAAATTTACAAGCCAGAGGGAAGTTCTCGAGTCCTTGTTTGGAGACAGGCAGAAGTTAGTCAGTTTGCGGCTAAGGTAGGTTCCGTTCATTATATCTGTGGCCTGGATCCATATGGCTTTAAGAGCCATTTCAATGATTTTTAGCCTGGCTTTCAAGTTTCTCTTCTTCCTTGCTCTGGACAAAGGATCAGACAGGGGCTGCTTTTATATGTCAGTTTTTTTTTAAAAAATTATTTGTATGTTTGTGTTTGTATGTGGGTATGTACACTTGAGTGTAGAAGAGGGCATCAGATACCCTGCAACTGGAGTTACAGGTCATTGTGAACCAGCTGATGTGGGTGCTTTGAACTGCACTTGGGTATTTAGGAAGCAGCAAGGACTCTTAAGTGCTGAGCCTTCCCGTCAACAGGAATTGTATGAAAATGTTCATTTTCTTTTCTACTTGATGGATAGGGAAGACCAGTCCTGAGGAAGAGATGTCCCTGAAGACCTAGTCTGCTGTCCATCACCCCAGACATAGCATCCATGGAGGAAGGGGCTCAGGCAGCAGGCACACATGCTTGGCTGAAACCACTGTTCTCCACCAGAGCCACATTGTTGTTTGTGGAGTTTGTGAGTTGGTGTGGGGGCATGCTACCTGAAGACCTGTGACTGTTCACTTCAGCTACACTGAGAACAATGTAGTATTAATGCACAATGCAAGCACATGATCCCTTCCATGGATTCCCAGCCTTGGGGCCCTTGCCATTGCTGTCGTACTATGGAATTCCACTGGCTTCTGTCGTTCTCTGGTTTGGTTTTGAAGGTCATATTATCTGCTATGAAGAAGCCTCTGCTAGGGACTAGACAGATGTCTCACTTGTTCTTACAGAGGACTTGTGTTCAGTTCCCAGCACCTCCATGGTGGCTCACAACTACCTATATAACTCTAGTTCCAGAGTTTTCTAACCTCCATAGGTACCAGATACACATGTGATACACATATATACACAAAGGTAACACACACATCTATCTATCAATCTATCTATCTATCTATCTATCTATCTATCTATCTATCATCTATCTATCTATCTATCTATCTATCTATCTATCTATCTATCTATCTATCTATCTGCTTGTGCTATCATCAGTTGATTGCTTCTTGCTTGTTTTCAAGAGTCTTGATTTATATGCTCACACTGACCTTAAATTTTCCTGGGATCAAAATTGTCCTCCCCCAGCCTTCAAAGTAGTTTGCACTTAGGTACACACCACCATGTGCAGCCTACCATCCATTTCCCACAGCATCATCTGCCGAGTCCCCAGTCCAGTCTTTCCCACTCTGGCTCGAGATGACCATTTGTTAAAGATGGCAATTTTTGGCTTGTACCTTCGAGTGGGGCTTGATCCAGAGGCATAATTCTGTGGTAGAGCACCCACCTGGCATGCTTGAAGCCTGGGTTTCATCTACAGCACCAGGAAAAAAATGATGAAAGGCTCTTTTATCAAGTGTGACATGACTGGCCTGGTTAAATGCCTCCAAGAATCTGAAGAAGAGGAATAAGCAATCATCCCTTCTGGGGTTTGCTACAGAACTATTTCATAGTGAGGTCCTCAGGGAGCAAAGCTGTGAGGACGCTGACTGCCTGGGGCCCTCCAGTCGCCCTGCAGAGTAAGGATTCTAGGACATTCTTATTAACACCCTATTCTAATAATACTCTGTACATTTTGCATATACAAAGTTGACCTTTGGACTCCAGCTTCACCTTTGAGAGCATTCTTCTAGCCTGTGAACTAGAGAAACAGGTCAGCAGGTCAGCTTTTTAATACTGAGCAGATCAAAACTGTGGACCTACTTAAGTGCAAAAAGTACCATCACTGCTCCATTACCCATAGGGCTTCATTTGTATGGGATTGCCATATCACGGTGGTAAGGTGAAGGACACATCTCTGGAGCTTTTAACTGTCTAGGGGCACCACAATGGCTTAGAACAATGGCTTTCAACCTTCGTAATGCTTCAACCCTTTAATACAGTTCCGCAGGTTGTAGTGACCCCCAACCATAAAATTATTTTCATTTATAACTAATTTAGCTACTGTTATGAATTTTAATGTAAATATCTGCATTTTCAAGGGGTCTTAGATGACCCTTATGAAAGAGGTCATTTGACCCCCTGGGGGTTCTGACTCACAGGTTGAGAAACATTGGTTTAGAGCTTGGTTTCCCATCTCTCAACACGAAACTACTTGTTGGAATAGACTGGACCCCCGGTTGAATCGTAAGCATCTGAGAAGACACAAGATGGATAGACAGACTTGTAGTAAAGGGCATGCAGAGTCAGCGGATGTATTCTTCAAGAATGTTAGAACACAAAGGTAAGGAAGGAATCTATGACAGGTAAGGATAAGCATGGAGCTTAGGGCTAGGTCAGTCTGTGCTCATCTTCAAGGTGGTGGAGACTCGACCCATCAAAATGTACATTTAGGTACATAAGTTACACCAGAAGTAACAGTATGCCCTGCCTCGTGTATTGATTGAACACTTTTTTTTAAAAAAAAATTAAAGCTTTCTGTGTCTTTTCTTAATTTATGAGACAGGCCTAGTGGTATAAACCTATAATCCAAGACACAGAGGAGGCTGAGGGAGGAGGATTGAAACTTGAAGGCTTGTAGGTTCCTGAGTGAGTTCAAGGCCAGCCTGGACAATTTAGTTGGATTATATCAAAATAAAAAGTAAAAATGTGCTAGGAACAGCTAGATATGGTGGTGCAGCCTTCAATTCCAGCATTTAGGAGGCAGAGGCAGGAAGAGCTCTGTGATTTCAAGGCAAGTCTGGTCTACCTAGGGAGTCCAAACAGCCAGGCCTATGTAGACCCTGTCTCAAAAAAAAAATTAATGAGAATTTAAGTCAGTGCTAGCCCGGGTCACCAAGGGCCCTGGTTTCCTTTATCTCTCTCATACATACATGCACATTTTCTTTTCTTTTGTAATTTTGGGCGTGATGCCCAGTTCTTTGCACACACTAGCAAGTCCTGAGCTATACACCATTCTCTCTATGCCTTCCTTTTATAATCTCTCCTATATATAATATCTTACATTTTTTTGAAATTTTACGTTAATTTTTATTAATTATTTGGGAATCTCACATCATGTACCCCATCTGCTCACCTCCCAGTCTTCTCATGCCTGCCTCCCCCCCCACAATCATCCTCACCCAAAAGAGAAAAAAAAATGGAGTCTGTTTTGTGTTGTCTATTTTTACTGGAGCATGAATGGTCAAATTAAAAGTGGCCAGCCCCATAAGGGAGGATGAATATTTCTCCACCGACATCCACACCAGAAGCGATCAACAGAGGAGAGCTGTGCAGTGACTGGAATAGGGTGGGACTAGCTCTCCAGTGGGTGGTGTGCATCCATGACAGGTGCCACCATGGGTGTAACCAGGTCCCCCTTGAGATGCAGGGTCAACTTCCTCAGGCACACAGACATTAGTATAGCTTCAGGGCATAGCTCTGACTATGGGCATCCACACAGACTTTGGTGGTAACATGGGCCGCAGACTTCATTAGGATCCTTGATGGCCACTTGCCCTTAGCGGCTGCATGGACCATGAACTTTGACATGTCACGCATATCAGCAAGCACAGTGTGCATACATCCACATGGATCTCAGGCTTCATTGCAGCCTGGGACAGCAGTATGGACCAACACCAACATGACCTCTGGTGACATGGCAGACCACACTAGTCCTTAGCTGGGGTCCAAAAGTGAACCTTTCTTTATCCCAGTCTTCCAGAGCCAGGAAGATCCTGTGGCCAAGTGGCAGGTTCAGAGGCTGAGTCTGCGTCTCTGTCTGAATAAGCTCCAGGTTGTAGTACATCATCCTGCCCCTATGGGGCAGTGACAGGTGGACCTCAGCCTTCTCTCACTTATCACGGCCATCATATCTCAAGTTCTACCTCTCTCCATGGTGCGTTTACTGCTCCTTCTTTTTGTCACAATTTGTTCATTGCAGTTCCAGACTGACCCTGCCCTGGGGCTCTGAGGCCAGAGCCTCAGAGCTTGGATGTCTTCGTTGGCCCAATATCTTCAATTTTAAGTTGAGAAAAATGACTGCATACAAAATCTGAATCACGACAAAATCTATATTTCTTTTATTTTGAGATATGATGTCACGTATCCCAGGCTTGCCTTGGGTTCCAGGTAGCCAAAAATGACCTTAAACTTCTGATCCTCCTGTCTCCACTTCTTGAGCACTGGGATTGGGATCACAAGTGTGTATTACCATGTCTGGTTTATGTGGTATAGCAGATCAAACCCAAGGCTTAAGTGATAGTCTCTAAGAGCCATGCCTTCTGAACTCTGATGTCAAACCATGCCCTCCCCTAGGCTCTGATGTCACGTCAGGCTTCCTTTAAAGCAAGGGCTCCACGTGCATCTCTCTCTCCCTCTCTTTGTCTTGTCTTGGGAGCTTCCTTTACTCTCCTTTGTTCTCCTTCCCTTCCATTTCTCTTTCTTCTTGATACCTCTGCCACTATACCCGTAACCCCTCTGTTAATCATATACAATACAGCTCTTTTCTACATAGAAACAGCCGTTAAGAGTCTCCTGCTAGTCGCTGCTACTTCTGCCGCATTTCCTGTGTCCTGCACCCATAGAAACCTGCTGCCAGATAACTGGGTAAATGTGAACCATTCCAAAATATGCTCAAAACTCTAACACTGAGCATACTGGGCAAACATTCTACCAACTGATCTATCTCTCTAGCCTAGGAGAACATACATGAGTCAACAATGTGTATCTGCCTCACATTGTCTCCAACACAGTTGTCCATAAAAAAATTTCCCCTTAAAGATGAGCCATGGGAGAAGAGCAGTAAAGGATGCTTCTGGATAGTGCCTGCCCAAGAAGCAGTGGAAGAGGATGGATGAGTCAGCATTTACTGTAGGTGTTGCCATGGGGAGTCATAAACAGCAGGGCCCACAGAGCTGTCTCTGCTACAAACCAGATGTACATTTGGGGGATGAGAATGAGGGAAAATGGTGACGGTGGAGTTCTGCCTCTCTGAGCTCAGAGATGAGAAGTAGTTCCCAAGGGTGGACGTGGGAAAAGAAGTCAGTTTACATGATCAAGCCTTGGGGAGGCATTTAACTCCTCAGCCCTTTATACATCTGTGATATGAAATGTTTACCACAGCCTCTTTCCTGTCACTCTGTGTCTGAGCCCTCTGGAGTGATTCCTAGAAGGAGGGCCAAAGCTACCACTGTAGGACCACCCTGTACTGGATGGTCTTCCTTAGGTGGAGCTCTTCTTGCTCCCAAAAGATTCCCCCCAGCTCTGTTTTCTGAGGACCTGTTTGCCTCTTGGATTTCTAACTGTTGTCACTAACCCAAACTCTTTAAACCTCTAACCTATTATTGCACTGGGCACTGTGGCCTTGGTCCCTAGGTACATTCGATTCTTAACCTTCCCCAGTCCAAAGGAACCTGACCATCTTCCCCAGGACCTGGTCTGTTGCTAAGTCCTAACAGTTTCCTCAGGGGAGGGAGTGGGAAGGCTCAGAGTCAATGACATAGACCCTGGGGAGTCAGTTAAAAGGACTAACTCCTTTTTTCAACAATGAGGAGAGCCTTATATACTCTCCTCCCAGAACCCAGGCTGTGTCATGATCTGGTATTTTGCATGGCTGTCCCTCATTGGCTGGGCATGATCAGGAGATCTGACAGTATCTGTTGCTAGGCAGATTCCCAACAGTCAGGAACTCTAGGAAGTGCCTATTGATAGGCATATTCTGAGCAATCAGGAACATTGGATGGCAGCTGTTGCTAGGCCCTTAGGCAGACTCCACGTTGGCTCATAGGGAAGTATGCTATGTGTATGCCTTGGAAACTGAGGCAATTTCCTTGGCCCTATGGGCCTGTCATGCTACACTGGTCCTTATTTGCAGCTGTTTCTGAATCATTGTATCTGGACATATAAGACTATTAGGGATGAGATGTGGGAGCTTGGAAATTATGAAAAAACAGACGAGGACTTTGTGTTCTGGCATTGGCTTCATTGTAAAATGGCAGGAGGCAACCTTGGCTAGTTAGAGTCAAGGGCCCTAGAAAGTCACTCACACCATGGGTCAGTGCCCACACAGAGAAAATATTGAAGGAGGGAAGAAATTATTGAGGAGGAGAAGAGGAAGAAGAAAAATAAGAGACCAGAGGCAGACAGGGCTTGCCTTTTGTGAGGGGACATAGCACATGTCCATATGTGTTACATAAATGGGTTGTGCAGGATGCCATTATCAGAACCTCAAGCAGGCCAAAGTGCTGCCTGCTTACTGACCATGTCCCAAAGGACTGGCCAGGTAATACATAAATGCTAACATCCCTCCTTTTTTTTTTATTATAAAATGGTGAGTTAGGGGTGGCAAGTGGGGCAAGAAATGAGGGTACTGAGTTCTTGAAACTGCTTCCTGCTGACTTGGGATAAAGTGGAAATGTAAGTTCCAGGAATACTGAAGCCATTACATCTGCTGTTTCCCTGGAGGTTGGGAATGCATCCATCCTGTAAAGGTGTCAATAAGAGTTAAAAGATAACAGAACTTTTTGTGAATGAGGACGTGAAATTAACCTTTAGTACTTGCTTGGTTGGTATCCTTGGAGCTGGTTCAGGGGCTGGTACATCTGGAGGACTCCCTGTGGGTTGGCCTTGTCACAAGGATGGCATGAGGATGGACCTGTGAAGGAACTTGCAGGTGTCTGTAAAACAACTGGAACAGATTTATATCTTAGTGTCATAGCAAAAGGCCATGATGTTGGATTAAAAATCCACCAAAATTTAGACTCCTGAAAACTGTTTGTAGTCAGTGCTTTATCAGTTTGTCAAAACTACATTTATCAATTCTAAAACTTTGAACCTTTGAAGTCATATCTGAAATTAGTTTATCCTGTATTGTGAAGTCTGTGAATAAGACACACTTGTCTGTACTTTTAACAGGAAACTTACTAATGAGCTACCAATATGTTTGTTACATTAGGGTTAGGGGGGGTGTTAAACTGGCAAATCTATTACTACCCTGGTCATCAAACACCATTAGATCTTAGAAGGATAAGTAAATGAGCAGAGGTGAGACAGCTTTCCAACTCCCTAGGCAGTCCCAAGTCTCTCTGTGATTTTTGGGAGGGGGCACAAATCCAAGCAGCACTTGTTCAGATGCCAAAGCCAGAAGATGTGACAGACTCTTTGTGGAGTAGGAATCTGGGGAGACTGGTCAAGCTGCCTTGGCAAGGTGGGACAATAGATCCCCCATTGTTTCACTTATCTAGTCTGGGCAGGATCTCAGCAGCAGTTAAAGTGTAAAGTAGCGTTTTGCTTCATGGCTGGCTTTCCTACATTTAAAGTAAGCCTCCAGGTGGAAATTCTGTGGCCATCCACCTTCTTGGAGAAGTTACAAGATGTTGCCTGGAGTTGGCATGTCTCTATTATAAAGAGATTTTTATATTAAATGCCATATTCTCAGATCTCTAAAGGTGTTTGAACATAGTATATCTAAGTTATACAAATGTTGGTTAGGGTTAACTTTGAGGGCATATGTAAGTTAAGTATGGACATATAGTTTACCCAGTTAGTTACAGTTTACCAGTGTTAGTAAAAGCAAGAAGGTTAGACATATATTCTTAAATTGGTCTTTGTTAGCCTGGATAGACCTTAGGTAAAGAGAGACCCTTTGTCAGAGTGTTTAGGTATCATCAAATAGGAATATCTTAGTCTCTGGTGTTTAGCTGTGGTCCTTAGATATAAATCATAATCCTAATCCATATAAGACAGAAGCAAGGTTTTAACATTGTAAGCCATTTAGTGTTTTTAAAATCAATTTTCAAAACCTGTATTGGTTTAAATCCTATCTCTTATAAACCTTACTTCGTAGGACAGGACAGGAATTACATAGAAATCTATCCAATCTAAAATAATTTGGAGACCTGATGTCTCCTGGTGGACCCATCTCCATGTGGTCACCTTTACATTATAAAAATGGCAGTGAAGTCCTGACTCTCTCTTTTAACCTTAGCCAAGATGGTGTTTGTCTACATGGTCACCCTCACCATGGCAGACCACCTGGTGTTTTCTAGAGCAGTTTAAATCTGGAGTTATAAGTTTTACAGATTTTAAAACCATACCCAATTTCTGATAGTCCAGAATAAAATAACCTTCTCTGTCATCATATCAGATTCAACAAATTTCAGAAGGAAATTCTGAGCCCAGACAACAGGTTGTGAGCATAGCTGAAACACGGGGAATACATAATCTCAGACATTCAAAACCAGTCAAAAACCAAGCATACTGTGGCCACGTTATTCACACATACATTCCAACAAAAAGATGAACAAAACTTCCCCCAGGAAACTGTGTCAGTGGACCCACTTAAAAATCCCAAAGAGTTTACAGTGGCACAGGAATAAAATATGCTTCCTGGCCATGGCACAGATCCCATTGGGTCAGGGCAGCAGAGGCAGGAGGAAGAACTTCTGGAGGGAGACCGAAAAAAAAGGAGAAGCAGAAGCTGCCCACGCTGGAAAGAAAGACTGAATGAGCAACAAGCAGATGATTTGGAAAAAGATTTTTTTTTTTTGAGAGAGAATAAGATGTAACAGAGTCTTAGCACTGCAGGGAAAATGCAACTTAGCAAGCCTTGAACTCACAGAAACACAGAAAAATCTCTGTCTCTGGAGTTATGGAATTAAAGGCCTAGGTCACCACTCAGTTGGGATTAAAGGTGTGAGTTACCACTCTCTGACCCTTTGTGGCTTGACTATGGCTTTTTTTTTTGATATTTTAGGCTGATTTTATTAAATATAAAATATATCACCACAGGAGGTAGGCAGGGTCTACCTTTTATGAAGGGATGTCGCATATGCACAAATAAGCTATGTAGAAGGATGTTGTCAGGACCCTGAGCAGACCAAAGTACTTCCTGCTTACTGACCAGGTTCCCAAGGGGCCAGTCAAGGTAATGCTTAAATGGTAATATTCAGGGGGTGGGGCCAGAGACACAAAGGAGGGATTCCAGTTTCCAGATTCCAGGACCCTTTCTTCCTCCCCTAATCCCCCCCTCCCTGTGTAATACTGGGAATTGAATCTAGAGCCTTATGTATGTAAGTGATCTACTAATGAGCTTTGTTTTTTCTTTTAAACCTCTTGCTTTAGCCTCCACAGATGTAGAGACTACAGATGTGAGCTACCCCACTTGGCTTCTTTTGATGTTTCTGAGTGGCTTCTCTCGCGCTAAGGCCTTTCCCATGTCAGTCCTTGCTGTATTAGATACTCCTCCCTGTCAAGCATTAGGTTCCCGGGATTAGTGTCAGGCAGGCATCTTTATAATTAAGGAATGCCCACTTCTAGCGTAACTTGTGAAGGAGTCCTGTATAGGAAGTGTAGATTCAGTCCCACATCCAGGATCCAACCAACCACAGATAGAAGAACATATTTTAAAAAGTTTTATCTGCACCAAACACGTACAGGCATTTTTGGTTTATTACACAAAGCACAGAAAATAAGAATGACATTTGTATTGTTGAGAATACTCTTAAAGGACTCTGGAAAATATATGTAGGTTTTAGGCAGATGTATGTCATTTTTTGAGTCCTGAGTACATATGTATTTTGGGAGCTCTGGGAAGCCTTGGAACAAGTCTCTCCAGATATTAAAGAATGGCTCTTGGAGACAGGATCTTTAGCATCCATTTCTGGCACAGAGCTCCCAATCCCAAGGAACAGTGTCCTTCATTATTCAAAATAAGTGCTTATTTTTTGTCATTTTTGCATTCGTGTATATGTGCATGCAAGCATGCATGCATGTATGCCGTGGTACACATGGAGAGGTCAGAAGGTAACCTTTGAGAGATGGTTCTCACCTTCTTCCTTATTCTGATTAAGTCTCTGTTATTTCTGCTGTTATTCAGTGTACCCCAGGCTGGCTGGATCATGGGATTTTGGTGGATTCTCCTGTCTACCTCCTACCTCACTGTAGCAATGCTGGGATTACCATAGCAATGTCAAGGTTACTGCATCTGGTTTTTATTTTTGATTGGACCTCACTATGTATTTCTGGATAGCCTGAAATGTATGTAGTCTAGGCTAGTCTTGAATTTAGAGAACCATCTGTCTCTACTTTATGAGTGCCAAGATCAATGCATGTATCACCATGTCTGGTCTGCATCTGGATTTTAACATGGATTCCAAAGAGAACACTCGGGTCATTAGGCTTGCATAACAAACATTTTTACCTGCTGAACCATTCACCCACCCAAGAAGCAAGATGTAAAGAAATAGGTAAGCAATGGGCCACATGGCAGGACAGGTAAGTGGAAATCGGTTCAAGATGCAAGAGCTAACTAGAAATATGCCTGAGACATAGGCCAAGCAGCGTGTAATTAATATAAGGGTCTAAATCATTTTTGAGGGGCTAAGCAGAGGCAGGAAGGTTCAGACCACAGGCTAGGCTGGGCCAGAAATTCAAGCTACAAATGGTAACAATAAGTTCTTTTGACTATACCCAAGTGTATTGAGATGACTCTAGGGGATCCCCACAGAGCTCCAGGATAGGACTTATCACCAGAGGAACCAACAATCTTAATAGAAGATGGGAACTTTGAGCTTCCTTACCCCATCTTAGAGAGGGAAAGAGATTGGGTCAGTTACCAGTGTCATTCATCACCTATAAGTCATTCAGTTTTGCTGCTTCAGCCAGTGTTCTATTTCTGTGAAGAGACGTGATGGCCAGAGCAACTTTTATAATAGAAAGCATTTAAACGGGTCTTACTTACGATTTCATAGGTTTAGTCTATTGTCATCATGGTGACACATAGGCAGACATGGTTCTACAGAAGTAGCTGAGAGTTCTACACCCAGATCTGCAGGCAGCAGGAAGAGAGAGACTCTGGACTTGGAATGAAACACCCAAAGCCACCTCCAGTGACACACTTCCTCCAACAAGGCCACACCTAATCCTTTCTCTCCCTGGATGAGCCTGTGGGGGCCATCTTACTCAAGCCATCACGCTTACCTACCTAATGAAACCTCCATAAAGATCCCTAAGCCATGTTTCTGGGGAGTTTCTGAGTTGTTGAATATACGGAGCTTATGGCAAATGGGCGTACCCATAGACACCCAAGGCATTTGGTATGGTTGCCTTCTAATGAGACCGAGCCTTTGTTCTGTAGGATCTGGGCCTACAGGAAATTAGTGCCAGGTTGGGATTTAATTGTGGGTACTATGGTAGAGAGTCAGAGAACTGGTTGTAGAAATGATGTGGGGATAGAACAAGTACATGGAGGAACTCAGAGATTGACTCAGTGCAGAAGGGCTGGCAAACAGCAGGCTCCAGAGAGGATGTGAACAGACAGATCTGGGGAGACTGGAAAACTGCTCTGGGTTGAGAAACTAATGGTTTTGACTTGATGCAGGAGAGTCCCAGGCTTTCATGGGAGAAGGACAGGGCTTTTAGTGAGATAATCATTTGCTAAGGAAGATGGTGGAAGGAAATGGCCCCCTAATGGCGGTGGCACTATACGAGGTGTGGCCTTTGGAGTGGGTGTGGCCTTGTTTGAGGAAGTGTGTCATTGTGGAGGTGGGCTTTGAGGGTCTCCTATGCTGGAGCTATGTCCAGTGTCACAGTTCACTTCCTGTTGCCTGTGAATCAAGATGCAGAACTCTCAGCTCCTTCTTCAGCACCATGTTTGCCTGCATACTGCCATGTCTCACCATGATGATAATGGACTAAATTTCTGAACTGAAAATCAGTCCAATTAAATGTTTTCCTTTGTAAGAGTTTCCATGGTCATGGTATCTCTTTATAACAACAGAAACCCTAACTAAAGTTGAGTGCCTCAAAGACGTATGACTTTAGTCTTAGTTTGGGTTTTTATTTGTATATATACCAGGACCATAACTCAAAGAAAACATTTAATTGGAGTGGCTTGCTTACAGTTTCAGAGGTTCAGTTCATTATCATCATGTTGGGGAACATGGTGGCCTGCAGGCAGCTGTGGTGCTGGGGCTGAGACTGCTACATCTTGCAGACAACAGGAAGTCACACTGAGGGAAGCTTGAGCAAGACAGACATCAAAGCCCGCCCCAACAGTGACACACTTCCTCCAACAAGGACACACCTCCTAATAGTGTCACTCCTTTGGGAGCCATTTTTTTTTCAAACCACCACATCTGATGACCCATGGTCTGGATAAAAATATTTTATTCTTATTATAAAAATATCTATTGATTCAGTTTTTTTTCCTTTTTTCCTCCTTTCCCTCCCCCCTCCTCCTCCTTTTCTTTTTTATTCAAGACAGTTTCTCTGTATAACAGCTCTGGCTGTCCAAGAACACACTTTGTAGACCAAGTTGACCTTAAACTCACAGAGATCTGCCTGCCTCTGCCTCCTGAGTGCTGAGATTAAAAGCATGCACTATAGCACCTGGATGATTCAATTTCCTTTATGTTATGACGTGCACCTGCCATGGCATGAGTGTGGAGGTCAGAGGACAAACCTCATCGAATTTTTATATGTCTTTCAGGGATCCAAATTCGCCTTGTTGTGCATCTTCAGGGCCATCTCCCCCTCTCAGTGTTTTCAATCCAGGGTTTTGTCTTGCTGACCACATGAGTTTCCAGAATTCCTCTGTGTTAGCCTCTTATTGATTGACATAAGAATTAAAGGAGAAGGGATTTGGTTCAGTACTGGTGAGCTTAGCTTCTAGGCTCATGGTGTTAGAAGCCTACTCACTTCATGACAGGCAGGAATCAGGGAGGGGGAAGGAAGAGAGAGAAAGAGGACCTAGGATACCCTCCCCAGTGAGCTAGTTCTTGGGGCTACTTCCATCCCTTAAAGTTTCTAGCATTTCCTCAAATAGTGCTACCATCAGGGACATGCCCTTCAGTGTGTGAGCCCCTTTGAGGGATGCTTTATATTAGACTATACTAGGTTTACAAACTTGAACAGAAGGTACAGAGATTTCCTGCATACTCCTGAGTCCCCATATGCATAGTCTCCTTCTATTATCAACAGCTCCCACCAAGAGGGAATATTTGTTACAACTGATAATCCTAGATTGGCATCTCACTACCATCCAGACTCCTAAGTCCAGAATGGGACATCATGATGTGGTATGTTCGGGGGGGGGGGGGGGTTGGGCTAGTTTATTATGGCACCATCTATCTGCATCACAGCATATTTTTACTGCCTCAATGATTGGTGTCTTACCTGTTTGTTTCCACTTCTCCCTAACCTCTGGAAATCCCTCTCTTTTTCCTGTCCCTAGAATTCTGCCTTTTCTAGAACGCTGAGTATTTGGAGTAGTACAGGTAGTGTTTAGGATCATTTTCTTTTCAGTTAGGAAGCCCATCTAAGTGTTCCCCATGTCTGTTCTCTCTCTCTCTCTCTCTCTCTCTCTCTCTCTCTCTCTCTCTCTCTCTCTCAACAGCATCTCACTATCTAGTCCTGGAACTTACTGGAATAGGCTGACTTCAAACTCACAGGGATCTGCCTGTGTTTGCTTGTGGGATTAAAGACATGATCACTACACCATCCCAAGTCTTAAATAAACAAAATAAAAACTTATTTTCATTTTTAAGAGCTAGGAAAATGAGAAGTAGCCTTCAGACAAGTGGAAATGTATGCTTATGACCCCTCCCCCACAGGTGTGCATCCCCCAGATGCACATACAAGGATGAGAAAAGTGTATATTCATGACAGCTCATGTGAGGCCATTATCTGATGGACTTAAACCAGATAGGTGAGTAATTGTGTGTCTATCTGTCCAGTCCACAGGAGGAAAAGTCAAATTCATGCCCCTCACTAACATCGCCCAAAAGCTCACAATAGCCAGAGAAATGGTTTTACTGTTCCCCAAGTCCACTTATTTTCCATTAACATGTTTTGTTAATGGAAAACTCAAGGACCAATGCACTATCTCAGTGACTGTTCTCAATCCTTCATTTTAAAAGATGTGAACCATCATTGGGAACAGATTTCTAGGCTGAATAGAAGATAAGAAAGCCATTGCTTAGCTCAGATCTGACATATGCCAAGATTCCTGTTCTGGCAAACTCAGATGCTCAAATGCCACATGCTCTACCAGCTTGTTCCTGCTAGGGCCTAAGGGCTGTGTAAGAAGTGAGAGTACTTTAGGATATCAGATATCTATACTGGGGCAGGCAGACACATGAAAGCAACCCCCATTCAGTGGGCCCAGGCATCAGAGAAGTAACCTACACACAGTTACTTTATTGCTTGAAGTTAAACCATGAAGGTGAAATGTACCAATGTTCAAGACTATTCAGTAAGAATGTACTTCCCGCAAAAAGGAAAAGATGAAGTTGGACTAGGGGATGCTGTACTTTCTGACCCATGAAAGACTATTTTAGGGCTGGGAAGCTTAGTGGTTAAGAGTACTTGTTGCTCTTGTAGAGGATCTGGGTTTAAGCCCCCACAAACAACTGTTTGTAATTCCACTCTCATGGAGAGCTGATGCCCTCTTCTGACTTCCGCAGGCACTAGGCATATGTGTGGTACACTTATATATACTCATACACATAAGATAAGATGATAAGTCTCAACCAAGTTTTGTTTTTAAGTGAAGACATAATAGAAGGAGGTAAATAAGGAGGAGAACATAGTTTCCCTGTGGACCGTGCTCTTGTACATTGCAGACATTTGTCCCTCCTATTGATTTAATAAAATGCTGATTGGCCAGAAGACAGGCAGGAAGTATGGGTGGGGCTACTAGACTAAGAAAACTCTGGAAGGAAGAACAGGCATATCACTTGCTAACTCTCACTCTTAGACTAACCCATGATTAGCAAAGTGGCTCAGTACCTTTTCTCAGGGCATCTTCATCTTCTTTCTTCTGCATCTGCCTGGCATCTCTGCTCTGCTCTTTCTATTCCCAGACTTTTCGTAGACGGGTAGCCCCATCCATACTTCTTGTCTGCTTTCTGGCCAATCAGTATTTTATTAAACCAGTAGGAGGGACAAATATTTACAAAGTACAAGAGCATAATCTCACATCATTCACACCCCCTTTTTTAAACAAAAAACTCCAAATCTAATTTCCTTTGTACAGTTTTTTTCTCACCATTATCTATAATGACTTGTAATCAATATTGTAAACAAAGACAAACATCCATAACCCATTTTTGGGAATGTGGGGGTATAGTTTCTCTAGACTATTTCCTGTTGATTGGGGGCACGGGTAATCTTATTGGGACCCAAAGAGAGATTATGGACCAGTCCTTGGTTGAGTAATCTGTGAGGCTAGGTCATCTTAGCCAGTCCTCTTGAAGTTGTTCTGGATGCAGAGCTCAGAGGAAACTGCAACAGAAATGCTCTGAAATGCTGAATCATCTGGGCCATTTGTTTCCATAGGAGACTTTTCAGGGGGTCTTCCTTGGTCAAACCTGGTTTTTCTTACTAGAATGAATCAACCACCTTTCATTTTCTGTGGAAATGGAAATAAAAAGAAAACCTCTTCTTCAAAGTAACATATTTTTTGACTTCAATTTGGAAGTCAAGGCATTTACAAAATATATAGGTTGCATTAATTCATCAGCATTTATAACCAAATGTTTCTTAGCAGCTCTTGCTCCTTCCTCTGCAGTCAAAACACTCAAAGATAAAACAATAACATACAGTATCCAGATTCTCTTTATGAGGTGCATATATATATATATATATACACACATATATGCATATATTACTTTATTTATTTTTTATCTCTATACTTTTTTCTTTTTCTTTTCTCTCCCAAGCCTACATATATTTTTGAACACACTGTAAATTACACACAGTTTTGTAAAATCTGTTTTTAGTGTGTATCTCTTATCTTTTTCTGTTTCTAATCACACTTTTAATCTGCTAAGGTGTGGCTAGGATTAAAGGCTTGGCTATGGTGGCTAGCTCCACCCAGATCCTTAGTGTAGCTTCATAGAGAGTTTAGCTTCATAGCAGAGGAACTGACAGGGGCCACATTTACCACCCTAATTCTTGTTGAACTTTAGGGTCCGCATTGCTACCAAGTAGAGCACCACTGCCCTCTGCTCATAAATACCATTTAAGTTTTTGGCAGCAGGGCCTCTTTAAAGAATTACACTTTGTTGTTGCTAATGCTGAGTTAAGAAGCCTCTCTTAAAGGAGCTGCTCCTCTGTTTGCTCCCAGCAAACATAGTCCTCCCAAGAAAATGCTGCTACTAAGAAGCTGACTTTGACTCTGTTCTCTTTTGGTCTCTAAGAACAGAAACCTTAAATCTGTCATATGCAGCTCATGCTTGAATAAAGACTTCTGTGAGACTGTGAGAACTTGCTATGTTGCATCTCAGGCTGCATGAATCAAACCCGCCATGTTGTAACTCAAGCCACTCTGTACATGGCTTACTTGAGAGACACAACTAGGAAGCTGTTTTTGGATCCCCTTTAGAATCTTTTTTAAGCTTTCTCAGGTCTATGTAGATTGTGCCCCATGTTGGAATGCCATTTGTAGTCGGAAGTTTCTGACCTGGCCTAGCCCTAAAGTCCTGATCTGCAGTCCCTTAGTCCCAAATAAACACACAGAGGCTTATATTAATTACATGTTGTTTGACTTATGGCTCAGTCATGTTGCTTAACTTTGAACTCTTAAACTAACCCATGATTAGCAAAGTGGTTTGGTGCCTTTTCTCAGAACATTTTTATCTTCTTTCCTCTGCATCTGCCTGGCATCCCTGCTCAGCCTTCCTGTTTCCAGAGTTTTCTTCATCTGGTAGCCCCACCTATACTTCGTGTCTATCTTCTGGCCAATTAGTAGTTTATTAAATCAGGAGGGAAAAATATTTACAGAGTATAAGAACATAATCCCACAGCATTATTTTGCTTGTCTAGCATGTGTAAGACCATGGATTCTACCCCCCGCCCCCGGCCATACACACAAAGGAAGAAAGGGAATAGACAGGGAACATTACCAATACTCACTACAGCATGGACAGACCATGGGCAGACCTTAGAAGTGTTTCACTATGGCTGATGTGGCAGATGCCAAGGACCGCATGTTATCTGTGTATCAATCACTTAGCAAAGAGAATCCAAAGAGCCAAAATAAATGGATGGAACTCAAGGCAGGCTAGGAGTGATAGAGTAGGAAGTTGAGATGACAGATTCTAAAGTTGAATAGTGGTGTTGGTTGTTCAACTCTATAAATTAACCAGACATCATTAACTTTATCCCCAGGATGGTGAATTTTATGAAGAAGGGAGGTGCAGACACCTCCTCTCCCCCAGGTATGTCTGGCATTGGTGAGATTACACAGTAGAGGCAGGTATGGCTCTTTTGGAGGCTGTGTGTGGCAGGCTGTGTCTGTACTGGGTTCTACTGCCCCCTTGTTGGGCCTTTCATGAGGCTCTTTATTTTCAGAGCTAGAGATGAATTCCCTATTCCAGACTTCACAATGAATGCAGCACCCTTAGTGGAGCCCTGCCAGGCCTGGCCTCACACTGCACTGGGGCTCCCTGGATCCACAGGAGCCAGCTCTAGTGGCCACATTTAGAAAGCAAAGAAAAGCACTTCATTCTAGGATTTTACTCATCCTAGCGTACTCCCAACTATCACCACTGACACAAAACTAACAAGACAAATGTTTTGTGGCATTCAGGCTCAACATTGGGGTCTTTTGCATCCTCCTCAAGTGTTCTGCCACTGAACCACATCCCAAACCCCTTCAGTATAACAATTATTTGATCAAACAATTAATGTTTTTATTAGAAATGGGATGTATTATATTGGTTTACACAATCCAGGTGGAATAGTACAACGATGGCTGACTGCACACTGGAAAGGCTGAGAACCAGTAGCTGCTGATTCATAAGGCTGGGAGGATTGGGAAGGCTGGCAGCAACAGTGTCTGCAGCAGAGTAGATATACTCACAAACAAGGACTAAAAATGGGCAGGCAAAATCAGCTTATTTATTTATTGATACAAGGCCTTACATTGTTGCACAGGGTGGCCTAAAATTTTATAACTCAGCTGCTCTAGAACTTGTGATGAGTATCCTTGGATTACAAGCAAGAGTTACTATGCCTGGTTTAATATAACAGTAATAATATTTTTTGTGCATCTATATTTTTGTATGTATGTGAGCACACATATATGTGGGCTGCAGTAGTTTCTTGTTAGCTGCCAGCCCACAAATGATGACATGGAGACCCCTTATTAATTATGAGAGCTTGGCCTCAGCTTAAGCTTGTACCACTAGTTCTTACACATTAAATTGACCCATTTTTACTTGTAGCTGAAAGTTTCTCAGTCCTGTCCAGCCACTCGGCTTGCAGCTGCTTATAAAATAATCACTCTGAGGCTTAATTTTAATTACAAACGGTTTTATCTGTATCTCAGACCTATTGCTAACTAGCTCTTTTATTTTAAATTAACTCATTTTTTATTAATCTATGTTTTGCCACATCTTGTGTCTTTACCTGTGCTCCATTACATCTTGCTCCCTCTGGTGATGCACTGTGTTTGCCCTAACTCTGCCTTTTTTCTCCCTCTGTCTCTCTTGGATTCCCTCCCTGGCTATATCCTGCTTTGCTCTAGACCAAAGCAGCTTCTTTATAACCAATGCTAACAACACATATTCACAGCATAATAATATAAAAAGATAACAAGATAATCCCACAGCCTATACTAATCTACATTCTGTCCCATGGCTCATTACCTCACTTCTCTGTACTGCCCGTGCTGCTTCTTCTGCACCTGGCTGGTGACTCTGCTGCCTTCTTCCCAGAGTTCATTCTGTCTGGAAGTCCCTCCTATGCTCCTATTGGCCATTTAGCTTTTTACTAAACCAATCACAGTGACATATCTTTACACAGTGTAATCAAATATCTTGCAACATTTCCCCCTTTTTGTCTAAATGAAAAGGAAAGGTTTTCCATGATGGCAACCAGACTTGGGCTGCTGCTGAGGACCATGTCTGGCACAGCTGATGTCTATGGGGATGTTCATAGCCAGTGTTGCAGCCAAAGGCCACATGGAGCCTGGAGGCTGGGCCAAAACTTGTGGTCTTATTGGCCCCAACTTTATAAAGGAATTTTGGGTGACTATCCAGGCAGATAGGTATCATCTCTGTCATTTCTAGATTTTGGAAGTTGCTTGCACTTCCTGCTTACTTGGGTAATATTATATTCTTCTGTGGTCTTTGATGTAGTTGAAGATTAGATAGTTATAGGTATGTTTTTCTTAGTTATTTTAAAGGGTATATTGGATATGAAATTTAAATTCACAAAGATAAGGTAGATGATAGAGTATTTTCTTTAATTTTTCTAAGTACAATAGACTAGATATTGTAACTGTAATTCTTGCTTGATAGCTATTTTGTTATATGTAATTTTGTGTGTTAAAATTGAAACCTTCCTTTTTGATTAGACAGAAATGGGGAGGTGATGTTGGAATGTCTTTCTGTATGCTATGAATATCAATCTTTAAATAAAGGACTGTTTTGGCCATGGCAAACACCGCAGAGGTAGGCGGAGGAGTCGGAGCATAGGTACAAGAAAGAGGGTGGGGTCAGAGAGAGATAGAGCCAGATACCCAAAGGAGAAACATGTCAGGAACACAGGTGAGCCACAGGAAGATTAATGGAAATGGGTTGATTTAAGATGCAAGAGCTATCTAGCAATGTTCCTGAGCCATAGGCCAAACAGCATGAACTTAATATAAGTGTCTGAGTCATTTTGAGACCTAAGCAGTAGCAGGCAGCTAAGTGGTCTGTCAGAGCAGATCTGTGGGTCTGGATCTCTGGCCAGACGGGGCCAAGAAACCTTATTGTAACAGGTAAAGGTGATTTCTTTTTAATGTTTGAAAAGGTAAAAGACATCTGTTAACTTTATAAGTCTATTTGGACGGTGTAACCAAACTATAATATAAATTTTTATTCATGCCATATGAAAGGATGGCTTGTAGTAGTAAGTTATGATGCTGGGTGCTAGTGATGCAGCCTTTAATCTCAGCATTTGGGAGGCAGAGGCAGGCAGATCTCAGTGAGTTTGAGGCCAGAGAGGCCTACAAAGTGAGTTCTAAAACAGCCAGGACTGTTACACAGAGAAACTCTGTCTCAAAAATACACCCCCCCCAAAAGTCATGAGGACTTTGTAGCCAACAATATTTATCATGCTTTCTCCAGTATCAGAGTTGTTCACATGTCAAAGGATCAGCTTATATATCACCTGTCTTGTAGGTTTTTTGCTCCTTTTTATGTTTATAGCCAATATTTTTCAGGATGTCTACCCAAGTCAAATCTAATTTTGATTAACTTGGAAGGTATCCATAACTGTTTGCTTCCTAAGGAAACAAAAGCACAGCATTCACCCCCCCCCCCATGCAACATATTTTTTGACTTCTATTCTTAAGCCAAGACACGTCTAAAGTATATAAACTAGTTTAATTCGGCAATCTCTTCCATAATCCAATGTCTCTCAGCAACTGCCGTCTGCTCATCAGCATTCAAAAATTCAAAGTCAACAGTTAAGTACCATACAGGGTCCAGACTCCCTCCTGTGTATTTTCTAGTGGCTTTAAAAAATATTATATTACTCTTTCTTTAAAGCCTTTGCTATTTTTTAAAAAAGATTTATTTATTTGTTATTTATTATTTATTTGTTTATATGAATACAGTGTTCTTTCTGCAGGTGTCCCTGAAGGCCAGAAGAGGGCAACAGATCTCATTGTAGATTGTTGTAAGCTACTATGTGGTTGCTGGGAATTGAACTTGGGTTCTTTGGAAGAACAGCCAGTACTCTTAACCTCTGAGACATCTCTCCAGCCCAACTTTATCATTTTTAAACTATTTTTCTATGACTGTCTATACTCATTTTCTTTTCTTTAGCATCTATACATATCTTAAAACATACTGTACCTTTTCAGAGGTTTTCTGTGTCTTTACTTGGCTTTACTAAGCACCTGACTATGTGAGACAAATCTTAAACTGCCATGTCAGCTGCTGTATGGCACAGCTCAGCACATGGTACTGGCACATGGCCCTGGTGGCTGGATCCAGCCCACAGGCAGCAGCTAGGAGCCACATCTCTATGTGACACTGAGCACCAGTCCACCTGAGGGACTGCAGGACTAGGAATCCACCTCCAGTTCCTTGTCCAGAACTTTCCTTAGCTTTCTCGGGCCCTTTGTTAGGATATTTGAGCCCCACATTGGGTGCCATATGTAGAGAGATTTTTTCATTGGTCCTCCAGCTCACAAAAAATGAGAATTTTTGTTAATTATGAAAACTTGGCCTTAGCTTAAGCTTGTTCTATAGCTCTTAGAACTTAAATCAACCATGTAAATTGCCTGGGCTGTAGAGGATAAGTGGCTTGGCTTACTAGTGGGAGACTGGTGCCTCCCCCAGGCTAAGGTGAATTTTTCAACCTGTATTTTGAGTATTTTTGATTATGTGTCTCAGTGGAAGTGTGTGACTGCAGGTGTCACTGGAGGCCAGAGACATCAGATGTCCTGGAGCTAACTTTACAAGCAGTTATGAACCATCTACCATGGATACAGGAAGCACCTTCCTTCTACCTCGGGGAGTGAGGTGAGCGGTCCTCTTGCCCTGTTATCACCCCAAACATACTTCTGTTTGTAAATCTTCAACACATTTTATTCTGACCAAGGTGGTTTCGTCAATTGTAATGTACACAGGCTTTCCTCAGGAACTGTTAGTGTATTCAAAGGCAGTAAGAGACAGTATAGGCATTTTCCATGTCAGGCACACGTGCTCAGTTGGCTATTTTTTTCTCTTAGAGCTTTGAAAATTAGGTTTATCCATTTGATTTTCTGTCTTTTGTCTTCATGTACGTGTGTACACTGCATGCATGTTTGGTGTCCATGGAGGTCAGAGTTCCAGATGACTGTGAAACACTTTGTGGTAATGGAAGTTGAATCTTGCCGACTGAGCCATTTCTCCAGCCCTACAGTGGTTTAAATGACTTACAGCATTCTGTAGGGTTCAGAACATGTGTGTCTGAGAGATGTTCTCACTCCTACTAGGTCATCTATGAGCTGAATGAACTTGAACTCAGCTCCTGAGTTCAGGCCTCAGTGGATCCTGGGGACTGAACTCAGGTCATTGGGTTTGGTGGCAAGTACCTTTACCTGGTGAGCCATCACTAGCCAGAGCCATCTATCTCTTAAAAAATAAATACGATATAAATAGTCTTTTAAAAGTTATTTCCTGATTATCTACTGTGTGACAGGCCTTGCTCCAGATGCCTGACTGTGTCCATGAACCTCACATTTCAGACAGCTTTGCCACCTCATCGATTCATAGCACAATGCACAAAATGTACACACTGCCCAGCGTGGCCCCCAGTGGCTGCTTCATCATTATTCTCTCTTCCTGTGCCCTGTGTCTCTCATGACCACACAAGAGACATATTCCGATAAAGGAGAAGGCCTGTGAATCTTTGAACATACTAGTTAGAGGTTGAACCTTTTGGAATAAAGATAGAGAGCTTCCTGGGGAAAGAAGGGCCTCTGAGCACACAGTTGCAGGGTTAAGTCAACCACGAAATTAACAAGGAGTTAATATGACTTCCTTCCATTCAGATCTCTGGGGCTGGGCTTCACATCTCCTAAGATAAATGTCTCTCATGGGATTACCCCTGGTCCTCAAAGGAAGTGTCCCTTTTTAGAGTCTCTATTTTCAATGCTAACCAGAATGCAGGATTCTGCTGCTGATCCAGCCCTGAGATAAAGAACAAAGATCAGCTAGTTTTCCTATAAAGCACAGAGCACAGCCTGGCTCCATTCACCAGCCTTATTGCCTGGACTCTTGTGAAAGAGCCTGGGCAGGGCACATAACTCTCTTAAGTAGCTCTGCCCTGCCCCCACCTGCTGCACCCATGCTCAATCATTGTACCCAGCCTCAGCCTCTAACCAGATATCTGCCGTTACTCCTATTTCCCATCAAAACAGAACTTGCAGCTTCCACCTTCCCAAATAAGCAGCCTAACAACTGTGGTGATATATTTTATATTTAGTAAAATCAGCCTGGAATATCAGAGAATAGAGTCACCCATAGTCTATTGAGGGTCAGACAATTGGTAACTGTGTGGATTCAATAAAAGCTTCAGAAGTTTTGGAGATATCAGAGGGAATCTACCCACAGTCTATGTGGGGTGTTAATAAAAGCTCCAGAAGTTCCAGAGCTCTAACCATAGTCTAGGAGAATCAGAGAGTGGTGATTCAAACCTTTAATCCCAGCACAGGGAGTATCCTGGGAGTGGTGACCTATGCCCTTAATCCCAATTTAGTGGAGATTATAGAAGGAATTCCAGGCTTCCAAGCAGGCAGTGGTGGAGCCATGCCTTAATTTACTAAAAGGGTATTTAAGACAGGAAAGCCAAGCCAAGGAAAGCGAGGCTGAGGAAGCTGCTGGAAGACAGCTGGGTAAGATCTGACTGTGGTGTTTACTCTCTCTAATACCTCCAACTTCTTCAGAGATCTATCCCTGAGTCTCATTCATCGGTAGGAAAGGTAACTCATGGTTTTAATCCCAGCATGAGAATGACCAAGTGGTGATCTATGCCCTTAGTCCCATCACTCAGGAGACAGAGGTCTTTCTGTGTTCCTGTGAGTTCAAGGCCTAACTACCAAATAGTAGTAGCTCACACCTTTAATCCTAACTCTAGGATTATAATGCAGAACTGAACACAGAAGTGAAACAACCGGACGGAGAAGATATTTAAGACAGACGTAGGCAGAGGTGTGGTATTCTTCTGTAGAAGCAACGAGCCAGGCTGAGGACTCTGGAAGATAGTTTTTACCCTGAGGAGTTGGCTGGGTGAGAATTAACTGTGGTCTGTTTCCTCTCTCTGATACTCCAGCTTTTCTCCAATATCTGACTCTGAGTTTTCATTAAATACCAACTAGGATTCACGTATCAAACACTTCTATCCGTATGGAACAGCCCAGAAGAGGAGGCAAGCAACCAGGACTTAATGAAACAGCCAAGAAGGTCACTTTGAGCAGGTATTCTCTGTAGGTCCCTAGGTGTGCAGGTTCAGTGCTTCCAAGGCTGCCAGAGGGGTGATGGAGTTGGGAAGGTCTGAGCCGCCCAGCCTAACACCCCAGCCTTTCCTGGCCACCCCTCCACTGTATCACTCCCAGACCTTAGCCCTTCCCCTCACACTCCCGAAGGCTTCTCTCTAGTTGCTTTTATGGAAGCACAGCACACTTCTGATCCTTTCTGCAGAGTTGGCAAGAGCCTTGAACTCACACAGTTCAGCCTAGAAGTGTGCGGCCGGAACAAATGTCCTCTACTTCAGTGGCTTATGACCTGCAGGAATAATTCTTGCCACATCCATAGTTTCCCATTACAATCTCAGCTCTGCACAATTCTGCAGTGTCAAACTCAGGGTAATGATGCAGGCCACAGCTGAGGCCAGCGGGGCCTCTGGGAAAGGGAGAGAAACATGGGGTAACAACACTGTCTCTCCACATTGTTCTCAGAGGAGGAAGAGGCCACTTCTACTTGTCTCTTTGACCAAAGCAACCTTATCAATCCTCTGTCATGTAGATTCCGAGGGGGAAGGGCTGCTAGGGGAACCCAGAGCCAACTGTGCAGTTCACAGCAGGCCATTATTGGATTAAAAACCACTCCATTATGTAGGCGTAGACACAGATCAGGAACCTGGTGAGCAGTGGTCCACTCCAGCAAGATGAGAATCAGCGTGGTCTAGGATTTCAGAAGCTCTAACAGGGTGGGCAAACGGATACAAGCAGCTCCAGGAAACATTTGGGAAGAGACAGACTGGTCAGGAGGGCAGGTATCTACAGGAGAGGTGACCAAAGGAGCAGGGGGTGTGGTCAGAGGAGGGAGGGAAGTAATCCCAAGAGGAAAGGGTGACCACAGTGTCTCTGGTGGATCCCACAGCAGCAGCTCTAGAAAGCCTGCTTCTAGCCCCCTCATGAGCTTGCTTAGGAATCAAGTGGGTTCACTGTTGGTCCAGGACCTATTCTCCAAATTCTCATTTTTCTTCTGTGGTCCAGGCCTCCTGGAAGGTAGCCCAGCTACTTGAACGAAGGAAGCAGAATCAGCTTCTCAAGGCCAGAGGCTTTCTTCACAGTGCTTCCAGGACCTAGGGTACTGAGGACTTCCCCCACCTGCTTTAGTGAATGAACTTCAGCCTTTCCTCAGATACCAAATCAGGACACCTAGGTAGGACAAGGCCCATCCTCAACCCAGACATGGCACCCAGGCCCTCAAGCCCACAGGCAGGGAAAGTAAGCATCCCCCATTTACTCTTTCTGGGGATATCACAGAGCTGTGGCTTTGAGGGTTCTCAGAGACTCTGGGTGTATCAAGAAGGTGGGGGTAGCCTCAGCTGGAATAGGGAAGTCTGGTACAGGATCTTCAGCAAGGGGGGGGGGGGCTGCAACAGTGCCAAGCAGGTCCCTGTAACACAGCCTGGTGTTTATCTCATGAACCAATAACATTTGCTTCCTGACTCTACAAACAGGAAGGAGCATGTTAGGCCCTCAGGAATTCATAGGGGTTGGCAAACATTTTGCACATATTACAGGGTAGAGCACTGGACCCAGAGTGATGGGTCTTAAGGTCCAGCTCTACCCCTGCTATTGTTGACTCTGTGTCCCTGGGGGGACAGACTCAGTTTAGTGGCTGTGAAGTTGGGTTCATCACACAGTGGAGTGAGAGAGAAGTCTGCTTGGCCTCTTGATTCTCCACAGACTGGGGGGAGGGGCATTGGGTCCTGACTGGATGTTTCACACTCCTGTTTCAGGAAGGAACATGTGGCTCTTCACAGGGTACGGTCCTGAAGGGATGCCATTTGATGGGCTTGTCCTTCTTGGCCTAAGGACCTCAGCATTTCCCCCGCAGACTACTGAAGGCCAGCGAAGAAGGCTGAGTACTTGAGGATGCTCTGCAGACTTTCCTGATGCCAGTGGGATAGGGAAGGCACAGCCTCCGGCCCTCCTGAGGGGATCTATAGAGTCAAGAGACAGCGGTGCAGGCTCCTTACAAGCCTGCTCCATGTTTCTGCACACAAAAGACCTGGACACCAACACCTTAGAGTTAAGAAGGAAGCATCAAGCTGGGTGTGGAAGCTGAAGCAAAAGGATCATGAGTTCAAGACCAGGTTAGGCTACACAGTGAAACCCTGCTTCAAAACACAACCAATAAGTCACACACACACACACACACACACACACACACACACACACACACACACACACGTATACTGTGTGAGTTCAGTTTTACTGTGATATAATGCCTGCTGAGGCAGATGGAAGGAGAAAGCACTTATTTGTCTCACAGCTTCAGGGTCGGTCCACCATGGCAGAGAGGGAAGTCAAGGTTGCAGGAATTTGAGGCAGTTGGTCACATCACATCTGCAGTCAGCATCTGAGAGCAGGGGATCAATGCATGTATGCTGCTGCTCATCTAGCTTTCTTTTCTCATATACAGTTCAGGATCTACTGCCCAGGGAATGGTGCCACCCACAGTGGGGAGGTCTTCCCATTAAGCAAGATCCTCCCCAATCTACCACCACCTCCAGATATGCCACAGGTCAACCTAATCAAGACAATCCCTCATGGAGACACTCTGCTTGGGTAAGTCTAGGTTGTGTGAAGTAGATAATTAAAGCTAACACACACACACACACACACACACACACACACACACACACACACACACACACACACACACACACACTGATGTTAAAAAAGTGAAATATGTCTTTGAAGAGAGACAAAGTGACCAATTCTTAAGCCCCAGGACAAGGTGGCTCCTGAGAGCATGCAGAAACTTCCATTCACGTGTGTTTAAGCTTCCTGGAGATTCTGTGATCTGGAAACACAGCCCATGACTCCATGTTGAACATCACCAAGGCCCAGGAGGTGCTTTGATGTAACAGCCTGCATGGCTTTGGACCTGACCTGACTGAGGAGACAAGTATTGAAGAAATGGCAGATACAGGTAACACAAAACTAGGATCAGTGGGCCGTGTGCTCAGGGGGAAACACCAGCAGCCTGTATTACAAACTCAGTGCATCATTATACAGTAAGTGTGTGTGTGTGTGTGGGGGGGGGAGACAGTCTCAGGCTGTGGCCATCTTGAAGAAAGACACTGTGATTAATATTTCCACACTGCCAACATCTGTGCTTGGACTTGCCATTCCTCTGAACTGCACCTGGGGAAGACCTATTCCCACGGGTCTGAGGCATTAGTCTCTTTGACATCGCTATGCTCATGTTACTCAGAACCTCATTTACTCCCCAAAATTTAAGATATACATCTACTCTTCACTCCAAACCAGGTCTAATCCTCTCTCATTTCACTTGGATGTACAGAAATTGCATCACCAATACAAGAATACGGTCTGTTAATCGAAGAGAAGAACGAATAACTAGAGAAGCCCTGCTCCACAGTCACCTGTCCTTGGCCAAGCATGAGACCCGTACTGAAGGGGACAGGTGAGAGTGTGCACCTCCTTCTTCACAGTTTTTGTTTAACTTGGTTTTGTATTTGTTTTACGTGTGAGTTAACACAAGTGATACCCTACATATCCACAGTTCTGCAATATGTTCTATGTGTTTACTGTAACCTGGGAAGAACCTTCTCTCTTAGTACATACAGGGCAACCGCATTCCTAAGGAGATAAACACTGATCATTTATTAGCACTTTTCTATGTTAACAGACATTGTTGGTTTCATGCATGAGATCAGACACACACTACCAGCGCCACACTAGAGTTTATTCAGGAGAGTTGCCAGGTGAGTACAAGGGAGAGAAGCAGAAAAGAGACCATCTTTCATGTGGTGTCTCTTTTTAAGAGAACAGGTGGGCATAGATTTATGTAGCCATGCATATGTTCTGCTGGCATCATGTTGGGCTTACCTCATGGCCGCTACATGCCAGGAATTCTTATCTCTCACCTGGTGCCCTGTCGGGTTATTGGACTAACACATTTACCAAGTAGCTGTTACGTGCCAGGAATCCTTATATAGAGGGTGTTTTGTTTTATACATTCGTATTGTGACTATAGACAGGGCTAAAGGGAGTATCCATGTATACACCTCTGTGTTGGAGGTGGAAACTTCTGGCTTAGGGTTTTCACATTTTGATTTTATTAGCTATGTTCAATTGTCCTCCAGAAATACTGTACTGGCTATACTGTTAGCAGTGTGGACCAGTGACAAGTAGACATGTGCTTTGTACATTGTTGTTGCCTGTTTATTAATGACTCTGTTGTTGGAATTCTTATTTGAGTTACCTATTCTCTCTACCGGTGTGTCAGGGCGTCATTGCCTGTCTTATGTGCCTGTGTGGTCTCTCCCTGTACCTTATCTTTTTTAAAGTTAAAAGTTGAAGTGAGTATACAGAGTAATGAGTTTAATTATGGTATTTTCATACACATATAATTATAATTTTTAATTTTTTAAATTTATATTTGTAGATCTTTTGCCTACATGTATGTCTGTACACCACATATGTGCTTGTGCTTATAGAGGCCAGGAGAGGGCATTGGATTACCTGGATGTATGCCTATTTACCACATGTGTGCCTGGTGCCTGCAGAGGCCAGGAGAGGACATTGGATCCCCTGGGACTGGAGTTGCAGATGATTGTGAGCTGCCAAGTGAGTGCTGGGACTTGAACCTAGGTCCTCTGGAGAACAGCCCATCTCTCTAGCCCCGCTATACTTTATCTTATTCATCCGTTTACCCAATTATTCTCCCTACCCCATCTGCCCACTTCTTGCCCTCCCCCTTGCTTCCCCTGAGTAGTTGCATGCACTGTTATGCCACACTGTATTCCATTGCTCTCTTTTCCTTTCTCATGTTCCAAAGCCTCTTTGGGTGTCCTTTTAAATTCTACTACATAGCTGAATAAAATTCTCTTGTTTGTGGATCACATTTTCTTACCTGTTCATGTGTTGCTGGAACCTCTGTTCCATTTCCTAATGACTTGTACAGTAGTAATAATGGCTATGTAACTACCTTGGCCAAGGGGGTCTTCAAGGAGACCCTAGAAGGGGGAACGATAATGAAAGGACAAGAGACACAAAGAACCGACAGCAAGACAGTATTCTGATTAAGCTGCAAAATTTTATTTTTCTCAGGCAGGTTTTATAGCAAGCCAAGCGGGAAGTAGGTGCAGGTTGGAAAGTTCTCAGAGCTAGGTTGCCTAGCAACCTAACCACAACTTGTTCTCAGTAATGGTCAATTGCACAGGTACTGAACTTGGGCTTTTCCCAAGGGCTTTGTATGATTTCTATGAAATAGTCCAGGCAGAGAGAGAGAATAGAAACTTAGTTTCTAGGAGAGGAAATAGGAACTTAGTCTTAGTCTCTGGCAGCAATATGGCGTGACTCTTGTTTGTCCACAGCACGTAACTATCCCTGTGGTGTGTTGACTTATGTTCTTCAGGTACATACGCAGGAGTGGTGTGGTTCATCACATGGTTCTATTTTTAGGTTTTTTTTTTTTTTTTTTTTTTTGAGCCACATCCACACAGATTTCTATAGTGAATGCGTGATGCTTGGTGTTGTCTGTTATCTGTGAGATGGGCCTCTGGGCATGCCTGTGGTGATTATCTTGGTTCATTGGTGTAGGAAGACCCATCTTAAAATTTGTTTAAAATTTGTTTAAAATTACACGTGCATGTGAATGTGCATGTGCATGCATGTTGTGGGTGCATGTGTGCATGTGTGTGTGTGTGTATGTGTGTGTTGTGGGGTATTCAGGTGCTGTGAAGGTCATGTGGAAGCCAGAAGACAGCTTGCTGTAGTCAGTTCTTTCCTGGGATCTCAGCTCCTGAGCATCTGAATTGAGGGCGGAACCCTTCCCTGGGCTGTACAAGTAGAGAATGGGAATTGGCATTTCTTGCTCTTTTCTGCCCTCAGCTGTGATATGACCACACGCCTTGACTTTTCCTGGGATAGTTTTACTGTACTGGAAGCTAAAACAGCCCTTCCCTTTCCTGAATCTGTTTTTTTTAAAGTTTTTTATCACAAGGACAGAAAACATTTCTACCAGTAGTGATAAAGATTCCCCGTTCCCCAGTTTTCCCTGCATTTGCTGCTGTCTGTTTTCTTGTGAGATAGACCATTAGTCATTTTGAGTTGTGTGAGATAGACTATTAAAGCAGTTTTAATTTGTATTTTCCTGATGGCTAACATTGAACACATTCCCACACGTGGGCCAGCCATTTGTACTAATTTGAGAGTTGTGTACCCACTGTACTAGGCCAATGGTGGTAGCTTGAATGTGATTGGTCCCTGTGGAGAGTGGCACTGTTGGAGTAGGTATGACCTTCTTAGAGAACTTATGTCACTGTGGGGGTAGGCTCTGGGGTTTCTTATGCTCAGGATACTGCCCGGTGTTTCAGTTGACTTCCTGTTGTCTGCAAGATGTAGGACTCAGTTATGCCTCCCTTATCATATCTGCCTGTGTGCGGCCATGTTCCCAGCCATGATGATAATGGACTGAAACTCTGAAACTGTAAGATAGCCCCCTCTATTAAATGTTTTCCTGTGGTCACGGCATCTCTTCCCGGCAATAAAAACCCAAATTAAGACAGCATTTATTGATTGGATGGTTTTGAGGGGTACTTAATTTTTGTAGTTCTTCATATATTTCAAATATAAATTTCATCTCTGATACGTAGCTGGAAAAGTCATTTTCTTATTCTATAATCATTTCGGTGACTTTTTTCTGCTGTGCAGAAGACTTAAATTTCATGTAATCTCAATGTGGGGATTACTTCTTGTATTATTGGGTCTTTCAAAAGTCCTTGCCTGCACTTATATCTTGAAGCACTACGCTGACATGGTGTGCTAGTAGCTTCCAATCTTCAGGCCTTTAATGGTTTGATACATTTTGAACGAGTTCTTGTGCAGGCTGAGGGGTAAAAATGGAGTTTCATTCTTCTACAGAGAAAATCCTGTCCTCTCTGTACTATTGTTAAAAAGACCACCATGGTTTCTCGCGGTGTTGCCTTCTACCTCAACATATATCTCTTCACTTACAAAAAAATCTTTTATTTAAATGTATCTTGCCTTAAATTTGCCATAAGGTCCCCCCTCCAAGATAGTCTCTCAACTCAACTTCTTTTGGGAGACAATCTCATACGCCTTGCTGTCCTAGAACTCACTATATAGACCAGGCTGACCTCAAACTCACAGGTATCCACCTGTCTCTGCCTCCCAAGTGCTGGAATTAAAGTGTGTGCCACCATGCTTGGCTTGTCATAGTTTTGCAGAATTTTAATTGATTTTAAAAATATGCTTTTAATCGAAATAAAATTACCTCCCTTCCACCCCTTCCTTTGTCCTCTTCAGCTCTATCCACTCTCATTGACAGGCTCTTTTTCTTCTTACATTTGTATATGTATATATATATATACACATGTACCTATATATGCACAGATATGTAAATACTGCAACAATGCACATGCTGAGATGTTAGTGTCTATGTGGTCTCAGGGCTGACCACTATGTATTGGACAACCAAGAAGAGGGTCCATCCCTGTGAGAGACTAACTCTCTTCCCAGCAACTGCCTCTAGTTCTTTGTCCAGGAGAGGGGCCCTGTGAAAAACTTTCTCTTCCAATCTTACCTATGTGGCCATTTCTAGGGAAGACTGTTTCATTCCACAACGTACTTCCTGGTACTCTGGCTTTCACAGTTTTTCATCCTCTTCTTCCACAGTATTCCCTGAGCCATAGATGCAGGTTCTGTGACACATAAATACATCTATGAGCACTGAGTTCCCAGTGGTTCATTGATCTCTGCATTGCATCCAGATGTGGTTTTCTGTGATGGTCTCCATTTGCTGCAAAAACAGACTTCTTCATGAAATTAGGAGAATATAAATTAAAACAATTTTGAGATTTCATCTCATTCTAGTCAGAGTGGCTAAGACAGACTTCTTCATGAGGGTTGGTAGCTGCACTTATCTGTGGGCATAAGTATAAGATTTAGAATGCAGTAAGGAATGCATCTTTACACTTAGGATAGAGTAAAAATTACATCCTTGCACTTTGCTGGCATAACCAAATGGTTGGTGGTAGATGCTTTTCTAAGGGCCATGACCACACTAGCCCTGGGAATCTAAATGGGCTAGAGTTCTAAATAGAATAATAAAAATGGCCAAGAAACACCCCCCAAAAGGGTTTATCATTATTTTCAATCAGGGAAATACAAATTAAAACAATCCAGGCACGATTTCCCTCCTGTTGAGTGGGCCTTAAGTCCAGTTAGATGGCTATTAGTCACCACTGACATGTGAGTACAGGACTTTATGGATGGTTTGCCATGCTGGTCGTTGCCCTGGCTTTAAGATGCTGCAGCTGTATAGAACTGTTTGACTGCTTCCCTCTCTTGGCAACTTGCTTAGTATTTTCTGGTCCCATTGAGGCTAGACCATGCGAAAGAGATATTCAGGTTAGCCTCAGCTCAAATCATCTGTTTGTAGTATTTTCAGCAGTACCTCAAAACCCAACTTCTTAGAGGCAACCAAGGGCTACCTTGTAGTCTGTGTTGTTTTGGGGCTGTTGGACTATCCTGACCTGCCATTTGGAAGGTCTCTCATGCCCGATACTGGAATTTTCAGAACAGGACTTTATTTGCCAGGGAGTTAGGGACAAGAGTTGGCAGCTAGGACTCCTTAAACTAAAAAGCTTCCACACAGCTAAGGAAACAGTCATCGGAGTAGAGAAGAATAGGAGAGAATCTGACAGTTATATATCTGGCAGAGGATTAGTATCTGGAATATACAAAGTGTTGTACCCATGTCAAAGGACCCCAAAGACCACCAGGGAGTTGGACTGGATGTAAACACATGAGGGTCAGTTTATCCTTTTGGACAGGTTCAATTGAACCCAGACCCAAACCCTCTGTTCTAGCACAGTGGAGGAATTTGGCCACGAGTCCAGAGGTGAGGGTTTTGTTTTTTGTTTTTGTTTTGTTTTGTTTTGTTTTTTTTAAAGAAAAGCATACATAATCAGGGCCCTATACATTTCAGCACTTCAGGATTAGGTAAAGGGGTATGGGACACAGCAGCCATTGGCTACCCTTTTGGTATGAACCAAGCTTTGAATCTGCTGGCTGAACTTTTGGCACCAAGCCAAGTTTTGAATCTATTGGCCCCACTGTAGGGGTATTGTGTTGTTTCATGGTAAATAATTGTCCCACCCACTGGTTTAATAAAAAGCACTGATTGGCCAAAGACAGGCAGGAAGTGTGGGCGGGGCTACCAGACTAAAAACTCTGAGAACAGGAAGCCCAGAGCAAAATGCCAGAGAGAAGCTGGAGGAAGCAGAGGACAACCATGCTGCTCTAAAGAAAAGGTACCCAGCCACATGGCTGAACAAGAGACATGGGTTAGATGAAGGATAGAGAACTAGCAAGTGATATGCCTAGGCCTTAGACTGATCAGCCAAAAACTATAGTAAGCCTCTGCGTGTCTCTGTGAGACTGCGGGTCTGTGGGTCCCAAACCTTGAGGCTAGGCTCGAAAGTCCGGGCCAGAAACCTCGCACTACAAATGGCACCCAACGTGGGGGGCATGAACCCACGACCCTGAGATTAAGAGTCTCATGCTTTACTGGCTATCCCCTTTTCTCCTTTTAAAACAAAAAGAACTCCAAATCTAATATTCTTTCTCCCCTTATCTATAACAACTTATAAACAACACTGTAAATAAACACAAACATCCATAATCCTTGTTGTGGGAATGTGGGCTACTTCCTGCTGATTGGGGACACTGACAATCTCAGGGGAATCCAAAGAAAAATGTAGGATTATGCACAAGTCTTTAGTGGAATAGTCTGTAAGGCTGGGTCATCTCAGCCAGTCTCCTTGAAATTGTTCTGGATACAGAGCTTGGGAAACTTCACAGAGGTGTTCTGAAATGCTGAATCAACTGGTCCATCCATTTCCATTGGAGATTTTTCAGGGGGTTTTCCTCTATCAAACTTTATGTTCTTTATCCAGAAATAAATCCACAGTCTTTAATTTTCTTTGAAAATAAAAGGAAAACCTCTTCTCCAAAGTAGCATATCTTTGCATTTCAGTTTTAAAGTCAACTCATTTACAAAATATATAGGTTGAATTAAACCAACAGCATTTATAATCAACTGTCTTTTTGTAGCTTTTACTATTCCATCTTCAGTCAAGAAGCTTAAAGATAAGACAATAATATACAGTATCCAGACATTTTTTGTATTTTTCATCTTTACATGGCTTATTTATTATTTATTTATTTTACTCTATTTCTTTATTAAGGGCTTTCTCTACCTTTTCTTTTCTTTCTCTAAGCCTATGTATATATATTTTCAACACACACTAAACCACTTAGACTTTTTACAAAAACTGTCTTTACTGTATATTTATTTCTTAACTTTTTCTGTCTCTGACCACACCTTTGCTTGCCTAGGGCGATTGACTCCACCCAGATTCTTCTATTTCTTTCTGTTTCTGAACACATCTTTAATCTGCCAAGGTTCAAGGTTGGTAGGATGGGTGGATGGTTCCACACAGCACCTAGTCTAACTTCATAGAATTTATCTTTTTAACCCAGGTACTCTGGGAATTTCAGGGTCCATATAATTACCAAGTAAAGCTTTGCCATCTGCTACTCATTAACTCCATTTAAGTGTTAGGTAGCAGGGCCTCTTAAAAAACTCACAAGCGTTTTGCCTCTAAGGCTAAATCAGGAAGTTTCTCTTTGAAAAGCCAAGTCACATTTTACCTCCTGCAAACAAAGCTGATCTAAGAAAACATCGACATTAGAAAGCCATCTTTGATTTTGTTCTCTTTTTGTCCTTATGAACAGAAACCTTAAATACATTTACAACCTTTTGCTTATATTTAGGCTCCTGTGAGACTTCAGGAACCAGCCATTTTACACCTTAAGCTGCATTCTAAAAGCCCACCATTGTAGCTCAAGCCCACATGCCTACCAGGGCTTCTCTGTATTATGGGTCATGTGGGAGACACAATTCAGAGGCTGCTTTGGGCTAGACCCAAATGGGCTAGATAATTTTTAAGCTTTCTGTGGTTTTATGTGGGTATATTTGACCCACGTTGGGCTGCCATTTGTAGTACGAGGTTTCTGTCCAGGACTTTGGGACCTAACCTCAAGGTTTAGGTCCGCAGACCCACAGAGACACTCAGATGCTTACAATAGTTTTAGGCTGATTAACCTAAGGTCCAGGCATATAACTTGCTAACTGTTTACCCTTCATCTAACCCATATCTTTCATCCTGTTCAGTCATGGGGCTCAGTACCTTTTCTCACAGCAGCATGGTTGTCCTCTGCTTCTTCTGGCTTCTCCCTGGCATTCTGCTCTGGGCTTCCTGTTCTCAGAGTTTTTAGTCTGGTAGCCCCGCCCACACTTCTTGCCTGCCTTTGGCCCATCAGCGCTTTTCATTAAACCAGTGGGTGGGACAATTATTTACCATGAAACAACACAATACCCCTACACCCCACTTGGTCTCAAATAACCACAAAAGGTTTATATTAATTATATGTTGTTTGGCCTATGGCTAAGGTTTATTGCTAGATAGTTTTCACATCTTAACCCATTTTTATTAATCTGTCTTGCCACGTGGCTCATGGCTTATCTGTATTCTATTACATCTTGTTTCTTGGGCAGCTGGACTGCCTCTCTCATGATTCTACCCTTCTTTCCCTGTATCTATGCTTGGATTTCCCCCATGCTTTTAAGATGTTCTGACATAGGCCAAATCAGTTTTTTATTATCTAATGGTATTTACAGCATCCACAAAGACATCCCACATCACTGTTCTATTCGCAATTGTCAAAGAATGGAATCAACCTAAATGTCCTTCAGATAAATGGATAATGGAAATGTGCTACATGCACACTATGGAACGCTATTCAGCTGAAGAAAAATGAAATCATGAAATTTTCAGGTAAATGGATGGAACTAGAAAAGTTTATACTGAGTGAGGTAATCCAGACCCAGAAAGACAAAGGCAGCATGTTCTCATTCACCTGCAATCCCTGGCTTCAAATCCTCAGGTGTGAGTATATATGAAGCAACCATAGGAACCAAGAAAATATAAAGGGACCATGAGGGGGGGTTGGCGTGGGGGTCTGCAGGGAATTGGGAGGAGTTGGGCCTGAGAGGGTAGTAGCAGTACACAAATGTTAAGAAGTGAAAAATGGAAAAATGGGGGAGGGAGCTGTAACTGGAGACCAGTGAGCTCTCAGTGGGTACACAACAGAAGATGGTTATAACCCTCCTCACAGAATCTATCCATAGCCAGTAGTTCTAAGACTAAGACCCCACTGCCTCCCCACGTCCACATCTGCTTGACAGCTCCAGTCTTGGCTGAGGCCCAGGCAGCTGATGTGAGTTCATGGTTGCAATGGCTGTCACACCTGGAAGGTGACACCTGATAGGCCCTCTCTCCCTCTTCTGGCTCTTGGTTTTTTGTGCCTCTTCTGTGATATGGTTCATTATATATTTTGTAAGTCATGGAATTCTTCGTTCACCGCTCTTCTTTCGATGTCTGCCTTTAGTATTCTTGCACGCTTTCACCTTCAAGTATTAGTCTGTCCGTTCCACAGGGACATTTCTGTTTGATGGTAGTTGATGCTGAATTTGATGAAACTGGAAAGGTTGACACTTGTATCATATTTAATCCTCCCATCAAGGAACACAAGTCTATTTTATTTATTTATGCAGTTTCTAGTAAAATTCACATATATATTCATAAAATTCATATATCTATATATATATGAGTTATACTCTTATCTATGTAGGTCCTGCCCCATTTTATCAGATTTACCCCAGCTGTGGTGTTGAGATGCTGTCATGATTGACACCTGTCTTTATATATTATGCACGATAGCCGATAGCTGGGAGGTTTGGAGCAGGCAGGCAGCCCCTTAATGGATTTGATTTGTTTTATTTTGTGACCTAGTTTTTCTTTAGATTGTTAGTTCAATTTTCTAGATAGAGTCCCATTCTTTGACAGCATTTCAGAGTAAATCCCAACTCTTCTCCACTTCCTACCCTGTCATTTCTGGCTGCCATGGCGTTCTCATTTGTTTGGATTATTTTGTGTAATTGAAAATAGATTTTAATCACTATCTTTTTTTAAAATGAACAGGAACATATGTCAAAATCACTCAGAGAGGTTTTAAACCTCACTCTCAGAAAAAGTTACAGAGTCAGCATTTAATTTTTGTGATCCTGGAGCTCAAATAGAGCAAAAAAAAAAAAAAAAAAACAAAACAAAAAACAAAAACAAACAAACAAAAAAAACCAGACTAGGCTTATGGAGCAACAACTCAGCCCTGACCCCAAGTTTTTCTTTTGGTTTTGAGATGGGATCTTGCTTTGTGACTGAGGCTGTTCCCAGCTCAGTCGCCATCAGTCTCCCCAGTGCTGGGATTACACATGTGCACCTCTAAGGTGGCTTTGTTGTTTTTCAGTTTTAGTATTTAAACTCAGCTTAGTGCTCTCCCATATAGCGACATCCCAGGCCCAGACCCAAGTCTTTGCAAATTCCTCAGGCAACTTTGTTGTTGACACACGGTGTGCCTGTAGCCTGGCCCGTAGACAGGAAGTCAGCATGTAGCTCAGGCTACCTCTCCTCAGGGACAGTCCTCTGCCTCCTCAGTTTTATAATTACAAGTGTCAACCTTTGGGTTTTCCAGGTGACTTCGATGTTTCCTTTTGGTGACGTCCTGACTTAAGATTGACAGGGCACCGCGAGGCCATATTTTTGTTTCTTTCCAATTCTCTGGGAACTTCTCTTGCAGATTTCCTGGCATTAGCGGAGAACCTGGCTTCAGGCTTCCTTGGTGTCTGCACTGGGTCTGTTCTCCAGTGAAGTTTTTCCTCCTGGTGCATATCTTGCTCTTTGGGCCTTCACCTGAGATCCAGGCTCTGCCACTCTTGGAGTCTCTGTACTTGGCAGGATCATTCTCTTCTTAGCAACAAGGTATGTTAGGACAAGGACTCTAGTTTGGAGACCACCCCCCTTCCTATGGCATACGTCTACATCTTGCTCTTATCTTTAGCTGTGGTACTAGTTGGGAATTTCACGTATAGATTCACCTGCCACTTAGGTTGGGCTCCCCCAGTGAGTTTTCTCTCACTGATTTTATGTGCCATGTCACTGTGAGGTAAAACCAATGAAAACTTCTTGGTTTTTTGGTCTCAGCATTCAGTTTTTCTTCAACTTATTTTTTATGGTGTCTTTTCCCTTTTTCTCTGTGACTTTCCTCAGACTCTGGAAGGATGTTATATGGTTTTCGTCCAGCCAGTTAACAAATGGAGATGGGGAAAGAATTGTCTTTTCAGCATTCATGGACAATTCCCCTGAAGTATTTCTTCTCGGCAGGGCCTTCTCAGAGGTGCCTGCAGCTTCACTAGAGAGGAGGTGCTGCAAGGAACACTTTTAGAAATTTTCGTGAAAGTCCCACCCACATGCTTTCAGGCCAATTCTTACCCAGGTTTACAGATACCAGAACTTTCTTCCTCTGATAGGAAGATAGCCTTCTCATGTAGTCCAGGCTAACCTTGGACTCCCATGTAGCCAAGGATAATCTTGAATTTTGATCCCTCTCCCAGCGCATGTCCCATGGTTTTAGGGTGTCTGTTGTGAAAAGACACCATGACTGTGGCAGCTCTCTTATAAAGGGAGTGTTTAATTGGGGCCGGCTTACAGTTTCAGAGCTTTAGTCCATTACCATCATGGTGGGATACATAGCAGCATGCAGGCAGACCTGATTCTGGAGAGGTAGCTGAATGTGATACATCTTGATCCATAGGGAGCAGAAGGAATATTATACTAGGCCTAGCTTGAGCATCTGAGACCTCAAAGCCCACCTCTTACACTGACACACTTCCTCCAACAAGGCCACACCCACTCCAACAAGGCCATACCTCCTAATAGGGCCACTCCCTATGGGCCAAGCAGTCTAACACATGAGTCTATGCGGTCATATCTATTCAAACCACCATACCCATCATGCCTGGTTTTATTACCAGATTGAACCAAACGAGGAAGAAGCAGGCTCACTCAGCGTGGAACTCCATGTCTGTCCAGCTTCAGAGCTCAGCCATGTTTGGAAGGTCTGCCTTGGGTTTGCATATTTTATGTCTATTTCATTTTCATCTTTTTTTATCAATTACTTTACTCAACATTTTTAGCTTATTTTAAATGCAGTAGTCTTGTTTTTGAGCAATAAAGTAGTTTGTCGTCCCCCCCCCCCTTCTTTCATGGCACTGGTGTTTTGCCTGCATGTATGTCTGTGTGAAGGTGTCAGATTCCATGGAACTGGAATTACAGACAGTTGTGAGCTGCCATGTGGGTGCTCTGGAAGAGCAGCCAATCATTTTAACCACTGAGCCATCTCTCCAGCCCCATGTGTTTGTTTCTAATCTTCATTTTCTCTAATACTGGATGCTGCTTTGAAAAGTTTTTCAAGTTTAAAAAATAGAGTGTTAAGTCATCCATTTCTAAGTGGCTGATAATTTCCACTGTGATGTTTTTAGAGTTGGTTATGGTGGTCCAGACCTACTCTCCTTGGGAGGCTGATACAGCGGGATTTGTGAATAAGGGGCATCTTTATGAGTTCGAAGCCAGCCTGGCTTATAGAGTGAGCTTCAGGGCAGTCAGGATTACACAAAGAAACCATGTCTCATAAAAAGAAAGAAAGGAAACAAGCAAAAAGACTGGGTCTCACACTTTAACCCCGACACTCTGGGGCAGATACAGGAGCATCTGCAAATTCCAGGCCAGCCATCGATACACAGAGAGATCACCTCGAAAAATAAACAAACAATGAAAACATTAGTTCAGGGTTGATGGCATAGCACAATGGAACTGCCTTGTCTCACCTGTGGGAGGTCCTGGGTTCCACCCCTAATATCACACACACACACACACACACACACACACACACACACACACATACACACACACACATATACACACACACACAATATACACACACATACACACACATACACACACAATATACACACACATATACACACACACAATATACACACACATACACACACATACACACATACATACACACACACATACACACATACACACACATACACACACATATACACACACATACACACACACAATATACACACACATATACACACAATATACACACACATACACACATACACACACACAATATACACACACATATACACACACACAATATACACACACATACACACACATACGCACACATACACACACACATATACACACACACAATATACACACACATACACACATACATACACACACACATACACACACATATATACACATACACACACACATTATTCTGAAGCATATTTTATAATTGGAAGAGAAAATATTCTAACCAACCACACTGTTTTGAGGTTGCTGAATATGAGCTGCATGGATTGTATTTTTTGAACATGTTTAAGAAACACTTCCTATCAGGGTATTATGCCCGAATCATGAGGCTCCCCTTCCCCAGGGATCACCAGGAGTCCAAGTTTGTATACAAAGGCAGAGAGCCTTTATTGCAAGCTCAAGCTTGGGCTCTTGGTCTGTTCTGACATGGTTGGATGGGGAAAGCCCTGAGCTCAGTTATGGCAGGGTTTTTAAAAAGTAAAGGATGGGAGTGGGTGTAGGGGAGGTCCAGATTCAGATGGGGGGTTGAACTCCTGATTGGACAGGAGTGAGGCAACAGAAGTTTTGTCAAACAGTGATTGGTTCTGGTGTTGCTGCAAGGAAATTGGCAATCTATATACAAATAATGTAAGTTATCTTTAATGCTCTAGAGCATTTAGTATTTGTTTGTCTCAATTCTGATTGGTCCCCTGCAGGGTATAGTTTGTGACTTTCCCTGGTTATCGTGAGGTGGGGCCCTAGTCCCGGCACTGTTAGGCTGCAGACTGTCATGGCTACACTGATGTTAAGTTAGGCCTCTTCAAGGGCTGGAGAGACAGCAGTTAAGGGCACTGGTAGCTCTTCCAGGAGACAACAGTTTAATTCCACACATGGTGACTCTCAACTATTTGTAACTTCAGTTCCAGGAGATCTGACATCTTCTTCTGGTCTCCCTGGGCAATAGTCATACATGTGACACATGCAGGCAAAATTCCATATACACAAAATAAATGCTTTCACCTGGGGAATTTTTGTGTCTCTTGTGTGCAGAGAGATATTAATAGAGGCCTCCAGCTTCTCCTTCCCTCCTCTCTCCCTCCTTCCATACCACTCCCTTCCCTCCCTCTCCCTTTTTTTCTGTGTAACAGCCCTGGCTGTCCTGGAACTCACTCTGTAGACCAGGCTGGCTTAAAAGATCTGCTGCCTTTGCCTCCAGAGTTCTGGGATTAAAGGCCTGTCCCATAAGTGTCTACCAGTGGGAAAGAGGATCTATAGGCAGTTAATGGTTGCTGGAGGAGGAGAGAGAGACATTTTTTTCGATGGTGATGCCCATGCTCCAAAACACAACACTAACAAACTTAGACACACACACACACACACACACACACACACACACACACACACACACACACACACACACACACACACACACGGGAAAGTAGAAAGGGGGAAATTTTGAAAGAGGAAGGGAAACAGTAGGAGCAGAACCGGATAAGAGAGAGGGCCAAGGGGGCAAGTGTGACCAATGTATATCATGTACATTATAAAAATGTCATAATAAAATCCATCATTATGTGTCACTAATATATGCTAATATAATATTTAGGAACCCCTTTGTATCCAGGCCTGGGAGTAGAGCTCAGAGGTGGATGCTTGCTGAGAGCCTCTTGGTTTGATCACCAGCATCATTAAAAAAAAAAAAAAAAAAAAAAAAGACAAAACAATTTCCTGTGTTCCCCCTCTCCAGCCCCGGGCAGTCTCAGTGAGAGAGCTATCCTGAGCACTTCATGGAGTCACCTCTCCCAGTCTTCATGTATTGTTTCACTTAGTGTAGTGCTTCCCCAGATCATCTATGTTGTTGCATGTATGCCCATCACTCCTTTGCAGACTGACAGTCCACTGCAGTGAGCACACACCTTTTCCACATGACAGGTAATCATCACATGTGCTCTGGCCGTCGATTGGCTTCTGTGAGGGATGCTGGTGACCCAGCATCTGTAGCTGTTGAGGATTTGAAGTGCTAGGTGATAAATTCCCTCCGTTTAGTCATTCTGGGGTGGTGAGGGCACCTGTTTATCATCCTAGCTGCCTTGCTTTAACATTGCCAGCAGCACTGTCAGAAGACGCTAGCACATTTGAGTTTCTAATGCAGGAATTTCTGTCAGATTCAATGCTGGACATTTTCCGTTTTCCAGCGTTACACAGTCGTAGTTTCTAATGTTTAAGTTTTAGACAATTTCTAGTTAATTTTTTATGTACGATCTGAGACTGAGTTCCATTTTTGTCCTTTTTTATGTTTCTAGTTTTTGTGATTATGTAATAATTCTTTGTCTAAAAAGAAACCTGATTTTTAAAATTTGGTCTCGTACCCTTTTACTTTGCTGAATGTCCCCATTAGCTCTTGTAATTGTGTGCAGGTTCATTCTCTAGGATTTTCTATGTACAGAATCTGTACATGTTTTCACTTCCTTTCAATCTGGATGTAGTTATTTATTTGAAACTGAATGCCTTTCCATCTTCTATGTACACACATTTTTATGGGGGCATTAATTATACTTATTCTAAAGTCTTCTGTGTTCGGTTACCTGTGGGTCTTTGAACATTTCCAGTGAAGCATTGGCTTCATCCTTTGTGGTACTTGTTTTTTTCCGGTTTGTGTTCAATCAGAGGCACAGGGCCCGTTTGCTCATCCGTTGCTTTTCATTTCCTGTTTACCAGGTGAGAACACTTCTTCCTGCAGCTCCCTCCTAGGCAGCAGGGAGGGGCCCCTAGTTCATTGCTGAGCCCCCGTGATGCCCTTCCAAAGTCAAATTACCCGGTGTAGTGGTGGTGTTCAGATTATGTCTGGCTTCCAAAGCCTGAGGAAGATACAGGCTACACCTAGGGACCCAAACCCGCCTCTCAGCATCCTGGCACCCAGGGCACCTTTCCATACAGACTGGGCATATTATGCCTTCCACAGGAGTTTTGGAATCTATTTTATTATTTCACCAGTTGTGGTAGCAAGGAACTAGAATGCCAGCTTCATTGTTTTTATCTTGTACTCTGTAAAACAAAACAAAACCCCACAAAACACAAAACAACAACAAAACCCGGGCATGCCATTTCTCTTCCCAAATGTTACCATGGAGATGAGGATGGGTATGGATCATGTTGAGACTGTTCCTTGTGCACTGAGGGACACCACCCCCCTACCCCCCCCCACCCCCCGCCAATGTGGCCAAGAGCAGTGACAAGCAAGTTGGAGGTGCCTGTGGGAACTCAGAATTAAAATGTCCAAGGGCCTTCCCACTCTTGAGTCTCAGCCCTGAGAAGTTTCCAGATTGTCTAGCCAGCCCCAGGTGCTTCCCTGACAGTGCCCACATAGCCGCTGTACCTGCAGGCTGTTGTGGCACGGTGCCTCACAGTCCTGGTGCTGATGTGGGCCCTCGCACAGATAGAAGATACAGACACCCTCCCCTCCCCTGCAGCATGGACTTGCATGCATGGGAGCTTGGAAGCTTGCAGTACCCTGGAGTGGGCTAGCCTTTCCATTGCTGCCTCAGGGATGTCTTCACATGCCTACCCTTTCCAATCCTCTCTCAAGGAATCTGTTGCCACTCCTTATTTTTGTGAGCTCTTTGTGCTCCCTATTGTGAGGCCAGCTGTGCTGTGGGAAGGTCAGGGAGGTTGGTTCAGGTCCAGACCCTGTCACTGGCCCAGATCTGGGAGGTGAGGGTCACCTTTCCTCTGCCTAGGCTGAGGAAGTCTAGGTATACTATAAGAAGTAATGGCGGAGAGGCTCACTGCGAAGGGGGTCACCTGGCAGTCACTCTCTACCTGGGCTGAAACATGAGGCTCATACTGCCATGTCTCATCCTGCCCTGCCCAGAACCAGTTAAGATTCCATTCCTGGGGACACCAATGAACTGGCTGGTGGAGAACCACTCTTGTCCCACCCTCTCTCCAAGGATGGAGCAGGCAAACATTGGGGGATGTTCAAACTAGCTTAGGATAACAACCTTAATTATGTTAGCTAACTAAAAGATTGCCACATAGAATTTGGCCTTCAAATAGAGGGTTTGAGCTCTCAGAGGGATGCTAGCCAAGAGCCCTTACTTCTCTGGGAAGCTGGGGATGGTGGTGGTACTTCAGGTGTTTACTGAGAGCAGTTCCCGGAAGGACAGTTCTGTAGAAAGCAGATAACCAATGGGAACAGGAGTCTGCAAGGCTGGGAGGTATTCTCATCTGCAGCCCCAGTTTTAGGGGCCGAGGCAGAAATGAATCCCCGTTTGCAGCTAAGTCCTGGAGGCTGGCTAGAGTGAGCTCACTCTGTAGACCGGAAGAAAGGTTGAGCAAAGGCCTCAGCCTGGAGTCCAGTCTTTCTCTTTCTCCCCCCCCCCCCAAGCTCTTGGGTTCTGATTGGCTAACTGTGGGAATGCAAATAAGGTGGGAACTAGAATGAGACCAATCAGGGAAAACAGAGCTGTCAAAAATTTCAGTCTGTCCCAGTTGCTTCCTAAACCTTCGAAGGCTGCTGCCTGTTTTTCTTTTGCTTGGTCTGCTGGTTTATGTTCAGCCGGGGAATGTTTCTTTCGTCCTTGGGGCTTGAGTAACTTGCAGGGAGCCTCATATCAGTCACGGAGCTCTGTATGGAGGGTGAAAGTGGGTGTGGACTCCCACCTCCATCAATTCAGGCATGGAAGCCCATTCTCAGGTCCAAATCGGAAGAATGGCTGAGCTCTGGGTATAGACAACTCAAACCAACCACAAGAGGCCCTAGGTTGGCCAGCCATGACCCTGAGCTGGGATCAAGTCCAATTCCTGCTCTTGGAGCAGGTTGCCTACATCACCCCTCCGTCGGTCCCTGCAAAATGACTGTCAAGCATTTTTATGGAATGCAGCAGTCCTGACCAGCTGAGCAAACAAGTCCTTTCTTGTATTTCCTACTTCTTCCCCTGTTTCTGTTTACTCATTCATTCATTCACCACTCATTCACTAATTCACTCAATGAGCATGGTTTGGATGGATCATAGCAGACTCTTGTGTTACCATTCATGTGACCCCCCCCCCCCATCTTCTGTAGTTTCTGGGTGCTCCTAGCTCAGGGCCTATTGGCTGCTTTCTGGAAGCTAATATGTCAGAGCCAAGAAATCAGATAGGTGGACAGAGCATTTTATCCAGTTAGGATCTGTTGAGAGAGAAAGAAAAAAAAAACCCCACATGTTATAACAGCCCTCACAATGGAGTGAGACAGAGAAGGAGGGCCCACTCTCCCTGGGCACTGACTAGGTGTAAAACGCTGTTAAAACTACACCCAAATCAATGTTAGTTTTAATAACAAGTTCTTTAAGATGACATGTTATGCCTCCTGCAGGTCATTCCGAGTGCTTAGATGAGGCATTTTGGCCCCTAGGGAGCCACTACTGAACCCTCCCTGCTGCTTAGGCTGAGGTTTGCACCTCTGTTGCTGTGATACAACACTGAACAAAACCAGCTTGGGGGAAGACAGGCTTATGCGGCTTACTACATCTGCTGAAGAAGCTGTGGAAGGAACCTGGAAGCAGAAACTGAAGCAGAGACCACAGAGGACTGCTGCTTCCTGGCTTGCTTTTCTAAAAGTCCTGCAGTCTTTTAGAATATTTAGAATCTTTAAAAATCCGAGATCTCTTAAAATTCAAAATCTTTTTTAACTGCCAGCTTGCGTAAAATGAGAAACAAAACCAAACAGAGCAAGTTAAATATTTTCTTACTCTAATAGAAAAGAATCATAGCAGAGTTATGATCCAGTTAAAGCAAAACCAACATCCAGCAGCATAGATCAAATCCTGTAGCCCAGTTTCTGGCATCGTTGACTCACTCGTTAGCTTCCAGGTTCCAAAGAGCTTGGGAAGTCTCACTTGTCTGGTTCAGCCAACACAGCATACATAGTCTTTCCTGCAGGCTCAGGCAGCTCCCCTCCACACCTGCTGCTACTCTTGGTACTCCCCCCACAATCTAGGCATCTACAATATACTGGGGTCTCCACCGCAACCAACGCTTTACCTTCACCAGTGATTTCCTGGCCTCCCTTCAGGGACTCTGACCCTGCCAGATTGCGTGAAAGCTCCATGACCCCTTCAATACTGGGGTTTCCATCACAGCTGAGGCTACACCTTCATTATGGCCACTCCTGGCCTCACCAAGGCAACTGTGACCCTGCTACATAACCCCTCCATGTCTTCAAAGGTAGTACCACAAAGGAGACTCCAATACATTATCAAGATTATCAACCAGCTTGGGGTGAAGCCTTGGCTCACTTGGGTCACAACTTCGTGTGATGACCTTGAGGAAATTCTCCCCAGAAGATTTCTCCTCAATGAGACTGGTCTCTTATTCATTACCTTAGATTTTTCAGTCCCAGGTAACCCGTGTCCATTCTCAGGAAAGCGTAGGTTTCACTTTCAGATTCTTCTTCCTTAGCCTCTTGTTTTGTCCTTTGAGACAGGGTTTCTCAGTGTAACAGTCTGGCTGTCCTGGAACTCAACGGAGATTTGCCTGCCTCTGTGTCCCAAGTGCTGGGATTAAAGGTGTGCGCCCCCATGCCCAGCTCCATTTCCAGATTCTTTAATAAAAGAAAAGTCACATACACAATCCTAGAAGAGTCCCTTCCCTCTGAAACTCAGCACTCTTATCTCCAGAGCTCCCACGATAGTCTCGGAGCACGTCCAGTCCAAAGTTCTGAATGCTTTCACAATCCTCCCCACATATCAAGAAGGTCATGTCTGGCACAGCAATATCCTATGTTCCTGGAAGAAAAGATCCCCTCCCACCCCCCAGGTTAGGATCTATTATCCAGGGAAGCCAGGACAGGAATTCAAGGTTGGAAATGAAGCAGAAGCCATGGAGGAATGTTGCTTACTTGCTTAGGTTCAGCTAACTTTCTTATATAGCCCAGAACCACCGCCTAGGGTAGCGCCGCCACAGTTGGCTGGGGCCTCCTCCAATTAACAATCATGACACTACCCTACAGTACCTTCATCATCAGAGGACGTGCACATTCTACAGCTCTCCCTCCCCGGGGACTATTTGGAGCTGCTCCAGACTTCAGTAATCACAAACATACACAGCCATTTCTACTTTGGCCACAAGGGGGAGCTTCCTGGGTGGAGTGCTTGCTGTGACTGGTACTAAGGAGTAGGCAGTGAGAAGGCTACCTCCCTGGTGTTGCAAGGCCAAGTCCAGTAAAGACTTGTCTCGAGGCACAAGCGCAGTGGGTGGAGGAGTGTCTTTCCTGAGATAGCAGCAGGAATTTAGAAGCAGAGGTCCAAGGACTACAGCATTGAGGGCTGCTGGAAAATCATTAACTTTTAGCCATGACTCCTTACCTGAGTACCTCAGAGCTGCCCTGGGATGTGACCTGACCTAGTACCATCCAAGGGCCCAACACTATCCATGGCTGAGCCCCGACAGTGCTCAGCTTAGGATCTCTGAGACTAGGCTCCCAAACAGTCCAGTGTGCATTTCCAAACCCCCACTCAACCTCTTACTGCGATCCATTTTCAACTGCTCCTTTACAGTTCTAAGAGTCCTGAAGCCTAGTTCCAATGCCCTTGGCTCCTTCTAAACAGCTAGTGCTGGTTTCCACTTAGCTGCTGAAAAGCTACCGCCTTGTACCTGCCTGCCAGCAATGTGTGCAGGCAGGAATCCACTCTGCATTGAAGACAGACCTGGTGATCCCTCCTGGTGACCCCATCCATCCACAAGGATCAGTCCCTGGTGGTCACAAATTTCTGCTCCTAAGTGACTCAGGCTGTGCATCCAGTTCTCCAGGGGCTGTGGCAGGTGTGCCAGCTGCACCCCAGCTAATGAATGCTGTGACAGAGGCAGGCATTCCAGAATCTAGCAGTGTCCCCTGATAACTGAAGCAACAGGTGAACAGCATCAAAGCGGTCATAGCAGGAGACAAAAGTATGGAGCTGGTAAAAGCTGGAAGGGTCCAGAGAGGAGAGCCTGCTGACCCTGGTCACCAGAAGAGTAACAAGAGTTTCAGTCTGAGAACTGCCAGCCTGTGACCATCTCCCATGTATGGCTAAGGGGCTAAGGGACCCTGTCCCCTGCAAGGAGACTAAGTCAAAGGGCACCTCTTGTCGCTACACCCCCATCACTGCTGTCAAATACTGGGGAAAACAAACACCGGAGACCAGCAATTACGAACCCTTGGTTACCTGGTTTGTGACAGAATTCTTTTATCTACGCGGAAGCTTAATTATAAAACCCTAATTATAACCCTAATTATAAAAGAGTCAGTTTATCTATGAGGAGGCTCAGACACTGTATTTGGATAAGCATCTCAACCTCCAGCAAAACAGGAGTGCTCAACAATTTCACCCTCGGCAGGAAGAAAGGGGCTAACCTACGTCTGTGTGTGGTTCTCCTCTTCCCAGTGGAGAAGAGGAGTAAGAGAGGAAGGCACACAGGAGGTCTCCACTCTTAGCACGAAGACTGATCCACAAGGTTCTGTTTTTCCTCACCACCCAACCATCCTGACAGGGGCAGTGTCTGTGATGGTGATTTCAGTGGTTTTGAGGTACCTGAGCTAGGCCGATGTCCTAAGAAAAGTTTATTTAGCTTACACTGTTGGAGGGTGTGGGGATATTTTCAAATATAATAAAAACATTCAGAGATATCAGAGGGATCTACCCACAGTCAGTCTAGGAGGATCAGACAGAGGTAACTCACACCTTTAATCCCAGAACACAAGGAACATCCCAGGAGTGGTGACCTACGCCCTTAATCCAATCTGAGTTTGAGGTCATCTTAGTTTACAGAAGGAGTTCCAGGCTCGACAGTGGTGGGGCCACACCTTAACTGAGTGAAGAAAGTATTTAAGGCAGACATAGAAAGACAGAGCAGGCAGAAGAAGCCAGGAGGAGTGAGGCTGAGGAAGCTGGAAGACAGCTGGGTGAGATCTGACTGTGGGGTTTCTTCTCTGATATCTCTGCCTTTCCCAGGGATCTGTCCCCGAGTTTCCTTTATTCGTGCAACAGCAGGTGAAGGGTGTGGCTCCATTCTGGCCAGGTAGTCTCAGTTTATAGCATTTTAAGACAGATGTCTAGAAAGCCTGAAGGATTTGCCTACATTTGCACAGCTAGTGAGTGGCATGGTTGGGACTAAAACTGGTTGTGGCTGGTGCTCCTTCCTGAAAACTGTGCTCTGCATTCTCTCCAAGCAATCCCTTCACTAAGGGCACCTTGAGCTTCCAAATAAGAGAACCATTTGGTCATGGAAGTCCTCAAGATCAACCTTTACAGAACTAAGCTGGAGACTTGCTTGCCATTTTGGGGTGCACATTATATTTCTTTCCAGGGAGCTTGTCCATTTTCCCCCTCCCCTGTGTGTATTCATTCACACCAATGTTTGGCCTCCTAGTTCTTAGGGAATGGAGGTCTAGCTATGCCACATAGGAAGGAACATCATCTCTCAAGGCTCCTGCCACATCTCCCTCTTCAGTCCAACCTTCCCTGGTATTGCTAAGAAGGGTCTCCATGCTGAACATCTGACATCCAGCAGTCTCCTGAAGGAGCACGCTGAGTGCTGTCCGTGGTGCTGATCAAGCGATTGCCTCCATGTGATGACCTTCCAAGGACCTCAGCCCCCAACCCAGCTCCCCAATGCAGACAATGGGTCATCCAGTTTCCTCTTCAAGCTGGATTAGACTGGCCATGGTGGTATATGCCTGTAATTGCTGCACGTGGGAAGCTCAGAAAGGAGAATGGAGAATTTAAGATCATTCATGGTTACATAGTGAGACCCTATCTAAAGAAGAAGAAGGAAGAGCAGGAAGGAAGGAAAAAGTAGTTGTGGAGTTGTGGGCTGGCGGTCCAACATGGGTGAAATAAACTCACGTAAAGATAGAGAAAGATTTAAAAGGGTTCTAGAGCACAGAATCAGAGCCAAAAGCAGCTTCCAAGTTGTGTCTCTCTCATGAACCATGGTTGAGAGACGCCCTGGAGTGGCATGTGGGTTTTGAAGTGCATCTTAAGCAGCAAAATGGCTGGTTCCTGAAGTCTCACAGAAGCCTCCATGGAAGCAACAAGCTGTAATGATGGCTTTCAATTTTCTGTTTCTATAGACAAAAAAGGAAGAAAGTCAAAAGACTGCTTCCTAATAGCAGCAGCTTTTATTGGGAGGGGGTCAGCTCTATTTTCTGGAGGCAAGCAGAGGCATGGCTTTTTAAAGAGAAGATTCCTGAATCAGTGTTAGCAGCAAAACACGTGTGAGTCTTTTACAAGCCCCTGCTGCCAAATACGTAAATGGAGTTCATGAGAGCAGATAATAATGCTTTACTTGGTGTGACTATATGGACTCTAAAATTCCCCAAAGTGGTAATTGTGGGTCCTACCAGTACCTTGACTAAAAAGCTAAACCATGAAGCTAGCCTAAGAGCTGGGTGGACCCAGTCAGCCATCCTAGCCAAACCTTTAGCGGATTAAAGGTGTGGTCAGAAACAGAAAAAGGTAAGAAATGAGATATACAGTAAAGACAGACTTAGAAAAAAACTCTAAGTGGTTTAGAGTGTGTTAAAAAAATATATGTAGGCTGGAGAGAGAAAGGAAAAAAGATAAAGTCCTTAAAATGAAAGAGAAAAAAAAAGCCACATAAAAATGGAAAATACAAAAAGTGTCTGAATACTGTGTTATTGTCTTAAGTTTTTTGACTATAAATTAAGTAGTTAAAGCTGCTGAAAGACATTTGATTATAAATGCTGCTGAATTAGTACAACCTATATATTTTGTAAATCAGTTGACTTTAAAATTGAAACCAAAAGATATGCTACTTTGGAGAAGAGATTTTCTTTTTACTTTCACAGAAAATGAGAGGCTATGGACTTATTCCTGGCTAAAGAAAATAAGGTTTAATGGAGGAAGACCCCTGAAAAGTTTCCAATTAAAACAGAAGGCCCAGATGATTCAGCATTTCAGAGCACCTCTATTGCAGTTTCCTCTCAGCTCTGTATCCCGAACAACTTCAGGGAGACTGGCTGAGCTGACCCAGCTTTACATACTATTTCACTAAGGACTTGTTTATAATCCTAAATTTTTCTTTGTGTCCCCATGGGACTGCCAGCACTCTATTCAGCAAGAAGTAGCCTAGAGAATGATGCCCACATTCCCCAAAAATGGATTGTGGATGTTTGTTTTTGTTACAGTGTTGGTTACACGTTGTTATAGATAATAGTAAAAAAATATTATACAAAGGAAAATAGATTTGGGGTTCTCGTTTTGTTTGTTTGTTTGTTTGTTTTAAAGGAGAAATATAGTGGGATTGTGTCCTGTTCCACTGTAAGTAATTGTCCCTCCTACCGGTTTAATAAAAACACTGATTGGCTGAAGGCAGACAGGAAGTGTGGGTGGGGCTACCAGACTAAAAAAAAAAAATGGGAACAGGAAGAACAGAGCAGAGATGCCAGAGAAGCCAGCAGATGCAGAGGACACCTATGCTGTTCTGAGAGAAAGTACCAAGCCATATGGCTGAACAGGGTAAGAATCATGGGTTAGTTTAAGAATAAAGAGTTATCAAGCCTATGCCTGGGCCCTAGGCCAATCAGCCTAAAATTTATATAAGCGTCTGTGTGTCTCTGTGTGACTGTAGGTCTGCAGGTCTGGACCACAGGCTGGGCAGACCAGAAACTACAACTATCATGGACCTTAATGACAGCTGATGCCTGGCACCATTTTAACCTTTCCCTATCTCCCAAAGCAGGTACTGAACCCTGGTGTGGACTCACTTCCTGTAGGGTAGTTGTAAGTATGCCCACTGGAGATAGAAGCTCCCTGGGGCAAAAGGACAGAAACAATGGATGTTACCCTGAATAAACATTCCTCTGATAGTCCATTTCCCTTTGCACATACTCAGGAGGCTGAGGTAGGAGAATTATAAGTTGAAAACATGCCTGAACTACAGAGTTAGTTCAAGATGAGTCTGGGTGACTTAGATTCTGCCTCAAAAATAACACAAAAAAGGGGTTGGGAATCAAAGTAGAGAGTATACTGAGTCTGTGCAAAGCCCTGGATATAGTCCCTAGTACTGCCCGAACAAGCAAGCAGTAACGCAAAGCAGTGACTAAAGCCCAACTCAGTGGCCAGCACTGTCTGGCTCTGCTGCACTTTCTGATTCAAGATGATGAACCTCAGAGGCACACTCGTCTTCCCACATGCTGCCTCTGGTGTCTGTAAACATTTGACTAGAATCTGTAGATCTTCTCCCGGAGCCGTGAGGAGTAGAGACTTAGAGCTGCAAGTCCAGACTCTCCCCTTAGCTATCTGGATAGCTCATACCCACGTTTACAACACTAGGAAAAGCCTTGTGAAACATGGCAATGGCCTTTCAAATGGGTCCAGAAGGGGGAACTGAAATTCAGCTCGGGACATACAAAACCTCTTCTTTCTTCCAGATCTTTCTGGCCCTGTTTACTCATCAAAGGTACCCATTATACACTAGCTTCAGGCTCAAGCTCTTGGCTCCTATGAAACAAAACATGGCTCAGTTCTAGTAACTTACTTGTAACCATGCTGGAGATGGACAGAGAGAGCTGGTTCCTCTCCACCCCATGGAAATGGCCATAGCTGTAACCAGAACATAGAATAGCAGGACTCAGTGGCAGAAGTTAAAGTATGACACCAGCCACTGACACATCAGGAATGTCGGTTATACAAGGGATTCTTCCAAGCTGGTCTTGGTTGGTCAGGTCTGCAGTCTCTCACTGGGAGGCTGAGGCAGGAAGGTCGCTTGGGCCCCAGGAGTTCCAGGTGAGCCTTGTCTTAAAAAAACAAAACAACAGATCCCTGAAGGCCTGTCCCAGAACCACATGACTTTGCTTTATGAAGGAATTTCAGGAGCTTGAGATACGACCAGATGAGGAACACTTGAGAAGGCCTGGAGCCTTGAGTCACTGCTAAGGTGAGATATAAGGATTTGTGATTTGTGACATTATAACAAAGAATAAAGCTAGCGCCTGGCTGTGGTTATCCCTTCCCACAAGAAGGAGTAAAAGCATCAGGTCTGATCTGGTCAGAAGTGTCTAAATTTTCATTGAGTAATTCATGCTGCAGACAGCATAAGTTGAGTAGTTAGCAGGGTAAATATCAGTTCTCAGTGGTGTGCAAGCTCCCAAAGCTGGGTGAGTAGGATAGTTCATTCACATCTACTTGTTTAAAGTGGAGTCATTCAGCTTTGCCTGTAGCTAATATAAAAACTGACTCTGGCATCTGCCCCTATCAAATGTCAGGTGGACTTTGGATGTATCTACAAAAGGCTTCCCGATGGACAGGGCAGCAACCTCCACTGTAGACAAGGAACAACAGTCTCCTATGTGTCCCCTACCCCGTATTTAACTGTACAGCCCAGACTGGTTTCAGACATGATCTCTTGTCTTTGCTTGCTGGATGCTAGCATGACAAGTGTACCCCACCATTCCATGCCTCCTTTTGCTCCTTGTAAGACTGTGGTCTTCACCAATACATAAAGGAGTGCAGATGCACAGAAACACAGATAATTAAATATATTGTTATTCAATAAACTTACCTGTCTGAGCAATTAAGAACAAGAACCCTAGAAGCTTTGGTTAGTTTCTACTTACCTGTGTCTCATTGCACCACCCCCGCCTGGTTTGTGAAGAGAAGTTCAAGGAAATTCTTAATGCTGAGCCCCTAAAATTATTTCCTTCCTTTGTGTTCTTACAAGGTTTGAAAAATTGTTCTCAAGTTTGACCGTCCTATGCCTAGATGCGGCTTTCATGCTTTGAATTTCTCTACTTTTCTGTTACTAAACTTCTTGGATATGTAGCTCACTGTTAATTTACTTAGGGGGGTTTAAAATGCCAATTTTTGTTTTAAATATTTTGTCTGTTTTCTTCTCCTGATCCCGCTATTCCCGTTATAAGTAGGTATACACAGCTGTCCCACGGTTCTTAGACTATAAGTCAGGTTTTCCACTCCCCCCCCTTCCCTTTTCAGTTTTGGAAAGTTTTTCTGTTCATAGTCTTAACTTTGGAGATACTTTCTCCATCATCCCATCAAAGGCATTCTCTGGTTTGTTCGGCTTTTCATATTGTTAAGACAGAATAAGTTCCCAGCTGCTTATCTGCTGGACTGGAGACCCAGTGTCCTTGGGGTAGAGCTGGAGAATGACCCTGAGAGTTCTCTCTACTAGGAGGAGGCTTGCTGTCACCATACAGCAAATTCTTCCAAGGAGTTATTGAAATTCATGATGCTACCCCCCTTTTCTTTGACAAAGGACAAGTGTTCCCAAATGCTGACATTAATGGAACTTTTTCTTCCTTACTAAATGTGGTGGAAAATGTCACTTTTCAAAGCGGGTAGAGATACCATCAAATTTAAGTGTTTGAAATCCCTTTTGAGCTGTTGGAAAGCTCACTGAGGATGGTCTGAATTCTCCCATCCCCAGCACTGGGAAAATGAAAAAGGAAAAAGAAATGTGTTGAGGCTTTTAAGACTGTGGGGATTTTTAAACTTGAATTGAATGCACATTATACAACAGTCCTGAGTCTAAGCTTGCCCATGTGCTTGAACACTTGGTTATCAGCTGGTGGTGCTGTTTTGGGAGTGTGTGAACCTTTGGGGAGGAAGAGCCCAGCTGAAAGAAGTGTATGTCTGGGTGGGTGGCTGGGGGTCCCATGCCCATTTCCTGGTTCTGTGCTTTCTGGGTCACTGAGATGTGAGTAAGCAGCATTGTGTAGTAGGAGGTTTCTGGCCTGGACTTTTGGGCCTAACCTCAAGGTTTAGGCCTACAGACCCACAGACCCGCAGACCTGCAGACCCGCAGTCCCACAGAGACACACAGATGCTTACAATTAGTTTTAGGGTGATCAGTCTAAGGCCCAGGCATATAACTTGCTAACTCTGTACCCTTAATCTAACCCATGACTTCTGTCCTGTTCAGCCATGGGGCTCGGTACCTTTTCTTAGAGCAGTATAGTTGTCCTCTGCTTCTTCTGGCTTCTCTCTGACGTTCTCTCTGGCATTCTGCTCTGTGCTTCCTGTTCTCAAGAGTTTTCTTAGTCTGGTAGCCCCACTCACACTTCCTGTCTGCCTTTGGCCAATCAGCTCTTTTTATTAAACCAGTGGGTGGGACAATTATTTACCATGAAACAACACAATCCCCTACAGCATTGTGTTCCCATTGTCATGGAGCTAGCTTGCTGCCTTGATGGATATGGCCCCTTGAACTGTGAGCATAAACAAGCCTCTCATCCCTTTAAGGGAATGGTTTCTCTCCAATGCCTAAGTGGGGCAAATGGGAAGATAATTGTATATAGGTGTGTATGTATGTATGTATGTATGTATGTATGTATGTATGTATGTATGTATGTGTTCTGGGGATTCAACTCAGGGCTTTGTACATGCAAATCAAACACCTTAACATTAACGTACACTTCCAGCCCAGAAAAGGAGGCAGGTCACTCTGCAGAGAATCCTAGCTCTGAATGGGAAGAAATAGATTGTATGGAAGCTGGAAGGCATACCCAGAGAGGTCCCAGGTGTCTTTTGAAAAGAAAGATTAGATATCCAAGTGGAGAAAATCAAAGAGAGATACAAGAGAAGGTGGCAATAGCAGAATATGCCACTCAAAACACCAGACTATTATCCCTCAGAATGTTCCTGGAAGAGACACAATAAGGCACCCAAAATATGTTCTTTTGGCTGAAGGACTATTTTGAGGACTAGCATACACAGAAAGGATGTGTCTTCTGGTGTTTAAGATCCCAGGTCAAAAGAAGTGTATGTCTTCTATTTTCTTGGGAAGTGTCCAGTATTCATTGAAGTAGCCATTTTAGCATCAATTCCTGTTGGTGTGTGTCTGTGGCAGACCCATTGTGGTGCTCTGTGGTAAGGAGCATACTGCCACTAAGTTGTTTGTGCCCTAAGCCATGACTCTGAATTGGGACCCCTCAACCTCCTCCTCTGCTCCTTCCCCCTTCTAACTTGAAAAGAGGAAATGTTTATTTTGGCTTGTGGTTTCAGAGGTTGACATTACTGTGTATTGTTCTGTTTTCCTGCCCTGTCTCACAAGAAAAATAACTTAAAAGTGACTGTAGTAGATGATTCCTGGCCTGGTCTTGTCCCAAGATCTGAACCAGCCATCCCAAATAATCATACAAAGTCTTGTATTAACTTTATGCTGACTGGCCTAGGGCCCAGGCATATAACTTGCTAACTCTTAACTCTTAAACTAACCCATGACTCTTATCTTGTTCAGCCATGTGACTTGGTACCTTTTCTCAGAGCAGCATTTCAACTTCTTTCTTCTGTGTCTGCTGGCATCTCATCATGGTATCTTTGTGGTGTCTCTCTGCCTTCTCTGCTCTGCTTTTCCTGTTCCCAGAGTTTTCTTTGTCTGGCAGACCTGCTCAAACTTTCTGTCTGTCTTTGGCCAATCAGCATTTTTGTTAAGCCATTAGGCAGACAATTATTTACAATGTAACAATAATCCCACTACAAGTGACCATTCCTGCTGTGGGATAATGCTCTTGTACTCTGTAAAGATTTGTCACTCCTATTGGTTTAATAAAACACTGATTGGCCAGTAGCCCAGAAGGAAGTATAGGTGGGGCAACTGGACTAGGAGAATTCTGGGAAGAGGAAGGGCAGAGAAGCCATTCCCAGCAAGACACAGAGGAAACCAGACGAGAATGCTGCATTGAGAAAAGGTACCAAGCCACATGGCTAAACATAGATAAGAATTATGGGTTAATTTAAGTGTAAGAGCTCATTAGTCAATTATTTGGGAAGTTGGAAGTCATGTATATGAGGGTTTCTGATGGGACAGAAACTTCCAACTACACATTTTCTTTCTGCATATTTCTGTAGGTGAGGCATAGTTCTTCTGTACAGCCTGCCTGAACACTGGTTCGGATTTATAGAATGAGAGTTGAAAATAAACACAGTCAAGAACTGTCAACTAAATTTGTTGTGCCTTTGTCCTCTGGTAGCAGTGACATACCCAAATGACTCAGAGAAGAGCTTTGGTCTGATTCCCTGGAGTTGCTAGGCCATCATCTTGACTTCTGTGGGAAGGAGCTAGGTCCTGGTCACATGCATGGAGTGATACCCTAGATACACAGCATAAGCCAGGGCACAAACATATGTGATTCTCATCCTTTTGCCAAAAGAAAGCTGTGATCTGGAGAAGAGAGCTCACATGAGTTTTGTGAGCTGTTTAAGTGCAGTATTATTTCAAGGGGATAGCAAGAATTCTAAATTTGCTGTCAGTTGGCCAGAAGTTAGGGAGGCCTGGAGACCCCTGAGTTTGTAGCTGGTGTTGGAGGTCAGGACAGTGTTGTCATGTCTAAGCCATTTGCTCTGTAAAATCTGGAGTCATTGTCACTCTTGTGTTGCATTATGTCTTAGTTAGGGTTTTCTGTTGCTGTGAAGAGACACCATGACCACTGCAACTCTTATAAAGGAAAACACTTAATTGAGGATGGCTTAGAGTTCGGAGGTTTAGTCTGTGGTCATCATGGCAGGCAGTGTGCAGGCAGACATGGCGCTAAAGAAAGGAGAGAGAGTTCTACATCTTGATCTGCAGGCGGCAGAGGGAGTTTGTGTCCACACTGGGCGTAGCTTGAGCATAGGAGACCTCAAAGCCCAGCCCCACAGTGACACATGTCCTTCAACAAGGCTACACCTTCTCCAAAAAGGTCACACCTCCTAATAATGCTATTCCCTACAAGCTTATGAAGGCCAATTACATTCAAATGATTACACTTTAGTATAGCCTGCCTTCCCCCCTACCCACACCTTAGACCCTCCACCAGCTCTCCCTCCACTGGAATGCCATGGTGCTAACATCCTTCTCTCTGCCAAGTCTGTGTGGCTGTCATCCCAGCAGTGTACCTTCTCACCCTGTCATGTTGCCTCTCTCCCCGAGTTTAGTTCCCAGGGAGCACTTGTCATCTTCTGATGTATAACATAAATGGCAGATTTCTTTGGTGTATTGTAACCATCCACCTCTGCAGTGCCTGTGCAGGAAAGGACTTTTAACTGTTTTGGCCATGCTCTGTCCCAATATCTACCACAGAGCAGATGTTCAAGGAACTAACTAACGTCCAGTATATGGATGTGCACAAAGCATTGTTCAAAACAGAAAAACCATGAGAGCCCCTTAAGTACCTCCTAATGATAAACTGAATAAGTATATTACAGTAATGTAAGTAGGGTTTCTATTGCTGTGCTAAGGGACTATGGCCAAAAGCATCCCGGGGAGGAAAGGGTTTATTTAATCTTACAGCTCTCATGTAAGAACCATCAGTCACAGTAAATAAAGGCAGGAACTCTAGGCAGAAACTGGGAGGTAGGTAACTGAAGCAGATGCTACAGAGGAACATTGCTTTCTGGCTTGTTCCTCATGGCTTTCTGGGCCTACTTTCTTAGACAATGTGGGACCACCCGCCCAAGGGTGGCACCACCCACAGTGAGTGGGGCCCTCCAACATCAATCGTTAGTCAGGAAAATGCCCTACGGACTTGCCTATAGGCCAATCCGATGAAGGCATTTTCTCCAATGAGGCTTCTTCTCAGATAGGTACAGATTTGTCTCAAGTCGCCAAAAACAAACAGCATAAGTATCTATTTTTAAAAAGTGATAAATTGTATGTTTTTATGATATATTGTGGCTTTGAAATATATATTGTGGAATGGCTAGATTGAGCGAGTTAGCACCTTTTTAAAAACCTCACATCCTTATAATTTCTTACTGTTGTTTTGGTCTTTTTGAGACCGAGTCTCATGTAGTCAGGCTTCTTAGCTGAAGATGACTTTGACCTTCTGATGTTCCTTGATTACAGGTGTATGCTCCTAGTTCATGTGGTTCTGGGAGTCAAATCAAAGACCCATTAATCCTAGGCAGGCACTATGCTAACTGAGGTATTTGTCATGTTTTGGTGATGACATATTAGGGTACACTTACACAGGAGGGCACACAGGAGGTCAGCATGAATAAACTATGATGATTTCCAAATTTGATTTGATAATACAGATTGAGTATATGTTCTCCAAAATGCCAGGGGGCAAGAAGTGTTTTGAAATTTTGACATTTTCAGGTTCTGAAGCATTTGTATATATGCAAAGAAATCAGGAAGAGGAGACCCAAGTTTAGACACAAAATTCACTTATGCTTCATATATATTTTACACACATAACCTGAAATGTCTGCAATATTTTAGAGTGCCTGCTTTTCCACTGACTGCAACCCATCCCGGGAAGGTAGATATGGAATTTTCCACTTGTAATATTTAAAAAAAAATGATATTTTGATGTATTTCGGACATCAGATTTTTAGATTAGGGATATTTAACCTGTTCAGAAATGTGATACAGATTATGACCCTATTTATGTTACTGGATGTTCATATAGCACAAGAGGGTAGTTACCAAGATAAGGGTCACTGGAGGGAAAGAGGGGGAGGGGCAAGTCATTGCCAAAGGACCCAAGAGGCTTCTCCGAAGCAGCAGTGTCCTATTTCTTACCCCAAGTGGTAGTTTCTGTGGGCGTTCTCATTTTGATTATCTCCAGCCTATAAACAGACATTTCACACATCCTTCGGAATGTAGGACATAGTTCACAATGTAAAAACAGGAGGGGAGTGGGTGCCGGAGACTAGCTGAAGGGTGCTGGTGAAGTCCCTGTGGGTTCAGTGTGACCATAGAACCGTGATTTCCTCAACAATCCTTGAATAGCTGAAGGGGGAGCGTGGAGAAGATGGAGTGCGGCTCATTTGTCACAGGAGACTGGCAGGTGACAGATCCCAAGGGAGGAATGAAATGCAGGGTGCGGGGACAGGCAAGACTGTAATACATGACTGGACAGGAGGCAGAAGTTAGGAGAGAGGGCTGAGACGGAAGTGAGGAGACCCACTGGGTACAGGACCAGAGACCTTGAGAACCACAGGTGTCTTTGGGATCACAGTGTTGGCCAAAGTTACAGCATGATGGAGGGTCTGCTTTAGAGATCGTTAGGGAACCATAACAGCACCTACATGGGGCTGCAGCCCTGGGCAGAGGGAGGAGGAGGAGGAGGAGGAGGAGGAGGAGGAGGAGGAGGAGGAGGAGGAGGTGGGCAGGGCGACCTAGGAGTCCACAATGCAGTTTAGCGGGGACTCACAGGTGTCAGCAGAATGGGAGAACCCCACATCACATAAAGCAAGACAGGAAGCCCTCAAGTTGGGAGGGCAGGAGGGACAGTAGAATGGACAAAAGTGGGCTGTGTCTCCATTATCAGCTAACCAGTGACCAGCATGCTGTGCTTGGCCATCACTTTAGGGAGTTTGCTTCATAGGGTTTGTGATTTATGTCCTTGTACTTGGCACAATGACACATATGACCAAGATGGCTACAGTTATGCCAGGGAGGTTCCTTAGAGATGATTTCTCATTCCCACAGCCTACACTGTCCATCTGCTCCAAAACTAGCTCATAGAGGTGGAGCTCAGAACTACTCCCCAGTCCCTTACCCTGGATCTCAGTGGGCAAAAGATACACTTTCAGAAAAGCATCATCAGTCAGTTCCCCCAGGGGAGGCCTGGGGAGGACACTGGGGAGGGTGCTGGCCACCCAAAACCCCGCCTTGGGTCTTCAGTGTCAGAATTTTGCCATGGATCTGGGTTTGTATACTCTGCCTGAGAAAAAAGATTATCATGCAATTTAAATGTGAATAGAGATTACATAGACACTCTACACAGCCATCCTTAGGTCCTTCTTTTCTGTGATTCAAATACCTGTGACTATGTTTGCAGCACAGCTCAGGTCTAAACACTTCTTGTTTCTACAGTCGTAGGTATCCTGTTCTAAGCCAGCTTTCTCTTTAATCTGACCATTGTAACAGGTTTTGTTTGTTGTTGTTCATGTGTTTTTTTAGCATTGCTATTACGAAGTGCCTGAAGCTGTGATGTGTATACAGAATAGAAGGTTATTTAGCTCACACTTGGAGACTGGACTTACTGGCCTGGTTTATAGTGAGATACTTTTTGATTATGCAAATTATTGACTCACCATGGAGAGGGCATCAGTGAGCAAGAGAAATCGTAGCGTGAGACATAATGTCCGAGACTGGGGAAGGTCCAGTAATATAATAACAGCCCTCACCTGAGAATTAACCAGAGTCCCATCAGAATATATCAATCAGTCCCTTCTGATGGAAGTACTCGGGATAATCTAATCACTTCAAAGGTTCTGTAACTCCAGTCCCAGGAGATCTGATGCGGGCACTGTATGCACATGGCTCACAAACATACATGCAGGCAAACACTGATACACACAAATTAAAAATATGCAAACCTTTGAAAACGTAGTTAACACTTAGAGACAGACAGTATCTGCCTGCAGGGTGTGCCGGGGTAAATGTGGTGTGGAACATGGTGTGGCCAACCATGACTAGTCCAGCCACAAGAGGGAGTCCATGCTTGACACTGCTTAGGGGGCCAGGGACTGCTGGAGAACCCTGAGACCTAGGATAGAAAGAGACCAGAAACAAGTCAATGAAATGATTTCTAAGGATACTCTTTCATACTCAGACCAGAACCCAGCAGACTGGCCATCAGAAAGGCTTCACCCAACAACTGATGGGAGCAGATTCAGAGACCCACAGCCAAACATTAGGCGGAGCTTAGGGAATCCTGTGGGAGTGGGGAAGGAAGGAGTGTAGGAGCCAGAGGGGTCAGGACACCACAAGAAACCCACAGGGTTCATAGGGGGATCACAGAGACTAAACCAACAACCAGGGAGCCTGCAGGGGACTGACCTAGGCCTTTTGCATATGTGTTATGGTTGTGTAACTTGGTCTTCTTCTGGAACTCCTAACTGTGGAATTAGAGGATGTCTCTGACTCTTTTGCTTTCTCTTGGGACACGTATTCCTCCTACTGGGTTGTCTTGTTCAGCCTTAACATGAGGGAAGGTACCTATAGGGTCTTATTGCAACTTGATATATCATGTTCGGTCGCTATACCTGGGAAGTCTGATGTGGGAATGTCTTTCTGTATGCTGTGAATATCAATCTTTAAATAAAGGAGCTGTTTTGGCCCATGACAGGCACCATAGAAAAAGTAGGCGGGGAAATCAGAATAAGTAGTAGGAGGGCAGAGACACAGGCAGATCAAGCCAGAGCAACATGTAAAGAGCACAGGTGAGCCATGGGCCACATGGCAGACAGATTAATAGAAATGGGTTGAGTTAAGATGAAGGAGCTAGCTGGCAATGTGCCTGAGCCATAGGCCAAACAGCATGAAGTTAATATAAGTGTCTGAGTCATTTTTCAGGAGAGCCTAAGCAGTGGCGGGTGGCTAGGCACTCTGGGATGGCAGGTCTGTGGGTCTGGACCTCTGGTGGGATGGGGCCAAGAAACCTCATTGTTAGAGAAGTCTGCCCTTTTTTGAAGGGAAACAGAGAGGAGGAGTAGATCTGAGGGAGAAGGGAGAAAGGAGAAGAAATTGGGAGGAGGGGAGGGAGAGGAAGCAGGTCAGGAAGCAATATATGAGAGACGAATACATAAAACAATAAAACTTCAAACTGTATTAAAAACCTACAGACAGTATCTGAAGAGAGATGGCAATGTGTTCACATTGGAAAAATTTAATAATTTAAATTATTTTATAATAACTAAAAATAATTTAAATAATTTTACACACAGCAAAATGTGTTCTTTTTGGTGTATGGGATCATGTGATCAGCCCTAGCAATGAGGAGGCAGGTGCAGTTTGTCAGCCATGACAGTTCATCTTTTCCCTATCACCAAGCTGGGAAACCATGGATCTGTTTCCAGCCTGTGGTTTTTCTTTTCTAGGACATCACGTGAGAAGAGTTGTGCAGATGAACTGCTCTGAGTTTGACGTCGGGTAATGCAGCCAAGAATCAGTCAAGCCATGTTCAATACTAGCTCTTTTCTGTGGAGAAGTATTCTGTTGTTGGGAGTACTACATGTATTCACCCATCCATCTTCTGTAGTTTTGGAGTTGTTTCTGGTCTGCGGCCAGAGTAGAAATTTTAAGAAACCCCCTTTTAGGAACTTACAGAATATGAGATCCAATCCAGTAACAATTTGGAAGGTTTAGACTTTTTTTTACCAGCCCCACCCAACTGATGTGTATGAATTAGTCATGCTTTGCAAGGGCGTACAGGACATTTCCTAAAATAGAATACATCCTAAGCTGTAAATAGCGTTAAGAATAAGCCAGGCACAGTGGAGTATGTCTGTTCATCTCAGTATTTAGGATGAAAGTCCCCGATCACACTGGGCTACACAGAGCCTGGGACTATAGTACCAGCTTCTCTGAGGACTAGTTGGAGGTTCACTTGAGTTTGGGAGTCCTAGACAAGCTGGGGCAGCATAGCAAAATCCCCCACCTCAGAGAAAAGTTTGGCAGACTGGTGGTAAAGCTCAGGGAAACAATGCTCATTTGGCATGTGTGGGAATCTGGGTTTAATACACACACACACACACACACACACACACACACACACACACACACACACACACACACACACACACACACCTGGTGATCTGGCATTGAAAACCTTCCCACAATTAGCTCAGAAACCCACAGTTAGACAATGTGCCCAGTAAGAGATTTTGGAGCACTTGGTCTTAAATGGGATGTCTTTATCACAACCCATCTGCCAAGTGTGGGGATATTTTAAAATATAATAAAAAAGTCAGAGATATCGTTTTTATTATATTTGAAAATATCTCCACAGCCAAAGATCAGGGATCTATTCAGAAGAGAAGGCAGAAAGATTGTAGGAGCAGGAAGTAGTGGTTTCCAAGGAAAGCAGGAAGCAGAAGTGAGTCCAAGGAAGCAAATCTCCCAGACATACAAGATGGATGCAAATATGAACTCCAAGCTGTAATAGCACCCGTAAGACCTGCACCAGTTCAAGCCCACCACTAAAAAGGGGAAGTGGAGGCTAAAGCTCCATCCCTAACCAAGATTCCTTTTCAAGTGATACCTGATAGGAAGAGGAAAATCAATTTCTCCAGTGGAATGTTATATCACCCATACTCTATGCCCAGCCCACTACAAAATGAACTCCATTCTTGTGTGTGTTTCATTTTTGAGATTTTTTTTGTCTTTGTTACTTTATTTGCTTGCTTTGACTTCTGTTTTTGTTTGGTTTTGTTTTTTTTTTTGAGAAAAGGAGTGTACATAACGTTGGTTGGCTAGGGAGATGGGGAGAATCAGAAAGGGCTTGAGAGAGGGAAAACATAATAAAAATATACTGCATGAAAAAATTGAATAAAAAGCAAAAGCAAACTGAACATTCATTAAAGAGGGTGGGGGAGGGGGGAGAGGAAAGAAGCAAAGCAAAGAAAATCTTTTCACAATGCAGATCCAGGTGCAAATGCCTATTAATGCAGTCACTGAATTGCTGCATTCTTTTAAAGAGTCTATTGAATGCACATTTACTTTTGCTCATACGTTACACTTACAGGATGCGTTTAAAAGTTCATGTCAAATGAATAAATAGTAAAGAAACGGGTGAGAGGAGATATAGATAAATTAAAATCAGCCATCCTGAAGATGGCTGTTTGGCACGCTTGAGCTCTCTTCTTCCCCAACATCAGTGGAGATCTAACCAAGGGTCTTAGGCATGTGAGGCAAACTCTCTTACCACTGAGCTGCATCTTTGGCCTTGATGTCCATTATAGTAAATGTCTGACATTCTCCATATTTGAAAAAGTGAGGTCATGATATCACCATGTAAAATCTTCCAGCAGCTTCTCATCTCTCTCGGTGCTAAGAACATAGCAAGTTAGTGGTGACCAGGTCAGCTGCTCCGTCACTCGGCACATCCTGGGGTCTCTTCTCCACTCCACACGTTCTAACCCCCTTCCAAGGACCTCAGGGCCCTTGTACTTGATCATTCCGGGGCCTGGGATGTGAGCGTGTCTTGACTGACAGGTCTTTGTTCAAATGCCCTTTCACCAAAGACTCACTGGGCCATCCCACATAAATCCTTCAGTGGCATTTCATATTTCCTCTCTCTACTCTCCTTTCCTCTAGGGATCAGCAGCCGCTGAACGCTTGAACCGTTTTCTGACATCTTTTTCTGTTTACTTGCTATGACTATGCCAACTCCAACTACGCAGGGACCATCACTGCTGTATGACATCTAGCATATAGTGGGTGTTCCAGAAACTCAGTGAATGAGTAAGTAAAGGTCTTTGGTATCTTCAAGAGGTGCCCTGGGGCCCCTGAGAGATCTTCTGCACAAATCTGCCACCTGTGGCCTTGCTGTGCTGTACTTGAGTCTGGCTGCCTGCCCTGGTCATTCCTGACCCTAAGACTATCTTCTCAGAGACAGAAGGTCCTACTGGACACCAGAAGATTAGGATCTTCCTAGTGGGGAAAAAAAATAGGAGCCATAGAATCTCTCAAGGTGACTTTGGAGCCTTGACCTGTACTTGCCAGCTCTGAGATCATACAGGTTCACACCACTTCCCCAGCATCCTTTTACTCATCTACCCATAAGGAACCCAAAAGCCCACCAACCCTGCAGGGTGACTGGGCAAAGGGAGCACGTTCACCACCAGGTACCGCTGATAAACATTTTCGCAGCTCTCCTAGAGGCGCCAAATGGGTTTTAATGAGGCAGACACATCATCTTTGGGGCTGTTGGCTGCCATATCCATTTTCAGAGAAAGCCTGGCCCGCCCTCTCCCGCGGCACCTTCGCCCCGCACCCTCTGCTGCTCGCCCCGCGCCCTCCCGCTCGCTCCCCGCGCTCTCGCGCCGCCCGCTCCCCGCGCTCGTGCTCCGGGGCGCCGGCTGCGGAGGGAGCTGCTCTGCCCGCAGCTGGCGCAGCGCGGGGGCGGCCGCGGGTGGGCGGGAGCCGCGGGCCGGGGCGCCGAGCATGATCCGCCGGCGCCGGCCGCGCGCTGCTCGGGGCCGGGCTGCGGCACGAGGGCGGCGCGGGAGCGACGCTGGCACGGACCGAGGTAGGCAGCGGCAGCCCCGCGCGCCCCTCGGGTCCTCCGGCGGGCCGTCCCCTCGGATCGTTAGTGCGGGTGGGCGCGGGCGCGGGTCTTGGGATGGGGCGCCCGGTAGGGCGACGTGGAGCCCCGTGTGGAGTTCCTGGAACTCCGCTCCGGGCTGGACCGCGGGACCCCTGTGCCTCCTGCACCTGCCGCGCACGGGGCGGCCGGGATGAGCGTGGAGGAAGCGCACCGGGTGGCAGGCGTGGGCACCACTGGCAAGTCCAGTGCCCAGGGCCTGGCGTGGGGGAGGGGGCCGGGGATCCGAGGAGCACAGGGCTGCGCAGTTGGAAGTTTCCATTTGCTCTTGTGCATTCTGGGTCCGGGGTGACATCTCACACACTTGCTGTTTGGCAAGGAATTGGGGCGTAAACACTGCATTTGAGGGTAGAGAACCAGGCGCATGGTGAGGTGCATCCCTCTGTCCCGTGGGCAGGGGTCATTTGAAGGACCGGTTGGGAGCACTTCCACAGGTACTGCTGGTCCGAATAAGCGTGTGTGTGTGTGTGTGTGTGTGTGTGTGTGTGTGTGTGTGTGTGTGTGTGTGTGTGTGTGTGTGTCCGTGTCCTGCTGCCTGCTGATGGAGGAGGCACTGTGTTGATGGGTCCCTGCTCTCTGCATCTCCAGCTACCTCTGAGAGATGCAGGTAGTGGGTATTGACAAGAGGCTGCCTCTTGGGAGCTGCATGGGGCCTGAGACTCCTCTTTTCCTACTCAGGACAGTAAGCTCCCTTTTTTGTTCATTTGCCCTGCTCTTACTAGCCTTATCCCACCGTGGGACAAGGGATAGACTCCGATGGCCTCCTGCCCCAGGGCCGGGTTGGCCTACAGGAGCCCTCATCTTCCAGGGTTCTTCCACGTCTTCCTGATTCCTTCCCGTCCACCCTGACACAGAACCTGCTCTGCTGGACCTTGGGTTCTCCAGAGCAAAGCAGTACCTCATATCCTGAATGGGAGGCCATATATTTTGACTTGTGGGCCATGAGCAGGCTGCAGGCCCCTCTGAGACATGGTTTCAACAGAATGGTTGCTGGAGGCCATTTCCATGTTGCTCTTCAGTGACACCACTTTAGGACCGAAGTATCCAGCCCATGAAGAATATCCAGAGTGGGAGGACATCAGGAACTCTTAGTTTTGTGGTCTGGGGACAGAAGAGTGGGTTCTCTGCCTGTCCAACATCTTTTCCTCTTTCCCTCTAGGGCTGTGGATTGTAGTGTCTCAGCAACCCTTTGGGTGGTTATCAGCTTGAAGTGTGTATATGTGTGCACGTGTGCATGTATGTGTGTGTGTATATGTGTATATATGTGTGTGTTTACGTGCCCGTGTGTGTGTGTGTGTGTGTGTGTGTGTGTGTGTGTGTGTACGTGTTTTTCTGGGCCCACAGCTTTGCCTCTGAGAAGAGAGTGACCAGACTCCATGATAAAGTGTGGAATTTGTGTTCTTTTGCACATGTCCCCTGGGGTTGCAGATGTTTCTAGGCAGGAGTGCCGGTGACCTAGCCCCCAAACCATTCATGAGTTTGTTTTCTGAGATACATCTTCCTGCTGCCAGTGGATGGCTGCCTTTTACCTGGCAAATTGTGGCAATGGAACCGTTCACACAGAACAGAGCGGGTTTTGGTGTAACTTAGCAACTGCAGACGGAGGAGGAAGGGGAGGAGAGAGAGAGAGAAAGAAAGAAGGGGGAAATGCTGGGCAGCGCAGGGGCTTCGCTGAGGGGACAAGCAGGATACAGGTGAGGAGCAGGCTGCCAGCCTGGTTGCTTCAGGAGAGGCCATCAAATGGAAGTTGGAATATGCTGGAATGGTTTTTCTTTTCATTGATATAAGTACAGCCAAGGGGCCTGCAAGGAATGTCTTAGGTTGATGGAATTTATGACCTTAAAACTATTGTCTCACAGAAGCCACATTGCAAAATAGGTCGAGAGAAGATGGCCTGCCAAGGCGGGGAGGGGGGCACTGAGCTCTTTACTGCGGTGGGAGGGGCCTCAGTGGACTGTGATGCCCATGTCTACATGGCCCTATGCCATAGGAGAGGCCCTGCTGGGGAGGGAGACCTGGGCAGGGCATCTCTGTACTCTGTGCCAGGTCCCTACCTTCTGCTCTCTGATGGGACTCCTCCCTCCCTCCTTCTCTGCTTTTCCTCCTGAGGCCATCTGCTCTAGCCATGGTCTTCTCTGGCTGTTTTTCTCTCAGAGCTTCCAGAATCTGCCTTGTGTGATTTCCCGCCCACTCCAGGCTGCCTCCCAGGTTTCTTTGCTCTAGTTGCCCACCTCCCTCCTGCCTATGAGTGTGCACTTAGCAAGAAAGTGATGCTCAGGGAACGGGGAGGCAGGAGTACTGTGTGGTGCCTTGGAGATGATGGCTGTGAGGGCAGGGCCCTGGTGACTGGTGACTTGCAGGGTCCCGGGCCCTTTGGGTGTCTGGGGTAAACATGTGGCCCCTCTTTTTGGTAATATGTTTTTCTCACATCTTTCTGGCCTTAAAGATTGGCACTGTTGATATGTGTAAAAGTTAGACACAAGCAATGTCCTGGCCCAGTTTGGAGTGGGTAGGCTCACGCCCATCAGTAGAATGTTGTTGGGTTGAAGTCAACAGGAGTTTCCGTACAACAGTCCTGGGATGTAATTTGAGAAAGTCGGCTGGCATCGGCAGGGCCATGGGAAGGGGCTTGGGCTTCAGAGACTTGTGTTCTGGGAGAGCTGGCAAGTGGCTGCCTAAGTCACCATACAGTGATAGCTGTCAGATGAAGGAACTGGGGTATAAATGTTATCCATGTCTGTCCTTGACTAAGGATGACAAGGAGGGATACTGCACAGGGAGACACAGATGACCATGAGTATCTCTGAATACCTTTGATCACCTGGGTGTCATGGAACATGATTTAGGATCACCTTTCCTATGACCCTGCAAGGAGAATCCTTCCCTTATCATTTAATTGACACAGAACTTCCTCAGGGAATCCTTGGTTGGTTACTTAATGTGTAACCACCCTCCCAAATCAAGAACCACTCTGGCTTGGGCTAGGCTTTGGCCGGTGTTGCTCAGGGCATCTGACGAAAACCTGTCTGGACCTCTTGAGCTGGCTATGGATTTGCTGTGAATTCAGGGATCAGAGTACTAGCTTGAGTCCTGGAAGGGAAGCCAGAAATTGGGCCTCTGGGACTCCCACTGACTATAGGTAGAAGAGCCTGAGGCTCCACACACCACACACACACACACACACACACACACACACACACACACACACACACGAGCAGTGGAGCTCTGTCCAACACCAAGGCACAGCATTAGAAACATGAGGGGCTTTGAGTTCCCTGGTTGTAAAGTAAGGGTCCTCAGAGGGGAAGGGATTTGCACAGGGTTCCTGTCATGTTCACCAGCTCCTGCCCACCCTCATTCCCATGCAGGCTGACTTGAAGATGTGTTCTCTGCTTGCTTACTCCGCGTTCTCACTTCCCACTCACCTCTGCCCACTCCCATCTGGTATGCACCCCTTCCAGCAGGGAGCCCCATTGCAGAGGCTATGGACTTCACTCTTTCTGCTTCCAGATGCTCCATATCCAGTCTGGCTGCCTGGCTCTTGGTCCCCCTTTTCCTCTGACTTCCTTGTAAGGCCTTTCTGTAGCTTTTCCTTCTGTCTCAGGACACTCAGGGTTCCTATCTTTCAGGATCCAGGTCCTCTCTGCAGCCACAACTCCATGCTGAGCTGACCCCAACTCTTGTCAGCCCCAGAATCTGGGGCTCTCTTAGCATGTGTTCCATGCGTGTTGTCTTTTTCTGGGTGACTTTGGGTGTCCTATCCACTGCCATCCTGCCTCTGAGCCTTGTTTGCCTCAATATCTCTGAGTAGCCAGCTGCAGTCCCCTCTTACATTGAGCTGACATCCAGCCTGGCCTTGCCCACCCCAGACCTCTTTTGAACCCCCTCTACTCACTTAACTTGCTGTTCTTCAGCCTGAACAATTTCAGTGGTTTCCTTCCTGTGATATCCTTTCCCTACAGACATGGCCTCTGCTTGGTCTTCCCCTTGGCCCTTAGCATTTTTTGAGGTTGGTGAGTCTTCCTGTACAGACATGATGTACAGGTAGGTGCTCAAGGCCTCTACAGTGAGTGCCCCTGAGTGTCTTGTAGAGCTCAGTCTACCTCAGTCCTTCTGAACACTCTTCTCTAGGACACTGGACATCCTAATGAGATGTGCATTGAATTCTCTGAGCTGATGGGCATAGTGGGGAAGAGGAGAAGATCTGTGTCTCAGAACATTGTGCACAGAGGTCTCAGGCATGTTTCTACCTTCAAGGAGAGGAGACAGGATGGGACTTAAAACTCTTGGACAGATAAAGGGTGTGGGGAGAAGGCCTACCCAGGAAGGATTAGTGTGGACAGTGCTCTGCTTGTCACCAACACTTCAGTTTCCCCAAGTATCACCCTAGACTCTACCTTAAAGAGAGAGTTCTCCCTGGATGCAGTTGCCATGACAACACTGTTAACAAAGACTAGCTTCTGTGGAGGAGGCTGGCTCACCCAGAAGCTGAGGGTGTTGGGAAAGGGTGTGCATTCTGATAAGTGTATCTGCAGAGCTATATTCCCCCTCCCCTACCGAGGTCATTCAGATCACAATGACTCCCCTGACCCCTTCTGCTTTACAGACCTCTGGTACCCAGACTCACTCAATGTGAATGTGGAGTGATTCCAAACCTAGCTAGGGCACAGGGATAGTCTCAGGAAGGTCTTCTATCTGGGGTGTGGAATATTCCAGTCCTCACCCCAGACACTTTCTAAGATGTTACTGTAGTTTGTTGTAGAAGCCCAGGCTCATAGGCCATACTTGCCATGCAGAGATTCTGTGGCTTTGAGCTCTGAACAAGCATTCATTGGCTCTGTTCCCTCTCTCAGAGCATGATTTGGATTAAATGAGGTAATGGAGCAATGTCCCTAGCAGGTTACAGGGTGGGATCCCTGAGCTTGTGAGCAGAGCCTTGATGGAAAGATCCAATTCTTTGTCCTGAGAGCTGAGAAAGAGTTGCCCGAGGTGGACTGTGTAGGACATTATCATCTAGGACATTAGGGAAACCAGGTTGAAGGTTTACAAAAGAACTTGGAGAATTCCTAGGGTCCTGGGATGCAGAGAGGACAAGGGGAATATGTCAGTTATTCATTTTATTACTGCTAAGAGTAGTGCCCCCCCACCCCCAAGCCTACTAGGCTGGATGAAGGGGAGAGTGCCTGGAAGAGCAACCCAAGAGCAAGTTAGCTTTTTAGATGAGCCTACGCCTTACAGGAAGTCTAGGGTCCCTTCAGACAGTGCCCTTTGGGGGAAGGGTATCCTATGCTCTTAGCCTCTCCTTTCTCTGGCCTTGGTGTTCCTGGGTGCCTGCTAACCCAACCAAAGTGTGGAACCTTATGATCTGCTGTGAGGAAACCTCTGCTGTGAATGCGTCTGAACCAAATCATTTGCACAGCCAAATATAAGGGGGTGAGGATCCTCAAAGACTTCCAAGGAGGTGTTGACTGTGGTCTAACCCAGCAGAGCTGGCCAGGGCTAAGAGTGGACAAGGTAGCACGAGGTGGCTGAAAGCTTCTGCATAGATGTGGTTTATAGGGAAGATGCTAGCAAGCTCACGGCTTCACTTGCCCCCCCCCCCCCCCCGCCCCGCCATGCCACTTGTGGTGGAGTGCTTGCAGGTGTAAGCAGCAGGCTTACCAGTGAAAACTACCACAAACTGGATGTGAAGACACTCCGGTGAACAGCAGACAACGATGGTTCTTCAGACCATGCCTTCTCCACCAGTGCAGTTCTTGAGAGCCAGAAAAACCAGAAGAGAAAATTCTAAAACAGTTGAATACTGGGAAAATTTGAGGTCATAGAGGCAATGGGTCTAATGAAAGCTGAGGAGCTTAGGGCTAACTTATGAAAATACAGTGAAGAGTATCTTGGGAATGTTGCCACCGGGACACAGCAGATAGGTCGCCCTCATGCCCTCTGAAGGGAAATCCATATTCAGGGACCTCTGGTGCTCCCCCCCCCCCTCCGTGGTGGAGAGACCAGGAATTGGCCTGAGGCCTGCAGGGGGACTTGTGTGCTCAAGAGGGGTTAGAATGCCTTGGCCTTTCCCTGGCATCAAGTTAGAACTGTGTCTGGAGAGCTCCTGCCTCATGGCATCAGAACAGCCGAGACCTGAAAACTGCTTCCTGGTCTTCAGCAGCCATTTCAGCTCCAGGTCCCTGATGTGCCTTGAGAAGAGACCGAGGTAAGAAGTTGTAAGGAGTAGAAGAGCCATGAGGAGATTCCTACAGCGAGGTCTATGTCTGGATGAGCCCTAGTCAGGTTAGAAAGTGGAGACATTAAGGAGCTGCAGTGATGTGGCTGGCCAGAGTAGGCTGACCCTATTCCTATTGAGGCTTTAGTGTAATGGCATGGGCAAGGGACTGTATGTGGATGTATATAGCCTGGGAGAATGTCTGGTTCTTGTGTGTTCAGCAGCCCACCTCACCTACCACTTCCCTGCAAACCTCCTTGCCAAATGTACCATGCATCCCCACCCAAACCAACCCAACCAAGAGACAGACTGACTGGTCTGTTTCTGTCTCTGTAGCATTCTGAAGTTCCCCCAGGGTCTGTTACAGCATGGCTTGTGCCCCTGAGGGGAATGGTTGCCAGGTTGGTCATGAAAGATGAGGGAATCCAAGAGGCCCCTGTTTAAAATGACATCTTCTTGGCAGGGATAGAAATGAGTGTTTCACCTCAGGATTAGACACCCTATATCTGCCAACTCAGATGATGTGAACTGTTGAATTCAACTTAGTCGTGCCTCAGTTTCCTCTTCTGTCAGGGAAGGTTATGTATAAAGGTCCCCAGAGTACCAGTCTTCTACAAGGCACAATATCATTTCCATAGTTCTGAGATCACCTAGAACAGATAGATGGGGGGCTTTTCTAGGGCATGAGAACAGAGTGCTTCACATCTGCCCATGGAATCTCTCCAGCCCAGCTCGTGGCTTCACTAGGCTTCATCTTTGTGCTTGTCCACAGGTGATGACCTGGCCTACCAGGCTGTGGAGAGTGGGTAGAGGGTTGGGCTGAAGCCCTTGAGCCTAACGGTTCCAGTAAGCACACTCTTCCCCAGGCCAGCAGGGGAAGTTGTAATGAGGCTCACCCATCCCCATAAAAACCTAGGTAGAATAACTTCCAGCCACACCCAGACACTATTCTGTAGTATAGCAATGATAAACAGTTTGATGTAGCAGCCCTGCTTCTCCTGGGAGAGCAGGAAAGTGAAGCTTAGCCACTATTGGAGAGTAAACCACTCAGTTCTCGTCCCAATTCTGCCGCCAAAAATGTGGAAGGCACTGGATGAGTTTTTATGTGCTTTTGACCTCAATTTTTACATCTGTGAAGTGAGCCCAGGTCTTGGGATTATTGGAGGGGGAATAAATGCCCTGGTATATCTGAGAGTTCAGTGAGTTAGTGGCACTGAAGTGGAGACCACTTACCACGGTAGCCTCCACAGAACCAAGTGCTGGAAGAGGTTCTGACAGTTGTCATGGGACTTGGGTTTGCTGGGCCCAGATTACCAGGCTGGTCTTAGGTTCAGGGTTCCAGGTTTAGGTTGACTCCTCTGAAGCCCCAGGATCACTGTTAATCTTCAGTAGGAGCCCTCATGGTCCATCCATGAGGCGGAGAGCCAGAGGGCTGGTGAGTCCTAGATCCTCCTACACTCCACTTCCAAAGGGGAAATGGCTCAGCGTTCAGAGAGGATGTAGCAGAGCTGGCTTGGCCTGAGTTTCTTGCTTCTTGTTCCTTCTGTTGCCATGGAAACAGACCAGTGAAGCTTCCTTCCCTATGCCTCACCCCTCAAAGCTGATGGGAGAGGCAGTCTGGAACAGGGGAGCCGAGGGAAAGAAGCCATGGGCCAGATGATCCCTGATTTTTGGATGGCAAGGGGAACAACGTTCCCAGGGTCTGAGTACACACCCGTGAAAAGCCAGCGTGAGCGTGCAGACCCTTGCCCCTCCTGAGTGCACAGATCCTACTGCTGCATTTATTTTAATAGTATTCAGAAAGTAACACGGATCCCTGTGGAAGCAGGGTCTCTGCCTCCAGGCTGCCCCAGCTGCCCTTGTCCTGTTTTTGAAGTCCCCTCTGGACATTCCCGGCCTATACATACAGTAACATGCCACTTCATTTTATGTGGCAGAGGTTAGGGGTTCTGTGCCTTAATTTCACATTGGTGCATCTTGGAGTGGCCCTTTTGTTTGTGACATGAAGGTACATTTGTCATGTTGCTAAAATTTGGCCATCCACCCACGTAACAGCACTAAGTTCTTAAGCCTCCTTTTCTGTGTGCTTGGGGCCTGTTTCTCTACTTATTCTTGCCCGTCTGATTAATGAGATACACCTTATTCCAATTTTAGTTATCATTTCTCATGTAATGAACTGGGTCGGGCATTTTTTCCTACTTATATGACCCCCTTCGGAATGGGATAGAGCGCAGTGACAAACACTTGTTTAGTCCATGGGAAGTCCTGGGTTCAATCATAAGCACTGAAAAAAATTCACCTCCGTTTTTATTATTTCCTGGTGTTCTTAGTACCCACAAAGATTTCAGCTGGACTATTGGTCTTGCTGGCTTAGTTTGTCTAGACAGCGCCTGTCTTGCTCTGTAGTACGGGATGGTTTGGGATGTGGAGGCCAGCCCCTGAGTGCTGACTGACATTACAAGAGTGCACTGTCCTGGCTGGTTGTTCCTTTTTTGGTGTTATTGTTTTTGTTTTCTGTTTGTTTCTCTGATACAAGGCTTCACTGTGAAGCCCTGGCTGTCCTGGTCCTTTGTAGACCCAACTGTCCTCGAACTCAAACCTCTGCCTGCCCCTGCCTCCTGAGTGCTGAGATGAAATGTGTGTATCAGCACACCCAAATATAAGATCTTTTAATACTAGGAAACAGGCACCTTTGAGGATGAGTTACAAATACTCCCCTCGATTTATTGTTTTCATTTTGTGTGTTTGGACTTTTGCAGACATTTAAGATACAGGTAGCAAAACCAATTATTGCAAACTGACCTGGAGTTTTAGAAACATTCATGTTGAGTGTGAGTTCGGTGAAGCTAGTGGGTCATAGACAGCTGCCTGCCTGTAATTTCAGAGCTCTCAAATCAACAAGAAGCTCTTTTCTGCAGCTACGAAGAAATCTTGCGTGCTTTTTTATAGACTTAGGATTTTCTTTCTCAAATTGACTGTTTGACACATTGGTAGGGATCTCTAGCTTGTTTTCCAGAAGGCTACCCATGTGACCCTCGATAACTGCCTTCTCTTTACTAATCCAGATTATCACCTTCACCCCGTAGTCAGCTGCATGCTCCTTCTAGACTTTTCTGGTCGCCTTCTTGCTTTGGCTATATATTAACGTATGGATGCCATGTTTTAAATTGAAATTTATTCTGAGACTGGAGTCTTCTTGTATCATCCAGTCTAGTTTTGAACATTTAACCCTCCTGCCTTAATTATAGGGGTCACTATGCCCATCCCAACATAGGTACTATATAATATATATGGTTAGCTAAGGGAGGAAGCCCTTTACTAATCCTTTAAGGAAATGTTCTCATGGACATGCCCAGAGGTCTATCTCTCAGGCTGACAAAAATCCTATCGGGATGACAGACCAACCATCATGGATCTTTCCTTCCCAACCACGTTGCCTTATGCTGTATTTAACATCCAAACAAAGACAACAATGTTGCCACTCCACTTAATATAATCTAACTATCTCATGTACAGTGAACAGTGCATTAACTATCCCTTTAGAATAGATGTCAGCCTCTTGAGGAATGCGTACTCTTTTAGTATTCCATAGCTTACAAACTAGATAGATTTAATAATACTTAAGCATGGATCTCAACTCAGTTGATGGGATATACATGGTAACAGAACAAGGGAAAGAAAACACAGACATCTGTCTTAAGATATGTGGACATGTGCACACATATACACATACTCTTTTAGTCTTTAAATTCCTAATAAACTATTTTACTGACCTTTTCATATGAAATCCACGATTAAAAAAAGTCGATTTATTCATTTTATGTGTATGAGTGCTTTGCCTACATGTATGTCTGTGTCATGTACATGCTTGGTACCCACAGAGGCTAGAAGAGAATGTGAGATCCCCTGAAGTTGGAGTTACAGGTAGTTGTGAGTCACCACATGGGTGCTGAGAACTGAACCCCAGTTTCCCCAGAAGAGCAGTGAGTGTTCTTAACCACTGAGCCATCTCTCCAGCCCCTACAAACATATTTTAAATAAATCAGGACAGAAATATTCATGGCGATTACAATTCTTCTTTCTGTAACTGGAGCCCAGACTCCAGGCAAGCAGAGGACATAGGTTCAGAAATAGGAAGCAAAGCCTTGCTAGTGACATACAAGGCGGTGCAGACCTTCAGTCTTGCTTCCTTATTAGAGAAGCAGTACCATCTAGTGGATGCTGGCTGAGAGCATATACAGCCTTCTGGAGAACCTTGCTCTAGCCCTCCAAGATGTTGCCATCCAGTTGGCACAGTGCCTGCGTCTTTAAAAGGCCATCCTGCTGATCATGCCAGCTGCTTCAGGTTGGTGGGGACTCTCACAAGACCAGAGCATTTCACAAGCATGAGCCCACTCTTTCATTTATAATAAGTTCCTTGATCAAAAGCTGTGTGGAAAAAGACATTCTGTAACTCCATGGATGGTAGTTTGGGTAAAAGGATTACCACCAGGAAAGGGAAATCCACATGTAGAGTGTCCCAGTAAGGATAAAGCTCCATCTTCTAACAATGAAAGTGGCATAGTGCAGTCAGCTTGCCACCAGTTCACTGGCTGGTCACCCTGGAAATATCACCATACCAGGAACTCAGTGTTTGGTGTCTGCTGCTGGCAGCAGCCATAGCCAGGTCAGCCTTGGCCAATGGAAGCCCATGTGTGTTTAGTACTTTTCTTCTTGCCGTGACAAAATGCCCAACAAAGCACCTTAAGGGAGGAAGGGTTTATTCTGGCTTACAGTGTGAGGGTGCAGTCCACTCTCAGAGGGAAGGCATGGCAGCCAGAGCATGAGGTCAAGGGTCACATGGTGTGTGCAGTCAGGAGGCAGAGAGCCTTGACCACTGGTGCTCAGCTCAGCTTTTCTTTTTTTATTCAGTTCAGGACTCCAGCCCATTGGATGATGTCTTACATCATCAATGGTTAGACCTCTCTTCTCAGCTAAGCCTTTTACAACAATTATTTCAGTTACTCAAAAGTATATTGTAGTATGAAGTTTCTGGCCTGTCTAGTCCCAAGGTCTGGACACACCCACAGCTGCTTAACCCCAAATAATCACACAAAGGCTTATATTAATTACATTCTGCTTGGCCTATGGCTCAGGCATATTCTAGCTAGCTCTTGCATCTTAACTCAACCTATTATTCTGATCTTTTTTTTCTATGTGGCTTGGTACCTTTCCTCAGAGCAGCATTCTGGCCTTCTTTTCTCTGCATCTGCTGGCATCTTTCTCCGACTCTGCCCTCCTTCCCCTTTATCAATGCTCCAATTTCCCACATACTTCTAAGATGCTTTGCTATAGGCCAAAATAGTCCCTTTATTAGCCAATGAAATTCACAGCTAACAGAAAGACATCCCACATCAGTGTATTAATATAAAATGGCACTATTTTAAAAGTGATATTTAAAATTTATTGTGTGAGTTTTTTTATACACATATGCAATGTATTTGGGTCATATCCACCTCCATTCCTCATTGCAGAGTTTCTCCCAAAATCTCTCCCCAACTTTGTGTCTTCCCTTTAATAATAGGATGACCCATTGTGTCTAATTAGTGCGTCCCATAGATGCACAGGCGTGAGGCTATTTGCTGGAGCATGGTCAACCTAGCAGGGACCACATCCTTGAAGAAAACTGCTGTCCTTTCTACCAGCCACTTCTTTAGCAGGAAGTAATGGCTCCTGTAACCATCCTTCCTCCCTCCTAGAATGTTGGTTTTGTTCATCTTGTCCTGTTTGTATAAACAGGCAGCCATGGTTGTTCTGAGTTCATAAGTGCAGTGGGCCCACATGTTAGAAGACACTGCCCCACAAGTTCCTTTTAATCTTTGGCCCTTAAAGTCTCACCCCTTCCTCTTTGTTCTCTGAGTTCTGGGGGAAGGGTGCATAACATGGACATTCTATTTATTAAAATTAAAACATAATCATATTATCCCTTCCTGTCCTCCCTCAAGCCCCTTCCTCAGGTCCCTCCCACCTCACCTCCCTCTCAAATAGATGGCACCTCTTTGGTGAGCTTTGTTTCTTATTGCATTCATGTTCCGTTGCTGTGATAAAACACAATGGCCACGAAAATGATATATTTAATTGGATTTACAGTTCTAGAGCATTAGAGTTCGTGATCAGACAAAGGCATGGTAGCGAAAGCAGCTGAGAACTCGCATCTCAAATAGCAAGCAAGGAACACACTGGGGATGGGGGAAGACTTTGGAAGCCTCAAAACCCATTTCAAGACACACCTCATCCAATCGGGCCACACCTCTCAATCCTCCCTAAATGGTTCCATCAACCAAGGACTAAGAATTCAAACATATGGGGGCCGTTTCCATCCAAACCACTACACACATGCATGCCTAAATATATAAACATGAGTCCATTCAGTGTGGCTTGTGTGTATAAGACTTCAAGGCTGATTACTTTGTATGGGATAACCAATAAGGGGTTGTACTGACTGGTTTTGCATCAATTTGACTAGAGTCATCAGACAGGAAGGAGCCTCAGGTGAGGAAATGCTGTCATGAGACCCAGTTGTAAGGCAATTTCTCAATTAGTGATCAATGGGGAGGGGCCAGCCCATGGTGGGTTGTATATAAAGGAGCCTGAGCAAGACAGTAAGCAGCACCCTCCATGGCCTCTCCATCAGCTCCTGCCTCCAGGATCCTCCCTTGTTTGACTTCCTGCCCTGGCTTCCTTCAGTGATGGACAGCAATATTGAAGTGTAAGCCAAATAAACTCCTTTCTCCACAACTTGCTTTTTGGTCATGGTGTTTTGGCCACAGTAGCAGAAATCCCAATTAAGACCTAATTCTCCCTCTCAACAGTCACTAGTTACTTTAAGTTCTTTGTCTGGGGGTGGGACCCTATAATATTTCCTACTCTGCACTGGCATGCCTGTTGATACTGTCACTGTTTAAAGCAGCTATACTGTGTGGTATTATGGATTGTCAGATCTAGGAGACACAATCTCATGGCACACTTCCTCTTGTTCTTACCTTGCTCTCACCTTTCTGTCTCCTTTTCTGAGGTATTCTCGGTCTTAGATGCAGGGGTTTGTTAGAGGTGTATCAGGTGGGGCTGGAGTCCTCATTGATCGCTGTGTTACGACCTGTTGTGGTCTCCATTTGCTGTAAAGAGAAGCTTCTTTGATGACGGATGGAAGCAATACGGAATCTACATGATAAGGATGAGTTAGAGAGTGCAGTTAGGAATTTTGTCAGTAGTAGATTCTTTTCTAAGACTCACGATCAGAGTAGCCCAATGTAGTTGGATAGGTTTCTAATATAAGGCATGATTTCCCTACATGGAGTAGGCCTTAAATCCAATTAGACAGTTACTGGTTTCCACCAAGACATAAATGCAGCTATCACACCTTTGGGGATGCTGTTCATTGTTATAGTCTGTTCATATCACAGCTGGATAATAGTTTCCCCCTCTTGGAAGTTTACGTAGTACTTTCCGATACTTGAAAGGTCTATCAAAGGAAGGAGGCTTTCAGGTGAGAGCTAGCTATAATATTCAGTCCTGTATCTGAAAGGTAAAGTGTCTTCAGCATCCAGGACTTATCTTCAGCCTCTGGAAGGCAGTTAAGGGGAGCACATTGCTTTGGGAGTCTCTTAGGTTACACTGACCAACAGCTTGAATGGAGGCTTTTCATTCCTGATGCTGGGGTTCTTATGAGGTAGTCTATGGCTTTAGTCAGCTAAAATAAACCTACCATATAACCCAACTATACCACTTCAGGGCATATTCCCAAGGGACATGACATACTACTACACAGTAGAATTACTACTCCACGTTATTCAGCAGGGTTTGTCTTCTATTTGCAGTATCTAAGAAATAGAAGCAACCTGTCCTTCAACAGATAGATGGATAATACAAGTGTGGTTCATACACACACTGGGATACTATTCATCTGTAAAGACAAATGAAGTTGTCAATTTTGCAGCTAAGTGGACGGAACTAGAAAAGATTATATGGAGTAAGGTAAACCAGACCCAGAAAGACAAAGGCCACATGCTCTCTTTTCTCTCCACTTCTTAGCTCCAAATCTTCAGATGTGAGTATACAACATGGGGCAACGACAAAAACCACGGAAAAGAGGAGAAGAGACTGGGGGGAGGTTAATGTTAGGATTCAGGTAATATGAAGGGGGATGGGAAAACTTTGGGAAGGAGCTCTAATTGGGGAGGGGGAGAAAGGTAATTACAGAAAGAGGGAAGAGAGAAGGGACAAATGACAGCAAGAAGCCTCAAAGAATTGTATTAGTTTATATTTACCTAAACTATGCCATATACATACATACATATATGTACACACACACTCACACGTATACATATCACACATACATGCACATACCAAACACGTGGAACTTACAGTGTGTTTCCATGTGGATTTTTCAGACACTCTTCCTTCCTCTGTCTAGTCTCTCACCCTCCCCTTTATCCCTATTCTCCCATGATCATTTGGTCATGATCTTGTTGGGCAATGATATGTCTAGGGAAAGAGGCTGGCCCACAGAAAGGGACATCTTTTCTGCTTAACTTTTGAAGTCTTCCTTTGTTGAGTTCACCCTTCAGCAGGCAGCTAGTTACATGGGATACAAATATTTTTTACATCCTTTGATATTTGGAGACATCTACTCACATGCCCCTCCTCAAATATCTTTCTTACCATTTTTAAGCCATGTATTTTCCAAGCCATTCAACATATGCTTCAGTATATAGTTTTTCACATATAGATATCTTCCTTCTAAGCAAAATGTCTGACAGTGTAGACTGCCTAAAGTACTATCTACTGTTTCTCTTGGCAACGGTCTTTCAGGATTGTGGGGAGAACTATTGTAATGCTGTAGTGCTCGCTGCTTGGTGGTGCTTGCATATTGTGTAGAACCCTCTGTAAACCAAACTCCATTCTCTTCTTTAGACATAGGACTTCAGTTGCTTTAGGCTCATGCCTTGGGATAGAAGCCATTATAACAGAAGTAGTGACCTACACCCTCTGGCCACATCAATATATAGCTTATTTGTGCCTTTGGGACCTGCTACAGCCTGAGCATGTGTATACCATTTCCATTTGTTGATGGATTGCTATTGTGTACATCCAGTCTTATGGATTATAGATCAGATAAGACTCAGTTCATGCAGGCTACCTGAAGTCTTGTGGTAATTTGGCAGCCAATTATCAAGTGTTCAGACTCTATTAAGGTCCAATGGTAAGCTAAGATCTGATTTTCAAAGGAAGAATAGTTTGCAGATGATGGCTGGGTCTTGATATCAAATCCTTGGGATCCTTGCTGTGGCTCACCTATGTCAGCCTGTCAAAGGCTCCAGATAGATCCCCAGCTGTTGTTGACTCTTGTGAGACTCATTGGGTCTCTGCTGAATCAGATGTCCACAGTGGCAAAACTACCTACAAAACAGCCTGGACTTGTTGAAGAGCCTGTTTTAGGGTCCATTCAGAAGTAGCAGCTTTTGGAGAAATGTGCTACTTATTAAATCCAATGCCCACTAAGAATTGTGCTTCTTCCTTGGTGGTAGAAGGTCCTATGTCCAGCAATTTATCCTACATGTCCCACACCACTGGACTCTTAGAAGTTTAACTGTGGTACACGTTCTTGAATTTTGTTTGGATTTTTTTCCATCCGCTGATGTGCACTGCCTTATTAGCAACTCCAGAATGGTTCCTGCTTTCTGTTCACTTAGTCCAGTCAGCACAGCATAATCAGCTTACCAGCCTAGTATGACTGATACCTTGTGGAAGAGAGAGGTGGTCCAGATATCAGTATACTAAGTTATGATCCAGAGTTCGAAAATTTACATGTCCTTGAGGTGGAACAATGGACGTATACTGATGGTATTGCTAGTTGAAAATGGATTGCTTCCTGTGGTCCCTCTGGGTGAGTATAGAGAAAAAAGCATCTTCAAGATCAGTAGCTGCATACCAGGTACCAGGAACTGTTAGTCAGCCCAGGGGCGATCACATCAGGTACATGCAACACCTGCAATTGAGGTTGTCACTTCATTAACCTTGTTATAACCAGCTGTCAGTTTTCAAGTTTCACCCATCCTCCATCAAGACTGCCTAGGAGGCAGAGATGAGGGAGAAACCGCTGACCCTGCATCTTTCAAGTCCTTGATGGTAGCACAAATAAGGAGAGTTTGACTTTTTTCTTTCCTGTTTCTTTTCTAATTAAAAATATTTAAATTATGACTTGGTTTTACACGTGTGAGTGTTTTGCCTGCATGTGCCATGGAGCATGCCTTGTGCCCAAGGAGGCCAGAAAAGATCAGATCTGCTCGAGCTGGAGCTGGAGCTACAGATGGATGTGAGCCATGTTGTAGGTGCTGGGAATTGAATCTGGGTCCTCTGGAAGACCAGCCAGTGCTCTTAACCACTGAGCCATCTCTCCCTCCCCATTCTTTCCTGTCTGTATCTTTTGCTTCCTTCTCTTGTCTCAGTTCTCTAGCTAAGACCTCAGACACTGTATAGAATAGGAGTGGAGAGAGTGACCCTGGTAGCTTGGCTCTGATCTTAGTGGAAATCATGGAGAGGTGTTGGGTTTGTCAAAGACTTCTTCTGCATCTACCAAGATGACGATGTGGTTTGTGTGGTGGAGTTTGTTCTTTGGTTTACATCCTGCATCTCTGAGATGAAACCATCTTGATCATGGTGGATGATCTTTTTGATATGTTACTTTTTAATTTTACTTATTCTGTTCATTTTCTCTCGCTGTTGAATGTGTGTGTACAATGTGTGTGTGAATGCGTGCGTACATGCATGTTCATGTGTGTATGTGTGCGTGAATGTGTGTGTGTGTGTGTGTGTGTGTGTGTGTGTGTGTGTGTGTGTGTGTGTGTGTGTGTACAGGTGCATGCATACCATAACCCATAACTTAGTATAGGAGGAAAAAAATGAGGAGTTGATTTTCTCCTTCCACTGGGTCATCTCAATGGCTCTTCATATGTTTTTGAATTCAATTTGCAAGTATTTTATTGAGAATTTTTATATTTATGTTTATCAGAGAGCTTGGTCAAAATTTTATTTATTTATTTTGTGTACCCTAGTCTGTTTTGGCATAAAGGTGGCCCTGGCTTTGTGAAGGGTTTGAGGTGATCCTTCAGTTTCCGGTTTATAGACTAGCTGGAGACCTCTCATGCAGCTCCTTCAAGGGTCTGGAGGATTCTGCAGTGAGCCATCTGGATGGAACCATTTTTAGCAGAGAGATTATTTTATTACTGCTCCAGTTCTGTGGCTCGTTATGCCTGTTTATATTATTCCTCCTGTCTTGGTTTAGCTTTGATGGGTCATGTGCATCTAGAAATTTGCCATTTTTCCAGCTTTTCTAATTCAGTGGACTGTAAGTTTTAAAGAAATGTCTTTATAATTTCCTGAATTTTATGGGTACCTGTTGTGGTCTTGCGTTTAATCTCTAGCTTTATTAACCCGCATCTTCTCTTTCCTTTTCCACCTTATGTTTTGAGACAGTGTCTATTTTCTTTCTGCTCCCTCTTTTCTTTTGGCAAAGTTTCTCTGTGGAGCCCCAGCTATCCTGGACCTCACTCTGTAGACCCGTCTGGCCTCGAACTCGGAGTCCACTTGCCTCTGCCCCAGAGTCTGGGACTAAAGGTGTGTGCTGCTATGCCTGGATGAGATGGCGTTTCTTACTGAACACAGAACTAACTGAATGGCTGGTTTGGCTCACTAGCAAGCCCTACAATCCTCCTGTCTGTGCTTTCCCAGTGCTGGGATTACAGGTGTGTGCCACCATTCCCGGCTTTTACACTGGTGCTGGTGATCTGAAGTCACCTCCTCCTGTTGGCGGAGCAGACAGGCCCATTACTGACCACAGATTTTTGTATTTAGTGTTGGTGATGGGCACATCCTAACTTCCCATTGTGGAAGGGCAGATTTTACACCAGCCACTCAACATTCTTATCCCTTTGACTTTTTGCAAGGGGTCTCAGGCAGCTCCAGCATATTCATAGTAGGCCATCTTTGAATTCATTCTCTAACCAACTAACAAAATAAATTTCTAATGCTCCATGTTTTGGTTTGTGCCTATAATACCAAGATTTGGGAAGCTGAGGCAGAAGGATCACCATGAGTTTCAGGTTACTTTGAGGCTACATAGTAAGTTTCAAACTAATGTGAGATACACAAGTTGTCTTAAGACAAAATAAAAGAAAAACTTGGTAACACATTTTTAAATTATGTATGCTGCAACATTATTTGCAGACTCTCCTGATCAGTGGAATTTTATTCATAAATTCATCCTGAGTTAGTTTTCAATTTCTTCCACCATTATGACAGCCTTAAAATTCTCTCATGTCTTCATTCACCAGACCTCTGCTTGTTGGAATTAGAAAACCCAAGACATTCTTCAGGAAAGTAGTGATCTTGTCATGGGTTATACCATGTACCTTACCTGTAGGGACCTGCTGAGATGTGTCTGGTTATGGGTCTATAGGCAAAGATAGTGGTGTGAATGTGTCATGGGGGCATCAGCATTTCCTATTAGCATCTTGGTCAGGGAAAGTAATTGCCAGGTCTGTAGACAGTGGAGCACTGAATTGCCTTGGCAACAGTGAGAGGCCAATATTGCAGGTACCTACCACTGTATGTGTATACGTATACATATATCCTCAGGAAGATATATATCCCTTATAGTGCATCTGGCAGTGATGGTGGGTGTGTCCATCCCTCTTCCTTCCTGACCTCCCTGCCCCCATTGTTTCTTCCCTTTGTTTCATGATATGACCTCACACTGAAGCTCCTGCTGGCCTGGAACTCATCTTATAGCCCAAGCTGACCTCACACTTTCAGTGATTTTCCTGTCTCAGCCTCCTGAGTCATCACTGCAGCTTTACCTAGGGCGCTCTGCGGTGCTACTCATTTTTCACATTGTGCTTCAGCAGGATCTAGTGTCTCAGGTATGGTGGTGGTGGGCACAAGTATAGGGTCATGGGTTCCTGTTTCCTGGTTTAAAGCAATGGCAAGCACTGTCCAAGTAAAGAGTCACATGAAGGACTGCAACATGATGCCTTTTTATTCTAGGCCCTCCTCCCCAGGTATTAGGGATCCATCCCTCCAGCCCTCCTCCCCCAAGGTGTTAGGGATCCAACCCAGAACCTTGCACAATCTAGGCAAGCACCTTCCCAATGATATATATAATACTTCCAATACTGCCATTCCCTGTTCATCCTTCACTAGAATTGTTTGATTACTATGAGATTATTTAACCAGAAAGAACAGGATAAGCACCCAGTGCCTTCCAAACAAAGCACTGACCCTGACATCTTCCCAATTTCCATAACTCAGCACTGTTGAGCCCCCTCACCACTTTCCCAGGCACACCTCGTCTTTCCTGCTCGTCTCCTTGTACTGGGAGACCCAGCATGCTTGGTAGCTGTGCTGTGCTGTGTGTACACTGAGGGTGCCACTGTGGCTGACCATCTATTGGCACTAGCATGGACTTGGAAACACCAAAGTGGTTACTTGTCTTAGTCACGTTTCTGTTTCTGTGACAAACACCACAATCAAGGTAACTTAATTGGTGCTCATGGTTCCAGAGGGTTAGAGTCCACGACCGTCATAGCAGGGAGCATGGCAGCAGGCGGGCAGGTCTGATGCTGGAGCAGAGGTTGAAAGACTTCATCTTGAGGACACAATGGCTACAACACAGGCAGAGAGGACTAACTGGGGATGGAGTGGGCTTTTTGAAACTTCAGAGCTTGTCTCCAGTGACTCACCCTCTTCCCAGAAGGCTACACCTCCTAATCCTTCCAAAATGATGCCACCAATTAGAGACAGAGTGTCCAAATATATGAACCTCTGGAGCCACGGTAATCATATACGGGCCATTCTTATTTAGACAACCAGATACCTAACCGTGGCAGAAATTCTTGCACATTTGGGAAGGTGGAGGGGATCTGTGATAGAAGGCCTACTGGGGACATTCTAGCCACCCTGTGCTTCCTGTCTACCTGTGGATATGAGCTGTCTGTGCTCTAGGACAGACACGGGTTGATGAAGGACCATGAAGGGCACCAGAGGTGTCTTGTGTTACTGAGAATTCAAGTCTGCAGATGGCTACTGCTCTCAGTGTTCCAGGCACAGGTGACTCCAGATCCAGAGCATGGAGAGGCAGGATGTATGTGGGGCCAAGTCAGAACTGACATACCGATGGGAGATGAATTTCTACTTTGGAGCCTGCCTACTACACTTTCCCAGGGCTGAGGCTATGGCTCTCAGGCAGCATGGAAGGTAAGAAAACATCACGGGGACTCCAAACCCCAGCATAGTACTGTCCATCTAGGCATGGGGACCTGGCTGTACCATACCGTGCTGTAGACTTATGTGTCTCTGAAGAGGCAGGTTGATGCTTGGGTGGGTTATGTATGGACAGTGAGTAGATATCTCTGGCATTGTTGATTCACCTTCCAGGGGCAGAATTTAGAGACATAAGAACTCTCATTTCCCTCTTGATTTTACGGCTTTACAGACTAGATCTGGTTCACATTGTGCTCACATGGCTGGACTTTTATACATTCCAGTTGCGGTGAGGCCATCTATTGGCTTCTCACATACCACAAATCCTACCTGACCCACCTGTGCCTTAGGACCACCCAGCTTTGTCTGGCTCTGCTGACCAGCACTTTTGAGGAGGCAGAGGCAGACAGATCTCTCTGTGCGTTTGAGGCCAGCCTGGTCTATATTGTGAGTTCCAGGACATCCAAAGCTACATAGTGAGACCTTGTTGCAAAACAAAACAACACAATGCACATACACATCACCCACACACAGATTATAATGATGATGATGGTGCTTAAATCTGCAAATACAATCACTATGTTCCTGGGGTGACTTTCTGAACTGTGTTTAGGTCCTCTGTGGGAGGACAGTGACTTCTTATGGTCATTGTGCCTACTTTTGAGGCCGTTCCTGTGTGTCATTCTCTAACACTCTGAGTTCATGCTATCCCAGTTTCTGAGCACATCTCTGAATTAGGTGAGACGTCTTATAACTGGAGTCCAGGTGTTTGGGAGCCTGGGTTTCTCTGACCCTTAGGGACTGAGCTCCAACCTGTGTGAGGGCTCAGGGCTCGGCAGCAGCTTCAGAAAGCAACTGCAACCAGATCAGAGGTGACATCAAGAGACTCCTGGGTCACAGTGTGTGCTGCCTCCTAACATCTGGCAGAAGCCATTAGATCTGAGAATGGGTCTTTGTGAAGGTGGTCAGTGCCTACTGAAGCTTAAGAGGGTCATTACCTAAAGAGTAAGCCTGTCTACCAAGCGTCCATGGCCCTGGGAAACTTCACATGTAATGGTCAAGTGAGCCATGGAATGTCCTCTAGGAGGTCACCACTTCCTAGAGCTTGGAAGATGGACTTTATCAGTTATTTTCTCCTTTCTAGGAGAAGCTTCCAGAGTTCTGGGTAGGTGCAGAAAATCCTAGTAGCCATAATTCTTTATAATTTGGGGCCAGGGTGTTCCAGATGGAGTAGTGCCCAAGATATGTCACCTACAGCCCCATCTAGTAGGCACTGTCCCATTCCTATCCACGCACATTACATTCAGCACTGCCTCCTGGGATGATCACTTCGCTTCCCCACCCGGAGAGTGATGCTCTGTGCCTGGATGCTCAGCTGAGCCCTGCTTTCTTTCCAATCCTATTCTAAGCAGCAGCAGAGTTTATTTCTCACGGGCCAGCCTGAGCTTAACTCTTGAGAATCTGACACTGTCAGCTCTGACTTTTCTATGTCCCAACCTTCAGGTTCCAGGGCTTGAATCGAAGTCTCAAGTTCTCATGACTCTGGGCCACATCCTACTTAAGCCATGCATGCAATCTTTGACCTTGCTCTATCTGCCTCGTTCCCTGCAGAGGTGCCGTGTTATACCCACCTAGACTGGTACTGCACTCTTGACTTCACCCCTTCTGCCAATATTTTCAGATACAGGTGAAGGAGAGACAGTTCCCACTGTTGCCATTATCATTTTCAAGGGTTCTTCTCAAATTTTAGGGACTCAATTCAGGACAAATCAGGATTCTTGGTTTTAACACTGCAAAAAAAATTTGAGGACTAGCAAGTTTATGAGGCTTAATTGAAAATTTTATTAAAGTTTTTTTGTTTTGTTTGTTTGTTTTAGAGAGGGCCTTGGCTGTCTTAGAACTCACTCTGTAGACCAGGCTGGTCTCGAACTCACAGAGATAGATGTACTTGTCTCTGCCTCTCAAGTGTTGGGATTAAAGATGTGTGTCACCATCATCTGGTTTACTACAGATTTTTAAACATAGACATAAGCATGAGGATTAGAATAAAAAGCCGTGCGCAGAGAAAGTAAGACATGCTCAAATGTGGATATGGGCCCTCGAGGGAGCTCATTTTTGAGACAGTCACATACAGGATTTGGGTGGAGCTAAAAGCTACTGTCTTATCACTGGGTGGTTCCCCAGAGGCAAGGGACAAACTCGCACTGGGTACACAGGGCACAGGAAAGCACATAGGGCACAGGAAGGCAGGATACCGTCACTACAGCATTGTTGGAGATTCCTAGACATTATTTGTCCTGTACAAGTTCATGTATATTCAGGCCTTAATCTGGTCATTGATATTTTAACATAAAAATCTGTATGTGAAAAAGGAATATTAAGTTGGCGTCAGCAGCATTTATAGCACATGTTAATTGTATTAAAATTCTTGCTTCTGAGCTGGAGAGAGACTTCGACCAGATTCTGCAATGACAGGCTTGTATTTCCCCTGCCGTTCCAGCCCATCTCACTTCCTGATAACCCTTTCCTTACAGCCAAGCCCCTTCCTGTGAGGAACCCAATCTACAGAGCCAAGGAAGTTGGATTCCGTCTGGTGGTGACCTTTGGGGACCTTTTCTGGAGCCAGAGAAAGAAGGAAATGACAGGGCAGAGTCCTCACTTGCAATCACTTCAAGTGGCAGGCTGTCTGCTCACTCCAGAATGGCAGAGAGTTGTCAGTGCACAAAGTCCATTGAAAACTGTTTCTATCTGCACACCTCGGGCATTTTAAGGTGGATCTCCTCAGAGGAGCCTGATTCCAGACCAAGGGGCAGGCATGGAGACTAGGCATGGACAAGGATGTTTATATAATGATGCCAGCTCTGGGATATTAGGCTCTGTGCCCATTTTGCACAGGCCCTGAGAGACTTAGCCACATGTAATGGTCAAGTGAGCCATGGAATGTCCTCTAGGAGGCCACCACCTCCTAGGTGGGGTTTTTGAGGAAGTCCTCTCCGGTCCCATGCTTTGCTCTTGACAGCAGAGAGAAGAGGGGGAGGCAAGTCTCAGTTGGGAAGTTCTTGGTGCCTTGGAGTCCTTGGCATCCCACCCAAACTGGGGGAGCTGCTGAGGGCAGCAGAGTGCTGATGTAGTTTCTTTGAAGAGCCTGATAGCAGAACTGGCTTGGGACTTGGCAGAGAAGGGACCACCTGGTGTGATGTGATAAGAGGCGCAGGGAGGGTTGGTGAGGGGCTAGCTGTCCAGATGGCCCCATGGGCCTTCTGCTGGGTTTAGGTTTGTTTCATGGGGCCTGGGGTGTCAGGTTTCATTCTGAGCCTTTCCCTGCTGCAAGAGTAGTACTCGTGGTTGACTAGGGGACTGATGAGTTTGTCTCCTAGAGTGGACAAAGAATTGAAAGACCAGAAGGACCAAAGACCAAGCCGTGAGGAAGGGAAGTGATGGCATTGTCTCAGGATGGGAGGGGCCTGAGGCTGGGAGTCAACTGAATACTGCTAGCTTGAGTATTTTAGGGCCCCTGGGTCCTCCCCTTTCCTATTTGGTCCTGTTTGGAACTTGATTATGTCCCACTCTTTCTCCTCACAACTTCTTCTGGGAACAGGAAGCCACTTCAGGGAACCCACTTTTGTTTTCCTTGTCTACCCATATCCCTCTAACTCTGTCACCACCCCCTCCCAGAGACTGGCACTGACTGCTGTCAGGGGAGGAGGCAATGGCTACTCTAACTTCCTCGTCCTCAGAGGAGGGTAGAGTCCAGGGGTGTCAGTCAGAAAGACACACAGAGACACACACACACAAAGACAGAGGGGTTGATTTTATAAGGCAAGCATCTGGGCAAGTTCTGGGATGCCAGTAAAATTCTGGCAGGCAGCCTGTGTGGCGATCCACATGTAGGATGTTATGTAGGAGCAGAGGAACTGAAGGAGCAGAAAGGAGAATGCCAGACACATCACCGTAGCCAGAGCAGGGCGGCCATTCTCAGAGAAGTTCAATAGCAGCAATTAACCCAAGGCTGGTCTTGAGGGTGAAGGACCCAGGATCGGCTTTCAGGCATTTTGATAGCCCTTGGATAGCTGAGGTCCCTTCCAGACGTCTTCTAGAGAGGGGGAGAGAGGAAATTTAGCCATCATTTTATTTTTAGGGTACAACAGTAGTGGACCTGTTGTTCTTGGCTGCAGGTAGGCGCTGTAGTGTCAGAATTGAGTGAAGGTCACGATGTCCTGTATCAGGGTAGCATTTTTTTCTTACCAGGAAGAAACCAGTGAGAAGCAGTTGTCTGAGCAGTACTGGTTTGTCTAGATGAGTCCTGTGGTCTCTTGGAATGTGCACCGGGAACAGGAACTAATAAGCTTCCTTTTAGAGTATTTAAGCTTTATAAGGTGAGAATCTGTAATCAAGAAGGATCAAGCTGTCAGAAGCGGCATTCACCAATATCTAACTGCTTGGAAGCTTGTAATACCCTCTCTTATCTTTAGAATGAATGAGAAGGCTCCATGAGTATAGGCAGGTCCAAATTCTACACATCTCCTCTAAGTAAATCATCCCAAGGGATATCGGGGCCCTGCCTCTTGGCAAAAGATAATTTTTTTATTATCTTGATAAAAGGTTATTTTTGTTTAAATATCTGAAGATCTAATTTTTTAAATTGTATTTAAATGATTTATTTAAAAAGTTAATGTTTAAATTCAATTTTTATCCTCCTTTTTTCTCCTCAAGAGCCATAACTTTAAGACTCCTATAACCAGACTATAATATGCATTCATAAACTAATTTTCTTGCAGAGTGACCAGGGAACTCCAGGTAGTTTCTCTTAATTCGTCAAAGACTTTAATATATAGACTATGATAATTGTCGTCAATTTTTTCCGTCCACAGTTGCTGGTGGGCTCAACAGCCAGATCAGAAGATCTTTTTATTCAGTTGTCCTTCTGATTTTTTTCTTTTACTGATAACAGTGTTTTCCTCCATGTAATAGATCCCAATTACAGTTTCCTCCCAGCTCCTCCCCACCTCCGCTCCCATCCGGATCTGTCCCCTGTCTGTCTCCCATTAGAAAACAAACAGGCTTCTAAGGGATAATGAATAAAATATGGTAAAAGATTAAAAAAAAAAAAACAACAACAAAAAACCAAAAACCAAACAAACCAGAATAGAGGACAAAACAAACAGACAGAAGGAAGGGGCCCAAGAAAAAACACTAGAAACAGATATAGACACAGAAACCCTTCCGTTCACACACAGAAATACCAAGGAAATACCACAAAACTGGGAGCCATAATATATATGTACATGTACACGTATTTATTATGCATATACTATGTGTAATATATACACAAAAGGCATAAAGGGTAAAAGAGAGAGAAAAAAATTGGAAATATTTAAAAAAAAAAAACAGAAAAAGAAAAACCCTGACCTGACATTGTGAGATAAGGAGCCTTCAAAGATGACATTGGTTTTTTGTTGGCATCTGCTGGGCATAGAGCCTGTCCTTCAGAGTGGTTTGTTCCCTCAGTGAGACTCCCTTAAAGAAAACTAAATTTTCATTTGTAAGTGGTTATCCGTTGGAGATAGCTCCTGGGTTAAGGATGGCGGCATGTGTCCACTTCTTTTAGCTGTAAGACTCCATCTGGTGCAGACCCATGCAGGCCCTGTGCATACTGCCTCGTCTCTGAGAGCTCACATGTGGGTCAGTCCTACAGTGTATTCAGAAGGCTTTATTTTCCTGGTGTTCACATTCCTCTATGGCTCTTATTCTTTCTCTGCCGCCTATTCTGAAGGCTTCCCTGAGCCCTGAGGGGAATTTGATGGAGACATACCATCTAGGGATGACTGTTTCCAGATCTCTCACTTTCTGAAGATTGTCTGGCTGTGGGCTCTTCATTTATTCCCACCTACTGCAGGATGAAGCGTCTCTGATGATGACTGAGCAAGACACTAATCTACGAGTAGAGTAGAATGTCACTATGAGTCATTGCTATGTTCCTTTAGTAGAAAAGTAGTAATTGGTTTTTCCCTAGGTCCCTGGGCTACCAAGTCTCAGGTTTTCGGTCACACTAGCACCATTAGGTATGCGTTTCATCTTGTGGAGTGGACCTTAAGTCAAATCAGATATTGGTTGGTTGTTCCCACAAACTTTGTGCCAACATGCTCTAGCTTATCTTGCAGGTAGGACACCATTGTAGATGAGTTGCTGTTTACGTTTCTCCTTTGGTAGCAGGCAGAGTACCTTCCAGTACCAAGAACATTAACAGAAGGCTCTCAATAGGTACCAGCTCCACTTCTCTGTCTTCAGTGAGTTGTCTAGGTGCTGTCTTCAGAACAGAGCCTTGCCAATACTTTGTGGAGAGCAACCGACAGCCTTGGCAATAGCCTGGGTTGGTTGGGGGTTCCCATTGGTCTTCTTTGGCCAACAGTTCAGTTAGATATAACTCATTGCCAGTAACGGAAGCTTCATTTGATGACAGGAGACATCCAGATGGGGCTTCCCCATTGTTTGGCAATTTCATTTACTCACCTTCATATATGTATATATTTTGGAAGCTTCTATTGTATTAAGTTTCCAAACTATCCCTATAATGGCCCTTAACTTTTTAGCTGTCTCTACCTATATTTCCTTCCTTGTCTCCTTATTCCCGCCCTTCCCCATCTGATCTTCCCATTCTAGTCCCCAACCCTTGCACATCTATAACTATTCTATTTCCTTTTCCTAGGGAGACCTATCTATCCATGGTAGTCCCTTACTCTATACCTAACCTCTGTGGTTCTATGAACTGTAACTTTGTTATCATTGTCTTAACAACTAACACCCACATATGAGCAAATACTTAATTTATTTTTCAGGGTCTAGGTTACCTACTCAGGATGATATTTTTCTAGTTCCATTTGTTTATCTGTGAAATTCATAATACCTTTTCCAAAAAGGACTAAATAATGTGTTTCATTGTGTTAATGTACCACATCTTCTTCATCCACTCATCCGGGTTGTGGGTTGTTTCCAATTCCTGGCTACTATGAATAGAGCAGCAATGAACACAGTTGAACAATTGCTTCCATGGCATAGGATGAAGTGTCCTTTGGGTATATGACTGTGGTAGTTTGAGAGAAAATTACCCCCAAAGAGAGTAGCATTACTGAGGGTGTTGTCTTATTGAAGTAGATGTGGCCATGTTGGAGGAAATGTGTCACTGTGGAGGTGGGCTTTGTGGGTTTTGGGTTTTTTCCCCTCAAACTTTCCCCAGTGTGTAAAGCTTCAGGAGGCCTCAGAAGTTCCACTTACCAAGTTCACAGAGCAGCTGCTCCTTCCTCACACACCCTATGACCCAATGTTAAAATATTCCCCAGTAATCAATAACTTCCTCAAGTTAACTAACTGAGCCGGAGACAGAGCCAGGCTAGAAAGGAGGCAGATCGGCTCCAGCCCCTTAGTCCATTGTGGAGTCTAGCAGGCAAGAGTTATCTGCTCCATTCAGGGACCCATCCGCCTACCAATTCAGAAATTTCCCAAGTGTTAGCCATTTGTAGAAAACCCAGAGCCAAGCCTGTTAGCCCATTGTTAGCTACTCCAAGGAAGCTTGGTCGCCTCTCAAATGTTTGTTCCTGTTGCTTATCACATTCCTTTCTGGTACCCTGGTGACCAGACTAGAGACCTTTGGGCAGGTAATTCCTGATTATTCAAAATTTGCACCTGTGACTTGTCCCAAGTCTAGTATCACCCCATGAAAACAGATCACATGCAGCTAGCTCATGAAACTTTTAGACTCTGCTAGCAAGGTTTCTGACACTTTCTGGACCTTCATTCAGGCCACTGATATTTGCCAACTGCTTGCCTGCTTTTCAACAAAATCTGCCTATTTACATTCACTTTTCCTATTATACCTCAGTCCACAGTCATAAAGCCATGGACTCAAGGCTGCAACAAGCAGTCCTTGAAACATGGAAAACAGTCTCATTGAACATAGCAAGAAGCCTATGATCATCAGGATAGAAGGGTCCAGGGCACAACCAATTGCAAGGACACTCTTGGCTACTAGGATACCACATCTCCTGCCAGCCTGGAGATGTCCTGGCCATAAGGACAAGACCAGGCACAGGCCAAGGAGGGGGGAACAGTGACTCTTGATGCCTCTGTCCCACACCGTGGGTGGTGAATACCTAAGAGAATCATCACCTCAGGTGTTCAGAACACAAACGTGATGGGCTGACTTGAAAACTCCACAGCATCATCTCTGCTCCTCCCGATCCTACAGCAGTGACTGATTTCTGCAGCACCTTATGTGTCCTTCTCTTGCTTCTGGGGGCTTTCCTGAGGTAATTTCTTTATGGACAACACCGGGAAGAAATTGTGAAGTATGTGGGAAAATCGGGGACCTGGAACAGCCCTTAAAGAACTTTTCCACAGAACCTTCCACAGAACCTTCCACAGAAACCATTCCACAGACCCTTCAGCTCAGCCGGGACTTGCTCCCAGCCATAGAGCCTTTTTGCTTTGTTGATTTTTACATACACCGATCGACTCAAGGCCACTCTTTAAAAATCCTCCACTCTGTATTTAGACAAGGCAAGCTTGCAGATAAATATTAGGTGATCCTTGTGAATCGAAGTGATTCCAATGGGTAAGATCACAATTTAGAGCATCTTAGTGATTTTAGTGACACGGGCATGGGTACTTGCATCCTCCCCCTCCTCACTAGTGACCACAGAAGGAGGAGGAGCCTCTTCAGAATATCTGCCCTCTGTCATTCTGCAGTACCCTGTGACCTTAATTCTTAATCCTATCTTGCCTGTGCAAGATCCACCATTCAACAGATCCCCTGAAGTGAATGTTCCCTCTGACCCCTTAATTTGTAATCTGTAAATAAGCATGATATGCACTCAGAGTACATACTCTTCTTGTATCTAGAGACAATGGGGGTGTGCTTTTTCCTTGGCCTGTTTATGTCACAGCAACCAGAATGTAAAAACAAAGGTGGCAGATACCCAGGGCACAATGGGGGCAGAGACAAAAGCAGGAAGCAGCGTGAGAGACAAGCAGGCTTGGTGAAAGAATAGGAGTCGAGACCCCCGTGGAGCCCTCATCATCAGCCCCACCCCAGTGAGCTGACCTCCATTGCCACTTGCTGTGGTGGGCACCTGGAAGGTGCTGAGGCAGGGGGTTCTCTTGGGTTTTCTCCATGATCTGATTGTTGCAGTGCTGAGGACGGAGCCCAGGGCTATGACCACAGAGCCTCACCTCCCACCCCACAGCCAGCTCTGCAAGCATGTATGTGAAGGGGACATTGTAAGGTCAGAGGTATTGTTCAGCTAAGGTAGACCCTGTTCCCACCACCCTAGTCCCTGCCTCAGAGTTCATATATGGGGACAGATATTTGGGGCAGAACATTCACACGTCTCCTCTTGAGAGCTCCAGGTGGGTTCCTGACAGGCAGCCAAAGCCTTTGGGGGTTGCCAGCACCCCATGATTCTTTCCTATACAGAGATGACACTTCCCCCTTCTAGCCTACTCCTGGCCACCCCACTTTGAATTTTAGGCACTGCCCACCTGGGTGTCTCTTTGCTCCACACTGGGAAACTTCAAGACTACTTTACTTGCTTGCTGGAACAGCTCAAGACACAGGAGAGACTTGAGAAACTCTTCCCTTCCCCCAGACAACCTACACTCAGCCTACACTTTAGCTATTCATAGCTCAAGGGCTCCAGAGTGCAGCACAGGGTAAGAAAGTTCTGAGGCAGAGGAGTGATCTTCCCCATGGACCTTCCCCAGGTATATCAAGTAGGGAATCTGTCTTCTCTCACACTTCATCCCTAGGAAGATCAGTTCCTGGGGTGTATTTTCCTGTTTCTTGGCTTAGGAGTGGTGACATAGCTCTGTCAATATGCCATGGGGAAAGATTCCAAGGCCCTGGGCAGTTAGTGTCTGAGTTTGCCTATTAGACCCTAATAGAACTAAGGTTCACCACTTAGTTGTCTTGTTTGGTGGGGAATTTCAGAGTTGAAGTTCACAGACTATGTGGGCCTAGCAGAAGCAGTGGAGTATTCCCACCTCAGCTTTCCCATCTGCGAAGTGGATCATCAGGTTGGAGATATCCTAGTGGTTCTACCTAAGGTACAAGAAACTGTGTACAACGTTGATTAGGAGGCAGCAAATGGTAATGTGAGGCCTGGCCAGGGTCTTCCTTATCAGTCACCAGTGCCTTGGTCCTGCCCAGGGGCTGCCAGTAGGGAGGTTCAGCCCTTGCTTGTGTCTCACCAGCGGCCTGTACCCCAGAGTCCTTCCAGCATTGTGCACCTGCTTTTCCTTCTACTCTCTTGGAAAACCTGGTGCCTCCAACTCCATTTCTTTTGTCTAATGTCAGAGAACCACCTGCCCACATGGTCACTCCTAGTGGGCGATTAGGAGGCACACTGATGGTGAGGTACAGTGCAGCTTGGTTGCTTCCTGCCCTCTACATGGGCTGCCCCCTCTGGGTCTTGGGTATGGCTCCTATAAAATTAAATATACTCCAGGGTTGCCCATGGCTGGGGTATTAGTTTGTGGTCCTCTGGGTAACTATGCAATGCAATGATTCCCAGCCAACAAGCATACTCTCAGCTCTATCCCACAGATTCTCAGTCCAGATTCCACACAGACATCCCACTCCACAGAGGAAGTGGTCCACGTGTGGTCCGGGCTCTTCTCGGACACACTCCTGCATCCTCTTGTTGCCAAGCAACATAGAAAGCTGCAGTGGCATGAGGGTTCCCTTCCTCCTTTCTCTCTTCTCCTCCCTGGTAGATTGGCTACAGGATGCTGTTCCTTGCCCAGGAAACACTAAAGGAGAAGGCTCTCACAGGATAAATGGCAGGTGTTGACTGTCCTGACCACAAAGAGCTATGCCCGGTACACACCAGCATTACACATGCTGGTCCAGACTTGTTTGGGTGTGGACAAAACCATGCTTCCCCTCCCCTCCCCCTGTCCCGCCCCGAACATCTTCCCAGGACAGCAATGTGCCCGAGTTCTTAGCAATGGCCATAAGCCCACTAGCTTTCGTCTTTAGCCAAAGACTGAGCCTTTTTCTTGAGCCCACCTGTTGCATCAGGCTCTGAGTTGGTTTTAACTCCAGACCCGTGTCCTTGGACAGTTGCTTTCACATTTCCAACCTCAGTTTGTGCTTCTGGAAAGTGGGCCAATGGCCCTACTAACAAGACTTACTGTAAGGGGCAATGGATTGTGCTGTGTGGATCATTAGTCAGCTCCCCTGGAGCCAGGGTGAGAGCTCCAAGATGTAGGAGGCACACCGAGCAATCTCCTGCCTCATGTGTATAGTCTAAGAAACAGTGTGTCTGTCCCCAGCCTTTCCTCAAAGGTGCAGCCTTGAGACTCAGCCAGGCCTGAGAGTCTGTCTCCTATATCAGCCTGTTTGGCTGTCTGAGACATCTCTGAAGTGGTCCAGGTGCAGGGTGGGAAGTTATATAAGGGAAGAGGCTGTGTGTCAGGCAGGAAGGAGTTAGGATGGGCAGGCGGGTGAGAGAACTAGAGGGGTGTTGGCTCCTGGAAGGTGGCCACAGAGGGCAGTGACTTTGGAGAGTTTCCCAGATCCGGTGTACTTCCCTCCACGCATTTCCACTTCAACCAAGCTTCAAACTAGCTGGCTGGAGTGGCTGCATAGGGTGGGGCTCACCTCTGCCAGGCAGTGACCAGAAAGTGCCCTTTGGGACTTTCTGAGGGTGCCCTGATGAACACTGATGCTGCCCTGCTTCCTTTGAGATGACTGAAAGTTCTTAGCCATACAAAAAGTCTCTGGGTTTTCCAGCTGTGTGGCGAGCTGTAATAGAGGGGTCTCCACCCAACTCTAGGGTGGCTGGGCCCGGGCTTTCTCCCTTCTTTTTGATATGGTGATGGACAAAGGGTCCTTGGGAGATCAGACCCAGTGGATACACGTCTAAATGACACCCAGGCTGTTTCTTTTGTTTTCTCTGTTTAGCTAAAGATCCCAGAGGTCTCCGGAGAGCCGCCGCATAAAACAGCCTAGCAATGGTTCCGTGTCTTTGAGCTATGGCAATGTCCTCCAGACTTTCTTGTCTCATAGACACTTAACAAACACAGCCTTGTCTAGTGCCGTGACCAGAGTGATCAACGCTCTCCTGTGGTTAGGGGCACAAAAGGCTCAGATGTCACAGGGTGTAGATCAATGATTCTCAACCTTCCTAATGCTGGTGACCCTTTAATACGTTTCCTCATGTTGTGGTGATCCCAACATTATTTTATTTGCTACTTTATAATTGTAATTTTGCTACTGTTATGAATCATAATGCAAATGTCTGTGTTTTCTGAAGGTTTTAGGTGACCCTTGCGGAAAAAGTCATTTGACCCCAAAGAGGCCACGACCCACAGGTTGAGAACCTCTGGTGTAGCAGGTCAGCTACAGGTCTCATTGGCAGCAGACTGTGTGATTGGGAGCCCTGAGGCACTGAGAATAGTGGAGACAGGTGGGAAGAGCCACATGAGTAAGTCTATTCAGCCTAACAGTCCTCAGGCCAGATGCTTGCTGTCAGGAGGGTGCTGGAGTCAAAGTTAGCTCCTCTGCTGTGCTCATCTCCAGGGAAGCAAGGCTAAGCAAGCCAAGTAGCCCAAAGACTCAAAGGGGCAATGGTATGACAAGCTGTCAGTGGTATGTGTGGGGGTGCTGCAGTACCTCTATGGTACGTTCATCCTTCATGGACATTTTCACAGTGGCCTTGGTGCCATAGTGATGATATTGGCACCCGAGAGAGCCCTGTGCCCTGTCTTCTGCAATCTCTCCTGAGTCCTGACCTTGGATGGCATTGTCTAGGTGACTTCGTCTTTGAACAGCTGGGATCATGTGAAGCTTAGCCCTGTGGTAGGCTTGTTGGAGTTGCTTCTCCAGAAAGATTTCTTTCACTGAGAAAAGGCTTACTCTGGCTTCAGAGTCTTGCTTGGTCCTCTATGAGACCTCTTGGGGTGAAGATGCCGAGACCTGTTCTGAGCCCAGCTCCCAAATTCAGCATGGTAGCCATCAAGGTGAGTGTGTGTTGTACATGGAGTCTGGGGAACATGCTCCCTGCCACTTTGGCCATCTCCGTGGTGCTCACAAGCACAGCTGGATGCCGTAGTTGTGGGAAGGGAAATGAGGTAACCAGGGGAGATTCTTGGTCACTTAGTAATCCTGTTTAATATAAGGTTATTCCTATTGCCTATTTCCTGTGGACTGTTACCTGGGGGCCCCTAAACCTAGAAAGCTCTCTAACCTCACTGGAGACTCTTCACACCTCAGAGCTGGCAGCAGAGTGATGGCTTCTCTCACACAGTTGACTCACACCTGTCATCAGCTCTGCATGAGAAGTTAGGAGGGCACCTCCCTGTTAGACCTGATAATTAAAGTTGAACTAACAAAAGTCAGGATGGAAACATCTTTTGGTCAGGCGTACCCACTTTCAGGGCATGATTCTTAGGGAATGAACTGGCCAGACCTTGAGTCTTTCTGAAACATTATCTGCAAGCCTCAGTTCCTGCAGTAGGGAATGAGATGTTGGGAATGGGCCAGTGTGCATCATGAGGCATTTGTACAGGGTCTTGGGTGGCTGGAACCCAGGGCAGATCTGATTGGGTCCAGCCTTGCCATACACAGGAGCAGCCTCTAACTGGGCCTTTCCTGGGGCTAGTGTGTGCTACCCACTTGGTTAGGCATGAGTACAAAGGAGGTATGGTGGTCTGGCAAGACCTGCTACTTTAAGAACCCAGATGGAACTAAAGGCAAAGGGTATAGATGCTCTGTGAGAGGGTTGAGACGGCCTTTGTCTGTCGGTTGAGTTCAGGGCATGGGTGGTCAGGGTGCAGGTATGTAGCAAATCAGAGCTGGCCTGGCCAGGTGGGCTTGCTCCTGTTGGATTCCCACCACACTATTTAGGAGAGTTGCCAGGCAAATACAAGGGAGAGAAGCAGATGAGAAAAAGAGAGACTTTCATGTGGTGGCTCCTTTTTAAGAGGACAGGTGGGCACAGATTTACATAGCCACACCTAGGGGTGTGTCCTCTGTAAGTAGCATGTTCTGAGGGTGCCATGTTGGGTTTACCACGCAGCTGCTACATTCCAGGAATTCTTATCTAATCCGGTACCATGTCTGATTATTGGACCACGTAGCTGCTATGTGCCAGGAATCCTTATAGCGCCCAGATTCTGGCAGCCAGAGGGTGCCCCAACCTACCAAGGAAGATCTGAAAGTGAAGTAGCCAAAGGGGGGCCTGTGAGCCCCTTCATGACTGGTAGTCTGGAAGAATGCCTCTGTCCCTTTTTTTTTTTTTTTTTGCTGCTAAGCTACTGAGCTTGGCCAGGCGAGGGGAGAATGACTTCTTTTTGGAAAGTACACTATGGCTGCTTGCTGTGTGTGTGCCTGCCTCCCAGACAGGTTTTCTGCCTTTACAGGGTCTTGTGGGGAGCCACAGATGGCCATGTCTAAGTCAATGTTCTATTGCTGTGAAAAGATACCATAGCCATGGCAACTCTTATAACGGGATTAGAGTTCAGAGATTTAGTGCACTATCATCACGGTAGGAAGCACAGAGGCATGCAGCCAGACAAGGTGCTGGAGAGATGGCCAAGAATTCTTTTTCCAGCTCCACAGGCAGCAGGAATAGAAAGAGACACCGTGCCTGGCTTGAGGATTTGAAAACCCCAAAGCTCACCCCTGGTGACACAGATCCTAATAATCATCAAGTAGTGCCCCTCCCTAATGACCAAGCATTCAAATCTATGGACCTATGGGGCTATTCCTATTCAGACTCAGACCATATCACCCATTTGGTGACCATCAGAAGCCACTAGAAGGCAGTTTGGAGCCTAAACCTTGCCTAGTGGCTCATTAAGGTTTTCTTCATCAGTGGGCACAGTTTCCCACATAACACACACAAGCGTGTTCTGCTTAGCACTGAGGCCCCTTGCCTCTCCCTCTCCAGGCAGTCTTGCTATAAATGGTTCCAAGATGCTTATTACCACCAGTCCTGCAGCCAGCCTCCTCCTGTCAATGCTCATCAAGGCCAAGGCCTCTGTTCCCCAGATCTAGTCTCTTCCTTCCCAAGCCTAGCCTACAGATTTGGCTCTGCCAGGCCATCAGCTACGTCTTAAGGACTCACATTAGTTACTTTTCTGTTGGTGGTGATAAAGCGCCATTACCATGACCCCCAAGACAACTTAGAGCAAGGTATACCAGGCTTTCTTCATTTGGGCCACCAGCCAGTTTCCAAATCATGACACAGAGACTTTTTATTAGTTATGAAGGCTCAGCCTAGCTTAGACTCAGCTCTGACTAGCTCTTTTTAACTTAAATTAACCTGTTTCTTTTTATCTACCTTTCACCTTGGGGCTATTTACCATTCATTCTTTCTGTAAGTCTAACTTTCCTGCTTTCTCCAGTGTCTGTCTGTCTGTCGGTGGTTGGCTGGCTTCTACTCCAGGGCACGCCCTTCTCTTTCTCCCTCAAGCCTAGATTCCTCTTCCTACTTAATCTTTCTTCCCTCAGCCTCACCCATGCCTTTCCTGCCTAGCTATTGGCCAGTTAGCTTTTTATTAGACTAATCAGGTTTCATAGGCAGGCAGGGTGAAACAGATGTGACATATCTTTACAATGGTTAAACAAATGCAGTGTGGTGATCTATTGTACGTTTAATAAAGTTTGTCTGAAAGTCGGAAGACAGAGCCACACACAGATTTAACCCGTGAAGTCATGGAGTGGTGACCCACGCCCTTAGTCCCAGCACTCAGGAGGCAGATATCCTATGGATCAATGTGAGTTCAAGGCCAAACAGAGCCAGGTGGTGGTGGCACACACCTTTAATCCTAGCCTAGGGAAGTTGAGCAAGTGAGACAGCTAGGCAGGGAAAGAGGAGGCAGTTCTTCCTGTCACTTAGACTTCCTGTCCCTTTCAGTCAGGATTCCTGAGGAGTTGACTAGGTGAGAAGTGGCTGTGGCTTGTTTCTCTGTCTCTCTGATCTTTCAGCTTTTCCTCAATATCAGGCTCTGGGTTTTGAATTATAATACCGAGTAGAATTCGTACAATAATGCAGCACAAACAAATGTAACACATCTTTACGTAGTTTAATAACCTGCAACAGAAGAGTTTGTTTGAGGCTTTCATTTCCAGAGGGTCAGGAAGTCCATCACCATCATGGTGGGGAGCATAGAACAAGTAGGCAGTCAGCTATGGCATTGGAGCAGCTGAGAGCTCACATCCTGTCCACAAACAGGAAGCAGAGAGTACACTGGGACGGCAGGAAGCTTTTGAAACTTCAAACCCCACCCATGTGACACGCCTCTTAATCCTTCCCAAACAGTTTCACTAACTGGGGATCAAGTATTCAAACAGCGAATGGGGGACATTCTCATTCAGACCACCACAGCTGCCTTGTCCTGTGTTGTGTGTCCTGACACCTTTGTCGTCTGGAGGTGTCCTTCGCTGACTGAAGAGGTATTGGTTTAATGCCCACACATAAGAAGGGATTAAGTGCCTGGATTAGCTGCTGAATAAGCTCCTGCTTCCAGTGTGATCTGGAATAGGTACTGGCCTTAGTCATGGTGCCCCCATGGCCTAAGTCAGGTTGGAGCTGTATGTCTTTGGTATGGCAATCATCCAGAAGGACCCCCCACCTGTCTGTTCTAGTCAACTTGTCAGTATTGTGGGGACTCCCACCTCTGGATCCATCAAGAGTGCCGAGGAAAGAGGGGCTGACCCAGGCTTGAGTCCCTGCCCTGCCTCACCCTGTTCACTGTTCATGTCAGCCAGCAACAAGGGAGCCTAAGTCCTAGTGCCCTGCTATACCAGAGAGCTCTGGGTTGGTGATCCAGATTTCTACTGATCTCAGTGGAAATGAAACCTCTCAGCTATCACACTGAGCACCCCCCCCCTCCGTCTGTTCAGGGCTCCCTTGACTAAAGGACAGTGCTGTCCCTTGACCACTGCAGATGTGAGGTTGCTTGTCGTGAGCTCCGGTAGACATCTGTTTTCACACTTGTCTGCATCCCTCACCCACACCAATGTCTCCCTCAGCTGCAAACAGAGACCACTGAGTCAATCTATGTGGCCATTTATTTTCATGTGTGTTGGTGTGCTCTGGAAAGCATTCTAGCTGTGGCAGAAATGGTACTTCCTGAAGTGCTCCTGGTAGCACTCCAGCTTACAGAGTCACCGTTAGAGTCACCCTTAGATATAGAGACAGGCCCAGGCGGGCTGCATGCAGACCCCCTCACTGCATGGAGGGTGACAAGGGCCAACAGACAATAGACAGTAGCACAGGGATGATGCTCAGTAGTGCACCAGCTAATTGGTCCTCATGTGAGGACTGGAATGGTAAAGGAAACGGAGTCTTAGAGATTGAAGTGCAGAGAATGAACCCGGCCCCAATCTGCAGATTTGGCTTTTCCTCGTGGCCTCTCCTGTGGCCTTTATGGGTTTCGGTGCCTTCACAGTCACTCCCTTCTGGTCTGGGATCCTCAGAGCCCCAACCCCATCAGCTGGGAACCAAGAAAATCCTCATTGGCTCAGACCACCCTGGGGTGAGGACTGACTTCCTCCCTCCAGGACACGTTCTTGTAAATGGGGAAGAGAGACATTCCTGGAAGCTGTGTTGGGGGTCTTAGGCACATGCCCCAACCTACATTTTCCAAGAGGCAAAGTCTCAGCTTCTTTACCCTGTCAGTCCTCCTGCCACAGGTTTGGCGCTGTCTCCCTCAGGCTGCACCTTCAGGGAACATGAACCAACTAGCTTTAAGAATACACATGAAACCCATACACTTGTTTCCAGGACCATCATTACCTGGCTGAGGTGCTCTGAGACCCTGGTGTCTTTATTAGTTCCTGGGCTGGAGGTTGGTAAAGCTGCAGGAGTATCCTGTAATGAGTCTTTGTCCCCAGATAATGACACATAGACTTCTTATCAATTATGAAAGCTCAGTCTTAGCGTAGGCTTGTTTCTGACTAACTCTTAGAACTTAAATTAACCCATTTCTATTCATCTACATGCTGTCATATGGCTTGCGGCTTTTACCCTTCTTCTGCATGACCCAGCTGGCTACTTCTCTTTCTTCTTCCCAGAGCTCTCTCTGCCCGGAAGTCCTGCCAATATCTCCTTCCTAGCTATTGGCCGTTTAGCTTTTTATTATACCAATCACAGTGGCATGACTTTATACAGTGTAATCAAATATCTCACAACAGTATCCTTTGTACTGGACTCCGTGGATGGGAAGTGGAGCCCAGTGCCACCTGCCAGGAGCTCATCAGCAAGCTCTTTCTGAGTGATGTAGAACTACCTGACCTAGCTAGCAGTCTTCAGCAATCCCTGCCAGCCTGAGCTGTGCATAGAGTCTGACTTTCCCATTCTGTGTTGGCTGTGCAGTTTGGAGGGTGTGGACATGACCTTGTTGTGTGCCTGAGGACCACATACATCACTGGGACCAAATGCTGCATGCCTCAGAAATCTAGTGTAGAGTAAGGTGCTATTTTTGGCTTCTCCAGCTCTAATGGAGCAATCTGGGCCTGCCAGCTATTGCTCATGCAAGATCACAGATTCTGAGGAGAGGTGGAAAGGCCATTTGTCCTGAGGATTCATCCCCTCAGCTACTCTGGATAGGTGACTAGTAGCACCCTGGGGTGAGGGGCAGGTACCTTCCCAACATGGTAGACCCAGACCCACTGCCTGACCCTGATAAGGACATACATAGGGTTCCTCCATCTCTTAGCCCTCCTCACCAGAGACTTGTCCCAGACCCATGACCATCCCTTTGTGACTCACCAATGGCTTTCTTGGGATGGTCCACTGGATAGTTTTTGTCAACTTGACTCAAGCAAGGACCATCTAGAAAGAGAGAATGTCAACAGAAATGCCCCCTCAGATTGGTCTATGAGCACATCTTTGGGGAATTTTCTTGATTAATGATTGGTGTGAGAAGGTCCAGCCCACTGTGGGTGGTGCCATCCTTAGGCAGTAGTCCTGAGTTGGATAAAAAGCAAGTTGAGCAAACCATGGGAGCCAGCTAGTAAGCAGCTCCCCTCCATGGTCTCTGCTGCAATTCCTGCCTCAGGCTCCTGCCTTATATTCCTGCCTTGCTTCCTTTGATGACATGCCATGCTAGGGACATGTAAGCCAAACAGACCTTTTCTTTCCAAAATTGCTTCATCACAGCAATATATAACAAACTTGGTGTGTACATGTGAATGAAGGATCATTCTTAGCAAAAGTCTATAGCAGTCTTAGGGGGTCAAATCCACTGGCAGGAAGTCTGACACGGAACCCTGTCCCCCACAGGCCTGTGTTCTTCCTTTTAAGAAGAAGTACACCTGGTTCCCTCCTTACATGTGACTATCAAGTGATTTGGGCCGGGGTCTAGCGGAGGGATGTACTTGGAGGCCAGTGGCCATGGTCTTGTTCTCATGCCTTCCATTGACGCAATGTGGCACATGGCAGGTATTTCCAAACTTTCTTTGGCAGTACCGACCATCGTATGAAATAAATCCAAGATATTAAAAATAGCAAAGGATAGGCCAGCTGTTTTGGGGAGGGGTAAGGTGGACCTTGCTGGGCAGAGGCAGACAGTCCCAAAATGATCCAAACAAAATGGGACTCCATGTGGGTTGTTCCTAGGAGGGAGGCTTCTGATCTGTAGGTTCATTTGGAGCAGAGTCACCCACCAGCAGTGGGGAGGAAACCCAGGGGTGTCACCTCACTGTTCACACCAGCAGCTATGTCTCCATTTGGGGACAGTTGAAGCCATCAAGGGTTTGAAGAAGCTGAAACATGGACATAACTTGCCCAGGGTATGCAAGGACCTGAGTCCCACCTTTAGCAACAGATAAATAACAAACCTCACTAGAAAGGTTTTTTTAAAAAAGTGTTTTAGTCCAAATCGTACCTGTCTGGAGCACATGGATGGGATCTTTGCAGAACTGAACAATTACAGTGAAATCACACTGGTTAGAGGTAGACCCGGAAGCCATTTGATGCTCTACAAAAAAGAGGGAGGGAGGGAGGGAGGGAGGGAGGGAGGGAGAGAGGGGGGGCATGCTGCAAGGTGGAGGCAGAGAGCAAAGAGGCAGCAGAAGGCAAACATTACCAAGGATTGCCCAATGTGTGAGGCCAGGAAGAGAAATGGGTGGGGTGAGGGCCCTTCCCAGAGTCTCAGAAGAACCTGCTCCTGCCCATACTTGGTTTCAGGCTTCTAGCTTCTGAAACTGAGATAGGACGTGTTCTGGTTCTAAGTGAACAGACTGTGGCCCAGGGAGTTCCTTCATCTGTAGCTGTCTTACAGTGTTTTTACCTAGTACCCATGTCCCCAAAACATTAAGTGAAAAATACCCTAAATACACAATTCCTGATTTAAGTTGCCTGCCACCCTCTGAAGGGGAATGAGATCTGGCATCATCCCTGTCATCTGCATGGGAGACAGGTTATCTCCTTGTCCCGTGTGTCTGCACTGTTCATACCCTCTGCCTGTTAGGAGTCATCCAGTTGCCAGATCTTGCATCACGGTGTTTGTGTTCAAATCATTTTATTTAATGTCCCTAAATCACAGGAGTAGTGGCCCCGATTCAGATATGCCAAGGAAGCTGACAACTGTGATGTACATAGAATTTGACATTGGCCATGGTTTCATGTAGAATGATGCATCATGGGTACCACCAATACGTAGGGGTGTCTAGGACTCTAGGTCTCACTGGGAGCTGTTCTCACTTCTTAGCAATCCACTCAAGCAATAATAGCCTCCTTACTAATCCTTTATAGATCAAAGCGCTCCTGCCCAAGGCCTTTGCATTGATGCTTCCTTGCACCTACACAGGTTGCTCCGTGCGGGTATACTTTCTGAACCCATCTGTGTAGACAGAGCTCAGGACCAGCCCTGTCCACTCATGTTTTGTTCACGGCACACTCCCTGCCCACTGCCGTATGCATTACTTAGCATTTGGGTCTTCCTTCACCGTGTAAGCCTCGTGACCAAGACTTGGGTGTTTATATTTACAACGTCTCACCACTACCTGAAACAGTTTAAGGCTCATGCTAACTAGGTAGGTAGTCCCCAAACAAACAAACAAACAAACAAACAAAAAACAACACCACCTCCACAAGTCAGTTGTATAAAGGGGAAGCCCTGCCAGAGAAGCATTTGAAGAAAAAGAATGCCTTATTAGCTAGCTCTCATCACTGAGTAAATGCAAAGTAAGTCTGCAGCAGACCATTGTCAGCTATTAGATTATGGAGAAGGTGAGAGGGCTTGGATTCTATCCTGGGAGTACACTGATGACCATCGTCTATTCTGCTTGTTTTAAACGCTTGATACAGATATGGACTTGTATATAGCATAAATCTTTTAAATGACATTCAGTGATTTTTAAGTATATCTATAAGCTGCGGAACTATGACAACATTACAGAATACTTTTATTATAAAAAATAGACCATGTATCCATTAGCAGCCACCGCCCCTTCTCATACCCAGCGGCCCCTGCCATCTGTATACAAGTTTTTGTGTGGGCATATGTTCAAATGTCTTGGATATATATGTAGACACAGAATTGCCAAGTCCTGTAATAACTGTTTAATGGCGTGAAGAACTAGCAGCCTGTTTTGAAAAGTCATTGCACAAGCTCACATCTTCACCAGCAGTATATGTGTTTTAGCATCATCAATAACGCTTGCGATTATCTGTCTCTTGATGATACCTGCCTTAGCGGTTGTAAGCTACTGCCTCATTGTGGTTTGGGGTTTCATTTTCCTGACAACTAATGCTACTGAGTGATTTTCATGCATTTATCAGGCATGTATAAATCCTCTTTGGAGAAATAGACTTTCAGTTCGGCTTTCCCATTTTTCAATTGTGATATCTATTATTAAGTTATTTTTAATGTAATTAAAAGTGTCCATTGTGCATATTTATTGGTATCATGTCACATGAGGACATTCCACACAGGTATATGCGATATATATTGTTCATTGAGCACATCCTAGCTGGTTTTGCTTCTACATTCATGCCATATGTACACACATGATTTTGTGTTGCTATATAAAAATCCAAAAACAACAAACAACAGAATATGTATTTGTTTCTCTGAGATTGGCTTAATTAGTGTAATATAATTTCCTTAGTTGCGTTTATCTTCCTGCAAACCAAGTGACTTCGTTCTTTATGTCTGAAAACAATCCATTGTGTATACATTGTGCTTAAAAAAAAAAAAAATCTGCCTTCTGTTGTTGGATACCTAGGTTCTGTCATTGGAGTCTAAGAGTTCTTTCTATATTCCAGATATTAGAGCTGTATGATCTATGTCATATGCAAATATTGTCTTCCATCTTTATCTCCCATACTCTATCCTTCTCCTCTCCCCCCTCTCCCTTTCCTACTAATTCCCGTCCCTCCCCATCTCCCTCTCTTTCAACAGAATTTCATTGTGCATCCCAGGATGGCCTCAACTCCATTTTCTTCCTCAGTCACCAGAGTGGCTGGAATTGTAGACGTGGACCACCACGCTTCAGTCAGTTTCTAAGTGGCATCCTTTGAGCTATGTTCCAATTGGCCGTTCTTTTGTTTTGCTGTTGTTGCTTATGGTTTGGGTGTCATGTTTAAGAAAACGTTGCCTAACCTAGAGTCACAAAGAATTACAGCTGGGCTGTGCCACCGTGGCCAGCTTTCTCCTTTATTTATTTATTTTGGATATTTGTAGAGTATAAAAATAGAACTAGGCTCAGTGGCACATAACTGTAATGCCTGTACTCAGGAGTCTGAAATGGCAGGGTTAAGGGTTTCAGGCCATCCTGGGCTGCATAATGAGTCCCTCAGAAAAAAAGGAATGTCACTGCATACCTAGGTCTACCTGGGGTCACGCAGCTGGTGCAGCTGCCCAGCCTGGTAAGTCTCACCCCTCATCAAGTTTTTTTGCTGCAGCAGCAGCTGGAGACTGTTACCGAGATGCTCAGCTGGTCAAATGCAGACATGAGTGACCATGGGGGTACCCAGCCCCTACTGATACATGCACATTGCAGCCCTACACCTAAGGATCAGGGAACATTCCAGAAGAGGGGATGCAAAGATTGTAAGTGACAGAAGACTCAGATTCCAGCTTAATATCTCGTCTTCTAGATGAGACAAGGATGCTGAACCCATGAAATCCAAGAATTTGGTTGCCAAAACCAAACTGCATAGTGACCATAATCAGTCAATGTGCCAACGTGGTTGGGGAGAATTTCACAAAGCCCTTCCTCTGATAAAGAGCTACAGACAATCAATGGCTGCTGAGAGAGAGAGAATCAGTTTTCTCTAAGGAAAATTCCTGGGGAGGAGGTTTCTCCAATTCCACTTCAATTCCAAGTGGTCAGTCCTAAGCATAAGTACACTTGAACAACATTAGTGGGCTCAGTGGTGTGTGTGTGTGTGTGTGTGTGTGTGTGTGTGAGAGAGAGAGAGAGAGAGAGAGAGAGAGAGAGAGAGAGAGAGAGAGAGAGAGAGAGAGAGAGAGAGAGAGAGAGAGAGAGAGAGAGACAATAATAAGGAAGTCATGAATTTGGGGGACATGGAGTTGGAGGGGAAGAGGAAAGGAAGGTATAAAATGCTAAAAAATTAAAACTTATAAACAGTAACAGAAAGAGGGGCTTGGGTGATAGCTCAGTCTGTAAAGCGCTTGTCTTGCAAGTGTGGAGGATGTAGAAAAGCTGGGTGTGGTGATTCGTGCTTGTAACACATCATTGAGGAAGTAGAAATGGGCAGATCCATGACGGGGTTCGTTGGCCAGTTGGCCCAGTCTACTCTGTGAGGTTTTAGCCAGTGAGAGACCCTTCTCAAAAGACAGTGAACGGAGCCTAAGGAATGATGTTGAAAATTGAATTTAGGTTTCTAAACATATACACCCTCACATGAACGCTCTCTCTCTCCCCCTCCATTCCTCCCTCCTTCTCTCTCTCCCTCCCTTCCCTCTCCCAGTTTGAGGTTCCACATATGAGGAAAAACATGAAGTATTTCTTCCTAAATCTGCTTATTTCACTTAACATAACGATACACAGTTCCACCCCCTTTCTTTAGACTTCTTTATTTTTCCTCTACAGCTGAACAAATTATATTATGTATGTGTGCCACATTTTCTTTATTTATCTTTGACAGATACCTAAGTCGGTCCCATTTCTTGGCTACTTTGTGTAAAGCAGAAATAAACATGGGTGTGTAAATGTCTCTGTGGTATGTTGATATAAAGTGTTTCAAATATTTTTCCTTAAAGTGGTATAGCGGGCTCATGCGGTAGTTCTGTATTAGTTTCTTTGAAACTTCCATAGTGATTTCCACAGTAGCCATACCAGTTTACAAACCCACCAGAGACTTATGAAGGTATCTTTTTCTCCACACCCTCCTGTGTATTTGCTGTTCAATTTCTTTTTGGAAAACATTATTGCATATGTGTGCATGGGTGCTTTTGCCTGCATGTGAGTGCCTGGTGCACATGGAGGTCATAAGAGGATATTAGATCCCCTGGAACTGTTTGTGAGACACCAAATAAGAACTGAACCTGAGTCCTCTGCAAGATCAGAAAGTGCTTTTAACCACTGAGCTGTCTCTCTAGGCGTATCACTTCATTGCTTTCTTTAATTTTAAAAAATGTTATTATTTTGTGCGTATGAGTGTTTTTACTGCATGTATGTCTATGCACCACACACATGCAGTGCCCTTAGTCATCAGAAGAGGATGTTAGAAACCTGGGGATTGGAGTTACAGATAGTGGTAAGCTGCCATGTGGGTGCTGGGAATCGAACCTGAGTCCTTTGGAAAGAGCAACCAATGCTCTTAAACTCTGAGACATCTGTCCAGTCCCTTGCTTGATTTCTTGGTGCTATACTGACTGCATTTCCCTTATGGGCTGTTGTTTTCTTCTAATTCTACTTCAATATTTTGTGTGTAGTATGTTGTATGTGGTGATATGGTGTACACGTGATACATGTACTTGTTAGTGTGTGCACATGTATGTGGGGACAGAGGTCAGATCAGGAGTCTTCCTCCTGCTGCCTACCTTATTCTTTGAGTTAGGGTCTCTCACTGAATCTAAAGCCCATTGGCTCATTGGACTAGCTGGCCAGCACACTTCAGGGACCCACTTGTCTCTGCCACTACAGTGCTGAGGTAACAGGGGCATGCCGCCATAACCTGGCTCCCGTATGGCTACTGGGGATCCAAACTCAGGGCTTTATGCATGCAGGAGCTGAGCCATCTCCCTAGTCCCTGCATCCTGCTTTTGAGAGGTGTCTAGTCAGTTCGCTAGCCCACTTTTTGAGTGAGTGATAAGGAATTTTGTCTGGAGTTTAATTTTTATAACTTGGTATATATTCTCAATATTAACCACCTGTCTGATGTGGATGAGAAATATTTCCCCCTTTCTGTAATATATTTCGCTCTGGTAAATGTTCCCTTTTTTTTTTTTTTTGCAGAAGTTTTAAAATTTCATTTGTTGATTCTTGGAATTGTCCTTTGTGTTATGAGAGTCTTTATTTCAAGACCTCTTAGGCTACATGTTGAAATCTTGCACCTATATTTTCTTTCTCAGGTCAAAGTCTCAGATCTTATTTTAAGGTGTGGAATCCATTTTTGAACTGATTTTGGTGCAGGCTGAGAGGTGCAGATTGGAATTTCACTCTCCTACACGTGAAGACTCAGTGTTCCAAGCAGCATTTGTGAAGGAGGCTATCTTTTCTCCAGTGTGTGATACCTTTGTCAAAAATAGGGTGGCTGTTGCTACATGTTTATTTCTGGGTCTTATATTCTATTCTCTTGGTCTATCCATGTCTTTTGGGCCAGCAAAGCACTGTTGCTGTTAATGTGGCTCTCTAGTATAGTTTGAAATCAAATATTATGATAACAGCATCACTCTCTCTGCTGAGGATTGATTTGGCTATTTGGGGTCTTTTGTGGGGAAATATGAATTTTGGGATTTTTTTAACACTGTGAAAAATATCATTGGAATTTCACTGGGGATATGTTGAATGTGTAGATTGCTTTTGGTAATATGGCCATTTCCAGTGCTAGAATATGGGAGAGCTCTCCATCTACTGACATCCTCCAGTGTCTTCTTTTAGTGTCGAGGTTTCTTTGCAGATGTCTGTCTTGGTTGGATTTATTCCCAGTTGGGTTTTATCTGCTTGTTTTTATTTTCACTTTAAAACTCTTGTGAACGGGGTTTCTCCCTAATTTCTTTCTCAGCAAGTTATTAGCTTGTGGAAAAGCGACTGCCTGGCATTTGTGTGTCACTTTGGTGTCCTGGCGCTTTGTTTTTTATAGTTCCAGGAGTTTTCTGCTGGATCTGCAGAGTCTTTTAAGTGCAGGATCAAGGTGTTTACAAATAGGGATAATCTGAATCCTTCCTTTCCTGCTTATTTTATTTTTCTCTTGTTTTATTGCTTTAGCTAACATTTTGATATTGTATTATATCGAATAACTGTGGAAAGATAGGCACCCTTGACTCATTCCAGATTTTAGGAGAAATGCTCTCAGTATCCCATTATTTGTTATGTCATGTATAGCCTTTCTTATGTTGAGGTATACTTTTTTATTTCAGATTTCTTCGGAGATCTTTTTTTTTTTTTTTTAATCATAAGGGACATTGAGCTTCATTGAAGGCCTTTTCTGAACTGAGGTGGTCATGCTATTTCTGTCCTTAAATGCATTTACTTATGTGTGACATTGCACTTAACTGATTCACACATATGTCAAACCAGCCTTGTCTCTTTGGAATGAGGCTGACTTGGTTATGGTCTTGCTAAGGTGTTCCTGGATTCAGTTTGCAAGAATTTAATGAAGAACGTTTTTGCCTATGTTCATCACGACAGTTTTCTATTATGTGCTTATCTGGTTTTGCTGTTAGGGAAAATCTGGCTTCATAGACTGGGTTTGATAGCCTCCCTTCCCTTTCTGCTTTATGAAACAGTTTGAGAAGCACTGGTTCTCTCTCTCTCTCTCTCTCTCTCTCTCTCTCTCTCTCTCTCTCTCTCTCTCTCTCTCTCTCTCATTGCTTTGTTGGGAGACTTTATTACTGCTTTAGTCTTGTTGGATGTATTTAAATTATTTACATTCTCTTTACTGAAAAAGTAGATCATATGTGTATAGGAATACATCCATCTCTTGTAGATTTTCAGTTTTAAAAATATATTTTCTAAGTGTTTCCTAATTATTCTTTGGGTTTCATTGGGATCTGTTGGAGTCTTCAGTTTTTCTTATTGCTAATTTTATTAATTTTATCTCCTCTCTCTTTTTGTATTTATGTGTATGTATGTTCACAAGGGTCACCTATCTAGAGATGATCGGGATGAAGTATTGACACCACCCACTAGTACTGTATCAGAAAGCATCTGATTTTTACGTTCACTGGTGGCTTGTAAAATCGGGAGCCTTGTTTGCATTCTAAGTATTTGCAGCTATTACACATTCTTGCTGAGTTATTCCGTTTGAGCAGTAGGGACCTTCTTTATCTCCTCTGATGAATTTTGGTTTGAATTCTTCTTTACCAACTGTCAACAGCTCCACAATGGCTTGTTTAAAGGTTCCATTTAGTGACAAATCATTTTACATCCCGTGACTCTCTGTCTGTGGGGTCTTTGCCAGTGAGGCGTATTTCTTGGAAACAAAAGATAATTGGATCCCCTCAACCTCTCACCCTTTAATCCAGTCACCTACCCCTACATTTCTGTAATACTGGTGAGTTGGGACAATTTATACTTAAGCGTATTTTATTAAGATATGTCCAGTAATGAGAGAGAGAGAGAGAGAGAGAGAGAGAGAGAGAGAGAGAGAGAGAGAGAGAGAGAGAGAGAGAGAGAGAGAGAGAAAAGTCTTGGGTGTCTTTGCTCACAAGCACTGCTACCCTTTTACATGGGTGCTAGGAATTTGAACTCAGGTTCTTGTGAGCGCTTCATTCACTGAGCCATTTCCCAGACTCCATACCCACCATTTTGCTGCTTACTTATCCAATTGATGGGATACTTGTTTATTATTTTCCCCTGTTATTTGTTAGTTTACTGTGTTGGACATCGTAGATCCCTGTCTAACATTCCTTTCATTACTTGTCTTTTTTCCTTTTCTTTCCCCTTAGATTGAGACTGCCTTTCTTCCTTTGTGTATAGTTTTCCCTTCTGAGGTGCTTACAGCTGGTAATGAACTGCCTTGGTTTGTGCCTGTCTTGAGATGTCCTTATTTTTCTGTCAACTTAAAAGAATAACTCCCCTGGTTGACAAGTATTTATTTTTAGGGCTTGGAATATATAATTGCACAGTTTCCAAGTTTTTAGGATTGCTAATGAAAGATCTGGTGTTATTATTCTGTGTTCTTTTTGTTAGTAAGTTAACATTTCTGCCAAATAGTATTCAAATATATGTGTATATGCATGTATGCATACGTGCATGTGTAGTTTTAGGAAGGGTCTGACTATGTAGACCAGCCTGGCCTCAAAACTCTCAGAGCTCCTCATGTCTCTGCTGGGATTAATGGCCTACACCACTGCAGCTCTTGGTCTGATCTTTTTGCTTTGTGTCTTGGACATCTTGACTGTGACATGTCACGGAGAGATTCTCGTCATGTGTTTAGATGTGAAATTTATCCTCTAGAATTTTCTGTAACTTTAATGTCTGTCATCGTTTCTCTTTTAATCCTATAGATTCTTAGGTTTGGCCTTCTGGTCATAGTTCAGATGTTTTTGACATTGGTGTTATGGTCATCCCCCAGCTTCCTCTTCCCCCACCCAAGATGGGGTTCCTCTGTGTAACAGCCTGGCTGTCCTGGAACTCTCTCTGTAGATCAGACTGGCCTTAAACTCACAGAGCTCTGCCTGCCTCTGCCTCTTGAGTGCAAGGACTAAAGGTGTGTACCACCACCAGGCTTTCCTCATCTACTTTGCTAAACTTTCCCCAGGGCTGCCAACTCTCTTCTCCAGTCCTGGATTGAATTGATCCACTTATTTTCACCATCCTTCGGGTCATTTGTACCTCTAAGCCTTGGAAACCTCCATCTAGCATCACCATGCTGGAGTTCCATCACCGAGTTGGGATCTTTTGGAGGAGCCATGCTGTCTTGCTTTTATGTGTGTTTCTTGTGATTCTCTGTTGCAACTGCTTTTGTATTGACTTGGGTATCACTTCCTGTTTTATTTGAAGAGCTTCTTCTCGAACAAACTGTTCTTGAAGGCCCAATCCCCAGTATAGTTAAGAGAGGAGAAAACAGATGGCCCTACCGGTCCCATGAAGCCGGGCAGGATATGGAAATACACTTAGAACCTATTGCTGCCGCTAACACACCCTCAGTGATGTAAAATTAAAAACTGTGAAGCTGCTACCATGAAATGGAAAATGTTTGGGGCATGTGTCTAAGTACTGAATGGGATAAAGGAAGGGCGTGTGGAAAGGGGAGAAATGGGGAAAGGTCTTCTTCTCCCTTAGCTCATGGGAACAAGGAGAGGCAGCTGGGTTTCAGTTTCCAACATGATCCTGCCTACAGGCACCTACTTGACTGAAGGGAGAGCCTGGGGCTGAGGCCATTCTACCTGACCTGCTGGGACATCCTTTCTCCATTCTCTTCCAGCCTTCTTACTGTTGCTTATGAGATGAGGTGGAACATGTAGGTGTCTGAGTCAGAGAATGCAATATGTTGACTTCCTGTGAGGTAGACACAAGTGATGGACCCATAGCTCCAGCAGCCCCCTTCCTTCCCAGATCCTGGGAACCTTTGCCAGGTCTGTGCTGGGCAAGCATGGGGTCCCCTCTGCTGCATAGCATGGTGTTGAGACTCACCCAACCATGGTTGTTCTCATTTTCAATGTCCTGCTGAGTTCTGTTGGGTGGATACATCACATCAGGCAGGTGCAAATTCAGGCCTCTCTGAAGAAGAATGCCTCGGTTGTTTTTACTTGGAAGTCAATGCAGACAGGGCTCATGTGCCTCTAGGTGTGAGTCTGTGAGCATTTCTGCCAAGTCTCTATTTCCAGGGTGGAGCTTTTAGACCTGCACATGCTTGGCTCCAAGAAGACTCGCCTTCTCATGGCTGCCCTAGCCGTATTGCCACCAGTCACCGAGAGACGTGGTTTTTCTACCTCCTTGCCAGCATTTGGCATTTTCTGCCTTTTTATTTTTACGAGCCTGGTGGGTGTGTAGGATTCTCACAGTGTGCTTTTAGTTTCTCTCTGGCTGATGACTAATAAACCCCAACAACTCACACTTACTGCCCTCTCAAGAAGTACCTCTCCGTAATTTTGTTCATTTATATAAGCAGGGTTTTTGGACTCTTTTGGCTTGCTAAGTTCTTATATGAATTTGAGCCCTGTGTTGGGTATCTATACCTGCACCCACATCTATACCCCATATCTATATGTCTATTTCTTACTTATATCCCTATCTATATACATACTGGCCTATATCTTTATCTGAATTCCATATCCTTAGTACTTTCTATATCTCTATCGATTTCTATGTTCAAACCCACTTCCGTTTGTATCCACGTATCAGGGTCACTATATCCACATCACTATTTACATCCAGCTCCACATCCACAACTGTATCTGCATGAACGTAAGTGTATGTACGTGTGTGTGTGTGTTCTGCAGATGGATCTCCCTATGCTCCTGTGTGAGACATGTTAGTTACTGGCTGAGCAGTGAGCAGATAAAAATCTTACTCTCATGGAGCTCATAATCTTTTTTTAAACAGGCAAATAAGTAATTGGAAAGATAATGTTGGAGTGAATAACTCAAGGAGGAAATTCAATGAGGGGAAGGTGCCAGGGTTGAAGGTGACCTTTTAAATATGTCACTGAGAATATGAAATATAGTCTCTTACGGGGGAGTGGCCTCATACCTGGTAAAGCATTCCATGCTAAGCCAGGTTAGTGGAGCTGAGGATCTAAGTGGAGACAGATCAGCTATGAGGCCTCAGGACTCAGGTTCTCATTATGATCACCACCGAGACATCATAGGCTATGGACACAGTGTCCAGAATGACCTGGGTTCTAATGGGGGCCCCTCCATCTTCAAGGGCTGACAACATTCTATGGCCTTGCATCTTCTCCTGTGCATATGAGGGTGGTTCAGGTCATTGTCATCATAGAACCAAGCTTCCTTGCCTTTTGTCCCATCACCCACAGGGTAGTCTCTTATAAATGAGGATTAATCCAGGCCTCATGTACAGCCTCGTCTGGAGCAAGGAGAGGCATATTTCCTTCTCTGTGCCTTCCCTTCCCAACAACCCCAGCAGATGCCTATGGACCATACAACACCTCCACTTCCCAGAGCTAAACCTAGTAAGGGCAATGTTGTCTTGGGTCAGCCTCTACAAATATAGCTTTACAAGCAGGATATCTGACCGGAGTTAGCCCCTGGCCCACCAGCTCCCCTAGCCCCTTGGTCACTGGTAAGAATGTGGATTTGTACACATTGAATGCTGAGGTCAGACTTGAATCTGCCAGCGGTGGGCTTGCTCCTCCTGGGGCCGGGGAGGATCTACCTCACTGACCATCTTGGACAATGCTGATGACATATGTCAGTGAGCACCATAGGAAGTGACTCTGGGACAGTACTGAGAGATATGGAGGAGCTCCCCAGCCATCAGCTCCCCTCCTCCAGCCTGAGAGCGGGCCTGTTCAGAGAGGCAGAGGGGAAAGCTTTGGAGCAGGTGGCAACAGGTTTGCTAACTGTGCATGTGGCCTTCTTGAGAGATGTCATCACCTACTTAGAACCCAGATGTGCTGTAGGGCCAAGGAAAGGCGTCAAAGAAGGCAGGGCGGGTACCTACCCAGAGATAGGACTCCAGTTTGCCCCTGTTATTAGAGCAATCTGAAGGGACCGAGTGTCTCCAAGGTCCCAGCACCCAAGGGTCCAGGTGGGTCTTGACACCAGGAATCACCAGCAGAGGCCACTGTGAGCTTTGCATCCTTTAGAACAAGAGGCAGAGATGGAAGAGGGGGCAGTATGAAAGCTGATGAACGCCCACTGCCCAGGTAAGGAATGCTTGGGCTCTCAGGCCCCTCAAAAGCAAAGTGAGACCCAGCTCCAGTGCAAGGCAGTAGGGGAGGTAGAGCCCAAGAGGACGTCTGTGTCTCCAGGCTTTCATGTCCTCTCAGGAGGGGCCAGGGAATGGGCCCAGCCTTCAGAATTCCTCGAGACAGAACTCACTACCCAAGAGGCAGCCTGATGTTTGTGCCAGTCAGAGAGCTGATGAAGAAAGGGGGAAAGGAGATGGCAGGAAAGAAAGAAGGGTGACTCTCCAGGCTGCTGCAGGGAGCAGGCAGGACAGGATGGCAACACTAGGCACCTTGATTTGGCTGGATGCATTCTGGCTCATCAGTATCCATCAGGCTCTGTGCTAGCTTGTATGCTCTTGTGGGGCCGTCTCAGCCCCTTGGGGAATCCTCTGCTCCTGTCTTATAGATTCCAGCTGAAAGCTTCCCTCAGCTCTCTGGTGTGGCACAAGTGATCAGCTTTGACTCCCAGAACCTGGTCCAGCTCTCCCTGCCCTCCCAGCCTCTGCCTCCCTGGGACTAGAGAGGGAGTTCTTGGTTCTAGTCTGTCACTGCCATCTAAACTCTCAGAGCTGGGGCATCGGTGAGAGGTCATTGAAAGGTGCAAGGCCCAAGGGGAAGATGAGACCACCCACCTGGCAGGAGTCCCTTCCTAGTGCTGGGGCCAGAGTGAGAGTCACCTCACCGTGCCTCAGGCCATGCCCACCACTCGCTCAGATTAGCCCCTTCCCCAACAGCAGCTGCTGTATCCCTGGTGTTTGCTGGAGGAATGGAAGGACAGAGAATTCCAGGCACTTCAGATCAGAGCTGTGTGGAGTGAGGGCTTGTCGGGGGGAGGCTTGGGCACCTGCTGTAGCTCTGTAACTAGGAGAGGTGAAGAGAGGCCAGACTGGGGTCCTCCCTGGAAGTCACCAGCACGACCCACCCCACACAGAGCCTCGACCCTTAAGGCCACTCCCAAAGCCAGCACCGTGAGCTCTGCCGGCGGGCACGCCTCCCCGCGCCCCGCCCCTGTCCCTTGCTAGCTGCCCCTCCCAGGGTCTTGTCCACGCAGTTCAGTTCGCAGTTCGACAGCCCCACCCCGCCCGGAGGTGGCTAGACCCACGGGAGGGAAGTCCCGGGCAGGGGCGGCGCTGGCTCAGCCCCGGAGGGGAGTCGGGCTTCCTCACCCGCTGCGAGTTGGTAGCCGGAGCAGCAGCCAGGATGTTTCTGGAGCCCCAGGTAGGGCTGTGGCAGTATGGGACAGCGGGTCAGGGACGCTCTAGGGCAATGCTTGACCACAGAAGGAGCGCAAGGTTAAGGTTTTAGCTTGGGAATGTGGGTGGGGGTGGGGGTACATCAGGAAGGGGCTGACCCAGGACAGTCAGGGCAACTCTCCTGTCCCTACCCGGACACCTGCCGCCCACTTGGGCCTCGCTTTCTGCTCTTAGCCTGTGCTGACTCCAGAGACTGGTGCAAAGCGCCACCTGAAAACCTGAGGGTGGAGTGGGGGGTCAGGAGAAAGCAAAGGCTGCCCGGGATGGGACAGACTTGTAAAGAGCAGTGGCGATTCTGGAAATTTTCCCTGTCCTTGGGCTCAGAACCACTGTTTACTCCCTAAGGGTTTGGAGAGGGGGCGGTATGTGATGGAGTGGTTGATCATGTGGGAGATGTGTGCCTGTATGTGCGATGTGTGGGCGGGAGAGAGGACGTGTTTATATGTGGGAGGTTTAAGTGAGAGCCCTTAAGAGGCAGGTGTGGGGGCAAGGCTGTGCCTGTGCCTTCTTAAATGCCATGTGTTTAAAGAGAAGAGTGCCCAGTGTAGGGAAGGCAGAGAGTTACCCTAAAATTAATCCTGAGCTTGAGCCGCACCTTCACAGCTGTCTTGTACAAGCCTCTTCTGAGCCATGATACTCAGTGAGCTTCAGGTGCAGTGTGCTGCATAGTGTTCCAGGGCTCCTTACTTGGAGCAGACCTGCTTAGACCAGGCCCTGTGCAGAGCAGTGATGTAGAGTGAAGCGGAGAGCCAGCATGAACGAAACGAAGATGCAGGAGGTCTAATATACAGTTATTAAGCGCCTGCTGTGTGGTGCCACTTTAGTTTTTGGGAACTAAGGAGCCACAGTCCTTATCCTCATGGAGCTCATCTGGATTTAGTAACTCAGTGGTTCTCAACCTGTGGGTCGCAAATCTCTTAGGGTCAGGGTCACATATCAGATACTTACATTACAATTTATGACAGTGGCAAAATTACAGTTATGAAGTAGCAACGAAATAATTTTATGGTTGGGGGGGGTCACCACAACATGAGAGTGTATTAAAGGGGTGCAGCGTTAGGAAGGTTGAGAACCACTGTTGTAAATAAAATACAGGACATCTTACATGGTCATAAGGACGAAAGCTCACCATCAGTGGCTCAGCACAGGTGCTCTTTCCTTCACTGGCATCCATCTCCCGCAGCCTCTGCTCTGCCCCACACTCCTTACTAAGGAACCAGGTTGGCAGGGTCACATGACAGGGAGCAGACAGGGCCCCGCATTGGCATCTTAGTGTTCTATCTCAATGACACACACCATCCTGCTAACTACTAGGGAGGGAGATTGCCCCGCCCAGTCTCACCAGGACTGGAGATGACAACCTGTTTACCCAGGAAAGAGGATGTATGGCACGCTTGTGCCCGAGAGCTGTCTACCAGTGTGGGGTGGTATTTGTGCCTTGGGCAGGGTGGCCAGAGTGGGCCACAGAGATGGTCTGTGTGTATAGGGACACTACTGGAGAAGAGTGGGGAAGAGCTAGTGGAAGGGAACATCCAAGAAGGCATGGCAGGCCTGGATGGGAAAGCCACCTGAGTGTGAAGATGGGCTTTTGGAGAGACAGCATGACAAGCTATAAGCCCTTGGGTCTTGGAGGGGATACTATGTCTGGAGTCAAGGACAGAACCGGCCATGACAAGGGCATTCAGGAAACAGGTAGGGAGCTCAGACTCCAGTAACAGACAGAAGACAAGGGGGAGATTCCAGTGGATTGGTGTTACAAAGAGGCCTGGCAGGTGATAGGATGGTGACGTCAGAGACAGGACTGGGGCATGAGGTCATTGTGGTCCTGGAGGATGATGTGGGTCACATAAAATGTAGCTGGAGGGTATGCAGTCCAGAGTTCAAGTTAGTCTGAAGGGTTTGACCCATCCCCGTGCCTCCAGCTGTGCTTACTGCCCATTCTGTAGACCCATGTCACCATGACCCTGTTCAAGTCTCTTTATCTTCTGTGTGCTTTTCCTCAGAGGCAGCTAAGGAATGCAGCCTCTGGGCGTGGTGGCCCTGGGGTGCCTAGGGCTGGAAGAAAGTGGGCACAACACTTTTGTCAGCTGCCCCTGTGAGTGCTGGGACCCAAGACTGGCAGGCCCAGGAGTAGTGATATGGCACTTCACTAGCTCAAGGCCCATGAAGACAACAGGTGGGTCTGGGAGGGGCAGTCAGGGAGCTGCTTAGGAGAGAGTCAAGTCTAAGTGCAAGGCAGCTGCTCTGCCTGGGGAAGCTATCTACACTTTGGTGTCTGTCACCCTCTCCAGGAGCTGTTGAGGCTGACTAGGGCAGCCTGGGTCTGTCGGGACTCAGTCAATGAAGAGACACAGCTGTTTATCTCCCAGCCTGTCCTCTGCTTCACTCACTAGAAGCGCCTGCTCAGCCTTGGACACACATCTCAAAGTCATCTTTAGGAGATCCAGATCTCTTCCGTAGTTTGCTTCTGATGTCTGTGCCTCCTAGCATCCTGCACTGACCCTTAGTTTCGAGGAGATTTTGTCACTTAGGACACAAAGTCTGCTTTTGGGGCAGACACTGAGTCTCGCACTCAGTCACCGGCAGCATAGACTTAGAAGCAATGGACACTTGTTGGCTGAATAGGGGACTAGACTAATTCTAGTCCTGTGTCTGCTATATCCAGGGAAACTGAGGTTCAGAGGACTCAAAACTTGCCTAAGGTTAATCAGACAGCCAAGAGTTAGAGCTGGCTCCTGTTCCAGGGTTCCTCTCCTGAATCAGGTTCTAGACTGCCTTCAGCAGAACATTCTTGCCCCTGATGTGGTGTGCCTTTTTTGGGATTGCATCCCTGCATTTCCCAAATGCCAGTGTGGCTGCCTAGAACACTGCGGCTGCCTGCGTGGGCCCTGCAGGACTGGGTCAGAGGGGTTCTGTGCTTGAGAAGCTCCAAGGCAGGGCTGCCAGTGAGGGGTCTGTGCAGCTCTCAGCTTCTCCCCTCAAGGACAGTTATTGACTGAAGAAACCAAGGCTGCTGAGACACAAACTGTATCAGTAGCCTTGGCAGCAAGAGGAGCTCCCAAAACATGCCATAGAGGAGGAGCCATCCTCATTCAGAGGAGTCTGGAACCCAGTCAGGTAGGCTAGAGTCTCAGTAGTCATCCCCCCCCGCCCCGTGTCCATGTCCAGGGGTAGCTGACTTGGTTAATGGTGCAGGCCTACTGAAGACAGTGAGTCTCTGAGCCATGGCTGTGGAGGCTGCAGAAAGTAGGAGGTCTGGGGAAGATGTATACAGTTAAACACACACACACAATTATATATAGACACACAGATACACAGACTTAGTGATATGCACACAGAAACACTAGAGAAAAATACAGATATATATATATATATATATATATATATATATATATATATATACACACACACATGTGAACAGAGATACACAGATGCATGGATACACAAACACAATGATGCACATACATAGACACATAAGAGACACACAGACACACAAAGGGAGAAACATGTAGATACATAAAGACATATGCACACATAGAGACACACAGGCACAGACATACACATAGGTATTTTTAGAGAGAGACACAGATACACACACACAGGCACACAGATAGACACAAAGATACACACAGATAGATACACAAAAGGAGACATACAGGTATACATAGAGATACACAAAGTATGCAGACAGATAACAGACAGACACATAAACACATAATACATAGCTAGGGATACACAGATAAGGAGAAATATACACATACATAGATACATAAAGAGATACACGATGACAGAAATAGACAAACAGGGTTATACAGACAGAGATGAACCGACACACAGAGATACAGACATGGAGATATTCACACAGACTCACAGACAAGGCTATGCAGACACACCGACACACACACACACACAGATATACAAAGATATGTATACAGATATAGGCAGGGACACAGGGCTATAGATCCAGACTCACAAGGACACACAGACACAGAGATATATAATCATAGATACACAGAGAAATACACCAGGGGTATGCAGACAGATACAGAGCGGCATACAGCCATAGAGGCAGGCATAGGTATACATAGAGATACACAAAGTATGCAGACAGATAACAGACAGACACATAAACACATAATACATAGCTAGGGATACACAGATAAGGAGAAATATACACATACATAGATACATAAAGAGATACACGATGACAGAAATAGACAAACAGGGTTATACAGACAGAGATGAACCGACACACAGAGATACAGACATGGAGATATTCACACAGACTCACAGACAAGGCTATGCAGACACACCGACACACACACACACACACAGATATACAAAGATATGTATACAGATATAGGCAGGGACACAGGGCTATAGATCCAGACTCACAAGGACACACAGACACAGAGATATATAATCATAGATACACAGAGAAATACACCAGGGGTATGCAGACAGATACAGAGCGGCATACAGCCATAGAGGCAGGCATAGGTATACACAGAGATAAACACAGATGCATATAAAACATAGTTACATGAAGACAAACCATGTGTGCAGCGAATCATGCAAATATACATACCATTCTCGTCTCACTGCACCCAGGGGAACTGGAAATGGGTAAGCCCTTGAGTTTTAATGAGTGTATGCTAGACAGTTGATCGCCAAACTCATTATTTTGTAATTTTTATTTCGTTTTTGCCCTTTTCAAGCCAGGGTTTCTCTACATAGTTCCGGCTGGTCTGGAATTTACTCTGTAAACCAGGCTGGTCTTGAACTCAGAGATCCAGCTGCCTGTGCCTCCTGAGTGCTGGGCTTAGAAGTGTGCCCTACCACCACCCAGCTTGATTTTGACTAAATTCCTAGCTTAGCTTCCTAAAACAAGGAAATTAGTATTGTCTCTTCATAAGAAAGAACCACTTCTCCATTTCGAATGTGTCTTCTAATTTTTTTAAAATTGTGTTTCCCAAAAGGCACAAGGCGGCAGCATTTCCTTGTGGCAGTGGGGTTCCCCTTGACCTGCCTTCTCTGTACTGAGGACTCACTATTTCCCTAAGTCTGCCATTGGCTCTGCAGTGCGTGCAGCTGCTCGTCATCACCAGAACCTGAACTCATTGCTGATGCACGCACTGAGAACAGATGTGACTGTCCTTACGGCTTTCCTATATCTAACAGAACCAGCAAGTGTCTTTCCTCCTGAGAGTATTAATGTGTTGAATTACCTTCCTGGAATAAATCCTGCTGGGTCGGGCTCTACTGTGTTTTAAATGCCACTGAGTTCATCTTATCGATTTGTGCCATTTCTTGGTGTATTTCCCGTCTACATTTATAGGCGCTCCATACTTCCATTCTACAGATGTTGGTCACATCTGAAGGTCTTGGCTATATTCATCTTCATAGGATGAACAGAAAAGCTTTTCTGTATGATTGTGTAGCTGAAGTAGTTTATTTATTTAGATTTTAACTTCCCTCCCTCCCTCCCTCCACTTTCTCTCTCTTTCTCTCTCTCTTTTGTAAAGGTCTCTCTACTTAGCCCTGGCTGTTCTCAAATTACAGTAGAGACCAGGCTGTCCTTGAACTCACAGAGATCCACCTGCCTCTGTCTCCAGAGTGCTGGAATTAAAGGCTTGCATCACTACACCTGGCTCTGAGTAATTTAAATATCATACAAAACTCTCTTCTTCTCAAAGGCCTGGAATAATTCATTTTAGAAACTCCCAGCTGGGACCTGCTTTTGTTTCCTTCAGGGGTTTGGTTTGCTGTGGACTTACTAACGTGTACTGAGGCTATTGGTCTATTCAAGTTCTGAACATGGTCAGTCTCTTTGGTTAATTGTATTTCCGAGAAAGATTGAGTTCAAAGGCTTTCAGGTCATTTACAATTACACAGCATCAAAAGCTTCTTCCTTCTTTCCCTCACTCCGACTTCCTTTCCTTTAGTTGACTAGAACTCTCAGGAGGTGGATGATCTGTTCAGGGCCTTATACCTGGCCACTTAAGCAAGCCCTGGCCACTGAGCTGCACTTCCTCACCAGTCCCAGGAAAGTTTGCTGTTTTTGCTGTTTCTGTGAGTTGAGTCTCACTGTGTGGCCCAGGCTGATCTGGAACTCATGACCCTCCGGCTTCCCTCACTGTGCCCCATGGCAAGACTTACTTTTTAGTTGTATTTCAGTGGGTTAGCTCTTGGATTTAAGAATTTCTACTCCTTCCAATTTAAATAACTTACCCATCCTTTGGCAAGTCCTTCTCAGCTTCCTTTGCTGTAATTATGTTTTATTTAGAATATCTGTGAGGGCTGCCCAGACTGGTTTGGTCTTCCAGGATCTGGCCACTCCATCTTGCTTTCACCTCAGGCTGCCCCCTCACCCTCCCCACAAGTCCCCTACTGTTGGCCAGGTGAGTCTCTGATGATGGCAGTCACATTCAGAAGTCCTAAACGCCCCGTGCATCGCCTATGAGCTGTAAGTCATGGGCTGATAGCTTCAGCCCTTTGGACATTTGTACTCTTTTCTGGAAAACAGATTGTAGTGATGTGAGTAGCCCTAGGGAAGGGCAGAGGTGCTGTTCTTCTGACTCCAGATGAACCCCGAGGCTGAGGAAGGAGCGAGGTTGTGGAAGCTGGAAGACGGCTGGGTGAGATCTGACTGTGGTGTTTACTCTTTGATATCTCAGCCTTTCCCTGAGATCTGGCTCTGAGTTTCCTTCATTCGTGCAACACAGGAATGCTGCTGGGTATGCAGCATGGGGAGACTTGGACATGTTTCAGAGTCTGCAGCCCTTGACAAGGGCCCAGCAGAGAGGTGGGTGCCCCTTCAGCACCTTCCCACTTACTGACACACAGACTGTTCCCTGTTCCCAAGCCATATGGGTCTCAGGGATGTGTCTCTGGATATCTGCCAAGATGAAAATCAAGTGAGTGGAGAGATTTGTTTTTAAACACAAAGGGAAAAAAAAATCTTCTCAGTCTAATTATATGTCATTTAAAATTGAAAGGACCCCCTGTTCCTTTTCTATATATTCAGCACTCACAGGCAGCCATGGAGGGTGGCTGACAGCTCCCAGAAGCACCTGCCTACCCATCCTCCCATCCTTCTGGCCTAGCCTTCCTAGGGCTCTTACCTCTGACCCAGCTAGCTTGTTGCCTTCTCTCTTATGCTGTGATCCCTGTGCGGGGCTGTGGCAAAAGAATCTCCACACTCCCGTCAAAAGAATCCTCCTTTTGGATCCAGGCAAGAGTCCTGGCCACCACAATAGGCTCTGTCTGGCAGGCAGCAAGGCATTCTTCTCGGGACACTGTGTAGGTATGAGAACTTCCACACCATTTCTCTTACATAGCTCCCTGGGAAAACTAGAGAGAGAGAACAACCAATTGCTAAGATATTTTTGTTTGCCTGCTGTCTATGTCTGTGGCCAGCTTGGTTCTAGAAACCAAACTTCATGCAAGGGAGGCAGTTAAACCCCACAGATCCAGCTGAAGAGATGAAGCCAAGGGCTGCTGCTGCCCAAGGCCCTGGTCAGTGGGAGACAGGCTTGCAGTCATCCTGGCTGCTGGGAAAGGCCAGGGATTCTCTGAAATCCCACCTGCTCCCATCCCACGCTTCTCAAACCTCAATAATAGGGTAGTTATTTGTGGACAATGACATTCTGTCCCCTGAGCAGCCACCAGAAAAAGCTGATGGACAAAAAGAGTGAGTGGGGGAGGTAGAAAGGAGAAACCTCTGACGTTGCCAACTCTGGTTAGGAGTGTAGAGATAGCAAGATTCCTCTGGTTAATTCATAGTAAATATGGTAATAGAAGGGATGTCAGAAGGAAAACCGAATCACTAACCATGTGCCTGTAACAAAGCTTTAATTATCACTGTTATGCTCAGGCCCTGCCTTTGAGGAGAAGGCACCAGAGGAGGGCTGCACTGGCACTTTGGTTCCCATGGCAGCCGCCTCCTTGTGGGAACCCAGCTACCCTATGCCAGGCCCTGGCCTGTTCTAAGAGCACATGAAGGCAAATGTGACCCTTATCTTTAAAAAATAATTTAATAGCGTTTATTTATTTGTGTGTGTGTGTGTGTGTGTGTGTGTGTGTGTGTGTGACACACATGTCATAACATGCACGTGGAGATCAGACACTAGCAAGAGTCGGTGCTCTGCTTCCACTCTGTGGGTCCTGGGGATCAAACTCCAATATCTCACCAGTTCCAAATGTAAGTTTAACTTGTGGCGTTGTGAATATGACCTCTTGAAGCTTGGCTTATGTTGGAGCCGACGGCTGGTCGCTTGCCCTCCACCTATCTCATGTCCACTGAACTTGGAGCTCCCACAGCCCAGTCGCTGAGTTAAGGGGCCAGAACTTCCTTGCTGTACAGAGCACAGGGGGTCAAAGTGAGAAGGTGATAACTTTAGAGGCCTATGAACAGAGATGTATGCTATTTCTATACCCCTAATGTGGACAGGAGCCAAGTGGTCACCCTAGGCTACAGCCACACTGAGGTGTGTATAACAGAGCAAGGGATCCACCTGTCAGGAATCAGAGGCAACCCTTGTTTTCTCCATAGGCTAACCCGCTGCCTTACACACAAATTGTTAAGAGGGGCCCAGAGGTGTGGCCAGGGAGAGGTGAATATCGGCTCTCAGTTGGTGTGGTACTGTAGACAGGTCTGTGTTCTGCTTTTGTCAAAGCAGCCAGATGCAGCTTGAGCCTCCCAGCTTCACTTTACTGTCACATGTCATGGGGAGGTGCTGACTCTCAGCAGAACGGTGTGTTTGCTTTCTCCTAGCCAGCTCAGGCCTAGGCTGTACTGGTAGCTAGGCCTTGCCTATCTGCCCTGCGTGGTTCCAGCAGATGGGATCAAGGGAGGGGCTGGGGAGATGGCTCAGCTGCTAAGGACACTTTAAGGCTCTCACAGAGGACCTGGACTCGGTTCTCAGCACCCACATGATGGTTCACAAATGTCTATGGCTCCAGTTCCAGGGGATCCAACATCCTTTCCAGACCTCCATGAGCACACAGATGGTGCAATACATATATGTAAATAAAACATGCATGTAAAAGATAAATCAGAAAATAATCCAGCTTAAGGGAGACATTTCAGCTCAAAGTAGGGACCCTGACTTGGGGTTGAACCTTGAAGGAGGGAAGACAGTCCCCAGGGGAAACTGAGGCAAGAAACAAGGAATCTGTTGGGATGGGTAGAGCCTTAGGTGAAGCCTCTCAGGCAGCTCTATCTTACCTGTAGCTTGTGTAATACTCTGGAATACTGAGACATGTGTTCCTCACTCAGGACTTGGGCCAGGCCCCCCGACGGCCACCTGCTTCAAGTGGAGATGGTAACTTCAGCCAGTGGGAAAAGAGGACCCGCATATCGAAGGGCAGGGAAACTGATGAGAAATAAGTAGCAGGGGGTAGCCTGTGCTCTGTGGATGCCTTGTTTTCCCTCAACAGATTCCCCAAGTCCTACGGTTTCTCTGTGTAGTTCTTGCTGTCCTGGAACTTGCTCTGTAGACCAGGTTGGCTCGGACTCAGAGTTGAGACCTACCTGCCTCTCTGCTGGAACAAAGGTGTGCCCCCCCCCCCCGCCCGCCCCACTGTCCAGAGGAGAAAGGCTCATTTTTGCCTCCAGATGGCAGAAAGGAACTGACTCCAAAGTTAGGCAGGAGGTGGGGGAGGGTGTGAGCGTGTTGGGGGCTGACTGTCCCCAGTGAAGTGTCTAGTTTCCAACCAGAGTCCCGTGGCCCTTGAGCCTCTCCCATCAAGGATGAGTGGAAAGTTCCTTGTCTCACCCAACACACCAAGCCTCTTACTCTTGGCTCTTTCCCAGCACCCAGCTCAGACTCCAGTTACAATTTAGAACCTCTAGAGAGTGGTGGCCCTGCCAGCAACCTGATGACAGTCTTCTGGGAGATGTGACAGAGGTCCAGAGTCTCTGATGCAAATTCTCTGGCCCACTGAAGGCATACAGAAAGGTCTGTACTCATACCAAGGAGCTGGTTGTGCATGCAGTGAGCATTCAAACAAACATTTCATTAATGAGCACTTGGGCACCTCCCTCCCTGCCCCAGCCCAGTGCAAATGATTTCTGGGAAGAAGGATTGGGAGCCATCTTGTAGGGTTGCTGGCAGAGCTGGGCTCATGTGCTCTTGACCTAAGTCCAAACAGCTAGGGTAGCCCCAACTGTGGCCTCTGAACCTGCCCTTTTGGCTTTGTGCCCTTGAGGGTAGGGGCACAGGGATGGGCCCCAGCTCCATCCTGGAGCACCCCTGCCCAGCCGGCAGAGGACAGACAGGCAGGATGTGTAATTTTCAGTTGCTAATTGTGATGTCCTGCAGCTTGCTAAGCTAAAAATAGTCTCCGTTTTTGTTGAGTAGGTTTAAAAAAAGAAGCCTGGCACTGCTCAGGAAGCAGACCCCCTCCCCAAACTGGCAGAGGCAGGGCGCCGGCTGATGTCTCCCCTACACCTTTTGACAGAACCCTGGGTACTTATGTAAGATGCACTCTTGGGGCCATTTTTGACCTAGATTTTCATAAGTCCTGGTGTCTTTGCCTGGGGCCCATGGACAACCCTCTGGGAGCCCCGAGCTCCTAAAACCGTGTGCAGAATGCTGTAGAAATGTCCCTTTGTCCACTTGTCCTTCTGGGCTAATGGTCAGCCTTCATCCTGGCCTTCATGCTCTTGAGGGGGCCTTGTTCCTCTAGGACATTTAGAAGGGATGTTGGAGGGCTGTGTGGGAAGGCAGGCCTGGGCTCACCTGCACATTACTGCCAGCCTGAGTGGCTAAATGTACGTCCTGGGGACTAAGACTTCAGGTGCTCATCTAAGAAAGGAAAATTCTGCATTATAGGAGAGCCACACTTACTTGGGTTGACTTACCTTGATGCTTAGCTCATGACTTCCTCGAATTTCTAATAACAGACATTTAAAGTTCAACAAGGTTAGTTGAAAGCTACTTTTACATTTCTTAAAATTTCTAGAACCATGAAATCTTGAATCTGGAAAGGGCCCTGAGATTCTGTGCTTGGCAATCCTGCCCAAGAAGTTCTTTCCTTCAGAGATGTAGAGAGGATGCCTGTCTCTTGCTTCCCAGCTGTGCATGAGACTGACCCCTCCCTAGGCAGTTGGCCTGTCCTCTGCTGGGAAGGGGTTGGCTGTGTCTAAGGCCAGTCTGATAACCAGTTGGCTCGCTGGAACTGCCATCCAGAGTCCTTCCCTTAGGGTTTCTGGGACGAAGAGTTAGGCTTCATAGTCACTTTGTGTCAGATGTCCTGGGAAGGCAAATACTGCTGACTGCTGTCTCTTCTTTGGGTAGAAGCTTCCCGGGAGCGCCGATGCTAAGAGCAGGTAGCTGGGCCTCAGAAGTCTGAGAGCCCGAATCTATTTATTAGAATAGGCTGCACTACCCCCCCTTGGATTATTCCTGAAAGATATGGCACCATCCCAGCTGATCATTTGGAGCCTCACTCTGCTCTTCCCCCCAACCCCTACCTTGCTGCCTAGCCCTTCTGAGACGTGAAGTTAGAGTTTGATAGGGAAATGAAGAGGTATATTTCCCGAGAGTATGCCCAAAGCATGGGAACAGCCACAGGGTGGGGTTCAGGCCCCAGGACAGTAGTGAGGAGAGCAGCCTGCTCATGGGCAGTAAACGACTCCATCCTGCCCTGTAGTCAGCATCTATCCGGTACCTGGGTTCAACTAGGCTGATTGTTGGCAGCAAGGGGCTGAGTCTCTAATAAAACCATGGGTAGACCAAACCACACCTCAGCTTCCCCACTCCACCTAGCTCTTCCTGGACTGTGGGCACCCTCTGTACAGGAAGCAGGAAAAGCACACAGGAATGGGAACAGACAGAACAGTGGCCCTGGCCTGGATGAGCACGGGAGTGGATGTGAGGATGCCACCCAGCATGTAGAGTGTGGTAAGGTGATGCCCCTGGACTGAACCCTCTTTCTACAGCAACAGCTTCAGTTCCGGGACTCCTGGGTGGGGGTGGAGTCTCTTAGCCCATCTAGAGTATGTAAGTGGAGGGCGGTGTTCTCAAGCAATGCCTCTCTGCTGTGGATGAAATGCGACCTGTGGTTCAAGCCTCTGCTGCCAGGCCTTCTCTGCTTTGATGGAGCACGTGCTCCAACTGTGAGTCAGGAAAGCCCTTTCTCATTTCAGGGGCTTTGGTCAGACATTTTATCAGAGTGACAGGACACCACAGTGGCTAGAGCCAGCGCTGTCCCTGCTACCTGGTGCATAGAGTGGCACTGGACTCTCTTCAGGGACTGGAAGAGGGAGCGTTCTTCATGGTCATCTGCCAGATCTTGCTGACCCTCTTGGCTTTTCCCAGGGTATCTTGCAACTGTAGGCAACTTGCCGGATCTCTTACTCTCTCAATTCTGTCGGATCCCCAGATTCTCTCAGCTCTGGCTGCCTGCCACTGTTGTGTTGTGCTGGGGCTGAACTCCAGCACTTGCCTGCTGGAGACATCTGCCCATCCAGGGCCAATATCATTTTCTGTACTGCAGCTTGCCTGCTTCACATCTCCACATGCCTGTTCCAGGCTTGAAGCTGTCCTCTGTAAACCCCTTACTACAGTTCCTACAGTCAGGTGTCCATGTTGCAGGCTGCAGTTGTGGTCCTGAGGCTTACAGAGAGTGAACAATTGGTCCTATCAGCAGCTGGAGCTGGCTCTAGGCTCGATGTGGGTGAGGCTCCTTGCCCCTCCCTCTCAACACTTTGGAACTGTCAACATGAGCATGTTCTGGATGTTGGAGAAGCACAGAAGTGAAGCAATGACTGCTCTCCTCTGGGCCCAGATTCCCCAGAGATCAAAGCTCTGTGTGTGAATACTTCATTGGGGGAGTGTGGTCCCAAGGGAAGAACAAGCAAAGTATGTAGATAGGGGAGTGTGTTTGCACACCGCATGGTGTCTTTGGCAGAACTCAGTGAAGTGTTTGACTAGCTGGAGCAAGGGGCTGGAATTTTCTTCCTGGTCTCTGTGTCACCCAGATCAAAATGTGCACACAGGTGTAAAAGTTGATAGGTGTTAACCTGTCAAAGCTCCAGACTCTGGTATGTGCATTGCCAGAATGGGTCAGCAAGAGCTTTGGTACATGCTGATGGCTCTGCAGCCTTGGGTCAGCAGAGGCCATGGTCAGAATCAGGGACCACCACCAAACCATCTGGCAGGGGTACACCATCAGTCACATGGCCATATCTGGTACTGTTCCAGGAATGTACACATATTAGTCTTCATCTTACTTAGCCCTTGCACAGCCTTCCAAGGAAGAGGGATGATCCAGAAACCCATTTGGTTACAGCTGAGGGAACAGGTCAAGAAGCCTAGAAGCTTTACTACAGATGTGGAGACAGGGCAGATTCTTGAACCCACATCCCATGTGGGCCTAGGATTGGCAGTCATGGGAGAGGGCTTAGGGAAATGGGGCCCAGATGGTCATAGATGGGGTGTAGACACATTGTGGGAACACCCTGAGTGCTGGGTCCAGGAGAAACATAATCAGAAACAGAAGAATGCAGAGTGGGCACCGTGGCTGAGCCTCAACGGAAGGGTAAGGCTGTGGTGTGGTGCATTGGCAGGGGAGCTTCTACACACGATCACTTTGGCTGTCTCACCTCTGGCCAGTTGGCAAGCCTAAAACTCATCCATTTCAATGGCCAGCAAAGGGCTTTTCAAGCTCACTTCTGCCAGGCAGCCCTCCATGCCCACCCCCTACTCTGTGACTCTGATCGCAGTGAATATGATCTGCTCACCTAACTTCAATTCCTTTCAGGCCAGGAGAACTCACTCTTCAGTGGTAGCTCCACAGGGCCTGGTAAACTCAGGCATGGAAACAGTTTCTCTCCCCTCTGGGCAGGAGAGATCCTTCCAGCAGATTTGCAACCTGGATCGCTGAACCTGCCCTCACACCACCTGGCTTGACGTGGGAATTAAGTTTTCAAGGGCTGTTTGCAAGGAGACAGTGAGTCACTTGCTCTGTCTGGCTGCAAGGTACTTTGCTGAGTTGATTAGGTCTGTAATTAGAAGGCGCTTATTTTCTTGCCTGAATGGAGGAGACAGGGTAGGGAATGGTAAGCCAGCTAGGTACAGCCTATTCCCCATACATACAGGGACTGGAGTGTGGCCTGGTCTTACTTCTTTTGGACTAGGAAGAGAGACATAGGTAGGCCTCAGAAGACAGCCCAGTCCAGGTTTGTCCTAGAGTCCCTCTGACTCCTGTGGGACTTCTTAAACCCTTGGCAATGGCTGCAGCTGCACAGGGGTCTGAGTTCAGCCAGGAGTCTTGCAGGGGACTTCCTGATACTCCTTTGTACCTGGAAATCTGCAGAAAATGCCCGTGCCAAGCTGCCCCCAGATGGTGTGAGAGCTGAGCAAAATGGCTTTGAAAAGTCCCAGGGCTGTGCTACAGCCACAGCATCAGAAACTATACGCAGGAGGTAGATTCCCTGGTTTCTGTTTCCCCGCAGGAGAGTCACGTTTGAGTAGTCAGAAGTTTCTCTATCCTGCCAGGCCAGTCCTGTAGCCATTTAGTCCCAAATAACCATACAAAGGCTTACAGTAATTACAAGCTGTTTGGGCTATGGGTCAGGCTTGCTAATTCTTACTCCTAAGTCAACCCATGATTATTATCTATGTTTAGCCATGTGGTACCATTTTCTTAGTGCAGCATTTTTGTTTTCCTTCCTCTGCGGCTGGTTTGAGTCGGTTCTTCCTCTTCCCAGCATTCTCCTTGTCTGGTCACCTCGCCTATACTTCCTGTCTTCCTAGCTTCTGGTCAGTCAGCATTTTATTAAACCAATATTTACAGTGACAAATATTTACAGTGTACAAGAGCATAATTGTACACAGCACCCTTATGTCTTGGTCAGAGACAGATCCAACCCACAGGCCAGGCCTGGAATAAGATCTTGCATTTTAACAAGACCAGTTGCTCTTGCTGCTGATGGGGGGGGGGGGGCACATTTGACATTATAGAGAATCCATGCAGGGTGGGCTTACTGTGTCATTGGTGTGCATGTGGCCTTCAAGTGGCACAAATCAGTGGTACCTGTGGTGCAGGTAATGGGGTCTTAGTGAAGGCACCCTATAAGGGACTCTTTGGCTTCCTGGCATACCTCAGAAGTATGCTTCCTCTGCTTGGAGGCTCCCAGGGGCTGAGGATCCCAACTGAGGCCTGTCTCCTCTTGCATTCTCTGCTTGCTATTGTCTGTGGGACCCGTGCCTGTGACTTGGCCTGTGTGCCAGCATTCAGGGAAGAGTACTATGATAATCCAGAATAAATGAGATAACTTGGTGCCACCACTGACTATCATTTATAAAGCTGGGTATTAGCTTTTGCCATGTGTTCCTTCCAAGTGGTTTTTGCAGACTTCAGATTCCCAGAGTGGGGTGTGTCGACCTTTTGGGAACCATGGCTGCCCCAAGGACTCTTGCCAGTTCCTCAGACTCCTCTTTGTAAAGGCAGCAAATCTCTCTGTCCCCTCTGTAACAGCAGAATCGCAGTGATCACAGTATATAGAGACCCAGGCAGCCCCCGCCCTTGGCTCTGGTTCTCCCAGCAGACTGAATATAGCAGCTTGTTGAAGGGGCTCAGCAGGGGCCATGTGAGCCAGTGGGAAGGTAGAGCTGATGCTCACCCCTACCCTCAATAAATCTCCTGCCCAGAGCCCCTGCTGCCTCTGCAGAGGCAAAACTCCAGGGTGTGGGCTATGGAGGTGCTATTACCCAAGGCTACCACCTGCCAGTCACCTTTTGATTATTCAGAACTGTATGAACTGGAGGTCCACCCAGGCCTCTGTGGGACCCTGAGTTCTGCAGGGCCACTGAAGGTGACAGGAACCTACTAGTATTGTTTGATTGTACAGCTGGTCACCGAGTACCGTGCTGGGCCTGTGGAAGGACACAAAAGTCAATGCTTAGCCTCTCCTGGCCTCATGGGTCGATCAGAGAAGGCAGGGAGGCTTCCTGGTACACTCAGGCTACACTTGGAGATCTGAAGATTTCTTTACTCGCACTCTACCCCTGCTGGCCTCCGTTTTGTGATCTGAAAAAATGATGGCTTTTCTCAAGTTAGGGGTGCACAGACTTTTCCCAGGTGTACCTGGGAAACCTCCTGGGGCACAATATCACACTTGCTTCTGTGTTTCAGATGCATCTGAGCCACTGAAAATAATGTACACCTAATAAGTATGAGGTACCCTAGCCATAGGGCTGCTGAGTACCTGAATTTTAAGGGTGCATTCTGGTAAGGGCCTCTCCCCTGGTCCTGGGGCTTTGCTTGAGTTCCTGTACTCATATGTAGCAAAAGATTTTTTTTCAATAATTTCAAGAAAACCATAGGTTTACCTGTCAGGTAAGGTGGGGTCATGACCTACTTCTTACTGCCTCTTGGGAGAGGTCATTGCTGTACAGTGTGGGGGGATGGTGGAGGGGAGGTAGCCCTCTGTAAAGCCAATGGTTTAATGGAAGTCAGGTAGTCATGGTTATTAACTGTTTGGCATAGTGGAGAAACTGAGGCAAGTGTGGTTCTGCAGTGTGATATGTTTGCACTGCTGGTGCTGAGCCCTATGTTTGGACTTTTTCAGGGGTCACAGAGCCAAGGAAAATATGGAGTCTTTTAAAATACTTTCTGAACAGGCTCCCTCTCAGCTCGAGGGTCCTCTGATCAAGGGAGGGCTTTGGGCCTGTGAGGTGGATGCTGTGCTGTAGTGGACCTCACCTCAGCAGGTGCTGTTCGTGTTGTCCGTTATGGCTGGATGGTCTGAATCCTTCATCTGCCCACAGCTGCCAGTACCGTGTCCACCTGCTCCCAGGGATGAGAGAAGAGGTTAATACTATGGATGGTGCCACCTAGTGGATATGAGAGGGCTATGCTCCCAGGATCGGGCTTCACATGCACTTTGTAGGCAAATGCTGCACTCACTGTCCTGATTTCTATTTGGCTGGTGTAGTACTCTTCTGTTGCTATGAGAAGACACCATGACCAAGGCAACTTATAGAAGAAAGAGTTTGTTTGTTACAGTTTCAGAGGGTGAGTCCATGACCACCATGGTGGGGAGCATGGCAGCAGATAGGCGACATGGTGCTGGGGCAGTAGCTGGGAGTTCACGTCTTGAGACTCAACCACAAGGTAAAGATAGCTAGCTGGGAGTGGTGTGAGCTTTTGAAATCTCAAAACCCATTCTCGGTGACACATCTACTCTAACAAGGCCATGCCTCCAATTCTCCCCAAACAGTCCCACCAAATGGGGTTCAAGTATTTAAGCATATGAGCCTATGGGGGCCATTTTTATTCAAGCCACCACAGATGGCTTCTGTGGGCAGTTGGGGAGACTGAAGTTTAGGGGGCTGTTGATTTGCCATTGCCTCAGCAGAGACTTAGCCGCATATGTGATAGGGGTCTTGTAAGGTGGACCATCCATAGTAAGCAGTCCTAGGATACAGCAATCCCACCAGGATGCTGCCCTGCCTGCTTCAGCATCTGATTTCACATGTTCAAAAGCAAGACCCAGACCCTGTCTGTTGCTCATTGTCATGCTGGTAAGAGGGTGAGGCTTGGCAGTTCTTCACAGTACCCAAGGTCAGTTCCTTTCCCCTTCTCTCTGCTGCCACTTGACCAGACAAGCCCTCCCAGTGTTTCAGAAAAACCAGACAATCAGCTTCCAAAGGCTTCTCTTGCCATATCCCTTAGCATCTCTCCTCAGAGCAGACTCTCAGCTCCAGCAGCACCAGCAGCACACAGTACCCTCACCCTACAGCACACATTGATTAGTCCAGTTCTCAGACCACTGCCCCTACTAATCCGCTGACTTCCACATGCATCAGCCTCAGGAAGTTGGCATCTGCTGCCCTGAAGGATGCTCCTTGGTAATCCTCAGGAGTTGCATAGCTCATGACCACCAGCCAAACCACTTCATCACTCACTCAGGTTGTTTTGACCACAGGCTCCCTGAACTTGCTCTAGAATTTATTCTCCTGGATATAATAATCCCAGGAGGCCCACGATTAGGATGCAGAGAACCTATGCCGAGTCATGGTCCCTGGAGTAAGATCTGGCGTTCACAGAGCAGGTGTTAAAGAAATTCTCATCAGAGCTGTAGTAGCGCCCGGGGGACTGTCAAGCTGCCCAGCAGCCTCTCCTGGGGACGTCTAGTCAGTCTTGCGTGCACATAGACAGGGTGGATGTGAACAGGCTGCAGGCCACCTAGGACAGAGCTCATATGCTTGTTCTTTTCTAGGAAGCTATGCCCCAGACATCTGTGGTCTTCTCCAGCATCCTTGGGCCCAACTGTAACAGACAGGTACAACCCGGCATGGGGGAAAGAGGAGGTGGGGCCAGCAGCGGCTCCAGGGACCTCATTTTTCAAGATGGATGCCTCACTTCTGGATCCTTGGAGGCGCTGATGGAGCACCTGGTCCCAACGGTGGACTATTATCCTGATGTGAGTGTCTTAGATATGGGAGAGCCGGACTGGCAAGTAACGGGGAGAGATACCCTGACCTCTAAAGAAGGCTGCTTCTAGGAGGAGATGGAGGCCCAGCTGGGGCTATAGACAGAGCAGAGGGATGGGTGGGCAGCAGAGCCAACCTTGCCTCCTGGGTTGCTCACTTTCTACTCTGCAATGGAAGTTTTGTCTAGTGGAGGTCCTGATGCCTCTAAACGGGGAAATAAGGAAGGACACACAGGAAACAGACATACACAGGGCTTACCTTAGAGGAAGAGAGTGTGAAAGGTAAGGGCAGCATGGGTGTCCTGTGACCTGTAGCCCAGACTACTCTCTAGAGCCTACCCCTGAGCTGAAGCATGAGTTTCAAAAGAAGAAAACCCACCTGTCTCTGAGGCATGTGAACTCCAGAGCCCTTTCCCTGCTCACCAATAGTTCAAAGCCTTCTCCCTCACCCTTTTGAGGTAACATTGAGCATTCTGGGAATAGCGAAGACAGTATCTCATCATAGTTGGCTTTCCTTCCATCTCTGATGGGTGATGACATCTCTTAGCAAGAGTGGCTCTTCCCTAGCTGAGCAGCACCTCTCTGTGACAATAGCCCCTGTCCATCTGTCCCGGGGACAGACACTCAGGCTCCTGGTGGTTTCTGGTTTTGGTCTTTTGTGATGGGATCTCATTATGTGGGTCTGGCCCTTCCGGAACTCACTTTGTAGACCAGACTGGTCTCTGGTGCCCAGAGATCCACCTGCCTAGGCCCCAAGTTCTGGGATTAAAGACATGTGCCACTATGCCCAGCTATCTTTTTTTATAAAAAATTATGTTTATGAGTATTTTGCCTGAGTGTATGTCTGGAACTCCTGGGTACTGGAGTTAGGTACAGTTACGAGCTGCCATATGGGTGCTAGGAATTAACTTGGGACTTCTGGAAGAGCAGCCAGGGCGCCTAACTGCTGAGTCACTGCTTCAGCCCCCCCCCCCCCCCCCCCCCCGCCCCCAGCTGCCTCTTCAGGACAGTGTTTGGACCATCTCTGCTTTCCCAGGGCTCTATGAAGACGAACCTTCCCCGTCCTCTCTTCCATGTGTGTTGTCAGAGACTAGTCAGGGCTGATGATGGTGTTGGTGGGGTATAGAAAAGACTAGGGCCAGAGCCGAACAGAGCTGAGAGGAACAGTCGTAGGTTCCGAAGAAACCCAGGGCAGGGCAAAAAGTCCCTCAACCCTGACTATGCTGCAGAGCATGATCTTGTGCTAAAGCAAGGAAAGATACCCATAAGGGCCATCACAGACCCAGTTCTCAGGACACCATGCCCTGGGATGCCCCCACTACAGGTTCCCAGGAAGCGGGGGAGTAAGCTGGTCAGGAAGTAGAGAGGGGAGTCCTGCCATGCATTAGCTCTTTTTCAGAGTTCTTAATCTTCCCTCTCGGTACACGCTGAGCACACGCATACCATGAAAATCCCCAATCTTGGTGATGGCTAGGAGCTCCTGGTGTGACCTTAATATACTTTTCCTTACGTGTCTGAGTCATCTGCTTGGAAGGTGCACCCGGAGCATCTTATCTGTTGATTGGAATACCGGAGCACTCATGCTGTACAACCTGGGATAGGTCAGAGGAAGTTCACAGGGTCAGAGGAATACCCATGGTCCCAAGGAGAGCTACGTTCAGTAGGCTTGTATGCTCCTATGGCATGAATATGTCCTGCTTCAGGACTGCATGCATTCCCTGCTGATTTAGCCCAGCAGGTCTCAAGCTAGAGCAGGTAAATTCCCATCCTGTGGGCTTGGAGTTGGGGCCTAAGGACCTTAGGCAGCCTAGCCTACGGCAGCCAAACAGAAGTGGACCAAGGTCCAAGTGGGATAGAGTCCCACAGAGCATCCCAGTCTGCAATACCAGCTGCCCCAGGCAGGAGCCTATGAAGATCCTGTAGCAACTGACCCATGGGCCACGGGCCATAAGAACCATGGGTCACGGGCTTTGTCACCTAAGCCTTTCAATCTGGCTTAGACCAGGCATCATGAACCTGGAAACAGGCCTGGAAGACCCCATCATGGAATGTGACAGAGGGTACCAGAGAATTCCAGCAGAACTGTATCTCCCTAAATGTACAGACCCAGCAGTACAAAGAAATAGGGATCTGTAAGATGCAGGAAACCATGTAAGCAAAGGCACAGGTGATGGCCTGGGAGAAGCCAGGCCAAGTACAGCTAAGCACACCTGTGGAAGCGGTCTGACCATCATTCACTCCCTCTCCTTTCTTCAGAGGACATACATCTTCACATTTCTCCTGAGTTCTCGAGTCTTTGTGCCTCCTCATGACCTCCTGGCTCGTGTGGGGCAGATCTGCTTGGAGCAGAGGCAACAGCTAGAGGCCGGGCCCGAGAAGGTAAGCCACTGAGGGGGTAAGGTGTGGGTCAGCCTGGAGGCCCAGTGTGAGCAGAGCTGCTTAGCCCAGCTATATCCCTGCTGTAGGCTAAGGAGTGACCCCTCAGGTCTAGAGGTGTAACCTAAAGGTAAGTTGCTGGGACCAATAGCTGGTGTAGTGCTTATATCGTCCTGGGTCAGGGCCCTCCTGGTCAGTGCCTGATTTCATGAAATGAGGTTTTATAGCAAAAACATCAGAAGGGTCTTTGTCACTGCCACCTCTGTGGGTGTCAGGTGGCTGTGTCACATGGGAACATTCAGTAGTCACAGTAGGACTGTGTGTCCCTTTTGGATTGAGACATTCGTCAGGAAGCCACCATCACTACAATGGCCCTGTGCCTGGGCCCATTCAGGGTCTCGTATAGAGGAAAGGGTAGTGTGTTTGATGTACAGAAGCTGGTGGGTGTGCATCAGAGTGCAGCCTGACCTATACTCTGGAGGTTTGTGAAGGGAACCCACAAACACCCCATATATTCCATCAATCTTGTCAGAGATGCTGGCCTACTAAGTGCCAGCTACTAAGTATCTCTTAGCTCCAGTGTCCAGGACAGGTACCAGGCTAGGCTGAGCTGGGTAAAGCTTCATGGGCCTCCAGGTTGGGTCTGTGGAGAGTGAGTGCAAATAGCAATAGGGATCTTGATGTCAATACTATGGCTTGTTTGGGGCAGTATGATGATAGTATGCCAACAGGGGTCTGGGGTAGCCATGGCAGTGCCAGAGAGCTTTGACCTATGTGGGCACAGCTGAATATCTTGAGTCTCTCTGCCCTCCTCCTTGGGGCAGAGGTTACACAAGAGTTTTGAATGCAATACACAGCCTGTCTAGCATCCTCCATCCCCTGCCCAGTGCTGGGTGCAGGGTTCCAGTTTCCTTTGTCCTCAGGACTCACCTTTGTCAGAGAGCGGCAGAGCAGTTTTGCATCTAATGTGACTCTTCATGGCTGTGTGTTATGTGGGTCATATTTAACTATCGCAGTTAGAACTACTTTCTGTCATGGTGGTGGTGTGTTTTGTTTCTGTTTTCTGTTTTTTTTTTTTTTTTAAAGGTAAATTTAAGTGAAAAAGTCCACACCAGAGAAATAAGAAACAAATGAGAACCATGTATTGTAATGTAGTTATGGCAAAACTTTGGACACCCACAGGGGCTGCATGCCCAACACAGGCCCTGGGGAGGGATGGCCTTATGACAAAAGGTAACTTGTACCATTACCACCTTATGCTTCCCTCTGACTGGGAGTTTTATGTATCCCCCACTGCCCAGGCCAAGCTGAAGTCCTTCTCTACCAAGATTGTGCAACTGTTGAAGGAGTGGACAGAGGCCTTTCCTTATGACTTCCAGGATGAAAAGGCCATGGCTGAGCTGAAGGCCATTGCACACCGTGTTACTCAGTGTGATGAGGTGAGCCTCCCCCGCCCCCCTTGGTCTTTTACCAGGCTTCTTGGGTAATGTTGGTGATGGGGGAATAGTTTCTACAGGAATATCCTCCTATATGGTCTCTTTCCCTGTAACCTCCAAGAGGGTAGTACCAACAGACAACAGCTTAGCAGGCCAGCACTGGGTTAGATGGACCCACGTTACCACAACAGTTGCCTGACTCCATCCTGGCTCTCAGTGCCCTCAGGTCTGGGTGAGAAGGAGCTGTCTGCTCTTTCTGGCTCCCAGATGTGTCTTGGCCTTGGTAGAGATAGAGCTGAGGAGCTGTATGGAGAGTCCAAGATGGAGAACCCCATGCTTAGCAGCTCGTGTTTGCTGGATAGGGAAGCCTGAGAAGAGACTCCTAAGACGCCAATGAGCCTAGAACACCTCACTTAGGGACAAAACCCTCCCTGGTGACTTCTGGTTTCCTCCTACTACGGGAAGCAGAGGAGCAACAGCTATGTTGACAATTTCTGGGAAAGTTGCTTTCAGAACTACAAACCAAGCTCTAGACCTACCTCTGTCCCTCCTCTAGCAAGAAAGCCTACTAAGTCCCTGAAGGCCCAGGGAGCCACTCTGTGGCCTACATTGCCACCAAGGGCCCTAAGGTATATGCAGGCTTGGACAGGAGGGTGGGATCTGAAGGTCCAACATAACCCTAGAAGTGAGATGGGGCTCTCTGTAGCAGTGGTGGCCATGATGTCAATCTACTCCAGCACCTTGATGAAGCCCTGACCCCCACAGGAAAACGGCACAGTGAAGAAAGCCATTGCCCAAATGATACAGAGCTTGCTGCTGTCCCTGGCTGCCCGAAGCCAGCTCCAGGAACTTCGAGAGAAGCTCCGGTCACCAGTTGTGGACAAAGGGCCTATCCTTAAGGCTAAGCCACCAGCTGCCCAGAAAGACATCCTGGGTGTGTGCAGTGACCCCCTGGTGCTGGCCCAGCAGCTGACTCACATTGAACTGGTCAGTCCCGTTGCATGCTCTGCATGGTATAAAGTGGAGTTGGCTCACACTTGGCATTGCTTAGCCACTGGGTACCACAAGGATACCTCTCTGCTGATCAGTCAGGGCTGTGTTAGGGAAGCTAGCTTGCTAACTCTCGCCACTACTGCCATAGGCGAGTTGTGTATCCACTAGAGCAATGGATATTTCTGTGTCTAGTGTTGGAGCTGTAAGAGTGTGGCATCCTTGTGTGAGTGGAAGGGGAAGGTAAGGGTGGCCTGTGGTGGCCCCAGGATATAGGAGAGGCCTGGAGGAGATAGTTTCTGTCCTGGGAAGGCTCTTTCTGCTCCTGCGGTCTCTGTCATACTCCCCTGAAGCTCTGACCCTTCTCCTCATTGTTTCCTGCTCAAGGAGAGGGTCAATAGCATCCGTCCTGAGGACCTGATGCAGATCATCAGCCACATGGACTCCTTGGACAACCACAGGGTGAGTGGGCACACTCTGGGAGCCATGGCTGGTGGTTGGCCTAGCTGAGCCTGGCACTTGCACACTCCCCTCCCCCCACAGGTTAGGTGCAGGTCTCACTTAGTATGTGGTTTGCACTTTGGCACACTGAACCATGCCAGCTGATAGGTGTGGCTGTAGCCTTTCAGGGCTTTATCATGGGGGTTAGTTATGACTATACAGAGTGCTGTGCCTTTGGATGGATGGGTTAGCCTGTCAGAACAGCCAGGGAGCAGGCAGATATGGTCCAGGTATGCCTTGGCCTTGGGACCTGGCCAGCCACAGTGACTGGCTTATCCAAGCAAGGTCCCCAGGGCTCCCTGTGACATGCTTTGTCCCTCTAGTGCCGAGGGGACATGACTAAGACCTACAGTCTAGAAGCCTATGACAACTGGTTCAACTGCTTGAGCATGCTGGTGGCTACAGAGGTGTGCCGGGTACGTTTCTACCATAGCGATCTGGGTAAGATGGCCCCTTCCACCATCTCTGCAAGGAAATGCATGTGGTGCCCACTGCCAGGATCTCAGCCTGCCCTTGGCAGCAGAATCACAATACAACATGCAAGGAAATGCATGTGGTGCCCACTGCCAGGACCTCAGCCTGCCCTTGGCAGCAGAATCACAATATAACAATGATTCTTTTACATGACAAAAAAGGAGACCCCATTCCTAATGTGCTCTCCCTGTATCCAGAACAACTGACTCAATTATAGTGGGGTTCATCATCTTCTGTCTTTGATGGCTTCATTCCTTTCGTGTTGAGGATGAAGCAGAGTTAGGACATAGCTCTAGCCCCTGAAGATGCAGCAGGTCTCTGGCAGCTAAGTCTGATGTCCTCCTGGCATCTTTGCCCAGTGCTCCTTTGGTGGCTCCATGCTGAGGCCGACTCCCTGTTTGCAGGTGGTAAAGAAGAAACACCGGACCCGCATGTTGGAGTTCTTCATTGATGTGGCCCGAGAATGTTTTAACATCGGGAACTTCAACTCCATGATGGCCATCATATGTGAGTGTCCAGGTACAGATGGGCTTGCTTGTGCCACTGGCTTCTCCATGCCCTGACTTCTGCTCAATGTCCCTTCAGCTGGCATGAATCTCAGTCCGGTGGCCCGGCTGAAGAAAACGTGGTCCAAAGTCAAGACAGCCAAGTTTGATGTCTTGGAGGTACTGGCGTCTGATCCCTCTGTCATCTTGGGTTGTGCAGAGGGTCCTCAGCAGCAAGGGGTGGTATCTTTCCTGTCCCTCGCACACATGGAACTGCCCTTGGTGGTAGTGGGCATGTGAGCTCTCCTTTGACCTTGTTAAGTTGAGCAGAATCAACACCTAAAGTGAGCTCATAATTTTAGGAATTGTAATGTTAAAAAAATATCCGTGGTTTTGGCTGGTCTTATGCCATCCCTATGAAAGGATCATTTGGTCCCAAAGAGGTCGTGACCCACAGGCTGAGAAACTCTGCTTTAATGGCTGGCCCATGGAACCAGCTGTGCATGCTGGGCTATAACACTCCTGTGTAGCCATCCAAAGCCTGCTAAGGGCTTTTCCTCCTCATGTTGACCGCTGGGCTCCCAGGACCACATCTTCTCCACTTCTCTCATACTCTACAGAAGGGCATTCTGCACCAGTTTGAGGGACTTACTCTGTCTTCCCTGTGTCTGCAGCATCATATGGACCCCTCCAGCAACTTCTGCAACTATCGAACAGCCCTACAGGGGGCGACACAGAGGTCCCAGACAGCCAACAGCAGTCGTGAGAAGATCGTCATACCTGTGTTCAACCTCTTTGTGAAGGACATCTACTTTCTGCACAAAATCCACACCAACCACCTGCCCAATGGGCATATTAACTTCAAAGTGAGCCCAGCTCCTTGAGGTCCAAGCATGGGTGGGGCAGGCAGAACCTTCCAGAGCTACTACAGCCACCTGATAGTGGCTTTGTAGCAGGGGCTGGTTCCAAGCCTTGCTTGAGGTCTAGGAGACCTGCCAGGTGGGTCAGGGCTGCTGTTCAGCCTTAAGATGTGAGGAGCAGCCCCTGTCTTCCTAGGAGGGTAACAGCCAATCATGGAGCTTGTTGTATTTATCCAGGATCCTGGTACCAGTGTGCTGACTCCACTAAGGAGTCAGAGGAGCCATCCCTAGGGACTTGGGGGTAAAGAGGGATTTAGGTAGAAGGGACTTGAGCAAAATTCCAGAGAAAGTGAGAGGAACCAGCCTGGTGGGCTGGGGTGCCTGGCCAAGGGTGGGGAGCAAAACAAAGGTACCCGGGGAAGTATAAGGTAATTAAATAAGGAGTAAGTTGAGTCCTGTGCATTGATACCAGTGCCATGGTAAGGAACACAGTAGCGTATCCTGCTGGTATCCCTGTGCTGGGTATGGCTAGGGGATGCCTCAGGTTGGAGTCACAGGTCCCCGTGCAGGAGGGGCATAGGCCCTGCTGTAGCCTGATTGCCTATGCAGAGGGCAAGGCAGAGTGGCCTCAGGTATTTCTGATGCTGTACAAGCTGCCATGGTATTAGCCAAGCGGGCGCTGTCATCTTCTTCCTGCTGGAACTAATAAGCGGTAGACAGATATAGAAGCCCTATCTCTCTCTGCCTCTGACAGTCGGCTTTAAGCTCCTTCAGGTGATAATACACAACATCCTTTTGGTGATTTTGTCCCTTCAGAAATTTTGGGAAATTTCCAGACAAATCCATGAGTTCATGACATGGACACAGGTAGAATGTCCTTTTGAGAAAGACAAGAAGATTCAGAGTTACCTGCTCACAGCACCCATTTACAGCGAAGAAGGTAAGAGTATCTCTTTGATAGCAGACCCACATCCCCGTGTCCACAGCCTACCCATCTTCCCAGGTGCACAGCACACCCACTTTCCCTTGTTCGTATACCCACCCAGGCCCTTTGACCTCTTCAAGTAGCCCTAGGAGACAGTCAGAGATCAGTTAAGAGTCTCTGAAGGGGTAACTTGCTAGAGCCCACCTGTGGGGATGCTGGCTCTCAGGGGCTCTCCATCCCTTAGCTCTCTTCATCGCCTCCTTTGAAAGCGAAGGTCCTGAGAACCACATGGAGAAGGACAGCTGGAAGGCGCTCAGGTAGGACATGCCAGGTACATCTGGGCCTAGAGAGGGAGAGGGTGAGCATGGGCAAGAACAGAGATGGTCTTCCCAGTGGACGTTTTGGTAGGATGTTGAACACTGGGTTGGGCTTGGGCTGTCTTCTCCCAGATCTGGGCTTGTCCTCTGCCTGCTCATGGAGCCTGATGCAGTCCTTTCTGTCCATCTGCAGGACCACCCTCCTTAACAGAGCCTGAGGATACAGCGTGCAGATGGCGGATGAAACATGATGAGCGAACCAAGTTCAAAGGGTGATAGATGTGGGATGAGAGTGGAGTAGGCCTCACTGGCTGGGGTCCATTTTGTATATAACTTTTATGAAAAAGAAAATGGTAATTATTCCATGCATCAGCCTTTGGCACTTAAAAGTTTTTTTTTGTTGTTGTTATTATTTATTTTAAACAGGGCAGGGCCCTGTTTTGGGGAGGGGCGGGAAAGAGTATCATGGGAGATGGTAACCATGGTAACATCTTATTCTAATGAAATGTAGATTTTTATTTTCTACTTTTGATGATTAACATCCTATGAAAAAATTAAAATAACCCAACCAAAACCAATGTGAGCCCTGCCTGCTCGGACGCCTCTCCAGCCAGTGTCTCTGATGTTGGGGTTAGTGCCTTACAGGGTGCTGGGGGTCCAGTCTTCCTGTTCCATTGTTGGAGCTGCAGCCAGCTCTGTCCTGTGCCACAAGAAGCCCACTCACAGCGGCCTGGGCTACTGGGTTCCCACAGGAAGGGCTGGAGTGGCCAGGAGATCTCGTGTGCACACTTCTGGAAGGGAACCTTTACATACAGGCTTTCCAAAGTTTACATTTTCATTTTCCTTTATCAGGGATTTATGGGGTTGGGAGGGGCAAGCGGATGCCTGGCAGCATATTTTCTGTGAGAATATGTTTGGCAAATTGTTCTTCAATTGTGTTTTAGAAGAGAGAAAGTTCTAAGACAGTATAGGGAAGGCATTGTAGCATTGACGATCTGGGCCACACCCGAGCCGTTGGCACTGCAGGGAAGAAAGTCAGCATCTGGAACTGGTGTACAAAGGAAAAATAAGATGGTGTGTGGCAGACAGCCTCCCCTCCCTCTGATAGGAGTCCACCCCCATGGGTAATCTGAAACTCAGTTAGCCAGGCAGCCCCCCCATGCTGGAGCACTTCCAGATCAAACTGTCCAACATGGAGTGATGTATGTCTGATCCGAACAGGGGAGTGTGGTTCATCTTTTATGTCTGATTTCCTGGCATGAACCCTGGGTCTTACTGATCATGGGTGGGATGGCTCTGTCCCTCAGACAGCAGGAGATATCTATGCTGATATTTGCTGGGCTTGGGTGGGAGCTGCCTTCGAGAAGCCCGTATAGCATGGTTGGTCCCAGAGTTTCTGTGGACATTCTGGAGATGGCTGTCCAGGCCATATGGAGGTGGGCTAGGTGGCCACCCTCAGCCTTGGGGAGCTGAGTAGTTACACTGTATTGTCACAGTGTGCTTGCACTTTCAGACCTTCTAGCTAGTACAGATTGTATATTGATAGTACATATTGATTTATGTCTTTGAGAATAAAGGCTGGACACTCGAGAATTTATATTTGGAATATAATGTTAGAACATTTTCTGTACATGTGTTAAGAGCCTTCAGTCTATGTGTGCTTCAGGGGTCACTGGTTCTAGTACCTTCTTGAGAAAGTGTCTACATTGCTACTTCATTGCCCCGATTTGATGCCCTTCATTTGATGTTTTGGTATTTGGAGCTGATCTTTGATTATAAAGCTGTACCATATGCAGGATGTCAGTTGTGGTGTGACTGGATGTACTTGCATCAATAAAAGAACATGTTTGCTCTTCTTCCTTTGCCTGTGTTGTGTGCTGAGGAGCCTCGAGTTGTGGGGGGCACTGCGGCCATTGTAGCCTTCCACGCGGGGGACCTCAGCAAGTTTTATTTGCATCTGAACCTCATTCTGGCAAATGGCTTTTCAGGTGATTAATGTAAGACGAGAGAAGGATGCACAGGATGAGTTTTGAAGTCTTGCTTTTATCCAAGAACATGTCCAAGGATGTAGTGTCTGATCATCTAAGTTAAGGACTTCTCATTAATAATAGTCATAATCATTTGCCTGTGGGGCTGCTGTGTCCTGCAGGAACCTGCCATACCTTCCTGTAAAGCAGATGGGACCTTTGTTGTAGTGATTACACTGTAGCCACCCAGAGCTTGGTCAGCTGGCAGAGAAGATCCAGGGTCCTGAATGGGAAGCCATGCCTCCGTTTCTCCAGCTTGTCTACTCCTACTGAGAACACACCCCAGGCTGGATGAGGTCCTCTCTACAGTTCTCAAAGGCCTCACCCTGAACCTTCAGTACCAGCCTTGCTCATTCCCACAAGACCAACACTGCCCATTGGAAGCACACTGTGCAGGATCCACTCCATTGTTAAATCTAACAGTATACATGCTATGCAGGTTGGTTTAGATCACCTAATCATGGTTTAGATTAACATAATTTCTATCATTCTCAAAAATGAAGTCATGATAACGTAAGTAAGGTGAGGAAGTCCTTCCCCACCCCATCAGCAAGAAAAGCATTCCAGAAGTATCAGTATAATCAATATAGCCCAGTATAACCAGGACACTCAGTATGGATATTCAACAGAGTTGTGTAAGCAAATCTATAGACGGGCAAGAAGGCAAATAATGTCCTTTTCCATTTCCGGCACCATGGAAGGTGATGCTATTGCCTGCAGAAAATGACTAATATAGTTATATAAAAGTCATAAATCCAAGTGGATTCAGGAGAACACAGGACAATGTTGAAGCCAGATTTTGCCTTGAAGATCGGGGCCACATGCTCAGGTGTGTGGGTTGATGAAGAAAATCTGAGGCACATGTGACCTCAGCCCATATGACTGGCATTTCAAAGCAAGCAAACAAAAACATCACGTAACAGCCATCTTTAGAAACAATGTTCTGCCTTGACCAAGGTTGTCAAGGAAAACTATTTTGAGGCTTGTCATAAATGGAGACAGGGAAAACTTTCTGCTGATAATTTAAAACTATGCATCGGTGAACTTTCCCAAGTCTTAGGGCACAGGTCAAACACCAGTGCACCACACTGAAGTTTTAATATGACCCTCAAATGTCACCATCCCAAAGAACCAAACCATTGACAAATAACTCCAATGTTTAAACTCACTTTTAACCTTTATTTAAAATTCTGCTAAATGTGCCTTTTGATTATTTTATACATTTGATCATTGTAGCTTTCACTGCTGGATTCCTTGTTTGGATTTGTCTTGCAGCATTGGAGACTGAACCCAAGGCCATGTGTTACGTAAGTGCTCCGCCACTGAGCAACAGTACCACGTCTAAATACTCTATTTGGTTCTTTTTCAAATTGGTTTGGCCATAACTTTGAGAGAATTAGTAGAATTCAACTCAGAGAGCCCAAAGTTGAAAAATAAGGTCATGAGCCATAGAGGTTATTTTAGCTCAGGTTAGCAGAATTATAGGAGAGAATGGGGGCAAAGATCATGTTTGAATTTTTCACAACTCATAAAAGAGACAAAAATCCAAGGAGTCTAAAAAAGCTCATACAGGATCGGGAAAAGCATATCTATATGTAGAAGTCAAGAAAGATACCGAGTAGAGATGGAGAGCAGATCTGGAGACAGCCGCGGAAAAGCTGGTGAGTTTTGGGGTCCCAGGAACAGCTGGTGAGTTTGGGGGTCCCTGGGACAGCTGGGAGTTTTGGGGTCCCGGGAACAGCTGGTGAGTTTCGGGGTCCCAGGAACAGCTGGTGAGTTTCAGGGTCCCAGGGACAGCTGGTGAGTTTCGGGGTCCCAGGGACAGCTGGTGAGTTTCGGGGTCCCAGGGACAGCTGGGAGTTTTGGGGTCTCAGGGACAGCTGGTGAATTTCTGGGCCTGGGGGACTAAACTGGCAGTTCAGAGCAGGGGAATTGAGACAGCACACCTAGAACAACATTCATGTGGCTGAAGAAAAAGTGCAAGCCTAGAATTGTCTGCTCTTTAAAACTACTTTTTAAAATAAAAATAAGAGAAAATAAGATACAAAATAAAGCAGTTTGCTATCAGTGGATCTTCTTTTAAAAAAAAACCCAAAAAATTCAAAGAAGGACTCTTAACCGTTAACATAATCCACATGTACAAGTAATTTCCAGATGGACTCCAAATGGGAGCTTGAAAATCATCAGAATAGTCTAAAAGAAAACACGAAAAATTCTTTTATGTTTCTTAAATTAGACATTCATATTAGTAACTGTATATGCAAAACACTGAATACACACAATATGCAAAGGCTCAAAAACAAGGAATCAGGTAACAAATGGTCTAATCAAAAATGGGTGATGGATATGAACAAAGATTACTTAAGAGAGGAAATAAAAGTGGTCAAGAAATACCATAAAAAGCACTCAGCTTCCTTAGCAGTCAGGAACATGCAAATTAAAACTACTTTAAAGTTTTATTTTACCCAAGCTGGAAAGGCCAAGATTAAGAAAATGTTTGACAACCAATATCGGTGGATGTCGGCAATAAATAAATAAATAAATAAATAAATAAATAATAAATAAAACAAATAAAACCCTTATCACTTTAGGTGGGATTGAAAATTGGTATGGGCACTGTGAAAATCAGTGTGGAGAATTATCCAAATACTGAACAAAAATATAGTTTAACAGATGACCCAGATATACCACTCTTGACATGTGTCCAAAGGACAAGCTTATTCCACAGTTACGTTGTCCAGCTGTACTTTTTTGTTGCTCAATTCATATTAGCTAGGAATTGGAAACAACTTAAATGCCCTCAACTGGCAAATGAATAATGAAAATGTGGTACACATATGACAGACAGAATTTTATGAAGTTGTGAAGAAAAGCAAAATCATAGTATGTGAAGGTGAATGGGTAGAACTAGAAAATATTATACTGAGCAAAGTAACCCAGACACAATGAGATAAATGTCAAATGCTGTCTCTTATTTGTGGGCCTCAGCTCTGAATTTTAGACTTATAACTGGAAGTGAACAAGGACGCTAGGAAAGTAGAAAGTGATGCGAAGCGGCAGCTCTGGGGATATGAAGGATGGAAGAAGAAAATGGGGGAGGAGCTTAACTGGAGAGAAGGGGAGGAGCTTAACTGGAGAGAAGGGAGGGTAAGTCAAAAGAAGAGAGGAAGGAGAGACAAATGGCACTAAGGGAGTTTTAAAAATCCACAGGAAAACATGATTTTATCATTATTAAAATATATGTATAATGTGCACATGTATATGCGCGCCACCTCCATTTTAACAGAGTTACACCGTGTTAGAAGACAATGCTCCTTTAAGAGTTCTAGATGAGGGCTGGAGAGATGGCTCAGCAGTTAAGAGCACTTGCTGCACTTGCAGAGGACCTGGGTTTGATTTCTAGCATGCACATGGTGGCTCACAACTGCCTGTGGACCCTCTGCAGGTATGAGGTACATGAGGTACACAGGCAAACATGCAGCCAAAGCGCATGCACGTAAAATAATAAATAAAAAAACAAGAAGTCATAGATTAATAATAATAATAATAAAAACCACTACCAGGCAAAGAAGCCCTCCCTCCCAGTTGTTGGCCAAGAAACTGCTGGAACAGGACAGGCTATTGCCATTGCCTTTGGTTGCTTCCAAGAACTGGAATGTAAGACGCTACTGTTGAAGACACTACATACTTTAGGTAGAAGAACTGAGCTACAACTTGTTGCAATGGGGTTTCTTGGTCCCAGGCAGCCAGAGTCCCAGACCCTGCCACGCCAGACCCCTTAGCCCGCCGCTGCTGCTCAGGCCCTCAGAAATGACTCAGACGCTTATATTAACTTCATGCTGTCTGGCCTATGGCTCAGGCACATTGCTAGCTAGCTCTTACATCTTAAATCAACCCATTTCTATTAATCTGTCTGCCACATGGCTCGTGGTTCACCTGTGTTCCTACATGTTGCTCCTTTGGGCTTCAGGCTTGGTCTGTCTCTGACCCTACCCTGCTTCTCCTACCTATGCTCTGATTTCTCCTCCTTTTTTATGGTGCCTGTCATGGCCCAAAATAGCTCCTTTATTTAAAGATTGATATTCACAGCATACAGAAAGACATTCCCACATCACCTCCCCTTTCCTATCTAATCAAAAAGGAAGGTTTTAATTTGGCTTCTGGCTTGGTCTAATGGTTAAGATTCTGCGCTCTCACCATTGCAGCCCAGGTTCGATTCCTGGTCAGGGAACTAAATAAATAAATAAATAAAAAGAGAGAAAGAATGGCGCTTCCCAAGATCCCAGCAGCCCCTTATCAATGGGGTTGGCCACTCCCCCTTCAGGGGCCCGGGACCCTGGGTAAGCATCCTTGGATCTTATCAGCTGACACCTGAATCCCACCACAACTGACTCGGAAACCTCCTCCTCGAGAACTGTCTCTTATAGAATCTGAAGGAGCTATGCAGGCTGCTGAGAGAGAAAAGCAATTAATAGTCTTATTCAGCTGTAAAGACTGTAAACTTTGAGAGTAACTAGCCTGGAAAGATCCCCAGTGGTTTAATTGGGGCAACAACATATCTTAGGATAAACAACAGTTATCTAATTGGACTTATGGCCTCAACAGGTGGGAATTCATGTAGTATAAACCTGGTCAACTACCTGTGGTTGGAGATGTCATTGACTCCAGAGGAGAGTCTACTATTGTCATTTTCCTAAGCAATATAGATTCTAACTGTATTCTAAATACTCATCCTTTTATCCACAGGTAAGTGTAGCTCTCACCCCCTTACTGAAGACTCTGCTTCTTTGTAGCAGGCAGAGGCAACTACAGAGACCTACAACTGGTCGAAATGCAGAGAATAAGTGGCCAAGAGGAACCCTGCCTCAATGGACACAATCACAATGCAACTCTGCTTCTAAGTCTCAGGAAATATCACGAAAGAAGTGGTGGAAAAACTGGAAGAGCCAGTGGATCAGGACACCAGCTGTCAAGTGTCCTCTAGGTATGTCAAGCATACTAGACCCATGAAATTTCAATGATATGGTTGGCTATAGGAGTCCTACCTAATGACAACACCAGTTGACATGCCAACATGGATGGTGTTCATTTCACGAGGCCCCAACCTAGATAAAGAGCTGCAGAAATCAATGACTGATGAGAGGTTTCTTCTAGGGATGAAGGTGTTGATTGACTGAAATGGTCAGCTATAAACATGCACATATGAGCAACACTAGGTGGTTCTACACACACACACACACTCAAACATACACAGAGAGTCATAAATTCAAGAGAGAATTGGGAGAAAACCCAGGTTCTCTACAAGAGCGGCACATGTTCTTATCTGCTGAGCCATCTTTCCAGTCCCCCCAAACTCCTAGTTTCTACAACCTTCTACAAATGGAATAAAAGAGAACTTGTGTTACTCTCCTTGGTGTATGAGACAGGGACTTATGCAGCTCAGTGCTGTGGGACAATGTTCTTGTATACTGTAAAGAATTATTACTCAGCATTTTATCATTTTAATAAAATGCTGATTGGTCAGTAGGCAGGCAGGAAGTAGAGGTGGGGCAGCCAGGCTAGAAGAATTCTGGGAAGAGAAAAGGCAGAGCAGCAGATGTCAACTAGACACAGAGGAAGCAAGATGAGAATGCTGCACTCAGCATGGGTACCAAACCACATGGCTAAATGTAGATAAGAATTATGCATTAATTTAAGTGTGAAAGCTAGATAGTAACATGCTTGAACTACTGGCACAGCAGTTACTATAACAGTAAGCAACAGTAAGTCTCCAAGTCAACTATCTGAACATCAGCTGCTGGGTATTTGAGTTTCTGGTCAGGAAAGAAACTTCCGACTACAGCCCAGCTGACTCTAAACCTGGCTCTTCTTTTAAAAACATTTAAAATGTATTTTTATTTTGCACGTATGGGTGCTTTGCCTGCATGAATGTCTGTGCAGCATGTGTGTGTTTGGTATCCATGGAAGCCAGAGAAGGACATCAGGTCCCCTGGAGCTGGAGTTACAGATGGTTGTGAACTGCCATGTGGGTGCTGCAAACTGAACCCAGGTTCTTTGGAAGAGATGCCAGTGCTCTTAATCTTGGCCCCAACCTGAGGTCTTGCTTAACTTCCCAAATGCTGGGATTATGCCTTCAGTTCCACCCCCAGCCTTGCTCTTTACAATAAGGACTGCATTGGCCATTTGGGAGACTTGTGTGTTTTCATAGGAGCTTTAGGACTTTAAAAACATGATTTTGTAAAGAATTCATTGCCATTTTGATGAGGACATGTTAAATCTGTACTGATTTTAGTAACACAGTCATTTTAACAGAATTGATTCTGTTAGGGCAGGAGGAGACAATACAAGGTGGGAAGAGACAGCAGTTCAGCCCTTCCATTTTGGCCTTTTCTGTGCTTTCCCTATTCAGACTGAGAATTCCTGGAGACAGGATTTTCCCCTACCAGCCTAAGGATTCAGTAGTGGTGAGAAGTGGCTAGGGCTTGTTCCTTTGTCTTTCTGATTTTTAGTTTTACCACAGTATCTGGCTCTGGGCTTTTATTTTAAGACTGATTAGGATATGTGCGATATCTGGCATCCAACTTTTGGGGTAGAAATTCACACAAAAAAGCCACTAGCATAGGCTGGAGCTACACATGGCTAGAGTCGCAATCCTGCTGGCTAGGTGTTTCTTTTGGAGTTAGCCTCTCACCACCAGACAGCTCTGCTTTTAGGCAGCTTCTGCTACATGTATTTCTTCCTCACAATTCCCTGGGTACATTTTCCTGACAGTGGGTTTCCTCTCCTGTGGGTTGTGGCTTTCCCTGTACCTTCTCCTTTGTCTGCTGCCACACTAGGTAGTTGCCTCACTTCACCATAATTTGAATCATCATTGTCAGCAGATTTGGTGAGTCAATTGGGATTTCTTAGAGACAGAGTTTTTATCCCTTGTTACAAAATGGGGAACATTATTGTAATGGAAGGAGTTTGGTCTCTGATAATATGTTGGACAGTATGAAAATTGAATCATTAAATGAAAAGATAATTAATTAGATGGGATTTATGTAATGTCTATTATAAATATTATTTGTTTGATCATTTCTGTTTTAAGATTTTAAAAGTTGGTTAATATGAGTGCCAAGATAAAAGTTTTCTAAAACTTATTTTAAAAAGATTATGGAGATATTCAGACTCAGACAGAGGGATTTAAAGGAGAACCAATCTCAACATTGCATTATAAGGTTACAGAGAAACAGCCTAAGGCTTTCAAACAGCCAGCCTTAATTTATCCAGTAACCTTACAGGAATTGCCAAATGATAGATATCCTCTAGACTGTGTAAGAGTTCGGTGGACTCCTGTGAAAATATTTGTTTTGAGGAGATTTAAGGAAGCAATAGTCTGATAAGGCATACACTCTCCTGTGAAGCAAATGTTAAACTTACGGTGAACTTGTAATAGAATTATTCCTCAAGACTGTACAGATTCAGTTACTGCAGTCTTGGGGGATGGTCCCCAATTACAGTGAAGGACTTAGTGGAAGGATGAGACTAAGACCATTCAAAAACAATGCAGGACTAGAGGTATTGAAATGGCCCAAGACCAGCTTCTTGGGAGGGGAGATTATGCTAATGTGGAAAGGTAATTTTTATATGATGACCACACCCTAGAGCTTTATACCTCATGGCAGCCTTGAATGTTTGGGATAGAATTGAAGAAGTAAGGGAAAAAATGAGTCATTCACAAAAGTTATACAAGGCTCAAAAGAAACCTTCATCGATTTCTTGCTATGGCAATAGTTTAGGAAGCTTATAAAATAGGTTTCCATTGTTTTAAAAACATTTTTAGAAATTACTTATCCTTTTCCCCAGCATCCTTCTCAACCCTACCGTACAATTCCCCCTCCCACTTAGAACTTCCTTCCCAGTATTGCCATTTTCTCCTTCATGTTACCTATATTACATTATCTCCCTCACTTAAGATCCTTCTTCCCCCACATGCATGCACACATGCAAGCACACATGCACGCACATACCTTCTAAGGCTTCAACATTAAGGTCCACATATTAGTGGGAATGTGTTGTCTTTCTGTGTCTATGTTGACTCACTCAGTATGTTCTCCAGCTTTGTCCATTTACTTGTAAATTCCTTGCTTTCATTTTTCTTTGTGGATGAATACAATTCTATTGTATATAGGTACCATATTTCATTGTCATTCGTCAATTCATGGGCATCTAGATTGTTTCCATGTCCTAGATATTGTGAATAGAGCAGCTATAAACATGGATGGGCACGAGTCTATGGCAGGGAAGCCTTTTAGGTATCTACTCAGGAGTGGTACAGTTGGGTCATAAGGTAGATCTAGTTCCAGCTTTCTGAGCTATCGACAGCAGCTAATCAAAATTTTCACTCCCACCAACAATGTATGAGGAGTCTCCATTTCCTACAACCTCTCCAGTATTTGTTCTGTTGTTTTCTTAATCTTAGCTATTTTGACTCAGATAAAAGGAGACTTCAAAGTAATTTTGACTTCTCAGACAGTTAAGGATGGGATATTTTAAAAATATATCTTAGTCATTTGTACTTTTCTGAGAACTCTGCTTAGTTCCATAGCCCAAGTTAAAAACTGGATTGTTTTATTGTTTTTTTTTTTTTAAGTTCCCTGTATATTATAGACATTAATACTTGTCGATGTTTGGCAAAGAACCATACCCATTCTGTTGACTGCCTTGTCAGCACCTGCTTCCTTTGCAGTACAAGGCCTTTTCATTCCGTGAACTCCCCACTTGTCGACTGCTAGCTTAGCTCCCAGACTTCCAAAGTCCTACTCAGAAAGTCCGTACCTGCGCCCACACCCAAGTGGACTTACTATTCTTTCTTCAGCTTCAGGTCAAATATTGAGATTTTTGACCTAGTTGGAATTGGTTTGTGTGGTGATATATATTTAATAAAAACAAACCAAAGCCAACAAGCTAACTTTTTAGGCCTGTCTCTAGGAACTTTTTAACTGAATGCCTCTGAGTCCTCAGCTGAAAAGAAAGTGAGAAAGTGGAAAAGTTTTTATGTTTGTTTGTTTAGGGTTTTTTGTTTTGTTTTTACATTTTTGAAGCTAGGGTTAAAGGTGTGGTCCCCACACCCCGACCTGGCTTGGCTCTGTGGTTGACTTTGATACTTTAATGTTATTAAATATGTATCACCACAGGTTTGTGAAGGGTGAGAGGGGAAAAAGATGTCATTCTTCTACACACATACATCCAATTCCCCCAACACCATTTGAACTTGATGTCTTTCCCTAACATTGTGTGTTTCAGCTTCTTAGAAATTATGTGGCTGTAGACACACAGACTTAGGAGCTGGTGCTTCTATTTTCTTCCCATTCTTCAGTGACTTCCATGTGCTTGTGGCATGCTGTTTTTATTACTAGGTATCTATGACATAACTTGAAATCAGGTTTGGTGATAACTCTGGCATTATTTTTATTTTTCAGACTGTTTTGGCTCCTTGGGAGGTCTTTTGTGATTCCAAACGAATTTTAAGATTCTCCTCTCAGTTTATATGAGTATTGTATTGGAGTTGTAATTAGTATGGCACTGAATCTGTGGACTGCTTTTGGTTGGATAGCCATCTTCATTATTACCCCACAAGTCCATGAGCATGGGTGGTATTTCCAACTTCTGATATCTTCAGTTTCTTCAGTATCCTAAAGTTTCCATGGTAAAAGCCTTTCACTTCCTTGATTGGGCTAAATCTAGGATGTTTTTGAGGCTATAGTGAATGGCTTATTTCCTTACTTTTCCCCTTATGTCTGTTGTTGGTATATAGGAAGGCTACTGATTTTTGTGTTAACTTTGTATCTTGCTACTTCCATGAATTTGTCAGCTGCAAGTGTTTTTGTGGTGGTGTCTTCAGGAGTTTTTATGTATAGTGTTACCATCTGCAAATAAGGGTGCCTATGCTTTCCCTTATCTTGTTTTGCTGTCTTACTACTCTTTCCCTTATCTTGTTTTGCTGTCTTACTACTCTAAGACTTCAAGGACTATTGTTGAACAAGAGAACAGAGAACGGACATCCCTGTCTTGTTAATTTTGAATGGAAGCAGTTTCAGCTTTTCTCCATTTAGTATAATGTTGACTGTGGGCTTGATGTATATTGCTGTCGCCTTTATTGTGTTGAGATGTTTCCTGTGTCTCTAGATTCTCTAGGACTTTTGCCATGAGGGGTTATTGAATTCTTTCATGGCATTTTCTGCACCTAATGAGATATTTGGCTTCTGTCTTTGACTGTATTTATGTGATGGATTACATTTATTGATTTATGTATGTTGAACTACCTCTGCATCTCTAGGATGAGGTTGACTTGACCACTTTAGGTGATCTTTTTAAGTTAGTTTACAAGTCTTTTTTTTTTTTCAAAGCCAATTAAGCAACCTTTATTTACTATACATAGGACTGACTCTCCAAAGTGAGATTTGAGAGTACACTTCATCTCAGGCCTTCATTTAACTTAAAAACATATAAACTTGGAATTTTGTACCATAAGAATTTATTTTGTAGTAGAACATGTGTAAGCAAATCTGAATTTTGTGCTAAAACAACTTATGACCTTATAAAAATGTCTTTTTACCCCAAGATGTAATCAGGCAGGTCCATTAGAAATTCAGACTGAGAGAAAGTGAGACTCCGGCATCTCACTGGATGTGGATATATTACAGGAGGAAGGATCAGTATCATCCATTCCATTGCTGAGGAGGCTCTGGGACTTCCTCAGTACTTTGAGTTTGCTGGTAAGCCATCAGAGCGGGAAAGCAATGCCCTCTTCAGTGGCACAGTGAGATTCAAAGATTTAAGACAGGGGCCTACGGAAACTTGTATTAAATTTTGGCGCAAGGACAAAGTTCTGTGGAAGAGAAAGTGCAGCATGCTGAAGGGGCCGACATACTGGGACAACAACCTGCTTATGGTGGGACTATAGCAGAGATGTGCAGTGGGCTAGGTCTGAAGACACTGAAGGTTTGGATTCTGGTATCTCACGAATTAGGAATCAGACATTTAATATCAGTTTGTTTGGAGAGCTCTTGCAGCAGCCCTAGAGTATAGTGTCCCCATTGGTCATTTCAACAAATGGGGCATTGTCAGAAAGAATGCTCTATGTACAACAAGGGTATACAAACAGAGCCACCTACCAAGTGTCCCAGATGTTACAAGGGCAATCATTGGGCAAAGTAATGTAAATATAAATATGATGCAGACAGCTATCACCTGGTTGCTTTTATTTCCTCATTAGAAAATTCTCAGCCCCAGGCACAAAAGAGTCTTTCCCTAAAATATCTGTCTCAAATGAGAAGGCTATGAATAGGTCACAAATTAAAGTTTCCTGGACTGTACCAACTGAGTCAGTAAAGGCCCAAATTGTTATTTATTGTGAAGAAAACAGATATGACAGAATAATAAGTCCAATGGCAGATGTTTCCATTATTAGGGTAAAGGACATATACGCCATGAATGGGTTCTAACTGTAGGTTCCACTGTGGAGGATGTCAGCGGTCAATTCTATTGTAAAGCATCCTTAGTCATTCTTACTTGGCAGTACTCTTACAGGCACATTGGAAAAGCTAAATTCTTGACTCTTGAAGGCTTATCTAATTAGAAATTGCTAGAACCATACTTGCCACTGATGATAAAACGTGATGGGCAACTAGTAATGAGAATTGCAACCTCACCTCCCAACACTAGGGGGCATTGTTTCATGTCCTGAGCCCATAACAGTTTTATGTAAAATGGATGAACCTGTATTGACTTAACAATGCCTTTAAGTAAAGGCAAAGGGCAACTTGTCCAGGAATTAGAAGAAGAAGAAAAACAACTGGGTCGTAGTGAACCATGCTTCAGTCCATGGAATAGTCATACTTTCATCACTCAAAGAAAAAAGGCTAAAAGAAAATGAAAATCATTGCATGACTTAAGAGTTATTAATTTGTAAATGAGAAAGGTTACAGTCTTATATCCTGGTCTTCCACAAAGCCCTGGATCACTATTAATCAGTAGAATATACTCTTGGTTATAAAAATTGTTTCTATGCTATCCCACTACACCAAGAAGACAGGGAAATAATTGCTTCTTCTGTTCCTGTGAATATCATCACAATCTTTCTCAAAAATGGTAATGGGCAGTGTTGCTTCAAGGGATAAAAAATAGTTCTACTATGTGTTAATATGTATTTCTAGTTTACAAGCCTTTTATTGAGAAAATTTGCACCTATGTTCATCTAGGACAATGTTTCTCAACCTTCCTAATGCTGTGAACCTTAAAACAGTTCCTCATGTGTGGTGACCCCAACCATACAATTATTTTCATTTCTCCTTTATTACTATAATCTTGCTGCTGTTATGAATCATAATGTAAATATTTGATATGTAGGATGGTCTTAGGCAACCCCTTGAAAGGGATCTTTTACCCCAAAGGTTGAAAACCATTAATCTAGGAGATTGTCTTATAATACCTCCTTCCATCCATCCTCCCTCCCTCCCTCCTGCCCTTGCCTGCCCCCCCCCCCCCCCCGGTCTGGCATGAGTATCAAGGTAACATGGCTTTGTAAAAAGAATCCCCAAAAGGCTCTTCCTTTTCTATTTTACAGAATAATTTCTGGTCTATTACAATTAATATTGCCTAGGACACAAAGTAAACTCCACCCAGTGCTGTAAGGTGGTTTACTTTGGAAAATAAGTTCAATATACATACAACTAACCAACCAGGAACTCCTACAGAAATTCTGGTACACTCCCAAGAGACATATTGGGCCCTGCTCATGATACCACTGCTTGTAATAGCAAAAGAAAACAGTAAAAACTATATACAACTAAAAGCTACCAACAATATAACAAAAAACCTGGAAGCACCACAAATATTATGAATAAAATCACTATTATAGTATATTCATGAAATACTAGTCAATAATAAAAACGAATCAATTTGAATATTAACATGGATGAACTTTAAGAACATAATACCTTATAAAAGTTTAAAAAAACATATGAAATAATAACATGAATTCAAAGCCAGACAAAATTAAACAGTGGAGATACACAGAGTTGGGAAAGTATGAAGAAGAACCAGATAGTGACTCTGACAGGAAGAGGGGGATGCACACACTAGAAAAGGCACAGAGGGGCTCGTCACTGGCACCAACAGCAGTGCTGTGCACTGCTGTTTATTACTCATTACCGTCACAACTGCACACTGGGTGCCCTTTTCAACATATAATATTTTAAATAAGAAAGAAATTCATTTACCACATTTTCATTTAGCTTTTGGTAACAAAATACTTTATTGGTACCACTGAATGTAACAAAATACTTTATTGGCACCACCAAATGTAAAAATATAGTGATGATTCATTGCTTAGCTTCCACCTTCAAATAAAAGCTGGTTTTAAAAAAATAGGAGTTAAAGTCAAAATCATTTTATTATCTCAAAACCAAGCCAAAATCCACCTTTGCAAATAATTAAGTTCCCTAATGTTAAATACTGTGTTCATGGTCTTCACAATAAATGTGTATAAAGGAGACACTGGCTTTTCTTATTCTGCAGAAAGCACTTTATACATCTTAAAAATACACCTAAGCACTACCCCGGCTAGAACGCTCAACAATTAGTTGTTATGAAATTGGATTCACTTTAGCACCTAGAAATTTGGCATTTGTAACATTGAGAGTGTCTGACTTAACTGAACAAAATCCACTTTTTGTGAGTTTTCGTGGGTTATATACAAATAGTAGGTCCCTTTTTAAAGGGTTAAAAATTATGCATGCCTTCTACTTTGTCTAGTAAATGGCCCGTTGATAAAATATCCATGTGTGATAAATATTACAGTACAGCCCTGTCAGAATATAATTTCTTATTCATCTTGTCTCATTAATATAACTTACACTTCAGCTAAAATAACATTCAATCTGCACATAACTTTTAAAGTACTCCACGACTCCTCTTTCTATCAGGTTTCTTTCCTTCCCTTTTCTCAGATCAGAGGGATTTTATCATATAATGCATTAAATTACTTTTTTTCAATGAAACTCCTTCAACTGAAAGTATAATACAAATGCAGTCGTGGAAAATACCAAATATTAGAAAATAAATATATATATATATATATATGTACCCATGCTAAATAAGACAGTGCAAAACAAAACCATGCTATAATGTCCTTATCTTCTATGCCTCTTCAGAAAGGCTCTGATGCATCTGGCTTATATAAAAAGATGTTCCCAAACATAGCTATCCTTCTGTATTTCAATGTAATAAGATGCTTTGTTTGAAAGCTCTGCATTTACTTGTTTGTTCAAAGCAATCTACTGCAGCTTTGATTATGTATTTTGAACATGATGGTAACATAATGGCATATTTTATGCAATTAAATTGTAGATTCTAAACTATATCTACTTATCATTGGTTTAAAAACAGGTTTGTAAAGGTGAAGCATCAAGAAGTTAAGGGCTTTGATTTTTGCCTTCTTGATGGACTAGAGATTTCAGATGTGTCATTTAATTATTCTCTGTGGAAAAACACATGTGATCAATAAAAACTTTCATTTAAACACTGAAGTTGACTGACTTAGTGGTCAGCAGGTGATATCTGCTGTACAGCATGAGAACCAATGTTCCCTGTAGGAATGTGTAGGCCAACCCAATGTCAGCCTAGCACACCTGGACCAACCACAGCACAGTTACTAGGCAGAATCTATTTCAAGCTAATTTGGGAACAAATAACAAATTTCATATTATCAACTGTTTCATATTAAAGTACTCACAAAACAGGATTTGCATAAAAAACCTGTGCTTTCTTCTTACAACAAGCTAAACTACAAAAAAAAAAAAATCGTGAAGAACATGAAAAACAGTTTTTCTCTGGAAGAGGCACAGAATTTAGGGCTGCAATTAAGGCTGAATAAACAGTGCTGGTTTATGGTTCAGACTTTAATGTGTTGATGGCTGTCACCCAGCAGCCTCACTGTTTGTTCTGTAAGCCTGTTTGCGAAGATGCATCTCTATTTCCTCCCTGAAGACCATCATTCCCAGGTGGGAGTGAGAAGCCTCATTCATGGCTTTGGACTGGATGCACATCCGGTACTGCTCAGGCGTCAGCTCATCTGCACAGTGTTTCTCATGCCAGAGGTGGAAAAGACCAGGAACTGGAGTCCGAATCACAATAAGATCACTGTGTAAGTACTTCCGATAAAGATGAACATCTTCTCCCCCCCAGCCTTTGACTTCCATGTCGAATCCACCTGCGGGAACAAGACTGACAGTGCAGTGTCTGACAGACAGAGCACAGACAAGCATCTCAAATGCTCTGCTCCAGATGGGGTGGTGTGGCACAACACAAAGGAAAACCTACTTCCAGCTGACATTTAGACCACACGAGTTCAGCATGAGCCGCTGAGAACATGGCCATCACAATACACATTTAAAACATTAAGTTCTACAAAGTCAAAGGGGAAGAAAATACAACTCATCCCGTTAACTCTTTTCCATCCTTCAAGAAACAGGATTTTCTGAGTTATAGAAAATTTTTCATGGGGGAAAACACAAGAAATGAACAAAGATAAAGACAGAGTTTAACACTGGGTGTAGGGATGGTGCACAGGCTGGGCTGCTCTCTGGATGCTACTGCTACCATCTTCATGAGGTCAGCTGAGTCTGTTTGCAACACATGACCACGGCTCCACTGCTGACTACTGACCTTCCCTCACCGGAGGAGCAGTAGGACCATGGGATCCTCACTGCAGTATCCAGCCCTGTCTCCCAACCAGGGACATACAATTCTGAACTAATTGCAGGTGGCCTCCGGGAGAACACAGAAGTATAAAGTGTAGGAAGGACTGGGGGGAGGGGGTACAATCCACTTGGTTGTGGAGGAATCTTTATATATTCTGGGTGCAGATCTTCTTAGTGTGGCTGCTTTAAAGCCACTTATGCTCTGGCCTATAACCCTAATTGGTCTGTAAATAAGCCTAATAAACTCAATGGAATGAAGCCGTTTATCGGGGTCTTTAGGTAAGGGTGTTTAGCAACAGATGGTTTGAAGCCATAGGAATGAACTGGGATTGCCGAAGGAGTTGAGAAGAAGAGTAAGGCTGAGGTTTAAATACTAAGAAATGCAAGTTTTAGAGGTTAAACTTATGCAGAAAAGGGTAAATCAGCAAGAGGCTGAGCAGTGAATTCAGGCAGGGAAAAGCTCTGGAAAAGTGTCAAGATAGTAGCCAAAGGAAGAAGTTGCCAGCTGTGTGTTACTCAATTAGGGGCTTTAAAAAAAAAAAAAGATAAAAAGAAACAAAAATAATCCAAGAACACTGGGTATGGTAGTGCATACCTATAATCCAACACTCATGAGGTAAAGGCAGGGGTCCTGAGTTTGAGGCCAGCTGAGCTACAGGAGTGCCTCAAAAGTAAATAAATAAAGGTTGTGCATGGGGTGCAGCTGGGTCCACTCTCCATATTGAATAAATTAAAGAGAAAGAGAAATAGAGAGCTAGCAGACCTAGCAGTACACCTTATACTCTTATTACCAAATTCTGACGAAGCAGCAAAGCAGGGGCTAACTGCAATGGGTGAAAAGGAGGTTCTTTTACAATTGGGTTCAAGCTAAACAACTGACTTTTAAAAAATTGATTAATGAGCTCTGTCTGCATGCACACCTGCATGCCACAAGAAGACATCAGATCCCACCAAGTGAGCCACAATGTAGGTGGAGCTCGAACTCTGGAAGAGCAGCCAGTGCTAATATACATGCAGACATGGTGCTTGTATACATAAAATACACAAATAAACCAATCTTCAGAAGAAGGTAACAATACAAAGTATGAGGTGCAGAGACACCAGTACTACCATATACTGCTGGGAGATGGTAACAGATACAGGCCTTTTGGGAAGCACCATGGCAATTCCTGAAAAGGTTAACCATAATTGCCTGATGAATTATTTTTCTCCTCCCTGTGACTAATACTTGACATGAAGCAATTTAGGGAAGATTATCTTTGCTCACAGTTAAGGGCACATCACAGCAGATATGGCTGCAGAGGTGTGAGCAGGAAACAGAGTAATGAGTTTTGTAGTTAGATTGCTTTTTTATTCAGTTCAGGAACCTAGCCTGTGGAATGATATGGCCCACATTAGTGTGAGTCTTCCTACATAATTAATATAGAAATCCCTCACAGACATGCCCAGGGTTTTTTTTTCCTTATTGGTTCTAAGTCTCTTCAAACTGATATTCAAGATGAACCATCACATCATATAACCTAGCAGTTCTGCTATAGGAAGTAGAATGAAAACCATAGCTACACAAAAGTGTATACATAAGTATTCAAATTTTCAGAGCAGAAATACTCATAATAGCCTAAAAAAATAACCCAAATACCTACCTAAAGACAGGAAAAAAATGTGGTATAGTCATATAGTGGAACATTTGACTAACAACAAGGAATGAAGCACCCGATAACATCGCACATAGGCGACACACCGGAAAGATCTTGAGTGAAAGAATCAGTAATAAAAGCCCATGGGATGTGCAACTGTAATTATGTTAAGTGCTCAGAAGAGGCAAATCAATAGAAAGTAGATTAATGGGTTCGGGAGTGAGGGAACTGATGGTAAACGGAGAATAATTACTAATGGGCATAAGGTTTCTTTTAAAGGTGGTAATAGGTAATAGTCTAAAGTGATTGGTGATAACTATACAAATTAGGTAACTGCACATTCCAAGTTGGTAAATTTCACACGTGATCTGTAAGTCAATATAGTCACAATGTAAAAAATCAGGGAAATGGATTTCTTGCTTTTCCATTATTCAAGTACTAATGATAGAAAACCAGGAGCTAGTTATAAAAGTGAATTTATCACGGATTAAGAATATCACAAGACATATGCAATGGCTTCCATTACATCATGAAGTAGAGACATTAAATGACCTCGAGTTACAGGGTTCACGTTACCTTTCTTTACCAAACTACTCGAAGGCACTTGTCTTTTTCGTGAAGAGCTAACACTGAGGGAGAGGAGACTACGCCAGGCCTTTTACCACTGGGGGCTAGAGGCACACCACTTCTCCAGCCCACCCCAGAGTCTTAATATTGGGACTCTGCATAGTACTTTCACAGAAAACTAAAAAGGGTTTAATCTCTAAAGGAGAAAGAGGAAGCCCTTTAACTAGATACTCCATGATTACTTGTGGCTGTGATACCTACTGACACAACCGTAAAGTTATGGAAACTCTGGAAAAATCCTCCAAAGAACTGTAACACTGCAACATGTCCTCAAGTGTTTTCTTAACAAGGTGTGTTTTGTTTGTAAAAAAAACTAGTAAATTTAGTTTTTACCATTATAACCCCACTTTTACTAATCTAAGACATTAATTGTAAACTCTTTACCTTTCATATTTCAGATATAACCCCTACAATTTAACCAAAAGTACTCAAATCTAATACTTCTTGGGAAAATTCCACAAGGCCTAGAATAAAGACATCAAGTTTTATCCTTATATGTAATGTATACATACCAACGGTCAGGAAATCTGATTGATATTGACAAGTCATCCCAAAGCCAAAATCTCTCCAAAAACCAGAATCCTTTTTATGAACCTTAAGTTAAAAAAGAAAAAAAAATTCAGTTAAATCTTTAATAACTAGAAGTTTTAATCAATAAACAAACCATTTTACAAAAGGTATTTTTCTTGTCATGTATGTCACTGGCAAAGGATCATATGTACTTACACTGTTAAAACCTTACAAATCAAATAATTATTCCAATCTGCATGAGCACAGAATTTCATGCACAGAATTTTTATCATACGCAGTTTAACTGAACTCAAGGCCTGTGCACAGTTCAAGTTGAGGTTACTAATAACAAAACAACATGGCCCTGTTATTAAGAGATTCATGATAGGATAGGAAGAGTTAAGTGTATTCAAGCCACAATGTACCACGATCTCCTGTACACATACATGCTATCTGGGTGTTTCCCAGCACCTACTTCTCTAGTTTCTTTGGTATAGTTTTGTTTTGGTAATATAGCCTGTACATTTTAGGAAACTCTTGTCGCCTGTAGCTTCTCAACAGGGTATAAACATTTTGTACCCGTGAGACAGTTTTACTCTGCTTTGTGCAAGTTTATTGTTAACAGGCATTAACACAGAATTCAAACCAACAAGCTAAAAATAAGGGTTGTTGGGCACTTTATATCTTATTACTCTTTGGAGAGGGTTTTTAGAAAAGGCAGCTTGTTCTTTTTATGTGGCATAAACAAGGAGTCAACAAACTATAGGCCTAGTCTACCTCTTGCCTGCCTCCTGCTTTATATGTAATTTTATCATGAAAAAGACAAATGGAGCTTTTACAATCCAGGGAGAGAGAGCTGCATAGTTACAACTGGACCATTTGGCCGAGAAAGCCTACAATCTCTGCCATCAGCTCTTTACAGAGTTAGTTGGCCAACAACTGGTAAAGGGTACAAATAGAATCCTTCCTGTCATGAAAAGAGCCAACATTAAACAAAGTTGTTGCTGTTGCAGTTCAAGTGGAGAATCACAAAATTAGGTATTTATATGAAAATAGCAAACCAATACATACTCATTTCAAAAGGGGATCATTTCAAAAGGGGATGCCACATGCCAAGATAGGGGAAACATGGCAGAGGAAAAGCCCACACTTCCTGTCTTCACTCCTATGGGGCAGTTCTTCCCCTGGGGAAGGATAGAGGCTGTTGCAGTAAGGTAGAGCTCTTGAGAGGAGAATGAAGAACTGGATGCTTAGCTTTCCCAAGTGAAATAGCTGAAGGTGAAGGCTTCTGGGAGCGGCAGACAGAGATCAGCATGATCCTAAGGACAGAGTGGTCAAAAGTAGGATGCAAGGATCCGAGGCAGCCCAGGAGCCGAGGCCTGACTAGGCATCTAAAGCAGAGCGTGTGGAGAGGGACTGTGGTTTACCTCCCTGAGGCCTGGGTGACAGTCATCCTTGGAAAATGTGGGGTTCTGTAAGATAACAAAGGAGAGGAGTACCCAGCACAGTACCTATGGCTGTTCAGGCCCCCAGTCTGTGGCGTGGGTAAGGACATAAAGGTAGGGGAAGCTAAAGAAGGTACCTTGTCCAAACTGCAAAACATGGCAGACACTGATGGTAGAAAGGAAGCCACAAGTTGAAATCTGACTGACAATGGACCAAGGTAGAGATGTCCCAGGGGAAGAGTTCAGACAAAGCGACAGTTCACAAAGGCCTGCAGCTAAGATCCATAGGGATTAGGATGTAAGACTCAAAGAGAGCTATTGTAGCCAACTGTCTACAAACATAATCTTGTAGAAAGCTGTGAAATAAATATTTTAGGGTCTAAGGAACATACAGTCTGTCCAGTTCTTATAGAGTAGTCTGTGCTCTAGTAAACTTTATTATTGACACTAGAATTTCAACTACATATAATCTTCATATGAGATAAAATATCAATTTTCAAACCACCAACATTGTAAACATAACCTTCAGTCTGTGGGCTATATATATAAGGAACACACCAGGCATGGTGGCGCTTACCTTTAATCCTGGGAGGCAGAGGCAGGTGGATCTCTATGAGTTAAAGGCCAGTCTGGTACGTAGTGAGTTCCAGGGCCTGGCCCAAACTGTATAGTGATACCTTGTCTTAATATATATCAGTTCAACACTAATTAAGGAAGGATAAATTTTAACCAAAAACCACAGCTGTTGACCCCTGGCCTAGGCTAAGCAGGACCCTGTTACTGGCCCTGTGTGTTTGGTCACATGGTTGGGCCTTTATCCTAAAAGCAGCAGAACTTCTCTGAAGAGCTGGAGGAACAATGCTTTTGAAATGCAAGTGCCAAGTAAGGAGAGTAAATTAGTAAGGACAAGGAGGGAGGACGTTCAGGAAGCAGTGATTCTGAGAATGTAAAGCTGGGGGTGCTCAGAGAACAAAGAGAGTGGATGGAAGTAGAAAGGAGTTAGGGATGGACACGAGTCCCAGTGTCGGATGGGTGGGAGTGAGGACTAACGGAGGATGATCCAAGGCTGCAGTCCTGAGTTGAGGGGTCAGTGATGTGCCACCCCTACAGGACCCAGGAGAAGGGCTGACCCAGAGAGGCACAACGTGGAGCTGGGCTCAAGCCACTTAAGTAGCAGTCACTTGTGAACACAGATGACAGGAAGATGGAGGTTTCAGAAGTCTGAAGATGCTGCTGTACACAGAGACCAATAACTGTACCAACAGTGCAGACAGTCTGAAGATGCTGCTGTACACTACAAAAGAGAAGCTGGTAGCCCTGAGGACTCTGTTCAGTGGGAACTGACAAAGACAAACTTTGTATTCCCTTCTTCCTGAAGTGGGCATGTTTTGCCCCTTTAAAATATAAAGCTCTCTTACAGCAGGACTTCAAATACTCTAATCATCCTACAGAATAATTAGCACACAGATAGGTCAATACCAGCATACGGTCAGCATTCAATTTATATGCTGAATGAATAACTAAATGAATGTATAAGCACAGTTTTCCTGACAAGAATAAGTTCAATATTCTTTTTCTTTTGAAGTGGTGCTACAGACTGAACCCAGGGTGTGACTATATCAGCATATAGGATAGGATTTCTCATGTAGCCTAGGGTGACCTTGAACTTGAGAGCCATAGTTTCAGCCTCCAAGTACTGAAATTACAGGAATGAATCACCATGCCTGGTTTAAAGCTTAATATTTCTGTTAATCAAATGTGAATATTAAAGAAAGCAAACTACCTATTTTAACATCTCTACCCCACCCTAACTTTGATTCTATACATCCTATGACCATAAAGGGGATTTGTTCTTTAAATTTAGTTTCTATAAAAACTCTTCAAATGTTAAGTCTAGAGAAAAGGGTTAATCAGTTCTGTTTAGTTTTGAAAGTTACTTGGATTTTTAAATCCAGTTGTTAATACTTACTGCACTGCCCTCACAGTCCTGTGCCCAGGAATTCCAAGTTCACAAAGGCAGGGAGAACTCTCCTGGCAATATGGAGTGACACACATCGACATGGCTACCGCTAAGTCCTGAGCTTTCTGACTGTCATTGTTTTCTTTCCTCAGTTTCTACATCTGGTCCAACAACACCTATGAAATTAACACCTTTTGCACATCTAGAATCACCCCCCCCCCCCATCTACTGTAAAAGCCCTACCAACTGCCTCTTGCCAGTTAGTCTTTCTTCTCTCTCAACGCTAGCACACATGCCGTGCAATGCAAACTGCTTTTAGTGGTTCCGCTAATGCTATGTGACCTGATCTGTAGTGATGGTGATATGTTGTATATTTAATAAGTCAGCTTGGAATATCAGAGAACAGAATCACCCACAGTCAAGCCATGAAGGTCAGAGCAGTCACCCACACCTTTAATCCCATCACTCTGGAGACAAAGATCTTTCTGTATTTCTCTGAGTTCAAGGCCTAACAGCCAAACAGTAATAGCTCACACATTTAGTCCTAACTCTAGGATTCTGATGCAGAGTTGAACCCAGAAGTCAAACAGCTGGGCGGGGAAGGTATTTACAGGAGCAGGCAGACATTCTGTAGGAGCGACCAGCCAGGTGGAAGACTCTTGAAGATAGATAGCATTTACCTTCTTCAGCCTGAGAAATTGCTGGGAGAGAACTGACTGTGGTCTGAGGTCTGTTTCCTCTCTCTGATATCCCAGATTTCCTCAATATCTGGCTCTGGGTTTTTATTATATGCTGACTAGAGTTTGTGCAACACTGGCCCAGCATTGTGCCTCCACTGTGCCGGCTGTGTTCTGACCACCTTGAGACTCAGCTACTGCTTAACTGCCTCCTTCCAGCCACCCCATGGCTGTCAACAGCCACATCCCTGAAATGCCCTTTTGACTGAACACAGCACAGAAATCACTTCATCAGTTTTACAACTTAGTTTGTTTTAATTGTATTCTTTATCTGATTTTATTTTTGTCTTCTTCTAGAATAAAGAAAGGGCCTTATGAGTAAGGTAGGGTTATGGGTGCTTGGCACAGAATAATCCCCGACTATTAGATGAACTCATATAACAGGCAGTTGGTGAAGTGCCACAGGGTAACCACGGGGCACAGTGCCTTGCTCCCTTGCCCCCAGTCTGATACAACAGCAGCACAGCAAAGCTCTCATCTGTCAGGGCATCCATCACACAGGCTGTCAGGAGGATTAAATAAGTTAACACATAGGCTAAATGGAGCAGTTTCACACACACAGGAAAGAGCACATAAACACTAGCTGCTATTACAATGTCACCTATTTGGGCACAGCGTTACATATTTGTGATGCCAGCTCTTGGAAGACTGAATCTTACGTCTGAGGCCAGCTTTGGTTAGACAGTAAGTTCAAGGCTATATAGTAAGACTCTGTCTCAAAAAGAAGGAAAAAAGAAAAAAAGAAAGGAAGGAAGACAGGAAAAAAGAAAAATTTCAAAACAACAATAATAAAAGTCATTTGGAAATATACCAGGTCACATGTTTTGTTTTCTTGTTTGTTTGTTTTTTGAGACACTGTGTAACTGGCCCAACTGTCCTGGAACTTGCTTTGCAAACCAGGCTGGCCTTGAACTCACTGAGATCCACCTGTATCTGGCACCCTAGTACTAGGATTAAAGGCACCACCACCCAACTACATGACTCAGTTTTTAATGTTCCATTTCTTCTATACTTACACTTTGGTTTTTATTTACATTTTATGCCCTCCCTCTGGCACATAATACTCACTACAATAACTACTATTAAATTTCTTATTAAAGTTTTGCTTATGTTTAATGTTGTTAATTTATGCCTACTGCTATTCTAGGCTCAGATTATCTATCTGCTCACCAGAGATCCCAGGAGTACATATTAATGATAGCAGAGGTAAATCTGTTCAAACCTGAAACCAGACAGCTGGCCTACATTCTCACTATCCTTACTTGTATGTCTGTGATTTTTAAAAGCAGTAATTTCACAAAATTATTTTATTCCTCATAAAGTTGATTAACTCTATTTGCGAATTATTGATTTTAATTCATTTTTTTATTATGTGTGGTTACTGTTTATTTTTAGTATTTTAAATATTACATAGATAAAGTTTCTGCCTCAAGTGAAGAGACTGAAGTTTAGAGTTTCAATGACATTGGATTTTAAGAAGTTATGGTCAGATATTTTGCATGATGTCCCTCAGGGTAAGTTTGTCTGAAACTTTTCTAGTGGTTACATTAAGATTGTAGCTAAGGGGTCCTATCTCTTGTATCATACACATCAGGGACACATGAGACTTTTGGTGATGTCATCCTTCATCATTTCTCCTTCTATTATAGGTTCCAGGGATGGAACCTGGGTTGTCAGGCTTATACAGCAAGTGCTTTCACCTGCTGAGTAAGCTCACCCATCCTCCAGCAGCGATCTATGTCATCTTATATGAATGTCTTAAAACCTGTCTGTTGACTTTATCTCACTTTGCAATACTCATATATCCATTTTAATTAATTTAAATATTTTATTCACAACATATTATTAATTATACACAAAACAGGCTTCAGTATGACATTCTCTCTCTCTCACACGTACATACACACACATATATAAAATTTGTTTTAATCATACTCACCCCCATTACCCTCTTCTCTCCCTACCACATCATCTCCTGTCTGTCCTTCCCTTGCCATTCATTTTTAAAAGATTTGGGATATGAGATTAGGTGGATGTGATTGATCATTTGCTACACTGGTCCTATTTGTATGTACGCTCCTAAACAGTACTGGCCTATACATAAGTAAAGGGAATTGTGTGTGTTCACGCTTACTCTGTACCATGGTGCACAAGGTACTAACCCTGGAGATGAGGTGAATGTGGCCCAAGAACATTGTGTCCTAGCTTTAGAATGTCTCTGTAAACCACATCATTTCAAACAGTATGCTTATTTAAGTATACCTTAGGCAGTAACTATAGGCTTGATGCATGCTAATTGCCTTTCATGATTTTCTACATGATTTCCTATAGAGTACTATTCCCTTAAAGTTGTTTTGTACAAATTCTAATTGTTCTTTTAATAAAAATCCAGAGCCAGATATTGGGGAAAAGCCAAAAGATCGGGGGGTGGGGGAATAAACCACAGCCACTTCTCAGCACTCTGAATCTTCAGGCCAAAAGGAGTAGATACTGATTCCAGGAAGCTTCAGACTGAATAGGCCAAGTAAAAGGAAGCACAGGCCGAAATGGAAGGAGTGAACCCTGTCTCCTCCTGTCTTACATTCCTCTCTCTGCCCAGTCATATCACTTCCTGTCTCAGCCTTTCTAGTGCTGAGGTTAAAGGGATGTGTGTTTCCCAAGTACTGGGAGCAGAGGCATGAGATCCCAAGTGCTAGTGTGACACCTGAGCTCTAGGCTAACCCTGTGGTTAGTTGTCCTCTGATCTTCAGGCAATCTTTATTTGGTACACAACATATCACCACACTGTTAAGCAAAGCAGTTTTAAGTTCTAGTTAGTGCAGTTTAAGTCAGTTTTAGTTTTAGTACTACTAAAATAAGTTGGCAGAAACCTGACTGTACACTCACTACCTTCTAGGACATGAGGGCTTTTCTTGTGGTTAAATGTCTTCTCCTGCCATTATCACTTAATTCTAAGTAACAGACATGAAAGCCTTTTCTGGGGGTGGAATGTAAGAGAGGCTATGGAACTGTGCTTAAAAAGCCAATTTTTTAAATTGAAACTTTATTTCTACTTGTACAACTATAAAGGAAACTAGAAAAAAATCATTGAGCTTTTCATAACCACAGACACAAAAGTCTCACCAGCTGCTGCTCCACAGGGGGTGGTACATCCTGGTTGGCATAAACAATGGCGGGATTATAAAGACTGAACACCACAGGATAAAACACCTTTTTACCTATAAATAAAAATATAAGCTTATTTCACACAGAGCTTACAAACAATGAACTCTATTACTATTTTTATCTTTTATTGTTGTGAAATTACAGAATGTCAATGTCTATTTTATAACACAAAACAGGTCAAACTATGAAGCTGTAGCTGCAAAATAACAGAAAAACTTTTAAAGAGTGTTGCATTCTTTTCAACTATGTGAAGGACACAAAGGTGCTCTCTAAGGTCGTCGGTACGGAAGTCATGTCATTACTCTGTTCTCAGCTATTCTGCAGTAACAGGTGGAAACTAACCTCTGACAAGCACCAGAAAATTCAGGTATTTCTCTTCTTCACTTTTCAAACAGAATCAATATAAACAGTAAATACTTAGAATATTGTTCAATGCATAGATATAAAGAATATAAAACAGAACTGCAGACTGATTTAAACTAAGATCTGAGAAAGCTGAGAAGACCTTGTCATTCAAACTGATGGCACTTACCAGCTAACTAGGCCATTTCACCTCAGTAGAGGAACCCTTGATATGACGGGCTTCAGACAGCTATACTAACATCAAGTACCTAGTAATGGTCCAGGAACCTGTTACACAGCAGCCTATTTATTCTTTTTTATACTTATAAATTTGCAAATTTCTACAATGTAAGACAATGTACTGTAGATCACTTTAAAATGCGTAGTCTGGAGACCAAACACTACTTTTACACAGACCTTCTCATGCCTGTTAGGTGTGTGCATAGTGTGTGTGTGCATGTTGTGAGTGTGAACACTGTCTTCCTGAGACTAAGGACTGCTAACTGTCCCCTCTATACCATCTGTGTGACTCTTTCAGGCCTGAGCTTCTTTCTTCTCATCAGTTTCCAGACTTGCCTTCCTTTGCATTTCCTTCCTCCCTATGCCTCCATGGCCACTTTAGAGTCCAGCACAGGCGAGGCAAGCATTCCACCACCGAGATCACCAACCATCCTCTGCACTCTTTACTTCTCTTCAGAAAGAACCAGTGGGATTCAACTCCAAGAAAACAAAGGATTTGAACATTGGAGGTTCAGCATTTCAATTTACTATTTGATGTGGGAATGTCTTTCTGTATGCTGTGAATATCAATCTTTAAATAAAGGAGCTGTTTTGGCCCATGACAGGCACCATAGAAAAGGTAGGAGCGGAAATCAGAGCATAGGTAGGAAGAGCAGGGCGGAGTCAGACAGAAGAAGCCAGAAGCCCAAAGGAGCAACATGTAAGGAACACAGGTGAGCCATGGGCTACGTGGCAGGAAAGATTAATAGAAATGGGTTGATTTAAGATGTAAGAGCAAGCTAGCAATATGCCTGAGCCATAGGCCAAACAGCATGAAGTTAATATAAGCATCTGAGTCATTTCTGGGGGCCTGAGCAGCAGTGGGCGGCTAAGGGGTCTGGCGTGGCAGGTCTGTGGGTCTGGACCTCTGGCCACCCGGGACCAAAAAACCGCACTGCTACAACTATTTATTGTTTCAATTAAATCATGCCTAATATAACTTAAAAACATCCTAAGGTTTAATAAAACTTGTTTTCCCTCAAATTAATGTGACTCAACACTGGAATGCACTACACTCCTCCGAGCTCCATGCTCAGCTCATTTAACAGTGTTTTACGCACCTGGCTCAGCATTTAACCGGCAGCTGTTGAGGAACTCAGCCGAGAAATATATATCAACATCACAGAAAAACATCAAGACTTCTCCCTTGTCCCAAGCTCTGGCACCCACATTTAGTCCTCGTCCACGATTAAATTCTTCATTCAGTGAGATCAAGGTGTAATTGTGAAAATCAGACTCACTACGAGGAAAGCACACACAAGAGCGGATAAGTTCCATTTGAAGTTCGGCAATGCCAAACTCAACAGCACTTACAAAATATATTTTATATTTCAAATAACTTATGTTGGCTATATAGTCATGCAGGGTAAAGAAATCTTTAGCATCATGTGCTTGTTCATTATCTGGAAGAGTATTCACCAAATGCCCACATCTGAAGTAACGTGCTAATGGCATGGTATTTTAAAAGAGGTATTATTTGAGATCTTAAAAATGTATTGTGAAAGAAACATATATACACGGAAATTAGCCATAGTTTCTGGTAACTAATAATGCATTCTATACAAATGATACACAGAATGGTCTTTTAGCCTCTTTCAGTTCTCCAGACACAGGGCTCTTCCCTGAAGCCACAGAAGAAGTAGACTCTATAATCTCTATCCTCTTCTTCACTTGTTTCCCTTAGTATCACGGGACATGTTTGTTTGGGTATCTTCCCACTCCATCAAAATAGATGTTGTGTTCATTACTATGATGCAGTGCCCCTCACAGAGTAACAGTTCAGTAACTGATGAATGAATGAATGAATGAATGAATGCATGAATGAATGAACGAACAGTGGTTAGGGAAGAGATTGTTTGTGCCTATAGTAGCTGAATGTCAAACAGGGAACTTGAATTACACCTTGGTAGGCTCCCCAAGTACGTGGCAAGTAAAAAGGTCATTTCAAATAATCTTCAGAGCAAAGAATGCAGCTGGGTCGAAGAGGGTCACACCAACAAACTGTAAGAGAGAAAGAATAAGAAGAAAGCTAGGCTGGGGAGCACCGTCTATCCCAGATCAAACTCTGTTAGTGCCTTAAAAGGAAGGTAGAGTCGACAGAGTTTTCTGCCAGGACAGTGGTCCTTACAGCAAAGTCAAACCTAATGCCCCTGGCAAGGCATCAGATGGTAAGTTCTAGAGCCACACCTCAGAGTCACCGACTCAGAAGCAAGGGTGGAGTCAGCTTCTATGTTTTAATGAGTCCACTAGGTGCCACTGGGCATTAATGCTAGACAACCACTGAATAGAGATGCATGCTGTGGGGTGGTCTTTCTGTACACTGTGCATTTGTGTTGCTATCACTGGTTAATAAAGAAGCTGTTCTGGCCTATGGCAAGACAGCTTATAGCCAGGTGGGAAAGCAGAAAGACAGGAGAAGGAGCAGAATCTGGTGATCTAGCCACCCAAGAAGCAAGATGTGAAAGTACTGGTAAGCCACCAGCCATAGGGAAAAACACAGACGAATAGAAATGGGTTAATTTAAGATGTAAGAGCCAGCTAGCCATAGTCTAAGCCATAGGCCAAACAGCTTGTGATTAATATTAAGCCTTTGATTATTATAAAATCGGCTGCTGCCGGACTGGGCAGGACTGAAAAACTTCCATCTACAGACGAATGTGAGAAAGCCCATTCTTACAACAGTCAGCATGGGCAATGGAAAGAAAGAAGCAAAGACTCATGCCATGCATGGAGTAACTCTAAGAGCTCTGGGTACCCAGGCTCTTCTCTCCATCTTAAGGTATATCAATTACCCACTGACAGCCTGGATACCCTGATCACAGAATATTCCTCACTCTACCTACCCCAATAATAGTCATTTCCTAGGGGCAAGGACTATGTTGATGTGTGTCCAACTGCAAGGCCTCCACTCCACTCAGCCACATGACTGAGTAGCTCAAGGAACTCCTGAAGCATTCTTCCCTAGAATTTCTCTACTGAAACTCTCTGATGACCACCAACAGCCAAATCCCTTAGCATGTGGAAGAAGCCAATCTGCAGCAGGAGAATGAAGTCAACATGCAGACACCAGACACCACCACAAGAAAATCTTCATGGTGTTTTAGTGTCTCATTCCAGTCCTTCAGGTTCCAATGTTATTTTGATTACTTTCTTTTCCTAATTTATCTGCAATAGCTCTGTCATTTCGGGAGGTATTCGAGATTCCTCAGTGTTGCTTATAATCTTCTTAAGCAGGCTCAAGATTTCTACCATTTTCTACAGATGAATCTTGACATCAGAGGTGAGTTCAGTAATATACCAGGGTAAATGATGGGCACTTGGTAGGGAAGTAAAAAGCAGTAGAGGGAAGTGGGGCATGAAGGAAGTGAGAACTAGGGTTAGGGGTGGCAGTAGCAAGGAAAGAACAGAGAAAAGGACCCAAATAGAAAGTAACTCACCAGAGACAATTAGAAGTAAAGAGGAAAAGACTCTGGCTCTCAGATATGATGCCCAGGGCCTATGAAGACGGTCTGCTTCTGAGCTGAAAGAGGGCCACCACAACAGAGAGGGAAAGACGGTGAGCCACATTTTGTTGTTGTTCATCGAGGCTGAGGGTCCTGGCAGGACAGGGACAGGGCTTGACATCTCTCAGCTATGCCTGACTTAGAACCCCAAGTATCATTCTTGGGACACAGTAGGTGGGACTCAGTAGAAGCTAGCAGAATAATTCCAGACAAATGGCTGCTCACAACCAGCAGAAAGGTAAAAAGCCATGCCAGATATGCAGTTTATGGTGTAATAAAAGCAGACAATCAAGCTAATAGTATACAGCATGTTTACATTTAAAATTAAAACTTTACACACATAAGAATATTTTTAAAGAAGGAAGGATTGGTTATCACGTTAAAAAACTATTAAAGGGAGTGTCAGAGAAGGCTAAATTTGGCAACTGAGTATTACATTTGCCCACAATTTGGAGAGAAAGATTTCATTTCAAATAGCGAGAAATTATTAAGGAATTACAATTCATTCATTCAAATCTTTGAGCATCTACATGAGCTACTTAGCTACAGAACTACTTTTCCATGAATTCTGGCTGTAAAAGAAGAAAAATAAAGTAGTATCTACTGTGTATGGCAGAATCAGGTGGGGATTGTGAAGATGTATGAGATCTAAGTGGCATTTTGAGAAGGGAGAAGAAACAGGGGTATAGGAGGGAAGAAAGGCAAGATAAATTCAGTTAGCACTGAAGCAGAGATTAGATTTAGGATAGGGAACAGAACCTGCAAGATATAGCAAGTGGGTAGATAAAGGATATTCACATCATTCTGGGTTCCCCACTAAGCAATTAAGGGAAGATGGACTTGTAGAGTTGCATGTGAAATGAAGAACTTACCATCATCCCTCCACCCACCCATATACACATGAGCAGACAACTGTATGTACGTACAAATATGATTTGCATACTGAGACAGGGTCTCTGTGTTGTCACTACACACATCAGCTGGTCTGTGGACTTCTGGATATCCTCCTGCCTGCACCTCCCACCTTGCATAGGAACCATGGGATTACAGGCGCATGACGCCAGGCCCAGCTCCACATGGGCTCTAAGGACTCAAGCTCAGGTCCTCATGCTTGTGTAGCCATACTTTACTGACTGAGATGTCTGCTTAGCTCTCAGTCAAGATTTTCAAATATAGTTATTTAAAAGTACTAAGTACCTGAACTTCTCATCCTTCTTACACACGTTAACACTCAGCATGTTTGTAGCTCACCAACCTTGCAATAGATTCTAGGATGGACTTCACTTTCGATAGTCCTTCTTTCCCAAAATACACAACTGTGAGATGAATCCTCTTGTCTTGATGAATACAAACATCTCTAAGAGAATTGAAAGATAAAGTTTGTTCAAAAAACATGCAAGGCACAACTCACTCATAAGACAATCACATGACATTCTGATGAATAAGACACTGTCAACACTAAACGGAATCGCATGCAGCATTAGGTAAACGTGAAGGTGATGATCCTGCCCAGTTGTTGAAGGGTTACAGCAAAGACATGGGCTCTTCTGCAGGGCATGGCTACTGTACTGCCATATTTCAAAGTATTTCTAGAACATCTGCAGTGGAATTCCTTTCAGTAGCAAATTAAAAACTATTTAACTGCCTTATCAGTTGAGAACCAAATTAATAAATGTCTCAGATCAAGAGACTGTTCTCAAATGGAAAAATTCAGAAGATAAGCCAGCCGCTAGTGCTGTGCTGATTACACCTGCCATCAAGAATAGCTGCCATGGTGTAGGTCACTTAGTAAACAGGATAATATAGCCTCTTAAAGCAATTCCATGAAAACAATTTTAAAAAGTTGTGGAAAGTCCTATCTCCAGGAGCTATTTCTAGCAGACAAAACTCAATTGGAAGTATGACTAACAGAACAGAGTTAACTTTTATATATGAAAACTAAGATTAGGCTCATAAAGGCCTAAAACTGCTATACTAAAACATGGCAACTATTAAATTGAAACAAAAGGAAGCACTTTCCTTAAGTGGTTCTTCTAACATATTTCAACACTCAGCATTTAAAAATATTACAATAAGTACTCTGTTTCCCGAGATGGAATGCTCTCTACTTTTAGCTGAATATTTGCATTGTTAAGCTTATTTCAATCTTAAAATTAAAACTGCTCTCAAGAGATTTTACTGGGAGAGGGATGTCCTGGATTTTCATTGTGGTGGTTTGTGAATTTACATATTTTTCAAAAGTCATAAAAATATGACTTAATATTAAAATATCCTTTATATTATTTTTAGACTATATGGATTTTTATTGTACATAAATTAGGCTTCAACATAGTTGGCTCTTAAAAGTTAACCTTATTGGGTTGGAGAGATGGCTCAGTGGTTAAGATCCCTGGCTGCTCTAGCATAGGACACAGATATGGTTCCCAGTGTCCACATAGAAGTTCACAACCATCTGGAACCCGATGTCTTTTCTTGGCCTCCATGGGCACTATACACATGTGGTGCACATATATACATGAAGGTAAACACTCATACACAGAAAATAATTTTTTAAAAAGTTCAGCTTATCTTAAATTTAAACACAAAGTCATCAATTGAGTTGAAGAACTTTCCACCTTCAAATTTACTTTACAGCTCAAACTGTTAAAAAAAACACATAATGCACTATATAAGCTTTAAGAAAAAGAGAAATCTAAAAAATATTCCTTAAAGCCTATAAAATTACTCTATAATTCTAAGTAATTATACTTAGTGAAGGCTAAGTAAATCTGCACAAAATATGGCATTTAAAGAACTTAACAATCTTCAAGTTCAGAGTCACCTGAAGTTCTGCATAAACTGTGAGAATGCTTCCGTCCTTTCGGCAAGTGGCACAATGATATTAATAACTGACCGCGTAATGTCAATCATCTCATTCTTCACTTTCATGAGTGGTCCAAAAGGGCGGAAGAGGGTCACATGTCTGTATTCCATAAGGTCTGCTTTCTTGAAAAAGAGTTCATACTGTGTGCCTTTATCTCTCTCAGTGCGATAATAGCCTAAAGGAAAGAGTTTGAAACAAAACCAAGCTTATGTCAAAATTTAAATTCAATAGGAATAGACTACACTCAGGCAAGGATGGAAAGTATTAAGCCAGACTGAAGGGACTTTATCTAATTGTGAAAATGCCTGCTTCTACGTACAGTCAGAAACAACTACTCTTTGAAAGAAAAGGGTTACAAAAGAAGCTTTCATCCTCTGGCACGTTATTCAATCCACAAAATAATATCCAATGTAGTTATTCCTTTTTACATACCTTCCCCATAATACCAGACCCTACTGCCATAGTGCCAAACAAATTACTTCCGTAATATTGAATTCTGAACCCAAGAGTCGAAACTTTTATTACTTGGTTCAACTCAATAAAAATGAACCAAGAACCCTCATGTTAGTCATTGATACAGAGCCCATGTGGTCTCAGTTATGAGGAAGAGCCAGTCTAGTGAAGAAGACAGAAAAATAAATAGTAATATAATGTGTAATATGTGTATGAATATATACACATATATGTACATACACATGCTTATACATATAGATATGTATACATAAAAGTCAGACAAAGAAATATTCGTATAGACTTGAATACAATGATTTGAAGTGTTTAGGAAGAAAGTATGAAGGTTGACTGAGCAATATGAGTTTTAAGTGTATCACTCAGGAGTGAAAAGGTTAGCAACCCTCCTAAGGCTTAGTCTAGTAAGGACAACTAACCAAGATATGGCAACACCACATAATGCAGCAAGTTCTGTGACAGAGGATGCTTTATAGAGGCAACAACAGGACCCAGAAAACATCCCTATTTTAGGCTTGAGGTTGGAGACCACTTCCTGAAGGAATGACTTTACCCAAGGCCTGGAATAGGAACAGATGTTGCTTAGCGGTTGCCAGTAATTAATTTAGAAGAGAGACAGTCATGGGCCAGTGGAGGAAAAGTAAAAGACAGACCACAGCACAGGCAAAGAAAAATCCTTAAAGTGACAGGAGCTAAGGAAAACTTAGACTCAGAGCTCAGAGCAGGCATGAGGACATGTCATGCGCTCCTTAACTGTCCTATCTCCTCCGCAGCTTTCAGTTCTGCCACGAATTACAAACAAAATAACACAAACAAAAAACAAAACTAAGCTTTCCAAAAGTTGGAAGAATTTTGAGAGAAACAACTGGTTAAAAAAATTAGCATGCCTTAACAGAAGGTAAAAAGAGGAGGCCAGAGGAAGAAGGTAGCTAAAATGCCCCAGCAAAGTACATTGCCTTGCCTGATGGACTTCAGAAACCATACAAATGACAGCCATGACAATCTGGAGTCAAACAATATGCTTTATGTGGTAGGATGCTTTAAAGAACTTATAAAAAATACTTACATCCAAAGGGTTTTCTTTGAAGTTAAGTATCTAGGAGTGGACATTAATATGGACATAGGTATAAATGTATAATTATTTCTTTTTAGAATTAACAAATATCTAAAATTTATATGATCTTTAAGTCATATACCATCTCTGGAGAGATGGCTCAGGGGTTAAGAGCACTGGCTGCTCTCCCAGAGGACCTGAGTTTCATTCCCAGCACCCATAGGGCAGATAACTGCTGTAACTCCAGTCCCAAGGGATCCAACACTTTCTGGTCTCTGTAAGCAATGAACGAATGAGGTGCACTATATATACAAACAGAGCACCCAGACATATAAAATAAAGGGAAGATCCCATATCATTTTGGCAGTCTGTATTATGAAAATGTGCCATTTTCTTGTTTCCAAACGTAAGATTATGTATGTATTCCCTTTGATGCTGTGACCATTTGTTTCTCTCAAAATGGAAAAATACCATTAACCTACTGCATTGGATTTTTTTCTTTCCTTATCAAATGGTTTTCAAATTTTGAAGCTTAGTTCATGCATTTTTAAAAACATAAGAGCAACATCAACACCAGATAAAAGAGGAATGCAAATCCCATGGCCCACGAGAGCCCTTCAACTTAATATTTTTGTTTTTATGCTTAGATCTATTCTTTCCCCAACTCTTATTCTTGGTTTTTTTTTTTATTATGATCTCATTTTAACTTTTTCCAAAGGCCATTTCAAATTTTCAGTGAAATTAAATGGATTAAAAATGTAAATGCCTTAGTACTAAGGTAATAATTGATAGATTAGCATATGATACTAGCATTCCATCATACTAACATAAGAATTTATTAAGAAAATAAAAATTGTTTTTATATTTGCATGTCTGAATGCACATGCACGCACCACAGCATGTGGGTGGAGGTCAGGTGACAACTTGCATGGATCTTACCAACTTTTTTCATATTACCTTCTATGAAGTCATTTTCATTAAATATCAGTTTCTCTCCAAGGGGGCCCTCCTCATCTTCCTGTTCATCATCTTCATCAGGATTATTAATGACCTCCAAGCCAGCTTCAATAACTTCTACCAATTCATCTCGTTTGTCTTTTCTAACTGGCTTTTCTTCAGGATGGCGGGTGAGACCCATTTCCAACTGAAATACTTTCATTGAAGTAAAACTTTCAAAGGGGACGACTCCATACTCACTGGGTAGCTTGGCTCCTATGCTAACTTCAGCTCTGTCAATTTGGGAATGAAGGAACTCTAAGAGATCACTAGGTGTCTGCTCTCTGTTGCCTTGAAAGCCTATGCCATTAGCTCCTATATTCTTTTTCTCTTGCAATGATCGCATCTTCTCACTCATTTCTTGTAATTCTTGCTTTAGCTGGGCAATTTGGCGTTTGAGACTGGTTGCCCTGGTTTGGTAATGTTCTTCTTGCTCCTGGAGGAGGGCCTGGTAATACTCTTTACCATAATTTTCTCTAACAACACCAGGAAGAGATGCATTTCCATCAGTCTGGGGGGCACATTCCAGGAGGTACATAAACAACACTAAACTGATAAGCAAAGCAAGGCCCAAGAGCAGCCACTGGGTCCGGCTGTGAAGAATCGGTCCTCTTCTAGACATTCTGACTACTGTGGGTTTGCCTAACAAGACAAGCTCTTTGCTGGTTCATAACTTCAGGAAAAAAATTACCAAAAGTTAAAAACAAAATTTGGATTTCCATATAAGGTACCCAAATGAACTCTGCTGTAGTTTAAAAAGATTCTTTCTTCAGTAGTCATGACCACTTGCAGAAGTGAGAAATTAAGTCCATTTCCTGTATTTTTACCATGATCTCCACATTAAGCAATCTGATCTATAAAATCCATTATATGGTTGGTGACTTTTCTGAAAGAAACAGATCAGAGTCAATCAAAATTGTGTTCTTTAAGTATATCAAATTGTTGGCGGCTATGATACTACTATATGTAGAGTTCTAGGGAGGTGGTGATACAGTTTAATTAGTAAGTACTAAATATTCAGAAAAATATCATATAAAATACTAAAATATTGTGTATAAAACTTTAAATATGCCTGTACACTCATTACATCCTGGATCATGTTCAGATTACATTACATCAAAATCATGTTCAGACTTTTTACACAGATTCTAATAAAATCATTTTAAAATCATGCTCCTTATAACCCTTTATTAACTAGAGCATGTAATACGTGAGAATTGATTTCTGAAAGTAGTTTTATTATAGCAATAATGAGTTACTGCAAGAGAAACTTCCTCCAGTTATACTCACTCTAGCTCATTAATTTCTATTGCTCAACTCAACCAGTCTGGAGAGCCTAAAAAATCAAGTGGGATGGGTACAATTTCAAAAGGTCACAGACATCTGGAAAACACATTAAAAACATTTTTTTTTCATATATCCCAAAGTCCTCTGCTAGATTACTTGAGCATTAGATCATTTTCCACTGTATGACACAGCAAAAGATTCCTTACAACTGTGGAAGATTTGGAGTTGATATAAAGAAAAAATACAAATTGATTTAATTATGTTTGTCTGCCTTGAGAAAAATGGTAAATGTACAAAAGTACACATTACCTTTCATGTTCCAGGCAGTTGTGCGAGCCCCTCCAGTCTAATTCTAAACTAAGGATTACTGAGTCTAGAAATAGAAGAGATTAAACGCAGGCAAGAGGAGGCAAGAAGTTCTCTGCTGCAAATAGAACTTCCACCCAACCACGTGTTTGTGAGCAGGATCATGTGACATGACAGGACATTTCACAGGAATCTTTCTCCAGTGCAGCACAGCCCTGGAAACTGAGCAGTAGGGACATCAGACCTAGTTGCTTTCTTCTTAGTCACTAGGAAAACCTGGGTGTCTGCTGCAGGAAATTCTGCATCGTGTATTTTGTGGTGATTCACATTAAAATGTAGGCAAGATTAAACCCCTAAGACAGTAGGTTTAACTCCCTTAAGCTGTTTGTTACCTCAGTGAACCAAATGACAACCAATATCCTGAAAAACTTAGTTCAATAAGTGACTTTAACTATGACAATATCTTTACTATGACAATATTTACAATATGACTTTAAATTTTATATAAATGTTGGAGAAAAATTTTAAGTTTTAACAAACTAATTAAAAGACAGTGCAAAGCTAATACTACTTCTAAGGATTTAACATTCCTTAGGAACATAATCTTTAACAAAAGAACCACTGTAATGACATTATTGAAAAGAAGTATTTCTTTATTATTGACACATCATTAATAGACTTGTTAGGGGAAAGAAAAGCTACATTTGAAAGTGTAGAAACATAATCTCTAATAAGCTGTTAATAAACCTGGTGGTGGTGGCATACACCTTTATCCCAAGAGTCAGGAAGCAGAGGCAGATGGATCTCTGTGAGATCAAGGTAAGCCTTCTCTAAATAGTGAGTTCCGATATAACCAGGGCTATATAGTGAAACTCTATCTCAAAAAAATATCAACAAAAACTGTTAATAAAGATTATACCTAACCATATAATATACAAATGAGTTTGAGGAATAACCTGATCATAAAGTAGCATATGCTCTATACACCACAACCCTTTATTAATAGGTCACTCATAGTCTTTTCTCATATATATAGTATATTTTACACAATGACCTATAATTCATAACAGGTCACTACAAAAGGTTTTCTTTTCAATGAAAGAGAAACTATCATGTGTAGCAGTAAGTTTTACATTATGACCTAATGTGTGTGTGTGTGATACTTCCTTGTATAATACAGTAATAATTGAGTTGTGATTTAAAAATCCTAAAAGACACCAGTTTAAAACCCATTTTTTACATATTCCATACAATCTTTTCAGGATAGTGCTATTATTAGCCTCATTTTTTAGATAAACATGTTCAAAAATAAAGATTTAAATGAGGTTATATTACAACTAAATGGAAGCAATAAAACTAAAGTGTTCTTTCTCTCATTCTAATAAAATCTAGATTTTATAATATCTATGTGATTTAATGTTGCAGTTGATAGTTTTCATTGAAACAAAAGAAAGACTGCTATAATTAGTTAGTGTACTTGCATAGTTATACTACAGTGGCTGTTAAATCTTACTTGCCTAGTTCCTAAAAGGAACTCTAGCTACACAGCACAAGACCAGATTCTAATGGTTCTAAGCCACTAAGAACCTTAGGAGGGCTAGAGTTACAGCTGAGTGGTGGAGTATTTGCAAGTATGCTTGAGGTCCTGTTTAGCACTCACCACACACACTCCTTTCTGCGATTATACCTTGACTTCATCTTCTGTGCACCATTTATATATTACACATATGCTGTTCCCTCACAGCCTGGAGTTAATTCAACCAACCTCTAAAGAGATAGAGAATACTGTAGTGACAGGAAAATAAGATATTAAAGGCATATAAGACAAAATCAAATATTTCTAGAGTTGTAAGAATTTTTAAAAGTAATCAATTCTAACTCAAAACAGGACGAAGAGACTTCATCCCAAGATGGAATAACAGCGACTAGATTTGCCTTTATGTTTGAAACAACCAAAATTATACACAGCCTACCACCTCCTGCAAACCCTGCAAAATATGAAACAAGTTTTCCAGAATGGTGAACATAATAAAGGGTAGTGATCCTTGGAGAAATGAGAAACAAATGATCACCCATCTGACTGAAACTGTTTCTGGTATTAAATATATCTGTATGTATAATTCAGGAGGGCAAGCCTAAGAAAAGCACAGCAGATTTCCTGAGTTGACAGGAAGGACCTGGTAGTATGAAAAGATCAAGGGCGTAAGAGTTCAAAGGCTACAACTCCAGAGAGTATCCTTAAGGTACTCAGCAGAGCGCCTGCTTATTAGTGTGGGCTTATAAAGAAATAAGACTATAAAAATTAGAGGACACAAATCCCAGCATTTGCATAAGACTAGAAATGGTAGATTTTCCTAGCAGACAGACTGGAAAACTTAAACTTCATGTGGCATTGGGTATTCAAAAACAGCCTCAATTTCAGCCCCAGCAGCCAGCCAGCAGGAAAGAGTCCTATGGGCAGGCTGCTCCACCACTGCCACCTCCCATTGGACTCTGTAACCTACAAGACCCACTCTACAGCCCAAACCCACTGAACCCATCATCCTACCCCTGGCCAATCCCATCCCCCAACATCAGCAGACCCTAGAGGCACGAACCACCTCCACCAATTGGAAGAGCAGCCTCCCTATGAACAGTCCTCTCCAGCAACATTATTAGACCCTATAGGCATAAATGCCACTTACACCAGCAGACAAAACCTACACCAGTTCGATGAACAGACCTCATAGGCACAGGTACAACTCACGCCAGTTGGAAAAACAGAGTCCATAGGCACAAGTAAAGCCTACACCAGCCAGAAAGAGACCAAACATATAAAGGCAGATCCTTCAGAATAACACCCAACTTCTCAATGAAGACTCTGAAAGCCAGAAGGTCCTGGACAGCCATTTTGCAGACACTAAGAAGCCATAGATACCAACCTAGATTACTATAACCAGCAAAGCTTACAATCACCATAGACAGAGAAAACAAGATATTCCATGTCAAAACCAGATTTAAACAACATATATGCACAAATCTAGCTCTATACAAAGTATTAGGAGGAAACTCCAACCCAAGAAATTTAGCTGCACCTATGAAAACACAGGAAATAGATAATCCCATACCAGCAAATCCCAAAGAAAACACACACACACACACACACACACACACACACACACACACACACACACACACACACACACACACACACACACACACTCTACCACTACCACCAAAATCGAAAAATGACAGGAATCAACAATCACTAGTCATTTATATCTCTTAATATCCATGGATTCAATCTACCTATAAAAAGACACAGGCTAACAGAATAGAAACAAAAACATGATCCATCCTTCTGCTGCATACAAGAAACCATCTCAACTTCAACGACAGACACTACTTCAGAGTAAAGGGTTGGAAAAAGTTTCTCAGAGAATCTCAGAACCAATCTTACCCAAATGGATATAAGAAACAAGCTGGTGTAGTGATCCTAATATCTAACAAAATATATTTCAAAGTAAAATTCATCAAAAGAGATGGAGAAGGACATTTCACATTCATCCCAGGAAAAACTAAACAAGATAAAGTCTCAGTTCTAAACATTTATGCCCCAAATACAAGGGGAACCCACATTTGTAAGAAACATTACTAAAGCTTAAATCCCACATCAAATCCCACACTAATAGTGGGGGACTTCAACACCCCACTCTTACCAATAGACAGGTCTGCCAGACAGAAACTTAATAGAGAAATAAGGAACTAAGAAATCGTATGACTCAAATGAACTTAAGAGTCATCTATAGCACATTTCACCCAAACACAAAAGAATATACCTTCTTCTCAGCATCTCATAGACCCTTTTCTAAAATTGGCCACATACATGATCACAAAGCAAATCTCAACAAAAACTGGAATTACTCCCTATATCTTATCAGATCACTGTGGCTTAAAGTTAGACTATAACAACACAACAAATTACAGAAAGCCTACAAACACATGGAAACTGAACAATGCTCAAGGGAATCACCACTGGGTCAAGGAAGAAATGAAGTTAAAGACATCTTAGAATTCAATGAAAATGAATCCACAACATACTCAAACTTATGGGACACTATGAAAGCAGCACTAAGAGGAATGTTCATAGCACTAAGTGCCTACATAAAGAATTAGGATAAATCTCACATTAGTGACTTAACTGAAAACCTGAAAGTTCTAGAACAAAAAGCAGCAGACTCACCCAGGAAGAACAGATGCCAGGAAATAATCAAATTGAGGACTGAAATCAGTAACGTAGAAACAAAGAGAATACAAAGAATCAATGAAACAGAGTGGGTTCTTTTGAGAAATATCAACAAGATGGACAAACCTTTATCCAAATTAATCAAAAGGCAGAGAGACAGTTTTAAAATTAACAAAATCAGAAATGAAAAGGGGGATGTAACAACAGACACTGAGGAAATCCAGAGAACCATTAGATCATACTACAAAAAAAATGTATCCCACACAGTCAGAAAATCTAAAAGAAATGGGCAATTTTATGGATAGTTACCACACACCAAAATTAAATCAAGACCAGATAAACAATTTAAATAGACCTATAACCCCCAAGGAAAGAGAAGCAGTCATCAAAACTCTTCCCAACCAAGAGAAGACCAGGGCCAGATGGTTTCAATGTAAAATTCTACCAGAATTTCAAAGAAGATCTAATACCAATACTCCTCAAATTGTTTCACACAATAGAACCACAAGGAACATTGCCAAACTCTTTTTATGAGGCTATAGTTACCCTGATACCCAAACCACATAAAGATGCAACAAAGAAGGAGAATCACAGACCAAACTCCCTCATGAACATTGATGGAAAAATACTCAACAAAATACTGGCAAACTAAATTCAAGAACACACACACACACACACACACACACACACACACACACACACACACACACATCATCCACCATGATAGAAGGCTTCATCACAGAGATGCAGCGATGGCTCAACATACAAAATTTGTCAATGTAATCCACCATATAAACAAACTGAAAGAAAAAAAAACCACATGATCATTTTATTAGATGCTGAAACAGCCTTTGAAAAATATCTAACACCCCTCATGACAAAGGTGTTGGAGAGGGCAGGGATACAAGAAACATACCTAAATATAATACAAGCAATATATAGCAAGCCAACAGTCAACATCAAATTAAATGGAGAGATGCAAAGTGATTCCACTAAAATCAGGAAGACAAGGCTGTCCACTCTCCCCATATGTATGTAACATAGTACTCGAAGTTCTAGCTAGACCATTAAGACAACAAAAGGAGATCAAAGGGATACAAACTGGAAAGGAAGAAGACAAACTTTTGCTATTTTCAGATGATATAATAGTATACGTAAGTGACCCCCAAAATTCTACCAGGGTACACACACTTACAGCTGATAAATGCCTTCAGTAATGTAGCCAGATACAAGATTAACAACAACAACAAAAAACATCAGTAGCCCTTCTGTATACAAATGATAAATGGGCTGACAAAAAAAAAATAAGAGAAACAGCAACCTTTACAAGAGCCACAAATAATATAAAATTTCTTGGAGTAACTCTAACTAAGCAAATGAAAGACCTGTATGACAAGAACTTTAAGTCTTTTAAGAAAGAAATTGAAGAAGATATCAGAGAATGGAAAGATCTCCATGCTCTTAGATGGTTAGGATTAACATAATAAAAATGGCAATTTTACCAACAGCAATCTACAGATTAAATTCAATCCCCTGCAAAATCCCAACACAATTCTTCATGATCTCAAAAGAACAATACTCAACTTCATATGGAAAAACAAAAACAAAAAACTCTAGGATAGCTAAAAGAATAAAGGAATTTCTGGAGTGATGTGGGATGTCTTTCTGTACTCTGTGAATTACAATTGGATAATAAAGCAACTGTTTTGGCCTATTGCAAAGCAGCTTAACAGGCAGGCAGGAATTCCAAGCATAGATAATGAAAAGAAAGGCGGAGTCAAGAAAGATGTATCTAGGTGCTCAAGAGAGTAAGATGTAATGGAACACAGGAAAAGCCGTTAGCCACATGGTAAGACATAGATTAATAGAAATGGGTTAAATTGTAAGAGCCTAAGCCATAAGCCAAACAGTTTGTAATTAATATAAACCATTGTGTGATTATTTGGGGCTAAGTAGCTGTGGGACTGCAGGTTGGACCTCAAGCTAGACAGCTAGAAACTTCTAACTACACTAGAGGCATCACCATTCCTAACTTGGAGCTCTACTATAAAGCTATAGTAATAAAAAAATAATTTGGTATTGGCATAAAAACAGACAGGTGGATCAATGAAATTGAACTCAAGACCCTGACATAAATCTACACACCTATGAACACCTGTTTTTTTTTTTTTTTTTTTTACAAAGAAGCCAAAATTGTACAACGGGAGGAAAAAGGCATGGTCAACAAATGGTGCTTGCATAACTGGATGTCAACATGTAGAAGAATGCAAATAGATCCATTATCTATCACCCTCCACAAATCTCAAGTCAAAGTGTGGGGATACCAGACTAAGAAAATTCTAGGAATAGGAAGAACAGGGCAGAGATGCCACAGAGACCCCAGAGAAGCCAGCACATACAGAGGACAACTATACTGCTCTGAGAAAAGGTTCCAAGACACATGACTGAACAGGATAAGAGTCATGGGTTAGTTTAAGAGCAAGAGCTAGTTAGCAATATGCCAGAGCCATAGGCTGATCAGCATAAAATTAATCTCTGTGTGATTGTTTGGTGCTGTGGCAGTGAGGCTGCAAGTGGGTCCGAATCTCAGGACTAGGTCCAAAAAATCCACGTCAGAAACTTAATACAACAATGGGTGATATACACCCACATAAAGCTGGAGAAAGATTAAAAACAGTTCTAGAGCACAGATTCAGAGCCAAAAACAGCTTCCAAGTTGTGTCTCTCATGTGAGCCTTGGTTAAGAGACACCCTGCAGTGGCATGTGGGTTTGAATTAGAAATGGCGGGCTTCTGAAGTACAGCTTAAGCTCCAAAATGGCTCATTTTGAAAGACCCCCGGGGGTGAGGAACCCCCGAAACGGACCTTTCCTCAGGAAGAGACCCCCTGGGACCCAAGAAGGACCGAGTCACAGATCAGATGCAAACAGCACGAGGTTTATTTTTTTTGAATAACACAGGTACCTGTGGGCAAAACAAGTCTCTCAGTCCCTCGAGAAGACTTGCACGCCTAGCCCTTTGTTTAGGGCCTTTTTATAGGGTTAGGGAAGGTAAAAGCGTGCATACAGAAGCAGAAGCATAGTTACAAGGTTTCTATTGGCTGGTTTGAATGAAGCTATTCTGTTGAGGGGGTGAGGGCCAGGCCACCACCTGGCCTGCTGTTTATCTTTCTGGGAACTCTGTCTTCTTTCTCTGGAACTTCCCCGGGTCCTTGCCAGCTCACGTAGCCATGTAACTCTTACCTTTCTTTCCCCTCTGCCCTGCTGACACTGTGAAAGCTTTTATTATTACGTTTTGCAGAAATGCTGGTGTCTCCAGTATCAGAATGCATGTCCCAGGGTTTCTTTAAGAGCAGATGTACAGGTCACAGGGGAGTCAGCTTGTCTTTGGTTGGGGAGTGTCCGGCAGGCTTCTGACTGCAGCCCAGCCCCCCCCCCCTCCCTGACATGTCTTAGACAAGTTTCGTTACTTTTTGGGCAGGAGGGAATTGCTAAAACAAGGGGGCTGCAAGCAAAGGGAGGAAAAGGGAGGGGGGTCTTACAATTTCTGAAGTCTCGATATAAACAACAAGCTACATATGATGGATTTAAGGTTTCTGTTTATGCAGACAAAAAGGGAACAGCGTAAAAGACTGCTTCTTAGTAACAGCATTTTCTTGGGAGAGCTTTGTTTGCTGGAGGCTAGCAGAAGTGTAGCTTTTTAAAGAGAAGCTTCCTGACTCACTGTTATCAGCAAAACACTTGTGAGTCTTTTAGGAGGCCCTGCTGCCAAACACTTAAATGGAATTCAAGAGCAGCAGATGGCAGTGCTTTACTTGGTGATTATATGGACCCTAAAATTCCTCAGAGTGGTAACTATGGATCCTACTAGTACCTCTACTAAAAATATAAATTCTATGAAGTTAGACTAGGAACTGGGTGGAGCCAGTCGGCCACCATAGTGAAACCTTTAATCCTAGCCACACCTTCGCTTATAAAGGTGTGGACAGAAACAGAAAGAAATAGAGGTAGCTGAGTGGAGTCAGTCACCCTAACCAAGCAAAGGTGTGGTCAGAAACAGAATAAAATAAGAAATAAGAGATATACAGTAAAGACAGAGTTTTAGAAAGATTCTAAATTGTTTAGTGTGTGTTTAAAAAAAACATGTAGGCTTAAGAGAGGAAAAAAAAGAAAAAGGGTAGAGAAAGTCCTTAAAAAAGAGTAAAAAAAAAAATAAGCCAAGTAAATATTGAAATTACAAAAACTGTATGGATACTGTATGTTATTGTCTTGTCTTAAGTTTTTTGACTGAAAATGAAGTAGTAAAAGCTGCTAAAAGACATTTGATTATAAATGTTGCTGGATTAATCCAACCTATACATTTTATAAATGAGTTGACTTTAAAATTGAAATAAAAAAATGCTACTTTCAAGAAGAGGTTTTCTTTTTATTTCAACAGTAAATGAGAAGCTGGGGATTTATTCCTGGTTAAAGAAAATAAGGTTTGATGGAGGAAGACTCCCTGAAAAGTCTCTAATTGAAATGGATGGCCCAGATGATTCAACATTTTAAAGCACCTCTGTTGCAGTTTCCACTGAGTTCTGCATCCAGAACAACTTCGGGGAGACTGGTTGAGATGACCCAGCTTTAGAGTCTATTTCACTATGGACTTGTCCATAATTATAATTTTTCTTTGGATCCCCATGGGACTGCCAGTGCCCTCATTCAGCAGGAAGTAGCCTAGAGAATGACACACACATTCCAAAAATGGATTATGGATGCTTGTCTTTGCTTACAGTGTTGGTTACAAGTTGTTATAGATAATAGTGAAAAATTATACAAACAAAATTAGATTTGGGGTTCTTGTTTAAAAAGAAAAAAGGGGGAAATATAGTGGGACTGTGTTCTGTTCCATTGTAAATAATTGTCCCGCCTTCTGGTTTAATAAAAATGCTGATTAGCTAAAGGCAGACAGGAAGTGTGGGTGGGGCTACCAGACTAAGAAGATTCTTGGAACAGAAAGAACAGGGCAGAGATGCCACAGCAACCCCAGAGAAACCAGCAGATGTTGAGGACACCTATGCTTCTCTGAGAAAAGGTACTGAGCAGCATGGCTGAACAGGATAAGAATCACGAGTTAGCTATCAAGTTATATGCCTGGGCTCCAGGACAATCAGCGTAAAATTAATATAGGCCTTTACATGATTATTTGGCACTAAGAGGCAGTAAGGCTGAGAGTGGGTCTGAATCTCAGGGCGAGGCCCAAAAGTCCGGGCCAGAAACTTACTACAATACAAGTGGATCAAAGAGCTCAACATAAATCCAGTTATACTGAACCTCATAGAAGAGGAAGTATGATGTGGAATGTCTTTCTGTATGCTGTGAAATACCACTGGATAATAAAGGAACTGGTTTGGCTTATGATTTGGTTTAAGCCACCTTAAAGGCAAGCAGAAAATGCAAGCATAGATAAAAGAGGAAAAGGGCAGAGTCAGACAGAGACACTGTGAGCTGCTGCCAGGGAGGAAGATGTAAAGGAATTCAGGTAAGCCAAAGGCTATGTGGCAAGGCAGGTTAATGGAAATGGTTGAGTTAAGATGTAAGAGTTAGCCATCAATAGGCCTGAGCCATAGGCCAAGCAGCATGTAATTAATATAAGCCTTTGTGAGATTATTTGGGGCTAAGAGGCAGTGGGGCTGTGAGTGGGTATGAACCTTGGGGCTAGGCTTGAAAGCCCAGGCCAGAAACTATTGCTACAGAAGTAGGAAGTAGCATTAAACACAGCACAGAAAACTACTTCCTGAATATAACACCAGTAGCACAGACACTGAGAGCAACAATTAATAAATAGGACCTCCTGAAACTGAGAGCTCTGTAAGGTAAAGGACACAGTCAATAAGACAAAACGGTAGGCTACACAATGGGAAAAGATTGTCAACTATCTATATCTGACAGAGGGATAATCTCCACACTATATAAAGAACTCAATAAACTAAACATCAAAATACCAAATAATCCAATTAAAAAATGGAGTGCAGATCTAAACAGGGAAATCTCAACAGAAGAATCTCAAATGGCCAAAGACATTTAAGGAATTGTTCATCATCCTTTGTGGTGATATATTGTTTGTAATCTAATAGATTGCCTGAAGATCAGAGGACAGAGCGAGCTTACAGAGTTAGCCATAGAGGTCAGGCAGTGGTGGTACAGGCTTTTAATCTTAGTACTTGGGAGACAAAGATCCACTTAGATATCAGTGAGTTCAAGATCTGGACTACATGAGATTAATACAGTCCAAAAGAGAAACAGAGTCAGGCAGTGGTGGCACACACCTTTAATCTCAGCACTAGAAAGGTTGAGACAGGAAGTGATATGGCTGGGCAGAAAAAGGTATATAAGGTGTAAGGAGACAGGAGTTTGCCCTGACCCTTTGCTTCCCTTCCTTTTTGACCAAGGACTCAGAGCATCAGTATAAAGTTCTACCCCTTTCAGCCTGAGGATTCAGTAGTGGTGAGAAGTTTCTCTAGTTGCATGTTCCTATGTTTCTTTCTTTCAGCTTTACCCCAATATCTGGCTCTGAGTTTTTATTATAAGGCCAACTAGGATTTGAGCAGCAATTCTTAGTCATGAGAGAAATGCTAATCAAAACAACTCTGAGATTCAATCTTATACCTGCCAGAATGGCTAAAATCAAAAACACTGATGACAGTTTATGTTGGAGAGGATGTGGGATAAAGGGAACACTCCTCCACTGCTGGTGGGAGTGCAAACTTATACAGCCACTTTGGAAATCAACATGGCAGTTTCTTAGAAAATTGGGAACAAATGTAGCTTAAGATCCAGTGATACCACTTTTGGGCATATACCCAAAGGATGCTCAATCATACCACAAGGATACTTGCTCAACTATGTTCATAGCAGCATTATTCATAATAGCCAGAACCTGGAATTAGATGCCTAGATGCCCCTCAACTGAAAAATGGATAAAGAAAATGTGCTACATTTAACAATGGAGTAGTCTCAGTGGTTAAAAAAAAATGACACCATAAAACTTGCAGGCAAATGGTTGGAACTAGAAAAAAAAATTATCCTGAGTAAGGTAACCCAGACCCAGAAAGACAAACACGCTATGCACTCACTCATTAAGTGGATAGAAGAAGTAAAGCAAAGGTTAACCAGGCTACAATCCACAGCCCCAGAGAAGCTAGGTAACAAGGAGGACCCTAAGAAGGATGCATGGATTGCCCTGGGAAGGAGAAATGAATGAGATCTCCTGGGTAAACTGGGGATGGGGGTAAAGGGGAAGGGGTGAGGAATGGGAACATAAAGGATCAGGATGGTCGAGTTGGGGGATGGAATGGGAGAGCAATAAAATAGACATCTTGATAGCGAGGGGGGGGCTTTATGGGGTTAGGGAGAAATCAGGTGCCAGGGAAACTCTCGGGAACCCACAAGGATGACCCCAGCTAAGACTCCTAGCAATAGTGCAGAGGACACCTGAAGTGGCCTCCTGTAATCAAACTGATGACTTCCCTAGTTGTCATTATAGAACCTTCATCCTGTATTTATGGAAGCAGTAACTGATGGAAGATGCAGAGAGCAACAACCATGCATTGGCCTGAGCTGCAGGAGTTTAGTAGAAGAGAGGGAGGAAGGATTATAGGAGCAAGGGGGGGGGGAGGAGTCAAGATTATCATGGGGGAACCCACAGAAACAGCTGATCCAAGCATGTAGGAACTCACAGACTCTAGACCAACAGCCAGGGAACATGCATGGGACTGATATAGCCCCTCTGCATTTAGGTGACTATTGAGTAGCTAGGACTGTTTGTGGACCCCTAGCAGTGGGACCAGGATCAGTCCCCATCATGTGAACAGGCTTTTTGGAACCTATTCCCTATGGTGGGAAGCCTTCCTCAGTATGTCATGCTTTGTTTATTTCCATGGGAGGCCTTATCCTTTCTGAGGAGTGGATATGGGGAGTAGAAAGGAGGTGCGGGTAGGGAACAGGAGGAGAGGAGGAAAAAGTGTGGTTGGTATGTAAAATAAATTTAAAAATTTAATTAAAAAACAAAATAAACAAAACCCAAAAAGTCTTGCCTCAGTAGAGAAAAATAGTTAACTATAAACATTCATCTAACTTCTGCCAACAAATATTAAAAGTAAACCCTGAAAGTATTAAACTGCTTCCATATGCTACCATAATTTTCAAGAATACTTACAGGAATATAAAATATTTAATATACAACAAAATAGAATTTACAATCTCTGACACCCACATAAAAATTATTCTACCTTAAAAGAGGCTATTCAAAAAAGTGCATCACATATAAAGTACAAAGATAGGAGTGACAGTCTTGTGGGGCTGGAAAGATGGCTCAGTGGTTAAGAGCACTGGTTGCTTGCTCTTCTAGAGGAGCCAGGTTCTGCTCATAGCACCTGCATGGTGGCTTACAACCATCTGGAACTGTCCTTCCTAGAGGATCTGCCACCCTTCTGGCCTCATCTGGTACTGAAGGGACACTACCCCTCTTGAGCATGGCTCTGGCAGCCTTGACCTTCTCTCCCAATTCTCTCTGCCTTGCTAAAAACCATTCCATTCCATTCCTAAAGCTAGCCTCGAGTTCTAGTCCCAGATTGGCCATTTTCTTCAAGTGAACACAAGCTGAAACTTCAAGAAAAAAACAATCCTCTCCCTTTTATTTCAAGTATTATCACAAGAATGAAAAGTTTACTAACTGCCATATTAAAATTTTTTTCCAGGTTATTAAAGACTTAAAAATTCAGTCTGGGAATGGTGGTTCACACCTTAAGTTTCAGCACTTGGAAGGAAGGGGCAGGCACATCTCTGAGTCTGAGGCCAACCTGATCTCAAGGTCCAGGACAGCTACAGTTATACAGAGAAACCCTGTCTTGAAAAGCAAAAACAAAACAAAACCCCCAAACTTTGAGCCAAAAAAAAAAAGTGTTTCACTATTTTCTTTTAGTTATATATTCTAAATTTTTCATTTTGATACAGTATATCCTGTATATTCTACTGAATGTGGGTTAAATGATTTTGTTTAGAGCTAAGGTTCCAAGTTAAAAATAGTCTTATGGGCATTTTTGTTTAATATCTTTTCTGGGACAGAATTTCCTAATATAGCTAGCCAAGGCTGGCCTTGAATTCATGAACTTCAATTTACCATATGCTGAAATTACACATATGAATGACCATGCCCTGTTACCATGTACTCTTTAGAACACTACCCTACTGGCATACAATGTTTGGAAATCTGATTTCTATTCCTTTATAAATAAACAATGTTTTCAGAAGCTTTTAAATTTATGTATTTATCTCCACAGTATGTGTATCTTCAACAATATTAAGAGTTTTGGTGTATCAACTCACTCTTAAACTAACATACTTCTGCTCTGAGAAATATCCTTATTTTCTTGATACACAATTGGTATCTTTTATGAGTTGGTAGGAGAGCAACAATCAGGAGCTGCTAGCACAGGTCACTATATTTCCATCAGCCTTTTGGAAGGTCATACTTTCAGATCATCTTCGTCCAGAGTAAAAACCCAGAAATTAGAGAGGGAAGAGTTGATCTATGTTTGCCAGTATTCTGTCCCCTGATGGCATGCTATCCCAACCTGGTGTGCGTGCATGCGTGTGTCTGGTAGGCAAAACACCTTTCCAAACCTGAAGGTACTAATATTTAAAACTATTCCTCAACTCAATTGCTTCTTGTGTTTGTCCAAATTACTTCCCATGGGATGTATAGTGATTTTTGTTCTCTGTTATGGAATTAACTAAACCACTGTAATAAATTCAGGTCTGAAACTAACCTTATAATTTATTTAATTAAATTTTATACTTACACATACTACTTGTGTGGCATGACAGTAACTATATATTTTTTGTTTTGAAATCTCATTGTTCTCCAATCCACTTTTAATTATATTCATTGGTGTTTCATTTCCTCTGGCAACTACCACATTTCCCCTAACAACCACTAACTTGAGTAACATAGTTCTTACCTAACTTATCAAACTGTACAGTCATATCATGGCCTGTTCTAACTGACTTGTGGGTAAAAGATAATTAAACATAAGATTATCACTGATACAAAGTGTAAATAGCAATTATAATGAATATATAAATGTTTGAGACAGCATGTCAGGGTGTATCCTTGGATGGCCTGGAACTCACAGAGATATTCCTTCCTCTGCCACCTGAGTGCTGAGATTAAAAGTGTGTGTCGTGCGCACCCTCTTCTTTCAGTGGTTTATTCGGGACTTTGAAACTTCTTCTGCTGCTTCTACTGCCTTCTTCTACTGCCTTCTTCTACTGCCTTCTTCTACTGCCTTCTTCTACTGCCTTCTCCTCCTGCCTCTCTCCTCCTGCCTTCTCCTACTGGGGAAAACCCGCTCCCAGCTATATACCCTCTGGACTATTAGTCATGGGGCGCCACGTGGGCCATGCCAATAGATCCAGGTGCACAGAAGCAAGCCACACCTGGAAGCAAGGCACGAGCTTAGCCTTAGCCAAATGAGTTGTTATCTCAGAGAGCTCTCAGGTGGAAGGTGGAAGCCAGCACCATCTCCAAGGTGCGGCCACGCGGCTCCCTACAAGTGTGCACCACCATGCCTTAACAGTTAATAGCTATACTTTTAAAACCAACCTTCACTGTTTTTATTAGTTAAGAGATCCTGTTACATTTTTAAAAGAGTCCATGTTAGTTAAGACGTAACTGTTCCCTATTGTATCTCTCAGTTATTCTATATCTGGAGAAACGTATATGCATACTAAGACATTTACAAGAACGCTATGACATTCTTAATATCTAAAACAATACACAAAACCAGACACACACACGGTCATGAACAGAACAGTCACACCACACAATGGAACATTAGGAAAGAACTATCAATAACCACACCACGACATGAATGACACCATACCAAAACCATGAAGAGTGACTTCCACAAGCAATAGTCTGAGAATACTACATACTGACTGCATTAACATCAAGCTCAAAATAGACCAAACTAATGGCTGAGGAGAGAAGTCAGAATACAGATGGGGAAGCAAGGGTACAACCGACTTGAAAGAAGCATAGCACTATAAAATGTCCTACAGTTGCTATCTGATGTGTAGCAGGGAACAAGGTGATAAGCATGTAAAGAAGTGCTAACCTCTACAGTTATTTTTTATGCATTTGTTGACTTCATGTTTATTTTATATTTCTACAAAAGAAGTGGAGAAGGAAAAAAGTAATCTCTACATTATTTCAAATTAAAGCCGGTTGTTTAGCCTCAAATCCTGTAAACCACATATACTGGAAATCCAACATTCTTTTTGAATTCTTTCAGTCACATAATTTTAAACGAGTAGCAGGTCATAGTACAAAATGTTCCTCAACTTTATGCCATAGGACACGTTTTGTCACTTTGCAAACCGAAGGTGCTATTTTAATACACCTTTAAAAGGCAGTATTAATCTACAAGGATTTAAAGGCCCAGGGGCCTTCAACGACATGTACTGTCAAGACACTGCACACACGTTTCAAAAGCAGGCTAAAGACACTTCTAGATTTAGCAAGAGCGTATGAGGAAAAGCTTCAGATTTGTAATCAAACTGTCATTCTGTCAATACTATCACCACAAACACAAGCACCGCCGTGGTGTTTGACAAATCACTCAGCCACTTGCTCAAAAATGCACCAATTTCCCAAACTGTCTGGTCATTCTGACAATTGCCCGTTTTTTTCCAGGCTCCGGGGGTCACCCATCCCCACTCCAAGAGCATCTTTTAAAGGAGGCCGTTTTGTCAGTCAGGAGAGCTGCTGCCAGAGGACGCTTTTAACCCCACAGTAAAAAGTTCAGCCGCTCAGCAGAGACGAAGGTGAGTAGGTTTAAAAAAAAAAAACAAACCCACAACTGACACGCAAACCAACGGTCCCCGGCAGCAGCGGTCTCCTGAAACTGGACCAGACTCGGGAAGGCGCGTCAGTGAAGCGCCGCGCCCCGCTGCGTCTGGTCCCGGAGGGCCTGTCCGAGGGCACCGGCCGCCGCTCAGAGGCACCGCAGGCGAGGGCGGTACTCACCGCGCCCGCCGCTCAGCAACGCCGTCCCTGGAGAACCGCACACCTGGCCAGCGCCCTGCGCCGGCCGGCCCGGCGCGCCGCCGCGGAGCACCGCCACTTCCGGCGCGCGCGAGGAAATGAAGGAAATGAGGGTGTGGCGCCGCCGCCCGCCGGCCCTCGGCAGCCAGGCCCCGCCCTCTGTGGCTGGGTCCCGCCTCCACATCCTGGCCCCGCCCCCAAGCGACCAGGCCCCGCCCCTGCGGTCAGGCCCCTCCCACTACATCCAGGTCCCGCCTTCCCCTGTAAGGACTACCCCTTTACAGCCCCCATATGGCCATTTCTCTTTCTCTTTTATTCCTGGCACAGAAAACTAAACAATTGACAATGTTGTTTCATCTAAAAACAAACAACAAAAAACGAGTTCCTGTGGACCTTTGAAAACGGATGAAGAAAAACAGTCTCCTGTAGGGACTTGAAGTATCAGCCCGACTGATGGATTGCCTTTGTAGATCTCGGCCAGAAGACTTGAAATACAGCAGTGTGTAGCAGGGCCCTGTCCTAGTCCTGAGACTACTGTATGTTCTGGGGCGCTGTGATAGGGACCGACTAGCCTCCAGAGCTGTCTGACCATTCTCAGGCAAGCTGGACCCTAGTCAATGACGCTAGCCTGCCAATGGCATTTGGGCTAGCCATTCCATTTCATTTGGACCCCAAGTTTCCTTACATGTTAAATTATGGAGTTTAAGTAAACAGTCTGGTAAATGTTTTTAAGGTTTGGAATTGTATGATTTTAGTGAGTTAAAAAACAAAACAAAAACAAAACCTCTCCCACTCTTGCTCCTGTCGGAATGATTGCTCCGGGAATATTCTCAAGGCTGTGTCCATCACAAATAACTAGCAAAGCAGGTGAGAGGCTAGCAACACAAGGCCCTCATGTGTCTGGGAAGAGTGTGGTGGTGCCATGAGGCAGCTCTGATGTCTGTTCACTCTGTTTCTGTTTTCTTTACAGGATTGCTTTGGCAGATTACCTGCACTTGGCCCCTCTGACTCTGAGTTTGCTCATGTTTAGTGCCAATGTTTCCTAAAACTGTGAGGATTAAATGCAATTTCTAAAAGCCACTTTATTCTAATTAACTCAGAAATAGAAACGTGGAATGTAGGCAAATGGACACATGACACCGAAAAGAACGTCTAAAGCCCTCCCTACTTTTTTTCTAGTTTCAACTCCATCATGGTTTAAAAAAATCTTTTCCACTTTTCATGATGGGTAAATGAATTCAACTTTCTGGGTACTGAAGTAGCAAGAACCATAAGAGGAAAGACAGGGAGAAAAGATTGCCTGTGAAAATAAAATCCTAAGCAAAGCTCCATCGCATCAGAATGGCCATTCTGACTGGACAGAAGCCCACTGAGGTGTGTGGAGTTTGGGACAGTTTGCGTGGCTTCCTTAAAACATCTACATGATGTTTTTATTTCTAAATTAAATGCCATTTTTCATTTGAAGTATTTGGGGTTATGGCTGGTAGACAGCAGGCAACTAATCCATGCTTACTGTGATTCAAAAATGTACTAGAGTAGATGAATGACTGGGGTGTGTCAACAGAAGCAGTGTTGTGGTGGAATTGTGTTCTGTTCCACTGCAAATAATTGTCCTGCTTACAGGTTTAATAAAAATGCTGATTGGCTGAAGTCAGACAGGAAGTGTGGGCGGGGCTACCAGACTAAGAATAAACTCTGGGAACAGGAAGAGCAGAGGAGAAATGCCAGAGAGATACCATGGAGACACCACAATGAGATGCCAGCAAACACAGAGGAAAGAAGTTGAAATGCTGCTCTGAGAAAAGGTACCCAGCCACATGGCTGAACACAATAAGAATCATGGATTAGTTTAAGAGTAACGAGTTAGCAAGTTATATGCCTGGGCCCTAGGTCAATCAGCAGAAAATTAGTATAAGCAACTGTATGTTTCTGGGGGATTGCAGGTCTGTGAGTTTGGATCATGGGCTGGACAGGCCAGAAACTACACACTGCACAGTGTTCCAGGGAGACTTTTGTTCCTGCTCATAACTGACTTTATTGGCTGACAGTTGTTGAGATATCTTTACTCAGATGTTCTTTTAAGGGTCTGCACCACCTACTTCTAAGACAGGCTTGCTGACTAAATACCCAGTCTCTTCCCAACTTTAGGATCTCACTCTTCTCCATGTCATTTTGGAGCAACTGTAAACAGTTCTGATTCCCCCACCTCCTGCCTGGCCCAGGGATAAAGAACTCATCCAGTCATAGACTCCACTAGTCTATGCTTTCCTGAAGAGGCCAGTCTTTTTACTTCCTAGTATCATAGTAGCAGTACCTAGTAAAATAACATGTAGGGATCTTTTCTGTGTTCTGTAGCAACCTTTTTTGAGCAGAAGGCTTGTTGACTGTATTGGGAGCCTCCCACTAGCCAGGTTTCTTACCACTTAGAGGGATCAGCACTTGTGTGAAGATTAGCTACGTCTGAGTCTGGCTAAAGTGTATGGATTTATCATGCTATTTATCACACAAGTGTGAGAATCCAACTTAGGAATATGAATATAAAGATGCAACAGTGTTCTTTCCTAAAAGACTTAGAGCATGGGGACTTCTAGCAAATGGTAAGGTGCACAGCACTGCTTAATTTCCAAGATAAGACAAAAGTTCTCCAAGGTACTAATAGAGTAAATATAAATGTCATCTCATTGAAATATTAGAGAATTATGATGCCAGATTGGCAGTTTGGGCACTTTTAGGCCAAATCCACACCTACTGTGACCAAAACTATACTCTACATTTCATCAGTGAAGTTTCCAGAAGCCACATCTGCCTATAGTCCGGGCACTCAGGAGGCTAAGGCAGAAGAAGAATAATCTTGAGGCCTGCCTGAACTACACAGAAAGTTCCAGGCCAATTTGGGTTACATACTGAGATCCTGTACCAAACCAAAAGAAAGTTCACAGAAACAGACAGGGTCCTTATGTGACCTCTAGGCTTATGTCCAGACATGGACATGCTTGGGCTTGGTTTTTCCTTATTGACACTCTAAATTGGATGGAGACTATGATGGAGAGAATGAAACACAAGGTCTTTGTGGACTTGTGAATGGATGAACTCTTGCAAAGTATCCAGAGAGAGAAGTCAGTGTCCCTCTTAAGCAAATTCAGAACCACCCCACTTTTTAGCACACTGCAGTTCAGGATAGCCATTTCTAGCTGCTTCAGGAATTTTCTCTTTTCCTTCTTTGCTAGCCCCACAGATGCTGGGTTTCTATCTCACTTCTGTTTACTCTGTTCCTCCCTCCCTCCCTCCGTCCCTCCCTCCCTCCCTCCCTCCCTCTCCCCCTCCCTTCCTTCCTTCTTTCCTTCATTCCTTCCTGACTACACCACAGGCAGAGCCATGTACCCACCTTGTGGTACTAGCACTGGGCAGTGGGTGTGTCTCCCAGTCCTTCATCTGACCCTGCACATCCTTCCCAAACCATGGTTAGGTCTGTCAGTCTCCAGAGAGAAAATGCTGAAGATAGTCTAGTTTGGGCTGGTTATCTTTTGTCATCTTGACACAAAGCAGAGTCATTCTCAAAGAGGGAACCTCAACTGAAGAGTTTCATCCATCAGATTGTCTTGTAGGCCAATCTGTGGGGGCACTTTCTTGATTAATCACTGATGTGAGGATGCTCAGACCACTGTGGGTTGTTCCACCCTTGGACAAGTGGTTTAGGGGTGTATAGGAAAGTAAGCTGAGCAGGCATGGAAAGAGAGTGAGTAAGCAGCTTCCTTTGTGGACTCGGTTTCAGCTCAGGAATTCCGAGTTCCTGTCTGGGTTACTTCTCTGACTTTCCTCAGTGGTGGTCTGTGATGTGGAAGTGAAAGTCAAGCAAACCCTTTCCTCTCCAAGTCAGATTTGGCTAGTGTTTTATCACAGAAACAGAAAGGTACACAGGTGCCAAGTAGCAACTTCCTTAAAGATAAAACCTTCCATCTTGAGGCGAGGTTCCTTAAGACACAGGATGTTTTAAAGGAAACTTTTAATTCTGCTGGGAAGCTAGTTAAGCTCAGGAAACAACTCAAAAGCTCCAGGAAGTCCCTGAAACTGACTAGATACATCATCTATCTCCCTTCCTATAATCAGTAAAGACTGCTCAAAGATACTCTCAGACAAACTGGGCTGCCTGGAGGAAGCCACCTAAGCTATTTGAAAAAGATAATGTCCAATATATTGATCTACCTTCAGGTTGTATAGTGAACTCCAGGCTTCCAGCTTCCACACGCTGTCACCCATCTTGGGACAGGTTTCTGGTGTTGCAGCTCTCTTTGAGTCATTTATGCTCTGTTAAATAACTCCAATAAAATTCATTGATTCTCCAAACTGTACTAGGGTGGGATCAGGTGCTATTTACCTTGACCTAGAGGTGTGGCTTTTAGGTCCTCAGGACACATGTAGGGGACTTGACCAGGTCAGTCTAAAACCTAGGGGCATGCTATATTTCTTTCCAATTTGATCTCTGCATTCTTGGAGGGAGGATCTGATCCATTGCCACCACCACCAAGCTGAACAGTTCAACTCTCTAGGAACTGCCCTAGGTTCAGTCTTTGTATCAGTGAGTGTTTCATATAAATGCCTTAATAAATATTGATTCTTTTATATAATCAGTTGCTAGTGAATAATTCCTACAATACTTGGTGCCTGAGTAGATAGGACAGATATGAGTAGATTATTTTATCTACCTGTAAAAGATTATTAGCCAAATATGAGCCATAGACAATTTGTGCTGGTATAGACTTTTACTGGTATGTTTTTGTATATTGATACAAATGTGAAATTATTTTTTATGTCTGTTTAAGATAATTTGTATACTGATACAAAGTGGAATCTAAAATTGTTATATTTTACATGTGCTTCTACCTGTTTAAAATATTTTGCACATTAATACATATTAAACATATTGCTGTCATTTTCACTATGCAATTTCTACCTCTGTTTAATTATACTAGTCATATATAGTATAGTATAGTATAGTATAGTATAGTATAGTATAGTATAGTATAGTATAGTATAGAATATATATATTCTACCTCTGTTTAGATATTTTATATAATGATATCTATTTAAGATACTATTGTCATTTTGCATTATACATTTATCTTTGTTTAATGTTTATATGATTGTCATACTTGAAGTCATTATCCAAAAACTGTAACCCATTTATAGATTGTCTATTTTTACAATGTAAGCTCCAGTCTTTAAGATGATTAGGATTACAGATCACAGTTACCTAGTTTTGCCATGTAATAGTCATGTTGTTTAGGTTTCTAGATATATAGTAAAATATGTCAGATAGACAGAAGTCTTCAAACTCTTCATAGGCCTAGAGAATATGGCATGTAATGTTTTGTTATTCAGATGTGATTACTCCTAGCAGTACCGTTCCTTTCCCGAGATGGTGTTGGGCATCAAAGATACTCCATTTGAAGTTTATCGTTCTGGGAAGATATAGCCTATTGGGCAAAGAACTTCCCTTGCCTCAACTGCTGACAGTAAGCATGCTGTCCAATCCAGAGCAAGAAAAAAAGATAGAGACCGCTAAAACCTGCCAAGAAAAGATAAGACGGTTTCTCCAAATACTCGGCTTCTGAAGAGATCTGTCAGATTTCCAAGGTCTGTAACCAAAAACATAGATGCTCCCACTTCGCAAAGAAGCTGTGATTGACTGTCCAGGCAGCTGCCTGTTGCTGTTTTTTCTTACTAAATTTTAAAAGTTACTTGCTTATGCTTCCAGCTTACTCAGGTAATATATTTTCCTTCTCAGGCCTTTCATGGGGTTGAAGACTAGACAGTTAAGGTTATGACCATCTCAAATCTTAGCTAAGATCATTTAGGTACTAAATTCATATTATTCAACATAAACAGCTTTCAAATACTTCATGTTTGTTGTTTGTTAGCTATAGTTTGCCCTATTTTTTTTATCATATTTGCCTTTTCCCTCCCCTAGACATTACCTTATAATTGTTTCTATTATATATAGTCTATAGTTAGTTTTACAACTTTCTTAGTTAGACAAAAGGAAGAGATATGGTGGGTCGGGCACTATTTGCCTTGATGTAGAGGTGTGGCTTTTAGGTCCTGAGGACTCATGTATGGGGCATGACCAGGAAAGTCTAAAACCCAGGGGCATGCCTTATTTCTCGTTTGTTCTCTGAGTTCTTAGAGGGAGGGGCCCTCTAGGAGTTGTCCTAAAGTTCAATCTTTGTGTCAGTGAGTATTTCATATAAACTCCTTAATAATATTAATCCTTTCATATAATCAGTTGTTAGTAAATAATTCTTACAATACTAGACTTCAGTGATATTACTTCTCTGGTCTGTTGTCAGTTTCCATTCAAGAGGAGTGCCACACAACACCAAGATAGGATTTGCTCCTTCCCTTAGGATAACTTCCTCTCAACCATAGCCCCTTCTACTTTCAAGACATACACACGCATGCGCACACACACACACACACACACACACACACACACACACACACACACACACACATACTCAGGTACATACACACAAATATAAATTTAAGTCTAGAGCCTGCACATGAGAGAAAACATGATATTTCTCTCAGCCTGGCTTATTTTTCCTGCAAAGTCATGATTTCAACTTTTTCTCCAGATGAATAGAACCCTGTCCTGTCATGTTTATTATACTCAGCTGAGGAGGTGGATTTACTCTATAAAACTGAATATGGAGACTGGTTTATGATATACAGCTGAATAAGGAGGTAGGTTGATCATAAATAGTTGAGTGAGGAGGGGGCAGGGTTTCTGTAGAAAAGTACTTTCGGGCTGCAGTCATTTGGGATGATGAAGCTTAATTGATATTCTCCATACACACGGTCAGCATCCATACTCAGACCAGAAGAAGGCCTTGCCAGTCTCATGGGTTTAAGACATTGAGGTCCTTGACATGGCCATGCTCATGTCAACACCACACTTACTAGATAATCGATCTGCTCCATACAATATGATATTTGATAAAGATGCCAAAAACACTGAAAAAATACAGCATCTTTAACACATGGTGTTGGGAAAATTGAATGTCTACATGTAGAAGAATGAAATTAGACCACTGTCTATCACCTCATACAAAAATTAGCTTCAGATATACCAAAGGTCTCTGAGTGGATCCTGAAACACTGAAGTGCAAGAAGAAAACACAGACAGGACCCTAAAGGACACAGATGTAGGAAAAACTTTCTGACTGGGACTCATTTGCCTTAAGGCCAACAGTTGACAAATGGTACCTCAAAAAAATTAAAAAAGCTTCTGTGTATCTAAGGAAATAGTCAGCTGAGAGAAGAGGAAGCCACAGAGTAAGATAGAATCTTTGCCAACTATACATCTCACAAAGTATCAATATCTATAATTTATAAAGAATTTTTAAGAGTCAAGAAAATAAATAACCAAATTAAAAAATAGGTTATAAATCTGAACAGAGAATTTCTAAGAGAAATAATATAAATAGCTAAACAATATCTCAAAAATGTTTACCATTTTTAGCAATTAGAGCAATGTCTTATGCCCATCAGAAGGCTAAGGCCAACAAAACAACTCACAACAGGTATTTATGAGGATGTAAGGAAAGGGAAACCCTCAGTCACTATTTGTGGATTGCAAACTGGTACAGCCACTCCAGGTCAGTGCAGAAAAACCTTGAAAAACTAAGATTAAATCTACTGTATGACTCATCTCTACCATTACTTGGTATATGATCAAAAGATTCGTTGTCATACTCCACAGATACCTGTTCATCAATATTTACTGCCAGTCTATTCACACACACATATATAGACACACAGATACATACACACATACACATACACATACACACAGATACATATACACACACATGCATATACACTCATACAGACATACCACACACACATACATACACACACATGCACAGACATACAGACACATACAAACACGTGCATACGTACACATACACACACATACACACACAGACACATACACAGTCACATGCACATACACACACATACACAGACACACACATACACACATACATACACAGACACACATACATATTCACTCACACAGACACACCACACCACACACACACACACACACACACACACACACACACACACACACACACACACACACACACACACGAATACTATTCAGTTGATAAGAAAAATGAAGTCCTGAAATTTATAGGTAAATGAATGGAACTAGAAAAGGCTATATTGGGTGAGGTAACCCAGAACTAGAAAGACATACGCTGCATGTCCTTTCTCAACTGAAGCTCTTGGCTCCGAACCCTCAGGTGTGAGTCTACAACATGGAGTGCATACAGCAACTAGGAAAGTGAAAGGGACTATGGGAGGACAGAGGGGGACACCCGAGAGGGGAGTAGCACGATAGAGCTGAAGTAAAGAGAGAAGTGGAGGGGGAGGGATGTCCGAGTTTTATTGCTGTGAAGAGACACCGTGACCACAGCAACTCTTATAAGGAAAACATTTGATTGGGGCTGGCTAACAGTTTGGAGGTTTAATCCATTATTACTGTAGTGGGAATCATGGCCTTGTGCAGGCAGACATGGTTCTGAGAGGTAGCTGGGAGTTCTACATCTGGATCAGCAGGAAGCATGAAGACAAGTCTTCTGAAACCTCAAAGCCCACCCTCAGTGACACACCTCCTCCAGCAAGGCCACACCTCCAGCTTCCTATAGGCCTGTGGGGGCATGTGACCATCAAGACCTCCCAAGAGCAGGCTCTTTACCCACAGAATCATCTCAGCCTATTATTTACAAAATTTTCCTTGTAGATGGTTGAATGTAGTAGCTCCTCATGTGTGCCCTCCATCTTTGATGTTCATTCTTCTTATTAATCAAGTCAACTTCTGACATTTTCCATTGTCTTTTTATTGGAAGTTGTGAGCCGCTGAGTGGGAGCCGGGATTGAACCTGTGTCCTTTGGAAGAACATTCAGCACTCTTAATCCCTGGGTCATCTCTCTGGCCCTGGGTTTTTGTTTTTAAAACAATAAAAGGTAGCAGGGAAAGGTAAACATGGGTACAAAAGAATAAGAAGGGAAGAAAAAAGGATATCTCAGTAATGAAAAATATGTGCAAACAATGCTAAAGAATATATGAAGACAAGTAAAGAAAATGTTAAACTATACTTGGAAGTTTTTCTCTGTCCTGCCCGGCTTTTCTTGGTCCCACACTAGTTACATAGCTGCTTATAAAATAATTGACTCAGAGGCTTAATACTAATCACAGACTGTTCAGTCTATAGCTCAGGCTGTTCCTAGCTAGCTCTTACATGTTAAATTAACCCACTTTTATTTATGTATTTCCATGTGGCTGGTGGCTTACCGGTATGGTCGTGTCTTGTTTCTTGGTTGGCTGGATCACATTTCCCCAACTCCACTCTTCCCTTTGTCTCTGCTTGGATTTCCCACCTTCCTCTATCCTGCTTTGCCATAGGCCAGAGCAGCTTTATTTATTAGCCAATGGTAACAACACACATTTACAGCATACAGAATTCCATCCTCAGCAAACTACTGCTAAGATAACAATGAAAAGAGACAATAATAGCGAAGGGCAAGGTGGGATAAATTTGGATAAAGCTTTGGTGCATTCTGGTCCATGAAAATAGAATGGCCCATGGCTGCATAGAGGAGGCTCAGTTAAGCTCCATGGACTATTGTCCTTCCTATGCTTTAAGCTGGGTTGAACCTGGATTGGACAATACTGTGTCTGCCAAGTAGGCCTTCATTTTAGTAGATTTCCTTCCTTGTGTATCAGGGGTCATTCAAATCCAACCTAGGCTTGGCAGTCCGTGGGCTGGGCTTGCTTGCCCTTCTGAGATTTTAGGCTCATACCTGAGGTGGCTGTTTTAGCTAGGATGTGTCTCCCAGTTGCTGCGGGAGTAGAAGCAACCACAGCACTGATCTCTAGTGTCTGGCAAGACTCTGTCCTCAAACTTATAAGATCTCCTCATCATCCTGCTGGATGGATGCAGTTCAGTGTCAAGAAGAGCACTGAAGATTCAGTCGTCAAGATTCACAAGCACCAGGTTTAAACTTAGTGGATGAGATCTGCTCCTGATAAGCAAAGGCAGGGCCACATTTCTGCCAGCACCTCATTGCCATACCCCAGACTTCTGCCACCTGCACTTTCCACTTGTCATTCTGCACAGCTGTCTTCCAGGGCTCCTCTTGCTGGGTGGTAACAAATAAAATTTAGGTTCCCCATCTTGTGCTGTCCCCTATTTTCCTCACTGGTAACCTGCAACAGTGGGCTCTCAGACACAACACTCAGACACACAGTCCTAAGAGTGAACAGCCAATGCTTTACAGTAGGTTGTATTGTTAAGCTTTGGTGTTCAATTGGCAAGATGGAGTTAAAGCATGGCACCATTTAGCCTTTTCAGTTTACGTTAAGACAGTTAGCATTCACTGTCTTAAGTGAAGGAGCACCTGCTTTATGTTTACAATCGCAGCTGTGGTGCCCTCTCTGAAAAAAAGGATTTGGAAACTTGAAACTGAACACAAGGACTCAGCTTAAAGACAGCTCACAGACCAAAGAGAAGAATGCTTCCCAGGCCCGATGTACCATAGTTGGTAACCACAAAACAGAAGTCGTCTCCAAGTGAAAATCCAATTCAAAAAGTACTTCCCTAAAATATTCTTTGGTGAAAATGAATTCAATTTGATCAATATTAACAGCAAAATACTATATTTGTTTTCCTAGTAGATGCATCCTCTAATCGTCTCCCTGAATCCATGCTCTACAACCTCAAATTGCTCCGGTCTGTCTCCTTCCACCCTCTCTGTCCAGAACTTTCTTCTTTTTGTTCACATCCCTACCTAGTCCCTGAAAATGCCAGTTGTCTCTTTAAAGGCTCATGCCTCCTATAAGCCACATGCGCAGGCAACTGTAGAATGTGAGCCTTGGACAGGGTCAGAGGGAAGACTCCATGGGTAGCCGCACTTGCTGCAAAGATTAATGGCCGAGTTCCATTCTTGGGATCCACAGGCTGGAAGAAGAGGAGAGACTCTTGAAAGCTGTCCTCTGACTGCACACACACTGTGGCATGTAAATGTGTGTGGGGACACACAGTGAGTAAATCCAATAAAAACACGAGGATAATACTAGGAACAAACGGTAGTGAAGGATTTTTCCTAGATAATACCAGCAATTAGTCATAGAATAACAGTATTAGGTGGAGAGGCATGCAACAACTCAGGACTACCTGATCTAGTTCTCCTTCTACAATGCAAAATTCTGGATGGCAAAAACAGGTGGACTTAAACAGAAAGGGATTATGGACATCTCTATGCATTAATACAGCCCACGAGAGGGATCAAAATATGAGTGGAGTCTCTCAAAGCTGTATTAAAGTATTTGTAATAAAAAGATTGGATTATAATTCAATCATACAATAAAGGATAAGATATTATCTTAGTTGCTATCCTATTGCTGTGAAGATATCATGACCAAGGCAACTCCTAAAGGACACATTTAGCTGGAGGCTTGCTTTAGAGGGTTAGTCTATGATCATGATGAGGAGCGTGGCAGCCAGCAGGCCATTAGACATGGCAATGGCACTGGAGCAGTATCTGAGAGCCTGTTTATGTATTGATTTATATATTGCAGGCAGAAAGAATGTGTGTGAGAGACTGGGCCTTGCACTGACAAAAGGTACCAAGTCACGTGGCTCATGGATAAGAATCATGGGTTAGTTTAAGAGTAAGAGTTAGCAAGTCATATGCCTGAGCCATAGGCCAAATAGTTTATAATTAATATAAGCCTTTGTATGATTATTTGGAACTAAATGGCTGTCAGGCTGGCCAGGCAAGACAAAGAAACTTCTCAGTTTCAAAAAAGTTTCAACTTTTGAAACCTTAAAGCCCTCTCCCAGTGACACACCTCCTACAACAAGGCCACACCTCCTAATTCTGCCCAAACAGTTCCACTAACTGGGAACCCAAGCATTTAAACATATGAGCCTATGGAGGCCATCTCACTAAAACAACCACGGAGATCTGAGAATAAGCTAGAAAATGCATGGTTATATTTGGGAATTTAAAAGACAGACCTTTGAAATAACTTCCTCTGTGGAGTTAAACCTGAAACTGGAGGTGTGATTCTGTAGCGGAAGTGAAGAGATAGGCCCTTTCCCAAGCTGCAACATCAGACACGAATTTTGAAAGGAAACAACCAAGAAAGGAATCAAAGTAAACTTGTGGGTTTGCACATCTAACAGCTCCATGGCTGCATCCCACCTCCTATCTGTCCAGCAAGTGGAGGTGTTGGTACTGCAAATAGGAGAACACTGGGGCATAGAGGTACCTTACAAAACACCTTACAAAAGGAACCCAAACAAGAAAACTCCCTAAGATTGATGGAGTTCTCCAGAGACGGGAAATTGCTGGCAGCTAACTTTCCATGGCTTCGAATACTCAAGGAAAACTAAGTAGAGTCTTGGGTGGTAGGTTTGTTTCCTAGGTCACAAATCAGCGGCATGATAACAGCCATTCAATTCTCACAGTTTTGGAGGCTGCGGTCCAACAGCCAGGTGTGAGAGGCTGACCCCAGGTTCTGTGGAGAAGCCTTTCCGACATTTCCTCTAGTGGTTTCTGACATCCTTTGGTTCCCTGGGCATGCCATGGATCTGGAGCACTCTAGTAACACCTATATCTTCAAACTTTCACATTCTTCTTTGTAGCCACATGTCCCTCTCCATCCGATGACACCAACCAGGGGAGTCAGGCCCACCCCAATCCAGTATAACCTCATTTTAATTTGCTTCCATAATATGTATCCTCTGACTTTCAAATAGTGTCAAGTTCACAGATCTTGGATGAGGACTCAAATGCATCTTGTAGGGAATACAATTCTATCTACTTCACATGGTACATACAAGCACTGCTCTTTCTGCCTTAAATCTTGCTTCCTTCGTTGATTTTCTTCCTTAGAATAAACATTTAGCTCAGGTAGCATGCATCACAAATAATCCACAGTTGTTATCTGTTCCCAGCCCTCACCAGAAAGCATCGAGCCTTTGACTGCAAACCGTTCTTTCCAGCCCTGGAACCCCCTCAAAACCTTTTTAAAAGATTTATCATTTTGAGAATAAGTGTTTTGTCTGCACGTATGTCTGTGCACCATGTGCACGCCTGATGTTTGCAGAAGCCAGAAGGCATCACATTCCCCGGGGGATGGAGTTATGAGTAGATATGGGTAGTTGAGCCACCATGTGGGTACTGAGAAAAGAACTAGGATCCTCTGTAAGAATTGCAAGTGCTCTTAACTGCTGAGCCATCTCTCCAGTCCCGAGTCTTGAAATCTTAAGAAAGAGAAACTTTCTCTTCAAAAGGACTTGTGATAGTTAATTCCTAATAGAGCTCTGGGCCCCGTGGGAGATTCCAGATGACTTACTTGTCCATACACAGGTAGGTTGACATTTACTCTAGGTGGACCTTTGCTTTCTGCATCACATTATGCAGACACCAGTTAAGGAGTCAAGATTCCACAGATAATAGGGGAACATACTAAGAGCAGAACTAATTAAAAGTTCTAGTAGGTTCTACTAAACCATTACCCATGCTTGTCCAGGTGCCTCAAAGGCAGAACTAGAAAGATGACCAAAATTGTACCTCCATCCTATGATGATTAACCTTGACTTTCAACTTTACCTGGTACCAACTAAGAGGCATGCTTCTTGGTGGGGGGGGGGGGGTGAGCAATGAGGGAACTTCCTGATAACTGGAGGGGAGATAATCTACCAGAGTAGGTGGCACCTTCCCATGGTGGTGGTAGCACAGAGGTCTAAGGGAAATCCAGGACCACTGTTTTCTGTCTGCCTGTGCTCCTTGATGAGTGCATTTATCCTGTTGCCAGCTTCTTCAGGCTTTCAAAAGCAAACAAAGACCAGCATCTTTCCAGAAATCCTCTAGGCCTTCAGTGTCAGATCCAGGCTCAGGGACTGAACAGCTTCTGGGTTTTCAGCCTCTCCAATGTGCAGACAGCTATTGCTGGACTTACACAGCCAACTGATTACACACCAAAACCATGTGTGGTGGGTCGAAGGAAATTGACCCCCAAAGGGAGTGGCACTATAGGAGGTGTGGTCTTGTCGGAGGAAGTGTGTCACTGTGGGGACGGGCTTTGAGGTCTGTTTTGCTTAAGTTCCCTCAGTATACAGTCTCCTGTTGCCTGAAAGATGTAACATTCAGCCCCAGCACCATGACTGCTTGCTCCCCATCATGATAATGGACTGACCTTCTGAAACTGAGAACTACCTCAATTAAATGCTTTCTTCGTAAGAGTTGCCATGGTGTCTCTCCATAGCAATAAAAACTGTAATGAAGACACCATGTAAACCAATCTACTATCCCCCTACCCCCCATTTTCTAATATATCTCACCACTTTTTTTTTTTTCTGTTTCTCTAGAGAATCCTAATGCGTATCTTAAGGACATCCCATGGCTGGTACTTAGAGCACCTCCATTCTGCTATTGAAGACACTAAGATGGTGAGAAGTTTTGTTTTCAAAATAATGGGCTTTATTGCTAAATTTTCATTTGTGTACATCATTGTGCTTTGCCTGTAGCTACCCTTTCTCATTATCCCCTCCTTCCCACTCCGGAGTCTGCTAATCTGATAAGATTCTATTGCTCTCCCGCTGGCATTATCCTTCACCACTGCAGCGCAGATCCTGCCTCCCTGCTGCCCCTCCAGATAAGGAACCTGGTGACTGGCCTACTTCATTCAGTCCTCATTCCGATCTAGTAAGTCTGCTTTCTCATGAGGAGGATCTAAGACTTACTGGCGGATAAATCATATATTAACATTAAAGTTATCAAGTGGGATATGGTGTAACAATTTAAGCTCTCCTTTAGAATGGAGTCCCTCCACCAGAGGCAAACATCAGTCTCCGTGGCTGATAGCACATACAACTAGCCAGCCCATGGGGCAAACACAGAGAAAAGTCAGAAAATAATTTTGGGAGTGCACACGGCTTTGGATGTTCATGACTTTATACAAAGAATACCACCAAGTTAAGCGACTTTTACACTTCTATTTCCCTGAGAGGGCTGTTTCACAGGAGATTCCACCAAAGGGAGTTACGTTGAAGAAAAAAAAAAAACAACAACATAAAAGTCTGCATCAAAATATGCTAAACAAGGATCAAGGAGATTTACCTCAAATGATGGCCAGAACCAAGTAACTGTCAAAGGGTGAGCCTCCGCTGGGAATGAAGAAGGTATCCTAAAACACGTTTTTGACACTGACTCCAAGGAAGAAGTCTGGGAAAAATCTAAGACTTCCTTAGAGAACTTCAAGTACTTCCAAGAGCAGGGCACAGCAGTGCCAAATCATTTCAAGTAGGCATTAGGTAAATTTCTCTATGAAATTCCTCACAGGTTCAGACAAATTCATTCCCATCTGTTGGGTGACACTATTCCTGAGTGACATCAACAAATGTCTCTGGCTCCTAGACAGGGAACCAGCACTACACAAAAGTAGAGAAAGCACCAAGGTCTGACTTGGAGACCTCATGGGTTTCTTCGGGTTACTTACATGAGCACGTCTCACTCAAAGACAGCTGTAGCAGCAAAGGCCTCTCCAGAACGGGTAACAACTCAGGCTGGAGCCCTGGAGCCTTCTGCACACTGTGGTTTGAGTTTCCTCACCATAGCAACTAGAAACATAGCCTTTGCATGTAACGTGGGTGTTTCCTGTAATGTAGCTTTAAAATTGAAACCGCTACAGTACTTTCTTCACGAGTTATTTCTAAGAAGCCTAACCCCTTCCATCTTTAATGTCAGTTCTTTGAGACAGGGTCCCCTACTGTAGTGGTGACCTTCCCGACTCAGCCCCCCAAATGTGGAGAATACTACGCTTATTTTTTGTGATCCTGGCATCTCCCCTGCTGGGTATTTATTCCTAGTCTTATTCCACTCTCTATGGGCCCATTTTTCTATCTAAACTGATGACACTTCTCAAGCTTCAGGCCTGAGTCTTTAATCTATGGCTTTCAGGAATTCAAGAGTGTCACTCTACTAGGAACCGTGTCCAGAGAGTCACCAGGAAAATTCCCAAGTTCTTTGAACCCAAGATATGTTAAAGCCTTAGCCTTGATGGGAATGGAGGCCTCACAACAGGGATACAATGCAGCGCCATCCATCTACAACGGCCTCTGCTAAGGTCTCTGGCCTCAGGTATGATAAGCAGCCTTAATGTATTACCTAGTCAATCACGGACTAGACAGTTCTAAACCTTCTCAACCCACGAAAGGACTAGTGTGTGGATGAGATGAAACCAAAAACAGTTGTTCTGATCCTAACTCTGGACTCGTGGCAAAGACAAAATACTCAAGACATTTAAAGTGTCAATATTTTTATTCCTGAAGCTGACAGTTTGCAAAGTATCTGCATCATGAAATATCAAGTGTTTCTACCCTCAAACTAAAAACTAGTTACTGTATTTAAGCTACAGGATATACCTTCTTACGGACACGTATTTTAACTTGAATTATGGTTGCACCTGACATGGGTATCCTCATATACAAGGGAGCTGAAGTCATAGTAACTTGCTCGTTTTCAGACTATGGGTTGTCTCCTTATTGCTTAACCTCACTCCTTACAGTGTCACCACAGTAAGATGTGTCCCCAATCAGGTCTTGTCTATCTGGGCTTCAGCTGAGATCTCATTGGCCAGGCCTTCTAATTTAACATGTACCCATAGCTGCAAAAACATCACAACATGCAATGTCATAGTCACAAAGATAAGTCGCCTGTGATTTTTTTTTTTTTTATGTTCTCTGTTTCCCTAACACTGGAAGGAAATGAAGCGTATGTGCTTATTCTTAAAAGGGTCACTGACCTTGCCACACGGCATGGCCATGTGACAAACCAACCACTCTCTCTATACAAAATGTGGTTTATCTTACCTAAGATGATCCATCCAGAGTCCTAGCACCCCAGGGACATGGGAAATCCTATGAATCTCAGTCTAGGTGCTGCAGAGAGAGACTTCATATGGGCTATAAGCTGTGTGCCCATCTGCACACAGCAGAGTGGGGATGGAATCCCTGCTCATGTTTCCTGTGTCTTATAGCCTCAGAAGTGTAAGAGTCCTTTGCCTTCCTGACCAGCCCTCTATAGGCAGGGGAAGCTGATTATGCTAGGTCAATATACTTGGAGGGGAATGGTGGCCTTCTGTGTAGGGGGAAGTATGCTTCGCTCTCCGTTCACATGAAGCATTTATCTAGGATGTGCTCTTGGACATATTTAGGTAGTCCTCCACCCAGAAAAAGGCTGGCCACATGAAAGGAAATCATAGGAAGGAATCCAGGGGGATTGGTGTGTTTTTTAGAAAAAGAAAAAAAAGAGAGAGAGAGAGAGACACATGGCATTTATAGAATCTATGCTCTGGAAAAGAAACTGTTTCCAACATACCAATGTAACATATTGCCCAAGGTACCTCTGAATTCAGCTTCAGTACTTTTGTTTCTTGTTTCTTTCCAGCTTTTGCGGTCCACGCTGAAGCAGAAAAAGGCAAAGGTTGGCAGGATGGCCTAGAGTTTGGCCTTGAAGGGCCAAACATTCAAAGTCTGCTGGGCACACAGATTCATACACTGGAAATGGACTCAGGCTCCAGCATCCAATACACAATGTAGCCATACACAAGATTGGTGTTAATGAGTGTCTGCCTTGGATGGAGGAGCTGATGGGGTTTGAGGAGCTTGAGGGAGCCCAAATACAAAAGCTAAAGCAAACCGAAGGAAGTAGCTAGTGTGTTAAGCTTTATGGGTGGCTGACAGTATCCTTCACTGTCCGTCACTTTTGTTCACGGTTATGTAGTTTTTAAGTTTTAGTAACTGAGACACAATTACTGAAAATTTAGGAAAGTAGCAGCTAAAAATTCCAGAGCACAGTGAATATCAACACTGGCCACTTTTTTAAGGAAGGTCGCCTGCAAGGAAGAACTTGTAGAATCCCAGGGTTAGGCAACTTAACCACTTGAATATGGTACGAGACCACATCCTCCATCAGTATTGCTCTCCATGGGTACTCCGATAGATTCTCTGTGACATTTTAATTATGTGTAGAAACTTTAAAATCAGCAACCTATTTTTTTTTTTTTGCCACCAGGAAGTTAAAAAGAGAAAAAAATTGACACATTTTCTGATTCATCATTTTATTTACACAACTGAAACTATTTCCTTAGTTACCTTGTTTACAAAAACAAGTCAACACAGTATGGTTTAATAGCCTTTCTTAAATGGACCTTACAAACTTTAATAGCTGACAGATTGCTACTTAATAATATTTAATATGTGGTAATTTCTGAATATATGTAAATGAAAAATCTGCCTGACAGTGCTAACAAGTATGGGTACTTTAACAAGTATGGGTACTTTTCTATTTCAGGAACAGACAGACAAATGGTTATAAGTTAACTCCTCATAGCTGGGCCAGCTATTTGGATCTGGAGCTCCCAGGCCATGAGAGCGAATCTGCTGTAGCAATTTGAACTTACTGTGTAGGCATGTTGAATACTCTAAGTTTATCCTTATTTTTGCATTTAATAAAACTATCATTAAACACATCTGAAAAACAAAAAGGGTCCCATGACCAGAGATATTTATATAAAATAAAGATATCACAGTGTTATCTGAAAAGCTGATGGCCCAAACTGAAGTCACATTAGATGCCTAAGTAAGCAGTTTTTAATCTTTCTATCTGGTCTGGCTGGGTGTGCACACAAATATTACACACACTCCTAAGGCTCTATCTGGTATACTTATCTGAGCATTCTCAGCCACATAAGATGTCACAATTTTCCTGTGTTTGTGAAATGCCCATAAAATATAGTATTTTATTATGACAACTTACAAGTCCCATCACAGTGCTTTAGTCTGAAGACCAGGCAGTGTTTTGGTAAAGTGACCTTTTTCCTGGGAAGTGTCAATCCAGAGACAGCCACAAGAGCTGCTGAGACTTCTAAGAGCCACCCTGAAACCCTGGAGGAGGGTAGAGTGTCCATGGCTACAAACCATCAGTGGAGAAAAGAACACTGCACATGAGTCATGGTCAGAACTGAAGAAATCAGAACACATGCCATAGCAGCAGCATCAACTGACAGGAAGAGCTGACCCATGTGCCTTTCACACAAGCTCTATAAGAGCCAAAACCTTATTCTCTCACCTCAGGGCAACTAAAACAACTAGCTGAACTGTTCTTCCCTTTGGGCATGAGCTGACAGATGCCAATTACAATGAGGCAAACCCACCTTCCCCGGATGCTGCCCCGGATGCGTTCACTCTTTGGTAGTGGGATGCACTGCAGGATGATGTGCTGGGGATAGCATTTGTGCCTCAGAACCTCTGCTGCCACCAATTCTGGGCCTGGAGGGCACTCCACTCCAGATGTCCTCTTTTTTCATCCTGTTCTGCTCAGCTGGTAGTAGTCGCTCGGTGCTGAACGTGTGAGAATTTATGCAGAGGGCTCAATGGGGAACATGTCTTGTGGGGCCACCTCTTTCAAGCTGCCTTGTACACAGCAAGGGCAGCACTGAGTCTCTCCATTGTGCTGAATCTAAGAGCCACTTAGCCCTGACAGAAACAAAACATTTTCCTAAGAAAAGGCTTAAACAAATCAAAACAAAACTCTATATTCAGGATGTCATATGCTGAGCCAAAGACTTCCCTGAGGCCCTTTCTCCCTCCAGCCCTGGCTGACTAGGATGCTGCCACCCAGACCCTTCCTGGGCTCTCATTCTAAACAAGGACAGGCCATTCTGGCCTTTATTCAACTGATGTTGTTTGTACGTGTGCTTCATATTGAAACTTTTTTTTTTTTTTTGCATGGTAGGTTTTTATCAATAGTCCAGGTACAATTTCTCATACAAGTTGTGAATGGCAGGACCCCACACATGTGAATACAGAGCTCGTAGTGGCTACTGATGAACAGACCAACAGAGGTGCTACCCAATACTAAAGTGGAGGTGATCTAACCAGAGACTCAAAGACCCACCCAGTGGGGCAGGTTTGCTAGGAGTAAGGACCACCGGCTACTGAAGTAAAAACACTTTGGGAACCAGCTAAAACAAACTTCAGAAAACAAGTGTGCCACCTGGGACTGGTCTTGGCCAGTGTGATGTGCACAAAGGGGCCGGTGGACTTGGTGCTCTTGGTAGGTTTCTTTCCCCTTGGGAGTCCGTTACCGTTCACAGAGAAATGTTAACTATCAAATGTGTCCATTAATTTTGCCGCTGAGGGTGAAACCATCCAGTTAGCATATACACTATCATTTGCATATCTTGGGAACTCAGTGCTAGTGCCATCGGCTCTCGTGAGTGGTACAGGACTCTCTCCAGGCCAGTTCGGGTCTGACATGCCTAAAAATGAAAACAGATCATTTGTTCTGCACTCAAGAACTCAAACTTCATGTGCAGACAGTAAGGCCTTGGCAAAACTCCCTTTGACGGTTAAACCAACTTGCACTTTCTGTTCCATTAAAAACAATAACGGTTTTGCATCCCAGGTTTCCAAAACACTGTTTCACTTTGGTCAATACCACACGCTTTGGTACCAATTTCAACATCTGTGAGTTTAGGCTTTCAAATCTGAAATAGGTCTGGTGAACTGCCTGTGTTCCTAGGACAGTGTAAAAGCATCAGCAAATGGCTGGACCTCACAGCTTCCTATAGTGCTAACACTGTAGAAATTGTTCTAAGGTAAAGGAGGCTATTCATCTGTCATCCCAGCTAGAATGGAGGAGAAAGGCTTCCTTTCCCATGGAGGGCACACAGAGGCTTCCCTGAAGCATCGTCCGTCATGGTATGAAGCACTACACCCAAAGTCACTGAGCCGTGTGACTCAGGAAGCATGTGGAAGGAACCTACCTTAGCTTGAAACTCCAAGACTTCAAAAAGGAACAAGGGTGAAGTTAGGAAGCAGGAAAAACAAAACAAAAAAAAAACAAAAAACAAAAAAAAAAACAAAAACAAAAAAAAAACTATTTCAAGTATTTAATCCAAGACAAAGAAGGAGTTTTGGCAAGAACCGTATTTACTGTCCATTGCAAGGCCACAGCACCACAGACTACGTTCTTTCAGTAAGCATTGGCTCAGTGTTTAGCACTGGCTTCGTAAATAACAACATCGTAACAGGGATAGGGTGCAAAGGATGTGACAATAGCAAGCATGTGTCTGCCCTGGAGCCACATGGTTTTCCCGCTGCCCCACATTGCATGGCAGTGGACAAGCAGCTGCAAACGGGAATGTGGAAGGCTTTAGCGAGGCACACATCAGCCCAGGAGCAGCCTGGGTGCCACCTCACTATGTTCTCGCAGCAAGCTGGGGATGCCAGCTTCCCCTTGCTAAACTGAATCCCTCCCCAGATCAGGTAAATTTATCTAGGTAATGAAGTCAGGAATACTGCAAGTCGCTTCCCAATGTCCCCTGAGAATTCTGCTCTAATCCGCTTTTCCTGTGTCACTTTCAAATGCTGGGCTGCTTGGTAATGACACTTTTTTTTTTTCCACATCCTTTTAGAAAGACAAAGCTGCAAAATGCCTGAATGTAAACTGGATGCAAAGTCAGATATTTACAAAGAAAAGGGTTCAGAGGAGGCTTTGGTTTCATCAGGATCAGAAAACACTCTTAAAAGGCATTACAGAGAGTTGGGATGGTGCAGAGAGGGGACAGCATTGCTAGAATCTAGTAAATGCATGTGAAATTCTACCATAGAGTTTGTTTTCAATCCAAGTGGAAGGGAGGGAGCGCGGGAGGGGAGCACTGTTACAGTCCACCAGGGGTGTCTCCTCTTCCGAGAGGCCATCATCATAAAGCAGTGAGTCCGATGGAGTGGATGCTGCCAGGTCCAAGTAGTCCTGGAAGAAAAAGAGAGAGAGAGAGAGATGGCGAGTCATCTATGACCCTGGACTATTCCTAAACATACTCAGGGCCCCTTAATACTCATGGGGTAGGAGTACTGGTGGTCTTTCTGCTCTGTACTGTCTCCTGGCCTCTTTGTAAGACCAGAGGCCTCCACCCAGGTGGATGGCACTGAGGGATAGCACTTTGGTTCCTTAATCCAGCCAAGAGTAGAGGGCGGGGGAAGTGGCTTCTTTGCATATTCATGGGCCTGAAAGCACTTGCTGTGGTCACATTATTCTGTAAAAGCACAGTGTGCCAAGCAGCAGATTCAACCCAATGGATGCTCCCCAGCATCGCTCTCAGAACCTCCACAGTCTACACAGTATTTCGCCAGGGCACGGAGACAAGTTTCAGCTCCCAGGTACAGAGAATGTCAGGTTCCTGTTACTTATGTTGCTATGTAGACAGTTCCGATGCCATCCCGGCTGTTTCTCAACACTGTGATTTTTGGTATCTTCTGTCACTCATGCTCAGGACAACCTTGTATCTATTGACCTGGAAGATTTTTCCCAAGAAACAACAAAACTGGGTCAATGAATTCAAGGCTGTCCCCCATTTTCTCTTCTATCAATTTTATGTTGTGGTCTTTAATCCACTTTGAGCTGAGTTTCATGTCTGGCTTCTTCTACATGCAGCCATCCAGTTTGATCAGCATCTCTTGCTGAAGATGCTACCTTGCTCCAGTGTGTATTTCTGGCTTCTTTATTTAAAAAAAAAAAAATCAGGTGTCCATAGGTGTGTGGATTTATGTCTGGGTGTTCAGTTTGATTCTGCTGATGAACATATCTGTTTTTATTTCTATAGGTCTATAGTACAATTTGAAATAGGGGATCATGATGCCTCCCACAGATCTTTTACTAATCAGGACTGTTTTAGTTATCACAGATTTTTGTGTTTCCATATGAAGCTGAGAACTGTCCCTTTAAGAAGAATTTTGTTAGAATATTGTTGGAGATTGCACTGAATCTGTAGATGACTTTTGGTAGGCCACTTTTACTATACTAATCCTACCAATAAATGAGCATGGGAGTTCTTTTTATCTATCTTCTGCTGTTTCTTTTTTCTTAAAAGTTTTTATCATACAAGTTTTGCACTTGCTTAGCTAAAGTCGCCCTAAGATATTTTCTATCATTTGAGGCTTTATGAAAAGTATTTTCCCCTGATTTCTTTCTCAGTTTGTCTCTCGTTTGTAAATAGGAGAGCTACTTCTGTGAGTTAATTTTGTGTTCAGCCATTTCACTGAAGGTGTTTATCAGCTTTAAGAGTTTCTTGGTGAAATCTCTCAGCTCACTTATGTATACTAGCATATCGTCTGCATGTAAAGATATTTACCTCCTTTAAATCCTTCATTTCCCATCTCTACCCTTCTGTGGTCTTATTGCTTTAGCTAAGACTTCAAGCTCTGTACTGAAGCCATGGAGAGAATGGAGAACTTCTGTTCCTGATTTAGCAAAATGCTTTGAGTTTCTCTCTAAGTTGATGCTAGAAATAGGCATGCTCGTTATAATGTTGGGGGGGGGGGTGTCTCTTGTAATCTCTGCAGGACTATTATAATTAAGAGGTATCAGATTTTGTCAAAGGCTTTTTCTGCATGTAATGAAATGATCATGTGGTTTTGTCTTTTAGTTTGTTTATATGGTGGGTTACATTTACAGATTTACCCATGTTGAATCATCCCCGGATTTGTGGGATAAAACCTACTTGATTATGGTTCTTTTTGATGTGTTCTTGGATTCAGTTTGCAAGTATTTTACGGAGAAATTTTTGTACTTATGTTTATAAGGGGAACTGGTCTATAATTCTCTTTCTTTGTTGGGTCTTTATGTGGTTTATGCATCAGGGTAATTATGACCTCATAAAATGAATTAGGCAATGCTCATTCTTTTTCCTCTTTTGTAAAATAATTTGAGGAGTATTGGCATTAACTCTTCTTGCATTATATGATAAAATCATTGGGCCGAGTCCTTTTTCCTTGGGAAACTTGTAATCACTGCTTCTATTCTTTAGGGATTATGGTCTGTTTAAATTGTTTATCTGATATTGATTTAACTCCGACAGGTGGTATATATTGAGAAGATTATCCATTTATTTTAGATTTTCCCATTTAATTGAGTACAGGCTTTTAAATTTGTTCTTCTAATTCTCCAGTTTCCTAGTGTCTCTTGTTATGCCCCCCCCCTTCATCACTAATTTTGTTAATTTGGATATTCTCTTTCTTTTTAGTTAATTTTGCAAACAATTCTCAAACAGAATACCATTGGCACAGGCACTAAGATCAACAATTAGTAAACAGGAGCTCATGAAACTGAAAAGCTTCTGCAGAGCAAAGGGCATCATCATTCAGACAAAGCATCTGCCTACAGAATGGGAAAAGATTTTATCACCTCTACATCTGGTAAAAAGCAAAGGTAAAAATAATATATAAATCACTAAAAACGCCTGTATATCAAGAAAACAAAATGCCTTAACTAAAAAAAAGGGATACAGATCTAAACAGAACTTTCAAACGAGGAAATTAAAATTGCTGAGAAGTACTTAAAGATTTGTTCAACATCTTTAGTCAGCAGGGAAATGCAAATCACAACCACTCTGAGATTCCACCTCACACCTGACTAAGATAGCAAATGGCATCTCATGCTGCTGAGGATGTGGAGTAAGGGAACACTTTCCCACTGCTGCTGAGGATGTGGAGTAAGGGAACACTTACCCACTGCTGGTCGGAGTGTAAACGTGAACAGCCACTATGTAAGTCAGTGAGGCATTTCCTCAGGAAAATGGGAACTGATCTATCCCACAAAGGATGTTTCATCCTACTACAGAAACACTTACCTAATCATATTTATTGCTGCTCTACTCATAAAAGCCAGAAATTAGAAAAAAACCTAGATGGCCCTTGCAGATGAATGGGTAAAGAAAATGTGCTATATTTGCACAATAAAATATTACTCGGCCATTAAAAATTAAACCATGACATTTGCAAGTAAACTGATTGAATTGGGAAAAAATCATCCTGAGTTAAGTCCCCCAAGTCCAGAAGGACAAATATGGGGCATATTGCTTATATGTGGATATTAGCTGCTGTGTCAATGATAACCTAAGCTATAATCCATAGAACCACAGAGGTTAGGTATAGAGTAAGTGGCCTGGGGATGGAAAGCATTTCCATAGGAAGGGGAAATAGAGCAGTTATAGATAGACGAGGTAGGGCTGAAATGAGAGGCTCAAATGGGGAGGGAGAGGGGATAATGAAGGGAAAACATGGAGGGAGATAAATTAAGGACCATTAAAGGGATAGTATGGAAACCTAATACAGTAAAAACTTCCTAGAACACACACACACACATATGAAGGCAATATAAATGAAATTGCCAAGAAAGAAGTCCATTTGGCCATCTCTTGTCACCAAATGAAGCTGCCAGTACCAGGAATGGGTTACAAGGGGTCTGGAACCCCCAAACCATCCAGGTTGTTGCCGAGGCTATAGGTTAGTCTCCCCAAAGAATCAGCAAAGCTCTTTTGCTGACGATAACATCTACACAACTCGTAATTGAACATGGAGACCCTAAGCAGGTACTTACTTAGAGCCTTATATCCTACAGGTCATTGTTCTTGGTACTGAAAGGTACTCTGCTCATTACCAAAGAAGAAACATAAACACCAATCCAGGTGCAAACCTTTACATCTACAATGGCGTCCTCCCAGCAAGATATATATATATATATACCAGTGCAATGGTGGCACAAAGCTTGTGGGAGTAACCAATCAATATCTGATTTGACCATGAACTTGAGACTGGATAGCCCAGGGATCTAGAGGAAAACCAAATACTACTATTGTACTAAAGGAACATAATAAAATGACCTCTAATGACACTGCTATACTCATAGATGAGTCCTCTGCTCCATTAACAAAGAGAAGCTTCCTCTGGCACTAGATGGGAATAAATACAGAGACCCACAGCCAGACAATATGCAGAGCGTGAGAGACCTTGGAGCATTCAGCCCTAAGTGGGATGTCTCCATCAAATCTCCTCCTTCAGGGTCTTTCACTGGTTCTCATCAGGTCCCAGACATCCTCCTGGTTCTGTCTTTGTCCTTCAAAGTACTGACCACATTTGACTTTTTAAAAATAGGTGCTTGGATTTGAATGCAGGTCCTCATCACTGTGCAGGGCCTCTTACCAGCTAAACCAACTCTCCAATGACCCAAACTGGTAAATTTTATCCCTTGGAGACGACATTGTACACTTCTACTTGTGGAATTTGAAGGAAGGGTAACGTTTAGTACAGATGAAGACAAGGCCTCTAAGGAAGTAGTGTGAGTAGGGTGGCTGTTTGCCCATGTTTCCCTGTCTCCCTAGCACCTGGCACAAAACAGTACAAACAGCTGCTCAATAAAATTAGGTAAAAACCTCTCACCATGGCACAGAGACTGACTATTCCCACATATTGTGTTTGGCTCATACCAGGCTTTGGAAAACTACATGACCAGCTAATAAAATCTGAGGAACAACATACGCTTCTTAAAATCTCGAAGACCTGGCATGCCCAGACTCCTATTCCTGTAGGTCACGTGTGGTGACAGCAAGATGCCCTTGAAGGAACACTCACATTCCTGGGTGCCAGAACTCTGAAATATTCTCCAGCACTTGCCTGTGAAGAGCTCTTGCCTCAAGACAAGCTAGAAATTGAGATGTGATATTTACTGGAAGGCCCAAGATGACTGACTTGAAAGGGCAGGTTTCCATCCGCTGCCTGTACAGCTCTTTCCCTCTGGTCTTATGGAGGGGACAGTGAGCCTCGAAATACCCTCTCACAGTGTGCCATGGCCGTGACTCTGAGACTCACTCTGCTCTTGACCATCATCTTCTCCAGATCCTTGCTGATGTCAGCAAACACTGGCCTCTTGTCTGGCTCCTGCTTCCAGCACTGCAGCATTAGGCGGTACCTGAAGGGAAGCATAGACAGGTGGTAACACCCTGGCAGGGCTGCCACACCCAGAGTCTCCACTTTCTCTATAAAAGGCTATCTTCTGGACATGATAAGGCTGTTACACTCATGGACTCAAAGCAGCTATCGATACCTGCACAAGACCAGTGTAAGATCAAGCTAGCCAAAATTCTGGCACAGATGGGAGATGATCTCTAGGCTCTATCCCTGAGAGGTTACTGGCAGTAAATATTCACTTTGAGAGTGACAATCTTTCTCCTCAGAGGGTGTGGCCACTAATACAATTTCCATGTTCCAGTGGATGGCACCATATCTGTGTATATATGGGCAGGACTGATTGGTCATCAGGACATGAAATTGGGAAGGGGACATGCTGGAGGAGTGTGGGGGAGCTGGAAGAGTGTGAGGGAGCTGAGGGAGGGGATGGGGTAGCCCTGATTATATTGCATTACATACCTCTATGGAATTCTCTTTAAAAACATATAAAAGCCAAGCTTCTGGCTATCAGTTTTATCTCTGTCCTGCAGCTCTGCTTCCTCAGGAGCTGGGCATGGCTGAGGGCTCTGGAGCTGTGATGTAGGTGTTACGCTGGGTTACTAGCTCAAGGAGGCACACCCTCCCAACCTGGCATGCCTAACCTTGCTCTCAGGCACTTACTGTAGCATGAATGTACTAGCATTATCTTCTCCAGTCAATGCCCTCCTTCCCCCCTTTAACATGGCCTCTGGACCATCTGTCTTAACTGCCTGGTATAAAGCATAATGGCTCTGGGACTCTTGGGCTAAGGCTGGTTCTGCCCACCTTTGTACCTTACCTCCCTAACACGCGTCCTCCCACACAGTTTTCAGGAGGCCTTGAACTCTTTCCAGTTCTGTCAGCTCTCAGAAGTCCACTAGCCACCACATGAGGGGCCCCTACATCTATCTCATACCCGCTGACATCTGTCTGATCCTATCACTCTCCATCACCCACCTTATTAAGGTTAATAAGAACTGGGCTTCCTGGGAAGGAGAAGAGAATGCATGATTTACTTTCCATCCAGAGCCCAGGGCCTGAGTGTCAGAGGGGAGCTGGCAAGGAAAGCCTACTCACATTTCCTCACTGCAGTTGTCTGGTCTCTCCATCCTGTGGCCTGTCTTCAGAAGGTTGAAGAGTCGTTCCGGAGGAATTCCAGGGTAGGGGTTGCCTCCCAGGGTCACAATCTCCCATAGCAGTACCCCAAAGGACCACCTGTGGCGAGCAAGGGAACCTGTAAACAGCTTCCGGGCTCTGAAGCCTCCTTGGTGAGTTCAAGTCCCTCCCAAGCTGCTGTTACTGGAGCAACAACATTTAAAGGGGTGAGATCCTAGCCACAGAGCTCAGGGTATGCTATGAAATTTTTAGAAAGTCTTGGAACAACTTCCATAAAAAATATCTAGTAGGAAGTAAACACTGGGAATAAAATGGATGGGAATAAAATGTCACAAAACTTGGATCACCTGGCAGTAAAGTATATACATACACAACATAAGACTATCAGAAGAGCATGGGGGTGGGGGGGTACTGTGACTCAAGGCTGCCAGTCTCCCATTGAAGTTTTCTTTGCATTTTCCAGTTATTCTAAGTCAAAATTATGTTATCAGAAAACTACTATTCAAAAGTGCTTAAGAAATATCTCTATTTTCATAGCTCGCTCTATTTAAGATCTGCACATCTGCAGACTGCAGAACACTTTAGAAGCAAGTGTTTTGTTTTTAGAAAAACAAATCATGTTTTTCATGTTGTCATCTGTCTGCAAGAGCAAGTACAGCTCTCATCTTTAAGGAGTTTGGGCTACACCTGTCCACAAATTCTTAAGACTGTGAGTAGAGGATTCCCCAGCTCCTGTCTGGGGGCAGGTGAACATCACAGAATGTCTGTCATATTCCTTCCAGCACTTACTGGAGAGGAGGGAGGTGTGGAGGAAGTCAAGGGAGGGACATGGGCTATGACTGCCCCATCCCACCCCACCCCTACACATTCCAGTTTGCAGAACTGCTGCCTGGTGCCAGCCATTTGCTGAATGAACAGCTGATTACCCCTTAGCCTGGGCTCATTGTGAATGACCAACACTGCAGATGCATATTTGGAAACAGCAGTATCCCCCCCCCCCCCAGCTGCAGAGTCAGGCATCATGGACCAAAACCCCCACCCTAGATGACAACCTCCACACTTACACATCACTTTGAGTGGTGTAGATGTGATCGAAAAGAGACTCAATTGCCATCCATTTGACAGGAATCCGGCCCTGGAGGTAGAGGGAGAAAGCATCAGTATAGCTTTGAGCTCTGTGACGAAGGTAATGATCCATGTCCCTTTAGCCACAGCTCTAGAGAGAGCATAGGGTACCAGTTACTGGGGACAGACCAACCATGTGCAATCTAGAGGGGCCACAGCTGCAGTCTGAACATTTGGCTTTAGTGAGATGTTAGTGGGACCCAAGGCAACCACACAGAGCCACAGAGGACCACTTTTCACATGACACAGCCCTGCAAATAAGAAACCCAAGCCATCCACCTATAGTAGAGTTGCAAGGGCTCTGGGGCACCCTGAGTGAGGCCGAACAGTGCTCCCCAGTGCAGAACTAAGGACTTATAAGTTTCTTTCCAATGTCCCAAGAGCACATGCATATGAGAAACCAACTTCCAGTTTCCATCTATAAACTTAGTATGCCATCACCAAGTCTCATCTGAATAATCTTGAGGGAAGAAAACGTATGTGCACTAAAGCTTTGTTTTCCTTCTGTTAGAAACCTTTCAGAATCTCACAGAGCATTCCTTCCATCTTCCAGCAGCAATGCGGGCTTTTGATCAAACAAATCCTTTTCAAAAACACAATGAATGGCTTTAATGGACACACTTGGTCCTTTGCCTTCATCCTTTGCCCCGGATGGCCCAACAAGGAAGTCTTAGGAAGCTATCATTTTAAAAAGCACACACCCAGTCATTTCTACTGCTCTAACATGTTTCTTTGTGATTATGTGCTTAATTATGTAGGACTGTGCTTCCGATAGTGCTGTCTGTGGAGTCCTGCCAGCCTGTGCTCTTAGGAGCTGCTAAAGTCCCTGGAAGCCCCTGTGCATCTTCCTCTGGGGCAACAGTCCTCTCTGGAAGATATGTATGTGTGCATGTGTGTGTACAGGAAGTCTCTGTCAGCCCCTCTGCTGTTTGGTACTTCCTCTATGCAGTTTTGAGATCTGTTGTCACCATGGAAATCCTGTAACAAACATAACCCTCATATCTCATGCTAACACAAAGAACCTATGAAGCAGATAAGACTGTGTGTGCCGCCTCGGATGTCTGGTCATCAAGACCCTGAGCACGTCCATGAACTTTTCATGCCTGTGATGTCACATGGGAGCTTTGGGAGAACAGATGCCAGGTGACAAGGTAAGGCAGTTACCATGGGAACATGATGACGTTAGTGAGTAGATGTCCACATACTGCTTGGACTTGGAGGAATTTCTCAAGACCTCTGAGGTGTATTTCTGGACCCAGTTTTACCTAGAGATCCCAGTAAGGCTGCTAGGTAAAACAACAGAACAGAGATGATCATGGGCCTGTCTGTTCCGCCTTACCCTTCTGGGAGCAAAGGGGCAGTTGACAGCAAACAGTGGCCTTATTCTACAGAGCTGAGAAGAACTTCTCCAGTCATTCTAAGGGCGCCACCCAACCCTGACTGTACAGCTGGGAGCCTGCTGCCCCAGCCAGAAACTTGCTAGCACACTTATGGCCAGGTACCTTGCTTTTCTTCACATAGGAATCTTCTTCGTAAACATCTCTGGATAGCCCAAAGTCAGAAATCTTCATCTTCCGTCCTTCAGCCACTAAGATGTTCCTGGCAGCTAAGTCCCGATGTACGAGCTGCAGAAACAAGAAAACAGCAGGAACCCTCAGACTGGCCAGGGTAGGCGGGGGCTGGGCTGGGCACCAGGAGTAACACCATGTCTAAGGCGCTCACCTTCATCTCAGCCAAGTACTGCATACCCCTTGAGATCTGCCAGGCAAAGGAGATGAGGTCACCCATGGTCAGTACCCGTTCATCTGGGTGGTCTAGGGAGCTGGAGCTGCGGCTGCCTCCACTGCCCACATAGCCAGGCCCAATCTTGCGGCTGTCACGGAGGAATCCGCGCAGGGAGCCATACTTGGCATACTCCACAATGAGAAGAAGTGGCCCTGGGGAAGGAGAGAGGCAGCCCTGGGCATGGGGTGAGGCCAGCCTCAGGCTTCAAGGAGTACGGTGGGGGAGACTGCTGGCTCTGTTAGCCTGACAGAAAGTGGGCAGGCCCTGATGTGCTGTGGGCAGCCAACAGTCAAGGCTCGGTGGATCCCGCATCTATGGAAGGCCAATTCACTCCCGGTTCACACTGACCGTGTGGACATCAGTTCCTTTCAAGGTGTAGTAAGACCGTCCCCATGGGTCCTGATTGGGTGGCACTGTTCTTAACCCTACCCTGGGAATAACTGTGCCCTGCTATTAGAACTTCATACTTTTTTCCATCCCAGGTCCTGTAGGCTGGAGAAGGGAACCCAGTGGAGGCAGGAAGGCTTGTGCAAATCTGGTAGCTCAATCTTAGTCCCAGCCAGCTCTACAACAGTTCATCTTTCCTGCTTGCCCTCAAAAGCTAGGGGTGCAGTCAGGCCTAGGTCTGGTTCTCTCCCCGCCCCCCCCCATGTGTGTGTGTGTGTATGTGTGTATGGTGTGTGTGTGTGTACATGCACCAAAGTCCGTTAGCAAAAGAATGGCATGAAAAACAGACGGTGCAAGCTCCCTTGTTCTTATCTAAGGTGACAATAATCCTCCTCTGAAGGGCTGGGGCTAGGGTCACCTATGGGCAACAGCACACTTGCCATTCCATAGGCCATTTCCTAGAATGGGTGGCAGTGCTGGATTCCTGCCCTCAGCAGGCCCAAGGAATACTACGACATGAACCTTGGGGAGAGGGGAGAGGTATCTGCTCAGCTAGCAGACACAAATACACTTTGGATTAGGAGTGGAGCCAGATGTCCAGGCTTCCAGAAAGTAGAATTATGTAGTGTGGACAAAGTACAGCAAAGGGAAGGAGAGGGGTCCCAGCCCTGTTGGCGGCTGCCCATCCACCCTATCATCTGGCCAGCCTTACCGTCCTGGCTACAGGCCCCATACAGCTTGATGACATGTGGGTGGTTGACTTGTTTCAAGAGATTGAACTCAGACAGCAGGTCTCGTAACTCACTCTGGGAGGCATTTTCTGAAACACAGCACATAGAAACTGGGTTGCTACAGCCCTTGGAATCCCCATAACTATGCTATGTAGACTGCCATCTCCCTCACAGACACATGACCTGGATTTACATAGAGGCCCTCAGCACTCAGCTGGGTAGGGCTCCTCACAGCCCTCAATGTCAGCCAACAGTGGCTTCATATAACCCCTGGGATAAGAGCTCACAGAGCTAACATCCATATAAGCAGGACCTTCCCACCAAAGTCTCCAGGGCCACTGCCTATGTATATGAATAGCACGTCTTTTAGCTGCTGTCTTCAGCAGAGGGAAGCCTACAGGTAACACCCTTCCTTTTTTAGTCTTCTCAGAAGGATAGAAGTCTTGCCTATGTCCCTCCACACCTGCTTATAGAGACAGGTGCTGGAGAAAGGTGAGGACCCTACTCTGAGCCCAAATCTCCCATTCTATGATCCACCCAACTCCTGCGGTCCTCTCTAATGCTTCTGTTGTGTGCTTGAAGCTTATGCTCAGTTACTGTGAGATCCTGCATGAATGCACCAGAGGAAGACAGCATTAGCATTTTGCAGCACAGTACCCATCAGGCCTGCATTCTCCAAATGACCTCCAGTGCTATACTTCTTTTGAGTGCCTAACTGGATCTGACACTCTGTGAAGATGATCAGACTTCACTAAAGTTCTATGAAACTCATGCCCTGAGTGATTCTAGTTCCCACTAGGAACTTAAATCCAAAGGCACACAGTGTCGGACATGTTAGCAAGTGCTCCTCCTGACTGGCTAGCCAATGACACACTGTTGCCTCTGGCATTTAGACTGGTCTAGGATAAAGGACAGACACAGCTATGAGACAAGGTGCCAGGATCCCTTGAGCCAAGTCCAGGGATGCCAGGAATCAGGGCTGAACCTGGTGTGAGTGTCTGGGGAAATACAGAGTACTCTGTGTGTAGTCCCTGACCACAGCACTGGAGCTCAGCTATGCACAGCTACATGAGTCTTATACCACAGCCTGGCTGCCACAAAGCCCCCAGTTCACAAAGCTGTAGACCTGACCACAGTGAGGGTTACCCACCCAGTGTAGCCACAGCCTCTGGTTAGTCAGAAACCCTGTATAAGAAAGATCCACGTGCACATGGAGAGCCAGACTGGGGCACGACTGGTCACAGGAACAGAAAAGAACCAGAGATGCTGGGATGAGGAATTGTTCTTACAGAGAGGGTCTCTTCACTAGAACCCCAGTGGCCTATTGGATGAGAGAAATAAATGGGGCAGATCAGGGTGCTGACAACTATCAGTTTAATCCCAAAGGGCCTTAGAACTCTTTCAACGCTGGGCTCTTCCCTGACATATTGCAAATGCAGTTCTACAGCATCTTCTGCTAAAGCAAGGTCCTCACCGTGCCTCTTCAGAACACTGGCTACATATCCACGGGGTGCTCAGATTGCAGCTGCCACACAACAGCCAGGGGGACTCCGCAGGGCCACAGCCACCCCACAGATGCAGCTCTTAGATAGGTACCTTTGAGCATCTTCACAGCCACTGTGGTGTAACCTGCTCGGCCTTTCAGACGGAAGGCTGTCGCCTTGACCACCTTCCCAAATTCTCCTTCTCCCAGGGTTTTCCCAAGAACCAAGTTCTTCCGAGGAAATTCCCACTTTGGATCCTCCTACATTGGGGTAGAGACGGCGGCCATTAGCAGAGAAAGGAGAAAAATGTGATGGGTAAAGTTGAGGAAGAAAGCAAGGCTATTAAATACTAACCCCCCAACCCCGCCCTGACAAGGCCAGCATGAGAGGGCTGCTCATCACCTGATCCATACCAATAATTTCACAATGCATCCACCGAGGATACCATGGCCAGGCCAGGGAGGCCTTAAGTCAGTCTCCAGGGGAAGGGCCTGGACACAATGTCTTAACTTGCCCTGCCGCCTTGACCAAACACCTCAGAACCAGTTAGGCTCAAGTTCTTATCTTCAAGGCCAGATGAGTCCAGAGGTGCTTGTTGATGACTAGACAGCAACCCAGACCCATGTTTTCTCAGACACCCCCACCCAAGGTCCCTAGAGAACTGCATGGGTACAGGGCACATCTTAGCCCAGAATCTCTCCCACAGTGGGAACATTCAGAGCAACCTCCGAGTGTGGATGTCAACTAAAGAAAGGCACCACTGGGCCCCTGGGAAACTCTCTGAAAGTGAGACAGTTGCTCCTCTCATGGCCTGTACCAAGCACCCCACTACACCCCAGCTTAGTTCTGGCTGGCGGGCTGCCTACCCTGAATTCCACTCAAGTATCATGCCTAATGATGGCCACTCTCTGGATACATTTCTAGACTCCCACCAGCCAAGTACAGTCCTATAGGAAGCCCACCCTGTGGCACTGGCATTACACTGAATGCCCATTGCCTCATGTGTCCTCTAGCAAAAACCTCAGGTTTCTGTCTATAAAGTTCTTTCAGGCTTCCCCAACTATAAAGCTGGCCCAATAAGGACCACAGACCCAGGCCAGAGGCAGTATGCTGGTATTTACATAGCATGTAGGGAAAGCCTCCTTGCAGTACACGGCCACATATTCTAGCAAGCTCCTGGGTAATACTGGTGCTTTCTAAAGCCTTCTGAGTATGAACAAATAACAGATATCACCAATGTCACAGCCCACTGCCACACCTCCATCATAGACAGGCATTAGAAATCTGTATGGGTCATACCAGAGACTATACTTATGTGAAAATGGTATAAACTTGCTACTTTAAAAATCACTATCCTTACTGCTGGTGGCCATGCCAGAGGAGCAGCAGCAGGTGGCAACTGAACTTGGTGAGTTCAGCCCACCAGGAAGCAAAGCACGGAGGATGAAATCTCAGCTAGGCCAGGCCTCTGAGAGCTTCGGCTCCTCAATGTCTCATCATTGCTGTGCCTTTACATCTTGGCCACTACCATTTTTCTGTGGTATGTGGCATGGTGTGTGTGGGGGGGGGGGGTGGGGGGGGAGGATCCTCACTGATTTTAATGTAACGTGATAATCTCATGGAAATATCCTGTTCTACTGGGCATTTTACCTGTTAATTATTATGATTTCCTCTTAAGCTGTACTGTTTAACAGAAAATGATTTTATACAGTAATAGACCTGGTTTAAATATAATTTTCATTACCGAGGGCTTTTGACAAATATAGTGAGGGATTATGATAGCGGTTATAGGTAAAGGCAGGATACAGGGTTGCCCATGGTATTTCAGGGACTGCAGAGGATAGTAAATAGGACCAAGGAAGTGTCACACACCTAGGACTTAGGAGATTCTCCTGAGGAGCCATATAGACTGTAGCTTTGGTTAATGATTAAGGAAAACAAGTGAGTCCCAGAAGCCAGGCTAGCTCAAGCTCTTTTAATGTTGGAGATGTGCTCACAGGTTTCTGTGTGCATCACAGCTAAGCTAAAGCTTTAAATAAGGACTTGAGATTAGGTTAAGATGTTTTTGTTAATGACTTTGAGCTAAAAAATATCTCTGGAAACAATTTAAAGTTCAGAAGACACTTTCAATAACTGAGTGAGAGATTCATTGATCAGGAAATAAGAACAATGATAGCCGAGCTATTGCTGGTTGGTGAGCCTTTCCTGCTAGGGTATGGTAGTAATCAAAGGTGACAAATGGGTATTCACTGTAGTGGAATCATGTTATATTGTAAACAATTGTTCCACCTACTGGTTTAATGAAAACGCTAATTGGCCGAAGGCAGACAGGAAGTATGGGTGGGGCTACTAGACTAAGAAAACTCTGGGAACAGGAAGAACAGAGCAGAGATGCTACAGAGAAGAAGGAGATACAGAGGACAACTATGCTGCTCTGATAAAAGGTACTGAGCCACATGGCTAAACAGGATAAGAATCATGGGTTAGTTTAAGGGCAAGAGCTAGCAAGTTATATGCCTGGGCCTTAAGTCAATCAGTGTACAATTAATGTGTCTGCGTGTTTCAGTGGACTGTGGGACTATGGACTGTAGGTCTGGGCCATGAGGCTAGGCCGGAAAGTCCAGGCCAGAAACCTAATACAACAATTCACCTTGTGGATTTAAAGTAGAGCTGACTGTTTTTTGTATATCATTTAAATATGTGACTCACTTAAGAAGTTTTTACTAAGACATTTTAAGATAAATAATGAAGTAATAGATCCTTTCTTTGTAACCACAAAATGCAGCAGCTTGCCAATAAAAGAACCAGCTGTGAAAATACCTTCCTTGTTTATACTTTGTTAATCTATAGCAGGTTGCTTGGGCATGAATATATATGGGTTCTTTGGGATAATTCATTCTTCACCTGTAAAACATGTAATTACACGTTTAATCATGTAAGGGTTATGTAAAACATGCTTTAAAAATTTTTACTTGTGCTCACTGTAAATCACTCACTGAGAAATAGAAAGTAACCACATTGTAGTTTTTGCATGGCTTGGAAAATTTTGCTAGTGCTGTATCAGCACAAAGGGAAAAATATTAAGAATACACAGGAGGGATGCATCTGGATAGAGGTAAGAAAAAAAATAGAGATAAAGAGAGAGGTGATAGAAAGACTCGTGTGTGTGTGTGTGTGTGTGTGTGTGTGTGTGTGTGTGTCCCTTTGTTGCTGGCCCCAGAGAGTTAAGTTCTACGCCACTTGCTGCCCCCAAATTAACTTTTATGCCCCCAGATAGAAAAGTCAAATTAAGTGATTAGTCTACTGACTCCATGGTTCCTCTTAATTCCCAAGATGCGCAGGGTGGTTTTACAGCAGCACCTTCCTCTCGATTACTTCTCTCCGCCTAGCCTGGCCTTGTACTTATGGTCTTGCTGACTTCCCAACTGCCGATATTACAGGAATGGGCACAGGACCCAATTCTCCATTTAATGCGAGATGCGAGAGAAAGCAGGCTGACTGGTCACGGGGCATCTGTCTGGAGATGGTGGGTTACAGCTGAGGGTGCTAGACTAGCCCTGGAGCAGACCTGTGAGAGTGGTATGTCGTTCATCTTAGGAACAGCAGTACAGCCTTGCTATGCAGCCTCACTTGTTATCCGGGCTTTGGCAACTTATTCTAGGAGCCTGCTATAGATCGCAGCTATTGCCAGGTACGGGGACCACACACCAGGATGGGAGGGAAGCAGCAGTGGCACATGATCAGGACATGGAGGCTTCAGTGGTAGTATATGGCTCTAAGCAGCACCCATGGAATGGTACCTCCATCCCAAGGGTGGCTGGGGCTTTCCCCTGTGCCCTCAGTGCCTCCTCCATCCATGTCTGGGTCTTTACTTCGTACACTGATGCTGCCCTAGAACTCTGGACCAGCACTTCATCATGATACCCACACTCTCTGCTGCCCCCTCCCAATCCCCACTTCTCAATAGAGTAGCCTGTTGAAGCTCGGTGCATGCAGGACTCATTATTCCCATCCCTTGGAGTTTCTGCTCACCTCCCCTTCTAGGTAGGGCCAAGCCCACATTCCCTGGGACCTCAAGGTCCACATCTCAGATCCCAGCCAGGCCCCTCTAAATCAGTACCTGTCACATCCTTCCTAGACAGCCTGCCTTCACAGCCCAGCTTCCCATTGGGTGACTGTATGAGGGCAGTCCCATTGTTGCTATGCGGCCAAAGATATAGGTAATGGTACATGAACCACTTGTGGATGTCCCAGGTAGAAAAGCCTATGTGGCCATGTATCTTCTGACAACTGTACCTCTTGGGGCCCCTTACCGGGATCTTGAAAGAGTCCACAGAGACCTGGTTCTCCATGGAATCCAGTGAGGGCCGGCGGGTGCCTGAGGAGGAATAGCTGATTGGGAAGCCCTGGGCTGGCCGGCAGAAAGTCATTTCCGCTGAAGCAATGGATGGCTTGTGCGCATGCTTGTGGTAGCGATGGATGCAGAACGTGGACAGCAAGACAGAGATGATGAAGGAGAAGAGGACGGCTGCTGTGATCACCGTGCGACACAGCTCGTCACACAGTGGGCCTGCGGTGGGGAACAGTGACAGGGCTCAGCAGCCTGGCAGGGACCGCACTGTGAAGGCCTGAGAAGTCACTGTTCACCCTCCCACGGCCAACACGGCAGCGTGGGGTCTGAGCACACTGGGCGGGGTGGACAGCAGAGGTAGAGTGCTGCTCACACCAGCTGTCCCGCTTTCCTGTCACAAGTATCTGGATGGTCATTATAAAATGGTAGGGGGGAGAAAGTAGAGACCAAAGGCAGGGGATCCTAGAGTGGCTCAAAAGACAGTTTCTCCGTGTCAGGCCAAGCAAGTCCCTGCAGAGAGAGTCTGAGCAAGTTACTGTGAAGAACGGCTTTTCTGATCATTCGTCACTAAAAACATATGGCTAGAAGATGGTTTATAGGGACTCCGACCCCTCTTCATGGTTGCACTTCAGGGTAACTGAAGCCCAGAGGGAAGGAGGGAGCCTCCTGGGGTCTAATTCCCGCCTCCAGTCTCTTTCCTGGTTTTCCACAACTCTCATCAGGGTTTGGGAGGTTCAGGGTGCCCAGTGTGGGCTATTCCTTACCCTGGCTGTCCTCTGGCTCACAGAAGCACTTCTTCTCATCAGGGAAGCAGTAGCACGTGCCATAGCCAGCTTTAATCCCCCGACGCTCCCCTGGCTCATGTCCCCCAACAATGCTGCCACCTGAGGACATATGCAGCCTATTCAGTCTTCTGGTGTGGTCTGACACTCCAGAGTCCTTAGATTCTGACAGCCTTCTCAACTTGGTGACAGTACTTCAGAAGATTATCTGGGCAGGGGGTTTAACACAATGTCGCCCCCACTGGCTAAGGTCATGGGGAAGTCAAGACTGTTTCGAGTCATTGCTGAGGTCTCAGAAGGCCTCACCCATGGCTATCTCCCATTAATGTAAAGATGTAGGAAAGAGACCACAGGGAAGGTGGGCCCTGAGCCAGTAGAATGGGACTGTAGCTTATTGAGTCAGCCAAGGATGGATAGGTCAGGCTACAGAAGCCCAGTCTTGGGGAACACAGCAGCAATTGTTCAAATGAGATGGCAAGAGGGCTGGTTTGGAACATGCTGCCTGGTTGAACCTACCACTATGCAATTTCGTTATTTGGTGCTGAGGATGAGCCCATGACCTAGTATAAACTAAGCTGGATCATGGCCACACCCTAGTCTAGCTTAATGCATCAGAGGGATGTGGCTTCGGACTGTGTGCGGGTGGGGGATGGGAGCTGTCAAGCTCTCTTGCCTGTCCTTCCCAGTACACTGATGAAATGTATCCCTACGGGCCTAGTGTGGGCTTACGGAGACAGTCCTGGGGGCAAATGTTGATATCCCGGCTCTCCACAGCATCACAGTGGCCATCAGGGCAGGTCCTGATGCTAGGGGAGCAGGTAGAGAAGTTCCTGGTGATCCCTGTGATGAAACACACAGCAGACTGTCACCCCACATGGGCATAGCCTACCATGGTCTTACTCTGTCATAGTCCCCCAACTAACAACCCTGCCTCTCTAGGGAGAAAGAGGAACACATAGAATGAGAACTACATATGCCTCAGGTATCAGCTGGGGAATGATGGACAGAGGGATCCCCCCCAAAGACTGCGGCCCCAGGACTGCAGATAGCCTTCCTTTAAGGAGGCCACTTAAAAGCAAAGATCTGTCAATGGGAGCCTTGCAGTGCTAGGTACACTCACAGTGAGACAGATGCACTGCCTGGCTGGGATCTTCTGGAAGAACCACCCTGTCCCCTGTATAACCCAGCTTTCGTCTAGACCCTTCCAATCCCAGAGTAAATCCAACTGAGGAGCCTCTAATTTCAAGGTGGCAAAGGCCTTGTGGCCCCACACTGTGCCTTCTCTGCTGGCACAAGTTCCATACGAGGGACACAGCTCAGAAGACAAGGATTGGAGAAGCTCCTGGGGACAACCAGTACAGACACACCCGGGCCCCTCCCCCCAGCTCCCAGGCCTACCTTTGCCATCACCCTGACGCCACTCGCATCTGCCTGTTGGGGAGCCTAGGCCACCACACTCCTCACACTCAGACCGTCTCTTGTTGACTGCACAGGACTTGGGGCAGTCCACTTCTTCAGCAATGGCTACGAGGGACAGAGAAGCTAAGGTCACGGGTGCTGGTGTGAGCCCAGTCTCTAGACCTCACCTGCGGACAGAGTCTAACAACAATCCCACTGCCTCTGTAGGGAGGCTCCGTGGGTTCCAGGATAACCAGTGTGTCCTATGAAAGGGGCTGGGGAGCCAGAGCCAGAGGCAGGTGTTTGTTACCCTCTTGGCTGGGGAATAGATAAGGGCAGGAAGGATGTGAGGGTGACCAGGCCCAGTGAAGGTGATTGGTCACACCAGAGTTTCAGCAAAACAACAAACCCAATGTCCCACCCTCCATGGAGCCTGGCACTCACATGTCCCCTCCACGGTGACGAGCAGTGAGGCCTGGGTCTGCTGCCGGGTCTGCCTGTCGGTGGCTGCCACCGTGTACTGAAGCTCAGTACATTCAGGTCGCTGCAGGGCCTCTGTATCGTTCACAAATAGGGTCCCCGAGGTGTCCTCTGTCGAGGTGACCACACCCAGAGCACTGCAGTTGGTGCTGGAGGGCTGCAGCTTGTACTGGACATAGACGCCACTGAATTCCTGGCAGCTTTCTACACAGACTTTTCCGATCTGGGGAGAGGAGGGTGCCACCAGTTCCCCTTATCCGGAGAGGTTCTTGGGTAGACAGAGTCCCAGGATTGTCCCCTGGATGGCAGCCTTCCACAGCCTCAGAAGCTATAGGCCCACATGCCTGGCCAACCCTTTGCTTAAGGACTCATCAGATACCCACCGTAGGGATTCAGATGAGAGGCTCACAATCCTGGTTGACTCTCCTGACTGTTAGAGCACTGTGCCCTATCTGTGTGACTCATGTCCCCACGTGAGGTTCAGAGGCCTCTTTAGGGGTTATGGGAAGAGACCCCTTTCTGAGGATGCCTGGATCTGGAGCCAGCTGCTGACCCTTTACCTCTCGGCCACTCCAGTGAGCTATGGTTGTGGGTTCTGGAGTGGGGCCCTATCTACAGGTGTCAAACAGGCCTGGGGGCCACCTCAGAAGGTCTGGAGCAGGGACAGATGCCTTCCAAGCCACACTGACAACCTAAAAAATCCAGCCTCCTGGTTGATTCAATTTCCCCTCTGAAGAATGCTCATTTCCATCTTCTCGGATGATCCTTGAAATGATCCAGGGTCCCTGGCCTCAATTTAGTTTTAAAAACTATGGAGACAGGAAGTCACAGGACAAGGACCATAGCTTCTGGGCTTGTTAAATGTAGGTGGATCTACCTCCAGCTGGTGCCTCTAACTCCTCCTCAGGCCCCGAGTTTTATCATCCCCACTCCTGACCTGATGTGAACACCCCAAAGAATGGGTCCCTTGCGTGCTGCAGGTGGGTCCTCTGTGTGCTGGGGACAGGAGTAAATGGGGGGTCTGGAGCTGACTGTCAGAATTGGGAAAATGGGACACGAGGAGATGGTCCTAAACACACACTCTGAAGACAGATGAACCTGCTGTAGTCAGGTAAGCCGTACACACCCCAAACTTCAAATGAACCCAGAGTGCATTTGACTGAGAAAAAGCAAGCTAGAGCTTGTCACTGACTATGGTTGGGAGAGGGACAGGCCCACCCCCTTCTCCGCCTTCCTTAATGAACACCCATGACTAGTTTTCCACTCCTGAGGTTTTCCTTTATTTTAGGGGTGCTTGGGGTAGAATCTTGTACATGCTAGGAAAGCTCTACACCACTGAGCCGTGGCCTCTTTTACTTTCTCAAGTCAATTATTAATTTTCCAAGGATAAATACAAACATCACATTCTAGTTTCTTCAGCACAAAAACTTATAGAAGCAGATGTGACCTTCGCCTTCTTCCCACAGGGCGCCACTGCCACCACGGTCTGCTGTATGCTCAAATTCTCCCCAATAAAAAGTTGCTTTTGCACTGATAGTGTCACTAGAGACCAGTGGTTCCTCAAACCACTTTTCCCACTGCTCAGTACACCAGGGACATCTTTCCAAGCAGGCTTATGTAGAGTTATATTTTTGTATTAGTGTAAAATATGTTTTAAAGACACCAGAGATGGTAAACATGGAGGATCTCGCCCCAGGAGAGAAGGAGGAGCTAGGTACCCTCTCTGGTTAAAAGGTACAAACGGGCTCAAGGATCTACACTAGATCCTTCCATGCTTCCACCTATGCCAACTCTGCACAGATGGGATAGGGAAGAGATACCATTTACCCACAATCCTCACTGCAGTCTGGGACCCCCAACCTCAAGTCATGCAGTAGGCCATGGGCTCACCTGGGCAAAACGGTGGGCCCTCCTATTCACTGGGAAGGAGTAGGCACTGGGTAGGTTCAGGGTGACAGGCAGCACAGACACATTGAAGTGGAGCAAGAGGACACCTGTCCCAGGTCCCTGGAAGTCTGAGTCATTGACCAGGACCACCAGCTGCAAGGATCGGCTCTCTGAGATGGGGAGGCTCCGATTCAGAACCAGCTCTGTAGGTGGGGACACAATGAGACGAAACCATAACAATGCTTCAAGATCATGCGCCATGTCACACACTACACTCCCACTTCAACATACAACCCTGCACACACATGCAACTTGCACTTATGTGTTCAGATAATGGGCTTAGTGGGCAGCTCTGCCACTAGTACTGGTATTTAAAGGTTTGACATTCTACTGAGTTAGATCTTTGATGTGTGTGTTGTGTGTACACATGCATGTATATGTATTTCAGAGAGACAAGATACAAATGGTATGTGTGTAATGTGTGTTTATATAAAGGGTATACTTTGTGATTTGATATGTATATAGAGTGTATTTTTGTGGGTGTAGTATGTTATGTGGGTATGGCATGCGTGAGTGACATGTTTATTTGGTAGTGTGTGTAAAAGTAAGTAGCATGTGTAAACAGGTTTGTGTATAGGGTGTTTGCATAGTGTTTGTTTATACAGAATATGTGCTATGTTTACATACAGACTGGGTGTGGCGCTGGAGGAGTGTGCTCCGTGGTTTCAGTGTGTATGGTATGACTGTACAATATATGTAGTTTTCATGTGGTGTGCGTTTGTGTGTGGTGGTGTGTACAGAGCATCCTGAAGTTCTTGGAAGACATCACCCCATTGGCTCCTTACTGTAATCATGCATAGTTGCCCGCACAGAGTTGTTGTTGGCCTGGGCCAGGGTCTCGTTGGGTGAGTGTTCCACCCGGAAGTTCTGCTGGGCCCAGGAGTCCCCTGAGAGCAGTGTGTTTGTATACCGTCTCACCAGCTCCCCAGATGCTGGAACCACATCTGCATCAAACACATGCAGCGTGGCCACGACAGTGCCCTGCAGGTAGCAGAGAGTGCCAGTCAGAGCAGGTACAGCCAGAAAACCACATTTAACCAAATAGAGTATGTGTAGCAGAACTAGTACCAGGGGCAGGCGGTCAGAAATGAATGTTTTGTTCCCAGGGTCTCAGTAAGAGTTGTGAGCAAAGCCACAGGGCCATGGAGTCACCCTCAGGTAGTCCAATTAAACATTATCTCCCATCCCGATAACTACCCTCACTCCCTAGGAAACCTGCACCTGGTTCCCCAGAGAAGCAACTTTCTCCCTTGCTACTGAGTCCAGGAGCAGGCTGCAGTGTGGCATGATGCTCAGCAGGTGGCAGTAGTACACCAGGCTAGTCAGAGCAGCATGGGCAAGGATCATCTCAGAATCTCCGCTAGCTCCTGACTGCCTCAAAGGTGCTCTTGTCCAGCTGCCAGCAGAAGGGATACATTCCTTGCCAGATCAGACGACCCCAAATGTTCTCCCTAGGGCCCTTAGCCTAATTAGATACAAACTAAGCACCCACATTCAGGCCTTCACTGTCAGAGTCCAGTTTACTGCTAGCTATAAATAAGGCTGGCAGTTAGCCAAACAGACAAAACAAGGGACAAATAGAGTGTCATGTGACTGGATGGCTGGTCGAACATCAAAACAGATCAAGGTGCAAACTGCCAATGGAGGCCGAGGACGAGACAGACAGACAAGCAAATCCAACTGCGGACAAACCTCCTTCCGCTTGAACTCCACGACGGCACTGGCAGTGTCCACACCTCCGGAGTAGGTGGGTGCAGAGTCGTCCTCATCATACACGGTCACTGAGAAGGACACAGTCACCTTCTCTTCATGGGCACCAGTGCCCACTATGCACTCAGCCTCCAGTACGTACTTCTCCTGAAGCTCCCGGTCCAGGGCCCAGCGAGTGCTCACCTCCAAGCTGTCTGGGTTGCAATGGAAGGGCAGATTCTCCCCTGTCAGCAAGCAGAAGGGAATCCCACATGAACACAGAGCAGGGGATGGGTAATGGACTGCCTTCCTTGGGGTTCTACCCAGAGCTGGAATGGAGAACTCTGGCACCCTTGTGGCTGTCTGTGCCCCTTGAGCTCTGTGGGAAGGCACCCACTAGTCAGAATGTAGGCAGCTTGAGGTGTGTTTACTGCCTTTTTTTTTTTTTTTTTTTTTTTTTTTTCCCGTGGCTGAAGCCCTCACTCATGCAGATGGGCAAGTAAGTATTGACACAGGGTCAGGTCTCTTCTGGTGACCTGGGAGGGTTACCTCTGTAGTAGGCTGGTGGGTGGTGTCCAGAAGTACAGAGGACAGGCAGAGCCAGCTCCAGGTACTAGCTGGCTTAATAACGTCAGCCATTTTTAAAGTCACAGACATGGTATTTGCTCATTTTAAACATGTCTCATTTAGTGTGAGACATCACAGTTCTGTGACTTAAAAACACACAGTGGACATCTGGGCAGTAACACGTATACTTCTGGGTGTGAGGTTTGCATTCCCGCTGTGTATCTCCTGGGTGTGTGACCTGAGATTGGTCTCTTAGGGCTTACATCTCCTCTCCAACAGACAGGATGTTGAAGGGTGCAGGTGCACTTGGCCCAAAGGGTCAGCAAAATCTGCTGCACTTGCTGACACTAGCAGAGTCTCTGGAACTGGGCTCAACACTCCATATGCACCTTAGGAAGAATCCACCTGTGTCTCTAAGAGCATGCCAGGAAGCTCCCTGGTTTTTCATTAGCTCCATGCCAATTCCAGCCTCTTGCCAGACCACCCTCCCACTCAGGGGTCTCACCTAGTAGCTCCTGTCTCCATAATTCCACCATTGTACTACCCTGACCCTGATCTGTAGCCAATGTAGGATTCAGACTAAGACTTTCAAATGCAAGTGAAGATCCCTCCCCCTTCCATAGTTCCCCATGTTTCAGGGAACAAAACCCTGAAGTATTCCCTGACAGACCTATCCTGTTCCTGCTGGCCTCTCTCCTCTCCATGGCTAACTACACTCTGGTCACAAAAGATCTCACCTTAGCAGCCTCTGGTGCTAGAGCAAGTAGTCCATTTGACACCAAACCACCTGGGTTAGTGACCCCTGCCCTAATCACAAAGTTAAAAGTAGTCTTCATCACGTTGGGTGACCCCAGCTTTTCTTTCTTCCTCCTTCCAGAACTTTCCAGCCTGTTTACAGCTGTATCCTAACCTCCTTCAGCAGTATTTGACCCATGACACTGAGATACTGCTGGAATGTGGAGTGGTTAAAATGACAGACGGCTCACCCTGAGGGCTTACAGTAAATACGCTGTTGTGCAACAGGACAAATAGCCTCCTGAGGCTGGCACTCACCTTCCAAGAGCCTGTAGGTCACACTGATGTTGGGGCAAAGGAACTGTACAGGTAACAGGTGAAATTGGTAGAAAGGGCCAGGGGGCCTGTTTTCCCTGATGCGGAAGGACAGGCCTGTCTCCGGGATGCAGAGGTCCTGGGATTTGAGGGAGCTACACGCTGGGAAAGAGTCATTGATGAAGGAGAAGTATACACGGGCACATCCTGGCCAATGACATTCACCCTCTCGCTGGGTTGCGGACCCCAGGAAGACCTGAAGGAAGACGGTGAGCAAGGGGAAGCCACCATCTGCAGGGAGAGAAGACGACAACCCCTTTCAGGTGAGCAATGGAGAGTAGAGGCAGGGATGCCAGGGTTCAGTGTGGTCCACAAGCCTCAGCTGCTACCTCCCACCTCTGCCGCAGGGTGCTGAGTGAAGCATCACTGTCCCTCTTACCTGTCATTCAGGTTTCTGTTCAAATGCGCCCTCCTGAGAGAAGTGCTCAAACCCTGGGGCTAAGGTTTCCTAGTCTCTTCAGGTGAGTGACCTTAAAGCATAGGCTCCTACAGTGTGCACCGGCCAACGACACCACCACTACATCGATGTCATGAACATCGAGAGCTTTTTCCACACACACAACCCATGGACACATTCATCAATACCTCGAGGTAAGATTTCCAGTTAAGTTCTATCCCAAGGCACCACATCCCAGTTTAGTGAGGTCTGGCTAGGCCGTGGCTAAGGCAGACATTTCCCTGGGCCTCCACCTTAGCCCTGGCTAGTGGTTACAGGGTCGTTTCCTTCCTCTTAAGCCTATATTGTATTACTACGATCCCACTGCAGTTAATGTTCTTTGAACAAACCGTCCAAACTGCTGTTTCTTTCCCTGACTGGACAAGGTAGTTGTAAACACGCTGACATAAGCCCTCAGGAAATTGCAGGTTCACAGCACACTCCACCCTGGCCTCCACAAGGGACTCTCACTCTGGTTTGTTACTTATGGCTCAGGAGGAAGACAGGAAGCTAAGGTATATGAAAACCAAGGCAGAACTCAGAACATTCCCTCCAGGAACTGTCTAAACCAGTGTTCCCAACCTTCCTAATCCTGCGACCCTCGACCCTCGTGTTGGGTGACTGCTGACCATAAAATCACTCTGTTGCTATTTATGTAATGTAACTTATGTAATGTAACTATCTCTACACAATCCATCCTGTGGGGGTTGCGACATACAGGTTGAGAAGCAGTCGTATAGATTATGCTGGCAGAGAACTGCCTATCTTAGGTGCCCTTCCATCTTATGATACTGGCTGTACTTGTCAAATAGGTCAGTTATTCTACACTTCCTGGGTGGTGTATCTCACTGTACTCACAGTACTCTACTCTGCCTCTTTTTTATATATAGGAGCTTAAAAGTGAGTGAGACCATGCCTCAGAGGAAGTGTTGGGAGGTGTGAGCTACCTGGTTTATACCATCACCACCTCATGCCACACGAACCACTCAGATGGAACCCATTTTTTCCTCCAGGGCCTGTATTCTACATGGCCTTGTCTGCAGCTCCAGCCTTGGGTTTTTATTGGGTATCCATCTGCTCTGCCTCCATCCCGGACACCTCTGCCAGCCTCTCGTAGATGCTTCCTGGAATTGGTATTCTTCAGTTAAATTCCAGGTCACTAGCTAAATTAAACCCCTGGGGTTTTTCCAGCTCCTTGGAATCTATCTCCCAACCTGCACACCCTTAGCATCCCACTGTAAATAGCTTCAGATCCGCATAGAGGGCTAAGTCAGTTGAATGGTTCTCCCAATTCCCAGTAGGCTCAGGAGACCCAGGACTAATTAGTGCTCCCAGAGTCATTTGAGTCCCTCATCAGACTAGATATAAGGCAGCTGCCTTCACTCCACACCTTACACCCTTACCCACAGCAGCCTTAGGGAAGCCACCCCTAGCCACAGACTAGCAGCGGAGATGAGCAGCTTGAGGGCTTAGGCCAAGGTGGAGTAAGGTGCCAGGCCATTCCCTTACTGCGGATGCTGAGCTGTTCCCAGGAACTGTGGTCCAGGCTCTGGTTGAGGTAGAGAAGACCAGTGTCCTCGTGGATTCGGATCCAGTCATTTTCATTCAGCCGTGTGCGGTAGGCGCTATAGAGGTGCTGGCCCAGACGGAAGCGGGGGACTTCTTCAGGGGCATCCCGTAGTGCATGAACATAGAGCAGAGGTGTGCCAGCTGGCTGGTCCACGTACAGCCTCTCCCAGTAAGAATCCCTTGAGAAGTAGAGTCCCAGCGGGGCTGCAGGAGACATGGGAGTGTGTGTATGGGGAGGGAGGGGAGAAACAGCCTCTTCATGGCCTAAATTTTGAATTCTAACCTTGTCAAGAATTTCTCATCTCTAGCCCAAAAAACATGAACATAAACAAACATGATTGATAACAATAAAGAAAAAGGGAGGGGGCGGCGAGAAAATACAAACAGTTGCAAAGTATTTCTCAGCTACCCCAATGTGATAAGCCCCAGGATCACACATGATTCAGGAGGTCAATACGCTTCTCAACAAACCACCCACAGTCAGAGGAGGTTTCAAAGACACCGTCAGACAAGCAGGGCGGGCATCACTCACCAGAAACAAGGAGAACACTGGATAGGAAAGCAATTGAGCCTTATCACAATGTGCTCTTATATATGACCCAGCAAGTCCACTCCATCTATCCAGAACTTAAACCACCCATCCATCAAGTATCCTAATACTACATGGCAGAATTACTCATGGCAACCAAGAGCTGGAAACAGACCCTTCAGCGGGTATTCAGAGAAGCAAACTGGTACATCCATATCATAGAATCCTAGGGGAGCAATGAAGAAGGATGACCACTTCCACACACGTTCACCTGGGTGGGTCTCACAGACAACCTGTCCAGCTGAAGCAGCCAGGCAGAATGAGCACTCACGGTTGGAATCTCAGAAGGTTTCACATGATTGCTAGGGCTCTTAGGTGTGCATAAGGTTGACAGCCTGGGGGTGGGCAGACAGGAAATGGGGGGGGGATGTAAATATCCTATGTCCTGATGAGGAGACAGGTCATGTGGGCATAATCTAGTTCCTAACACTGCACAGCTAAAAATGCATGCCTTCCAATCTGTGATGGCTCATCTCGTCAACTTGATCAACAAGCACCTCAGAGCTTGGTGAGGCACACATATACTCTGGGCATGTCCCCAGGGGCATCTCCAGAAAGGACCAACTAAAGGGCGCGGGGGGGGGGGGGATTCAACCCTGAAAGTGGGTTGCACTGTTCCAAAGGCTGAGGGCCTGGGTGGCATAATAGGAAAAAGAGAGGGAAGCCAAGAATCTGTCTCTGCTCCTGCCCACTGGGATGTGAACTGCCCAGCTCCATCATGCCCTTCTAGCCAAGATGGATTTAAACAGTTAGACCTGGGAGGGGGCACAATTCCATGACTATCTGACTGAAGCAAACTATTTAGAACTGGCCAGCTAGCTGCCTCTCCCCAAGTCAGGATTTCAGAGAAGAGCCCCTCACTAGCTCCTGAGGTCTCTTTTATGGGGAAGAGGGTTAAGGTTGATAGAAAGCAGCTGTCAAGGTAATTGGCTGTTAGCACCTGGACAAAAAAGTGGGGGACTGAGGGTTTAAGGCCTTCTGCAGGTAGAGGTAAGTACAAGAACCCAGCACACAGAAGAGTCATCAAGGTATTTCGGAAGACACAATTGTTTTTTTTAGGATTTTAGCAAGGCAAAGGGGTGGGCATCCATCATGGGGCTGCAAGTTCAGTGTTACTGAAAAACATTCCTTGTAGGATAATTAGGCTTAGGAACAGTCTTGTAAGGTATGGGGACTTTGTAACAATGTGTAACAACGTGGCTCCTGACAACAACACAGCTCCTGTTTCTGGTTTCACAAAACCTGGGCCAAAACATGTTTGTTCTCTTAAGCTGTTTCTGTGTATTGTTTTGGTCACAGCTATGGAAACTAAGGCCTGTAGGAGGCACTGAAGTAGTAATCGGGGAGGGCTGTGGATGTCAGCCTTGGTTATAGCTCCTGCTGTACTGCTCATTCTGTATCCATCCAGTAATTTTCACACTGTTTTCAAATAGTAAAAGCTCTTTAGAGGCCTTGTGCACGCTGATGGGTAGGGTTTAAAATGGTGTGGATGCTACGGAAAACATGAGGATCCCTCAACCCACTAACACACACTCCCCATTGGATCCAGAAATTCCATTTGAGTATCCTAAAGAACTTAAATCCCAAAGAGATGTACACATCCATTCTACAGCAGTATTAATCACAAAAGCCAAAGGTGGATACATCTCTGGTACCTATGGATGGGCACACAGGATGTGGAATGTAGAGCACACACATCATTCAGCCTTGATTTCAAATGGAGGTATTCTGATACTGTGCTGGTTCATCTTATGTCAATTTGAACAAGTCATCTGAGAGAAGGGAACCTCAACAGAGAAAATGCCACCATAAGATCAGGCTACAGGCAGACCTATAGAGCATTTTCTTAGTTAGTAATTGATGGGGAGGACCCTGCCCATTGTGAATGGTGCCATCTCCGGGCTGGTGGTCCTGGGTTCTATAAGAAAATAGGCTGAGGAAGCCATGGGGAGAAAACCAGTAGGCAGCATCCTCCATGGCCTCTTCATCATAACCTGCCTTCATCAGGCTACTCCCAAGTTTGAGTTCCTGTCCTGACTTCCTTCAGTGATGGACTATGATGTGGAAGGATCAGCCAAACTTATATTCCCCAACTTTTTTTGAATTTTATTTCGGTGTTTCATTAGAGTAATAATAACCCTAACTAGGTCAAATGCCATTTGCAAAATTCAACCAAGCAGTTGGAGACATCCTCGGCAGTTAAGAATCATTTCTTGTCAGGAACTTAGACGGAACAAGAAAATAACTATCCAGACCTAAGCTGCTTGTTCTGAATCACTTGGCTGGAGCCACAGATGGAGGCCAGGGAGGTGGGACTCTCCTGGGAAGCATGGCACAGAGAACAGTGTCAGCCAGGACCGTGGTAGCCTGGTGAGTGGGTGAGTGGGTGGTAGAGAGGATGTAAGTTCAAAAAAGAGAGATCTGGAAGTACCAGGTGCTAACACAAAGTCTAGCTTCTCAGGGATAAGACCTCAGAAGCCCTATCAGAAATGACAGGTTGTATCAGCTTCTAGATTCCAAGCAACACCATGGGCTAAATCTGGGGTGACAAAGTGCATCATATCTGGTATAGTTGGTGCACTGGCTTGGGCAAGGGCTACTCTACATTCTGGGTCTTATTATTTTTCCCTCTGCTCCCAAGGAGATTAAGTCCTTCCTCTTTGTAGGGCTGTTGGGAGCAAAATTAAGTTGAAGGGTGTGAACTTCTAAGCACAGTGGCTACTGCCGGCATCCCCATCATCTCCAGCCCCACATCTCTATTTTCATTATCTACCATCAGCACCACAAACACCTGCACAATCATAACCATCGTTTCCATCTCCCCTACACTTCCAGCCCTGTCTTCAGTACGGCCCCCAAAGCTCTCCCCACATCATCCCCTCAGGTCTGGACCCCCACCACCACTAGTATATAACAGAGGACTCTTTGTGCAGTATCTCTGTAGACACCTGTCTTACTAGTGGCTTCCTAAGTTGGATGGCTTGTAGCAGCTGGACAGCAGAGACCTGGTAAGGGAGTGAGGCTGCTCCTGGATCAGAAGGCTCTGCTCTCTCTGCACACCCAAGTATGGTTCTCACATGTCACTACCTTGAGCTGTAGGGTATAATTTCTCCCAATCATGTTAGTTACTGCCCCCGGGGCTCAGTCCTCCAAGCCTCACATCATCGTATAGTTCTGGAGGGATCTACTACACCGCTAAGGTTAGGGATTAATTGGTCAGTGGGATAGCCAGAGTCCAGAGCTGTTCTCTACACAGAGACTCAGCCTTCTTCTCCAAGGAACATGGGCACCAGGCTTTATCCAGTATGTGCTGCAGTTCCCACCTGCATCTCCATAACCACCCAGACCAGCTGCACTGGCCTCAAAGAGATGAAGGATGTTCCCACCCAAATGCGATTTCCCAGCTGCTACTGACTTAATCGTGGGTCTTGCTGGCAGTTTCTTCCGGCTTCTATACAAAGGAAACTGCCAATTAGGGTTACAATTAATTTCTTTCCTTGGGCAAAGCCTGGCCACCCAAGTGGTCTATCGATGGCGGTGTGTGAGAGACCAGGCAGGCACCTTTAGTTCCAGGGCTCTCTCTAGTACTTTGTGGCCTTAACTACTGCTGGTAAACTGGGCCAAGGCACTACCAGCTTTGACCCTGATGACTCTGGACTGCGCAGCTGTTCCCCACATACCCAGCAGAGCACATGATGACTCAGAACATGTCCCCATGCTGAGTGGCCACCCCACATACCTCAAGCTCCTTTTAAACACTCCGTCCCCAACTCCTTTTCTGTCACCTTTCATATCCACCCATGAGGTTTCTATAGTGCTGTTTTAAGCACATCAAAACACTTAGTGGATGTTGGGATTCCCATCTCACTGAGCAATAAACCAAGACAGAGAATGGCCCCAGGTCACACAGAGTGATTTAGTACTTAGCCAGTCTGGCCCAGGCTCCTTTGTTCAGTGACAGCTGTTCATAGAGTGCTTTTGAGAAACCAGGTCACAAGATCCAGGACCAGGGGCCATCCACTTATATGCCTGCAGAAGCAGGCTGAAAATGCCACTGTGGAGATTCAGACATGTCTTCCCAAGTTCTCCTCAATAAGGCAGATGCCCTTTGAAGTTTCTTTGGTGCTTATTAACTGGCTCCATATTTCAATAAGGTAGAGTCAGAGCAGGAGCCCCCCCCCCAAAAAAAAAACAAAGTGAGTGCTCAGGAACATGAGACCAGGTGGAATTTTCTCCCACCAGAGGCTCCTCTATGGAAGAAGTACTCACAGGTACAGAACCCAGTGTTAGGCTCCCATGTGCCCAACTCACTGGTCAGAGAAGAGACTGAGTACTGTAGAGTCCTACCCTTTAATGGCCCAAAGGTCCCAGTACCACTGGGTATTGCGGTCAATACAGAGCCATCCCTGCCTCTGTGTGGCTATCATACCTTTAATCTAACTTGTACAGAGGCACAGCTTCTATGAAAGATGTACCCCCATGTGACAGTCCTGCAGTGTGGCTCCATGTAACCATACTTCAAGGGATCTGTTCTGGGTGAGGGGGGAAGCTGGAAAGTCAGGGGCAGTTCAGTGTGTCCTAACTGAGGTGCAGCAGCAGCAGGAGGCCACAGTCTCTGGGGCAGAAGCAGTGGGCCTCGTCTTGGGAAGAGGGTGGCAGATAAAAAGTCCCAAACTTCCGTTCTGGGGGGGGGGGGGGGGGTGCGGTGCTAGAAGCTAGGGACCTTACAAGAGCTGTCTCTGGTTCTGCAGGGACCCAGGGCCAGTTGCAGTGGAATCCTGGGGTCTCTGGTAGGGCAAGGCAGCCTATCACTGGTATCTGGACCTTGTAGTTGGTGGTTGCAAATCCTGAGTGAGAATGAAGAAGAAAGGCTACTGCCTCCGCATGGTCTACCATCCCTGCAACACAGCCCTGGCCGGCAGCGTGACATCACAGCAGCAATTACCGTAATCAACTTAGACCAATCTTCCCAGTTATTTTTAGTCTAGATAGAGGCAAAGTGAGAGGGCAGCCCTGGCTTCCCAGGCTGCCAGTTCCCTGATTGGGTGTCGGGTGGCTCTCTGGTTTCCAGCATCCTCTCCTCTCAAAGGAGTTTCCAGGGCATCTGCGTCTCCTGCACTCGCTATAAGCCATTGTTTCTGGAACATTTGTGATTTAACGTGTCCGAAGAGTCCCGGTCTCCTCAGAAACTCAGGCACTCAATGGGCTGTAGAGACTCAATGTCCATCCAAAGATATTGATGTCTTCTCAAGAAACTTCTCAGAACTGAGATGCTACTGACAAGTGGCTTCGCAGCCATGCCTGGCAGAGAGGACAGGTCTAAGACACTCAACTAAAAAATGGCCCAAAATGTTCAACCCTGAATAAGATATTTTTACCCTGAACTCCAAGGCTCAGAACAGAATGAATTAAGAGCTGGAAGACAGGAGAATGGTCCAGAAATATTATCCTCAGGGCTCAACACTGCCATTGCAAACATGACCTCCCTGCAGCTGCACATGCCTATAATGTACCTGCATAAGCCTACATGTCAACAGCCAACCACACAGCAGGCTCAAGGGGCCTTAGACTTCCCTGTCGAATTATTGGCTACCAATATCTAAGTATGTAACTGTCACAGAAAAATTTAGTGAAAACAATGGTCAAGGGAACTTAAGAGACACTTATCCAATAATATGCGCAATGAGGGTGTGAACAGAAGCTCACCTAGGTTTAGGATTAGATAGGGACTTTTAGGGAAACTCAGAACAAAAGCACAGTGGTAGCACTTTGAGCCCACTGGGAAGGCAAGAACGCTCTGACAGCAGCAGGAAGGAGTGTCGCAGAGGATGTGGGTGAAGTATAACCTCTGCTTATGCTTACAGTTACTGAAAACAAGGCTGCCTCTGGGGAAGAGCCCTTCCACGGCTGCTCAATGACCAAACACCAAAGCCTGAAGCAATTTCACTCCTGGGAAAGCTGAAAACAAGTCTTCAACCGGGAGACCAAGAGGACGTTCACAAGAGAAAACATACCTCCCTGGATGAAGAGATACGTAAATAGATGGGTACATAGATGGGGCCCTGTCCAAACCAAAGGAGTATTATTCACCCTGAGAGGGTGGCATACTGACCCCTGCTACAGAGGAGATGGAACACTAATACAAACTACCATAAACATTGTGCTATTTACAGGACGTGCCTAGAACAGGCGAATGTAGAGACAGAAGTAGGTAGGAAGAATGGGGTTAACTGTTTAATGCATCTATGGGATCCTTTGGGGACAATGAGGGAGGGTGTGATGGGACTCCAGAGGGGCCACCCGGGCACTGGGATAGCCTAACTGCCACTCCACTATCCTCTTTTAAGATGGCTGCCCTCATGCTACCTTTGTTTCATTTAGAAGTTCTTTTTAAAGATAGTTTCAATAAACTGTCACCTCTCTCACCCACAGCTGTTGGGTCCAGCATAGGCCCTTGCTGCATCATCCAGGAAAAAGGGCAGAGGAGCCCACTTGGGGAGGCCAGTGAACGGGGTCTTGGCTGGTTGGTTCTGTTTTGTTTGCTTGTCGATTTGGCACAAGCTAGTCATCTGGGGCGAGAAGACGCCTACTAAGGAAATGCCACCATTGGACTGGCCTGTGGGCAAGTCTGTGAGGGAATTTTCTTAATCGACACGAGAGAGCTCAATGCACCGTGAGCAGTGCCATCTCTGGAGAGATGGTCCTGGTTTGTGTGTACGTGTAACCCCCACACACCCACACCCACACCCACACAAGCTGAGCCATAGGAAAGCAAAGCAGTGAGCAGCATTCCGCCAAGGTCTCTGCTGTAGATCCTGCTTTGACTTCCCTTCATGATAGACTGTAAGCTGTAAGATAAAACAAACCCTTTGCTTTTAGTCATGGTGTTTTATCACAGCAACAGAAGAACCAAACCAAAAAGCGTCCTAAGTCTGGCGAACCCCTCACTACCAGACTGTGTACAGTGACACACAGACACACAGCCTGGGTCCCCACCCACTACTCTCTGAACTCTCAAGCCTTACCCTGCACACTGACATGGGGCTCTGTGGTGTGAGTCTGACCTTCACAACACAGGCAAGGCCCTTTTTCCAAGCTTGGCTCCACAAAGCTCTGGATCCTTCTGTGCATATACACAGGCAGTTTCTCACAGAAGAGGCCATTCCTAGATGTGGAGGACATGCTAGCTGTCACACAGGTAGAGCACCTATGTTAAGCCACAGAGACTAGGCTGGGTGTCTGTTACCGAGCACTGTTAGATATAGCCTGGGGTGACTGGGGAAGAAAACATTTTAAATGTACCTCAGTCCAGACTTTCTAGGGCTCTGCAGATGTAGACCTGTTGGATCGATCTTCTGTAAAGGTGACCTCTAGCTGACACCTGTGCTGAGTCACAAGCCAGGCAGAACACACACAGGGGCAGAGTATGTGCTAAGCACATTAAGCCCGTCTTGCCTGGGAAGAGGGTGGTTCCCAGAACCATTTGCCGCTTGGATCATTGGTGGACAGATATAGATTCCTAACTTCCACCATGCAGATGTCTCAGGAAAGAGTAGAGGGCCATCTAGGAAGACTGGAGAAGACAAAACCCCCAAGTCACCCATAATCAGGCCCATCTTTTCCTGACACACTGGGAAAAAAATGTCTAAGAAACTCAGTGAATCCCCTTTCTACTCACCATGTGCTCCAGGGCTCTACTACTCTCCCCTCCAGCCAGGACCTGGCTCTGATAGCATTTTCTGGTTTCTTAAATTTCAAGATGTTAAAATCCCCCCTCCCCCCATTTGCTTTCTGGAATTCAAGTGTGAAAATGTTAAGGACCATGTGAGGGAGTAGAATTCATGTCAATGAACACTGACCAGCACCCGTGTCCTGCTCTAGGGTCATGCTGCCCCTCAGACAGCCCTGAAGAATTCAAACACCAGCACTCCAGGTCACAGAGGGAAGACCCAGAACCGCAATGAGGGATGTCTGTCTGATACTCCCGAGTTTTGAAGAAAGGGCTCTGTCTGCTAAGATCTGGGCCACAGGGCCATTGGCACCTCTTGCCAGCCCGCCAGCTGACTAGGTGGGTGCACACCTGCCCACGTGCACAGTTTACCTGCATTAGCATCTGGGCTGCTGTGCTCAGTGGAGCTACCTATGAGGCAAAAGCAAACACCAGACGTGTTTGCTCATGGCTGGCCACCTGCTCTCACCTCAGAGCCCAGGTGGTGCCTCAGAAGCAGGGAAGGAGCTGCCAGAATACATTAGCCCTCTCTTCCTGTCACCCCACCTGAGACGGTCAGAGTTTCCCAGTAGATGGGGCTCAGGGAGCTACTGACTCAGGACAGATTCCAGTCTCAGGCTGAGAGGGTTGGTCCCTGAAGATTCCCACAATAAATCACACAGCAGTGAGGCCTGCCCAGGGCTGTTCCATGGCTGTAAAATATAGGGAGATGAGTGATGGGGGGGGGGGGGTAAGATGGGGGAAGAAGGAAGGAAGACGACACAGTCCACAGAAGCTCTTTAGGGTCCTGGAGTGTCTGTCAGGAAAGGATCTATGTTTTTAAGAGGAGCTGGATCCCACTACAGGAGGTACATCCCAGCCTCTCCTAAATCCCAGGACACAAAGCCCTGGCTGCTGTTATGGGGGGTGGGGGCAGCTGTACCAACTCCACAGCTTCCTAGGGTGAAACACCCTAGAGCAGAGCACAGAGGATACTCTTCACAGGCCAGAGAGACTCTCTTCTGTGGTGCATGCCTAGTGCGCTCCCTGCTGGGGCGCCCAGCAGCCTTGTTATGCTATCTGGCTGCTAGATGCTCACTTCTATCTGAACACACACACACACACACACACACACACACACACACACACACACACACACACACACACACACACACACACACACACACTTTCTTCCTCTCCCAAACTACTAGGTGTGTCTTTTGCTGATAGTTCCTCCTTGAAGGCTTTCTGATTAGTGCCATCAAGTCATTCAAACGGAAAAACAATGGGGAAGGAGGTAAAGAGGAAGGTGTAGCATTTATGGAAGGAAAGCGATCAGCATCCAGGCAGGCCCCAGCCCTTACCCCAGGAGCACCCCTCCCCCAACACACCTCTTCCTAGTGCAATTAAGGCCACTCATCTAGCAGGAAAGAACTACTGAATGAAAGGCTGGAATCCAAGCCAACTCTGCCTGTTTCCTGGGCATGCAATGGGTGTTTTCCTGTATCAGTCTTTCCCAGTGCCCTAGGGAAGTGGATTCCACCTGGATGACTTACACGCCTCCTCCAGCACAGCACTATGGATAAGGCACCAGGTGCTTCAGCCAGACATTATGGCTACATACAAACATGCCTTCTTGCCATGCCTGGAGCACACAGGTTCCCTGTGCAGGGCAGCAGTAGCAGAGCCAAGCCTTGTGTTTATTCCTAGCCCGTGGGCTCCCACCATCAGCTAGCCAGCAAGAGCTGCAAATATCTCAAAACCCTGCTCAGCCCCAGGGAGGCTGGGGCTTGTTATATGCCTGTGGGTGTTGTTATATGTCACGTCACTCCTAGATCTGGTCTAGTCTTTCTCTAGAAGACAACACGTTGTCAAACATGAGTGACTTGCTGTGGTCTGACAGGCAAGGAGACTTCCTTCTCCCAGGTCCTTCTCCACCTCTACTCCTGGAACTAAGTTCCATCCACCTAGAGATAGGACTTGCTAAAAACGAGGGCTCAGGAGCTAGGGAGTTCTTAGCTTTCCATGGGCTCTAGAGTCTACAGATTGAGATCCTCAGTTTGCTCACCTGTAAAATGGGAAGAGACGAGAAACCTCACAGGTTTGCCAATGGGATGGCAGGGCAGTTTTGCTGGTGCTGGTAGGAAATGGGACCTACAGAGTCCCCTGCCAGGCTGCAGGGGAGAAGATCCCGAGGGAGGCAGCAGCTTCCAGCTTCCCCTTCCCTCCCTAACCCAGGCTCCATTTCAACAGATACCATAATTTTTAATTAGTTTTCCCCTGCCCTGGCTAAAAGGCCATTAGCACCCCATTAGGTGAATGCATCCCATTTTCCTCACACCACCAAGGAAACAGTGATTTACTTAGCCCATTCCTAAAGCAATTCTACAAAATAAAGGCAATTTAGTGAATGGACTCAGTAACTTCCCCACTTGCTATCTGCTCTCAGACCCCACTCTCAGGAGCTCCTTGGCTGACCCTGACCAGAGAGTGGGCACTGGGGCTCAGTAGCCGAAGGAAAGAAACAAGGAAGGAAGCAAGTGAGCCTGGACCCAGGAGAATCAGGACAAATCTCCAGGATCCCTTGGGCTCAGTAAGGAAAGGAAAAAAAAAAAAAAAAAGAGCTAATCTATGTGTCGCAGACCCTAGGTGCTTACTCATAAGTTTGTTGGTGTATATGGAAATGAATCCCTCACTTACAGAGGGCTGTCCAGAAAGACACCCTCCCATAACATGGTGCCACATCCTTTGGCTAATAGGGCTAGAGATGTTAAGCCAGGCCAGGAAGATGAGGAACATGAGTCTGGCCGAGTAGCTGGGGTGGGGTGGGAGTGGGGGGAACCAAGGTACCCTGGGACATGAATAGAGCCTGAGAAGCTGTGACTTACTATGCTCGTCCATACAGTCAAGTTATATCTGTACTGCAAGGTGAAAAAAATACATAGAAAATTCTAACAACTTAAGAGACGAAGGTTGCTATTTCTAGCTCCAGGTCACTGGGCCCGTCAGTAATTATAGACGCTGAGGAAGGGATGTGTGGTACAGTACTGGGTACACGTGGGGTCTTTGAAGGATTGGAGAAAGGGAACAAGGCCATGTTGTGCGAGTACGTATGTGCCCACCGGTCTCTTGAGCTTGTCTTGACTTTGACCAGAAATGATGCTCCCTCTCCTCTACAGATCCAGTCCAAACCTTGGGGGACAGACCCGGCAACTAGAACACTGTGTCCACTAGAGGGCGCGGGAGGCCGAGCTGCTCTCGATAATACGTTGAGGAACCGCACCCGAGTTCTTTAGTGGCAGTCTGGAGCAGATCATTAAGTGTCACAATCACTGCTCCAGAGTCGAGGCTACAGAGCTTCTCCAAAAGCCCAATGATTTCTTCCTGGATATGAGGCTGCTGCTCCCCTCTCTGTACCACTATCATCCAGAAAGAGGTGGGTATAAGACAGGAGATCATCACAGTCACTGGATTTTATAATACTACAGTCACTGGATTTTATAATACCATCTGTGGCCACCTATGTATGGGTCAGGGGTCTCACATAGGAAGCTTCCTATATCCCTACTACATGCCACAGGCCAGACGCTTGAGCTGGGTCGCTGCAACCACTGGAGACCTGGGTTAGGCGACCTGGGTTAGGCGGTTTGGGGAAGCTGCCCCACACATGTTCTTAGTTCATTCCTGACTACACACCTGAAACTATGAAGTTTAAACCCAAAGACGCAGGAAAGCTCCACAGTGTTTACTTCTCTATTTTCGTGTTTGTTAGGCAGCCTCCTGCCTGCATACCCCCTGCAGCACTGTGCCTCAGCTCAAGATCTAGGAACAGATTCTCCAATGTATTTTTTTTTCTCACGGGAGAGATAAAATCATTATTCTATCTTCCCTCTCTGAATGTTTCTGCGTGATCAGAGGCTCACAAATGAAGCCCTGAGCTGGGTGAATCGGGTCTCTGCAAGACACGGTGCTAGAGGCAAGGTGATCACGGCCTTTTCTGTTTCCAAAGGCTGCGAGAAAAGGAAGGAGGGTAGTCTGGGCTCTGCTCTGGTACCTGAGAGAAACTTGGTATATATATTTTCCAGGGGGGAATCAAGTTAGGGTAGGTTTAAAGGACACGAACAGATGCAACCACGGGAGTCAATACCTAGCAACCTTAGGGTTCATTTGGTCAGGGTCTAGGAATGAATGTAGCAACCAGCCTTTGAAAGCCACACCTAATAAAGGACTCCAACGTGCAGATGATGCCGAGTACATCATCTCACTCGCCTCCCGAGTGGCCAGGCCCAAAGCTCTGGGTGAATGTCAGTCCTGGACCCTACTACACCTCCAAAAGCCACACTCTGCAGGTGTTCCAGCTGAAACCCTGCCGGGCTAAGACCATGTCATATTTAAGGGGGAAGACACGCCAGAAATCACAGGCTTGGGGTTTTTTGTTTTGTCTTTTTTTTTTTTTTAAGATCAGGGCGGCAAAAACACACACAAGGGAAAAAATAACCGGAAGAGCAGAGCTACAGAAAGTGCGGGAGTGAAACGCGAAAAGAAAACCTAGACGCGGCGGTCCACAAGCGCCAGCGCAAGTCGGAGGCTTCCCAGGGCTGCCTACCCGGTCCGCTTCCTCCCCGGGCACGCAGCCGCGGCCGGAGGCGCGCGACCAGCCTAGGGTGCGCAGCTGCGGCTTTGGCGGAGCACCCACCACGCGGTCCTGCCGGCGACCCGCACAGACCCGAGCCCCACCCCGCCGGCGGCCCGAGCGCTCCAGGCGCAGCCGCTAGCAGTGGAGACCGGGTTCCCAGGCCGGGAGGCCGCCAGTCGCGCAGCCGGCCCCTGCCAGCCAATGTAAGCGCGCTTGTGCGCGCATCAGCTCTCCGGTTCGGTGCGCAGCGCGCTAACTTCACCCCGGCCGCTACCGTCCCAGCCGCCTATAGGACTCACCTTCTCCCAGCAACGGCAGCAGCAAAAACAGCCTCAGCCCCAGCCTTGGGGCGCCAGACATCGCTTTCGCCATCGGCCGTGCGCGCGAGGGCCGCGGTTGAAGAGCGGGCGGGTCTCGGCGGTGGGATGCGGTGCTCAGCCGGGCCTCCCCATGCCAGCCTGGGCGCAGCGGGCACTGCGGGCGCGTTGCGTCCGGGCGCGACTCCCAGGTGCGGACTCGGAGCCGCTCTCCGGGGCTGCGTGCACGGTTCCAGTTGCAGACCTGCTTCGGCTGCGCCCGGGGAGCGGACTGGGGCAGGGCAGGGCTCAGAGGGAGGGGCAGCCGGAGGGGCGGGACCAGGGGGTGCGGGTGTGTGTAGGGGCGGGGCTCCAGGTCCTACGTGGGGCAAGGTGGGGCGGCACCCGACTGCTGTGGGAACTGCGATTTCCTTCCTGGAGCGGGGTGCTTTTGGGTTTTGGTGCGGGTGCTGGTCGACTAAAGGTAGCCTGGATCCATGATCATCGCTGGCACAGCCACTTTCTCACTCTGTGCCTCTGCTTGCTATTTCTGCATTTGTCCTTTCCCGCCTCCCAGAAAGAGCAACACAGAAGATTCAGGGTCTGGGCTGACTGGTTACCTACACTGTCAAAGAGACCCAGACACTAAACGGATGTCCCTCTAGTCTCTGGACTCGGAAAGCATCCTCCGCCATTTATCAGGGGGCGGGAGTGGGAAGTGCATTTGGAGCCTGCAGCCTCTTCTGGGGCTAGAGGCGGGAAGAGGGGAGGAGCCCTGACCGAGAGAAAAAGGGCCAGAGAGCCTGCTTCCAATGTCCAATATGTATGTGGTGGAGAGGGTGGGGGTCCTGTTGGGCTTGTTTGTGAGTCTCTGGATCAGTACAACCAATAGAATCAAGAAACTGGCACACTTTTCAAAGAGACCCGCTCCTGTAGTCAAACGCAGTGCTTGGAATTGTATGCTCTTACCTCGCCAAATAGAAGAGCTCTTTGGAAGTGAACTGACAAACTATAGCAGCTGGTACAGGGGTGCGTGTTGGGGGGAGGAAAACAGAAGTTTGCCAGAAGAATCTAATCCCCCTCAACAAAGAAATGCCTAAATATATTTACCCTTGATATGTTCGCTTCTAGACAGAAATGGAAGGTCAGATGTGGGCTCTAGACCTCTGTAGAGAGAACCCAGCTATCCCTACTCTCAACTGCTTTTTGAAGCCTAGCTTGCACTAGTAGTGGAAGAAAAGAAAAACAGACTCCTGTAGGACCTTGGAGTGAGCAACCAGGTCCCGGAACCTGAGCTTGGGGAGGGGCTTAGCTGCTCCTCTCCTGCAGTATGCAGAGCCCCACCCTCCTGCCTGGCTGAGCTCAGGGCTGAATAAGCAATCTCTACATCACTCTGCAGATATGAAGTCAAAGTGAAGTCACCCTCACAGGCAGGAGCAGAAGCTGCCAAGACATAGGCTGACTTGGGACCAGGCCAGCTGAGATATTATTCAGAGCTTGCGTCCTGGTGAGTGGGCGTCCAGACCACCAACCTTCCAGCCCAGGAAAGGCACTCTTGAGATTCCTGCTCCTTGGGTTTACCGGAGGAGCTGGAGTTAGCCTCAGGATGTCAATACACCTGACTTTCAGAGTTAGCACTTGAGCCTGAGCCTAAGGAAGGGATCTGAATAGGAGGGTGGAAAGGAGGTACCTTTGACTACAAATAGTTTCCGGTGGCTGTTTTCCAATAGAATGCAGAGGGGAAAAAACGAGGTCTGGTCTATTCTTCTTACCAGCCTCACCCTCCTACCTCCTTCACTGACCTGGGATGAATTTTGGGCATTTTAAAACCCATGTAAGAATACACTCTTGTCTGTTCCTCAAGCCTTTGCACCCTTGAATGTCCAGATACCATGGTGGTGATATTTCTCTCTCCTCAGAAGATCTTGTGTGAACTCCAAACACACATATCCATGCATACATGCACCTATGTTTGGCTACATAGACACCTACATACTTGAGTGTGTATCTTACCCTCCCTTGTGCATGCCCACGGAGCTGAACAGAGGCAGCAGTGACTAGATCAGATGGAAGTCCTGGACCTGCTGGCATTGGAAACCATGTGGAAGGTCCAAACTTAGCTCTGCCTGGGTCCAAGACAGGAACTCAGTATTTGGAATCTGAGCACAGTAGGAAGGAACGGGACAGGTCTGAGTCCAGGCTGTGTTTGATGTAAAGTGCTTCACCTAGGAAGCCCGCCCTTTTTTTTCTTGGGGAAGGGGGGGATCTGCATAAGGCTCTGCTTTTCTTTTTGACTCTTCCTAATTTACATACTCTGAGCCTCAGTTTCCCCAGCTGTAAACATCTCCCTCTCAGAGAAAGAACTTAACTATATTAAAAAGGGAATAGGTAGGTGGATGGAACTGGGTGTCAACACTAAGTACATACTCAGCAAGTTATAACTGTTGTCTTGCCTAGGTTTCCTAGAGCTAGACCTTGACATTGTCCTTCCCCCACTGACGGTCACAAGTGCTCTAGGAACTAGAATTTGGCATGGTTTGGTAGGTGCTAAACTTCATCCACAAAGACATTTCCTTCTTTTTTTCCTTCCTTCCTTCCTTCCTTCCTTCCTTCCTTCCTTCCTTCCTTCCTTCCTTCCTTCCTTCCTTCCTTCCTTCCTCAATTCCTTAAAAACCAAAAAAAATACCAGGGATTGAACCCAGAACCTCAAGTATGCTAGGCAAATGCTCTACCACTGAGCCACTACTCATATCCATTCTAAAGAAAAATTTCCAAAGAGGTTGTGGTGCAGACTGCTGCTTTGGAGTGATTTAATTTGAGCTTGGCTCCTGGCACTTCTCTACTTCTCTGAGCCCATGTGTCATCTGCCCAGCGGGAGCTGACTGATGGCAATGGGGAATTAGTGGGTAGCAGGCAGCTCATGTGTCCTTGCAGAAAGCGGGAATGGCTTCTGAGTATGGGAGAGCCACTAGGAACCCATTGGGTCTGTCCCCAAAACACAACCCAAGGACAAGAGAGTGGAGGCTGGATTCAGCATGAACAAGGATCCCAGCTGGCACAGGGTTGCTCCGGTAGAAAGGAGCTACTTCTGGATGAAAGACTAGGCAGGGTGCTCAAGGAATATGGAGGCATAGGTGTAGAGAAACATAGGCCTCAGAGCTGTCAAGAAAGCTCAAGGCAGAGACAGGAATGTGGTCCTCCAGGTCAATGAGTCCCCTCAGGACAGGGACTTTCATATGCCTCAGAGTACAGATCAGGGACCTCACCAATCACTCATATACACATGTCTGCTGCCTTGAGGAGAGGTTTACTTCTCTGAGAGTATTTATCTTTAATAACGCGCTGGATGTAAGAGGGGGGGGATTATAAATCAGAAAGAGCAGCCCATGCTGGGAAGCACTGGAAGGCTGAGTCCCTCAGAGCAGATGTGGACACTTCTCTGTAAGGCTCTGTGCCACAGTGGTTGGGATGTCAGATTCTGTGACCCTGTTGCGTGTACTACTTAGCATTTTTTCTCCACCTACCTACTGCTGTACTCTGCTACCTCAGTGGGGTATTGAGGTGGGTGGAGGTGAGCCTATTGTTACTCCATAGTTTGCCTCCCTGCCTGTTTGTTGGCTGCCCTCCAGGGAACTTCAAGAAGAAGGCATGCCCAACAGCTACCTCCCAGGGCACCACAGTGGAGGCAAGTAGGTGGAGCTTGTCAAATATGTTATATCATCAACACATTCACAGCATAGCTGGCTTGGGCTGGCATAGCATAGCCAAAGGGTGTACTTTGCCTAGCCCCTGGAGATCTTGCCTGGCTGCCTGCTTCGGTGCCCGTCAAAGACACTCACAGATGAGACTTCAGTCTGTCTATGAGAAGACATTCTGGGCTGGAGAGATGGCTCAGCCATTAAAGGCTAGGTTCACAGCCAAAACTATGAGAAAATATTCCTCTTATACCTTCTTGGGGCCTGACTGGACAGACACCTGAGACCTGAGCCTTTACCTCATGGAGGCAAGCCACTGGGCCTAGCTGAGGCCTCTGGGGACTGGACAGACCCTACCTACCTCTACATGTCTTGTTTTCACTTCTTTCTACGGCTTTTCGTATGTTTCTTCTGCTGGGTCTTCCAAGTTTCTTCCTTTCTCCTCACCCTCCCCCTTCAGCCCCCCTCCTTCCCTTGGAGGAACCCCATTCCATTCCTTTCACCGAGCATACGAACCAGGTTGACTACATCATCACTCAGTAGCTTCCAGAGAACTTCTCTTTAACACTGGTCTAACAAGACAACTGCCTAGAAGTATTACCTTGCACTCAAGCAATAACATACAGATGGGCTCAGTGGACAGTGGGTGCTTTTCTCTGTCTCAACTCTGGGACCTCATGTGAAGTAATCTCCTCTCCTCAGGTTGCCTGAGAGAGAGCCCTCAGTCAGAGCCCACCACAGTCCTCATGAGTAGCCCTTGTTATTGTGAGTGTACCCATCAGCTGTAGAAGCAGAAAGCCAAAGATCCCAGAGGCTATGGCTAAGGGAGCATATGAAACCTAGTGGCCCCTTCTCTAAACTACCTGCTTCTCTCTGGTTTTCAACTTGAGAGAAGGGTAAGTCTGGCCTGCCTGAGCTAACTCCTATCTTCCACCCTACTGTTTGGCCACTGACTCTAGGCCTTCTGACCCACGGGTGTGTTGGAAGAGCCCCAGAACCTTAGAGCCCACCCCTTGCCATTCAGGAGCTAGTTGATTTTCAAGAGTGGTAGGTGGATTCATGACTGCACCTACCTGGACTCCTGGGGCGTTTGCTCATTCTGTGTCCTGATGGAGAGCACAGCTGGCTGCTATGGAGGCCACAGCCTTGACTGTGTGTCAATGTATCCCGTGGAGCTGTGGAGAAAGCATTCTGGCTCACAAGCAATGGAGAGGGCAGTGAGCATAGTTGGCAAGTCTCGTAGAAATGGCCTGAATGCCTTTTAGAAAAAATGTCTCCCAAGGCAGTTTCATAATCTGCCTTGTAATGCAGATTTAGACAACTTTTTTAAGAATGCACTTTTTAAAATAGGTCTTAATGGATCCTTTGCAGTAGTTACTGTCCATTGTGTAAATGCAAACAGAAGGCTTTTTGAAAACATGTATTATTGATCAGAAAGACAGAAGCAATTAGAAGCCAGTGTGTCATATTGTTCAATATACACTTCCTATACAGCTCTGCTGAACTCACTCATAACTTCTGACAAATTATCCTGTCACCAGGAAGTATTTTCCTTTCCCTTGGCTTCTGGAAGAAAAGGAGGGCCTATTTTCAGTCAGTTATTAGCTAGAGTAAAAGGAAGAATTAGGCTTACCTTTCTTATCACAAAACCTATCTCCGACTTCTCAAGTTTCAGGCCAAAATAGCTAACCCTTCAGGTAGGATAGATGATGCTTCTAAATTTGCTCTATAGTGCGGGGGCAGTGTGTGCATGATTGTGTGTGTGTGTGTGTGTGTGTGTGTGAGAGAGAGAGAGAGAGAGAGAGAGAGAGAGAGAGAGAGAGAGAGAGAGAGAGAGAGAGAGAGAGACTGGGTATTAGTGCTCTACAGGAGGGTAGAGACACCTAGGGGACCCAGAGATGCTCACTCTGTGGCAGGAGGCTGAGGCAGAAGAAGAGGCCGTTCAAAAGGATTCAGTGACCCCATTGTCTCTCCCCGGTGTTCTCATTGTAGCCTTACCCTATCACGGACACTACGATGGTAAGCTGGGATTCTCTGAGACCATGGTGTAGGAATATCTAGAGATGTCAAGAAAGCTCCGTGCAGGAACAGAAACCTGACCTTCAGGTCTTCAGGAGTCTCAAGTCCAGGAACATAGCCCAGACCTGGAAACACTGGCTCTGTCTCTCAGAGTGGACAGGAGCAGGGGCAGGGGTCTCAGTTTGTCCTGCAGACAGTATGGAACTACATTTTCTCCATCAGTGTATTCCACCTCCCCTTTAAAAATGAATTTATTTATTGGGTGCTTACAATATTTGAGGTGCCATTTTTCCAGAAATGGAGATACTCTGGTGAAGAAAAGGAAGATTCTCCCTTTATGCTGTTTCTAATGGACATTTCCTGAATTGGCAGACACCTGTTCATTGGTATGTAAGCTAGGAAGGGACACTTGAAGGTGGCAGTCAGGCCTGGGGTAGCCGACTCTGGGCAAAGAGACTGGAGTTAGGTTTACAGTGCTAGCCTGTAGATACCAAGAGGTGTGAGGCCAATGGCTCAGAATTCCCACACTGCCTAGTGAGGACAGAACCACAGGAATCCCGCCCTCTGTATCTTTTGTCCAGTATTCTTTTCAGCCTCTGAGAGAGTTTCTGCCTTCAGAGTAAAAAACACCTGCTGTGTTTTTGGAACATTGACAAATAGGAAGTTTATTGACTTAATGACCTATAATGGCCTCTGCAGGCTGCCCTCACTCAGTATCTCTGTGGGTCACAGTTCTAAGTGTGAGACATATTGTCCACAGTCAGCTCAGGCCTGTAGACACTGACATGGTCACTGCCTGTTTGCTGCACCCCTGGTAGCAGCCACCAGCTGGGGGCAGGAGTCTGCAAGCTGGTCAAAGGTGCAGAGCAAGGGGGCACAGTCCAAGCTGTTCATAACCCTCTGTTTATAAACAGGACCAGTGGCTGCCTCTTGAGGAACCCCTAGGACCTCTGCAGCTCAGCTGGGAAGCCAGCTGCAGACACAGCTCAGGAGATCCATTCACTGCTTTCTTTTAACACCAACTCTACTTGCAGGGAGGTCAGCTCCGGACTTCTGCCTAAGCCATCAATTCCTCCCATAGACCAGATGCTGCCCTTGCCTGCTCACCAGAAGTGACCAGCCTGCCCTATAGCCAGAAAGAACATTATCCAATCAAACATGGTCGTGCCATGCTGATTATGTTCCAATCTGTGCTTTCTGAGCATTTGAGATGTGTCAGTGTGGCACAAGAACTGAATTTTTAATTGTGCTGAATTGAAAGTAATATAAGATTAAATAGCCACTTATCAAGCAGGATGGCTCTAAAACAATACCAAAACTCAAAAACATCTTCTCAGTCTCTCCTCTAAGATTCTTGAAGGAGAGGATGAGCTTCCAGCCTAATCTCTGCCAGTGAAATGGCAGAAAAGCATCATGGTTCTGAGGAGTGTTGTGATGACCCCAATAGACTCCCCAGCAGCCTTTGCTCCCTGGACTTCACTTTCTGAAAGCTAGAAGACACCAGGGCTCCAGAGAAGGATAGCATCGCAGAAGTACACTCTGGGCATCCATTCACCCTTGGAGACTATATTCCCCTTCAAGCAGAGTCTCCAGCCTCCCAGGCCTTCTGAAATCTCTCCCACTGCCAGCAGATGCAGTGCAGCCCCAGCAGGGCCTGCTCTCCAGGGCCTCTTAGCAAAGGGGCTGATGAGTTCATGCATATTAAGATGCTGTAATGAAGGATTGTCAGGGGACTCTGCTGCAGCCTGAGGCCTCAGGGCCTGCTCACCAAAGCTGGTCTCTTAACATTTCTCCTTTTGGAGGAAAGTCCTCCAATCTTCCCAGTGAACAGGGACTCCTTGGCATTGACCCGTTGTTTGTTTATTCTTGGACCCCTCTATGCCCAAGTCTTCATTGCTCAGCAGTCAGCCCCTGCTCAGATGCCCTACAGAAACTGCACGACGCCCCCTGAGCAGCCTGTAGGGCTGGGCTGACCTACAATCCCAGGAGGCAGTCTTAGAATGACCATGGGCACCAATTCTCCTTGTTCCAAATGCCACAATTGTTAATTGTTGAACACATTCCTTCATCTACATTTGCCTGTTATGGGGATAGTAGCTTGTTGATGGCAAATGTTCCTCATCTCATGTAGTTGGAGTCCTAGTGAGGACTCATAGCTGATGGTCCCATATCTGAGTGTGACTGGCATTCTAGGTAGAGAGACTAGCCAAGGTCTGGGTATGGAGGAATGTGAGCATGCAGGCTCTATGAGCACCCCTTGTAGCAGCAGCCTCTGTCCCACCCTGTCACACCCTCTGCAGTTCTCACTGGATACTCACACGATGCCCTGTGCCCCTCTCCCTCTGGGCTGCCCCTCAGAGTAGGGAAGTCATCCATAAACATCAGCCAAGAGGAAAAGGGGCTGGGCAACCAGGGTCTGAAGCTGAAAAAGCTTGAGCAGGGGGAGAACAAAGCACTCCAAATAAATCACCTGGGGCCCGACATTTGGAGCATTTGTGTTAGAGACCAAACACAGATGCCCTTTAGATAAATACATTTTTGAGAAGCAGTCTGCAAGAGAAGTTTACGACTTTAATAGGTTTTTAGTGTCAGGCAAACATCAGGAAGTGTTTTGTGGAGACTCTAAAAGGCTCAGGAATGCTTTTCCCTTGGCCCTTTAAAATTTCTGAGCCACCTCAGAGAGGGGAGGGGCCTACCCTCTCCAGGTTCCTTTGGGATTTGGCTTGGGCTGTGATTGCTCAACTGAGGAATGTTCAGGAAGGTTCTGGAGGCCTCAGTGGTTCAAGCCAGCAGGGCTATGCTGGGAGGTCTCTTGGAAACCTGAGTTGGAAGGCTGGAAGTAGCCTACTGGCTCAAAGAAGCTTCCCTCTCCAGCTGACTGCATCTCCAGAGAGGAGGCTGGACAAGTGGTCACCAGGGCTAAAAGGGCTCTGTACAGAGGGTGTGGGTACTCCTGATGATTCCAGAAGTTGGCAATTTTCTGTAGATTGGATGCTTTACAACATTCTCTATAACGAAGCCCAGAAGTATGAGGGAGCTGAGCTCACCATGGGCCCTGAGCCAGAGACAGGAGACTCAAGGAGAAGGTCAGATGCAATCATGTCTGGAAGTTGCTCTTGTGGCTTAGACATGGGCCTCTACCTGCTCATCCTGGGCTTTGCCCAACTTAGGTGAAACACATGTGGAGATGACTATACCTTCCCATGTCCTTCTCTCTACATCCCAGAAAATGACAGGGGTCATGTATGAGGGAGTCGGTGCTCTTTTTAAGTTGCATCCAAAATTGTATTTTATCAAGTACCAAGAAATAGGCACCAGGTGGCTTGTACTATAGCTACTTTCCAGGGTAGGGTCTTGGGAAGCTTGTCTTTACAGCACAGTGCTATGTGGTTGGGAGCTCAGGAGAGGGTGGGACACTGTGACCCCAGGATCTGGCTGGCAGAGAACATACAGGAATGTGAGAGGAGAGGAATCTCAGGGATATGCTGGGGATGGGGGAAGGAAGCTCTTAGTAGGTCGTTAATTGGTGAGAAACAAGAAAAAAGACCGAATGTTTCTCTATTTCCTGGGACTCCTTTCTAAGAACTGAAATACCATTATTCAGAGACTCTGGTTGATGGTAGTGAGGAGCCTCACAAAGCTTACCTCCTGTTGATATGTTCTCTTAGACTGAAACCATATTTTCAGCATCTCCAGCTGTTGGAACTGAAAAAAATTTGTCTTAGGGTTTCCTTTTCCTTATTTTACTGCCTCCCACCCCCATCTCCAGTCTAGCCCTACAGGGCTGCCTCAGATTCTTCACTGGGCTTCTACTGATCTTTGAGGATCTCCAGAGATTATTTATTAATGAGATCGTGGATGACCAACCAGCTGCTTTCTGGGGCAGTAAAGGAGGCAGTGGATACTGACGGGCTGGAACCGAACCAGACCTGTCTCTCCATATCCTCAGGTCTGCCCCTCCCTGATTGACCCCAGACCCATGGATGCAGCTGGCTTTTTAGATGCAACTCACAGCAACACCTCCACCCCTATAGTGTCTTGGAAGCAGTTTCCAGTAAGTTTAAAAGCAGCTCCTGTAGGGGATTATGTTGTTCCAATGTAAATAATTGTCCCCGCCTATGAGTTTAATAAAAAGCGCTGATTGGCCAAAGGCAGACACTGAGGCATAAGGCTTTGAGTTTTGCTTGGATTCATTTTTCACATTCAGTTGCACATATGTGTTGCCAATGAGTTCAAAGTGATTGCTCCCTCCTGCTCACTTGGTCCATTCAGCATAATGTCATCAATATAGTACACCAATGTGAAAATTTTTGGAAGAGACAGATGACTGAGGTTCCTTCTAACTTGCAAATAATTTTCCCACCCACTGGTTTAATAAAAGCGCTGGTTGGCCAAAGGCAGACAGGAAGTGTGGGCGGGGCTAACAGACTAGAAAACTCTAGGAACAGAGAAGCCGGAAGAAGCAGAGGACAACTATGCTGCTCTGAGAAAAGGTACTGAGCCGCATGGTTGAACAGAATAAGAGTCATAGGTTAGAATAAGGGTAAAGAGTTAGCAAGTTATATGCCTGGGCCTTAGACCAATCAGCCTAAAACTATTGTAAGCATCTGTGTGTCTCTGTGGGTCTGAGGGTCTGCGGGTCTGTGGGCCTAAACCTTGAGGCAAGGCCCGAAAGTCCAGGCCAGAAACTTCCTACTACAAGCTCCCTAAACAATGTATGGATCTTCTGGACTTTTAGAAATTATGTGTAAACTGAGAGAAGAGATTGCTTTGCTGGAGCTGATATACACGAGGTGTGGCCTGGTTACTTTTTCCTCTTTCATTATTTATCAACATTCTCCAAATCCTAAAGGCTTGGGGTCTAATTACACATGCCTGATTCTGGATGAGTCAACTGAGCTCGTTCTGAGAGGTAAATCTTTGGGAATCATGTCCTCTAGAAAAGACAGCAGCCTGGGAGGTGAATACATACAAAGCATGTGGAGCCTCTGACTCAGTGAGAAGTACAGCACCCCCAGATGGTGACAGGGTCTCTGTTTTGTGGGTGAGGTCGCTGAGGGAAAAGCTCGGGTGTCTTAGTCACTTTCTCTGCTATTGTCAACCCCATAAAAAAGTTGAGAGGACAAGAGTTGTACTTGGGGTCACAGTTTTAGATGTGGCAGTCTGGCTGGCCCCCTGGTTTGGAATCTATAACGTGGGAGAACATCCTAGCATATGATGTGACACATCACAGATACGTGACAGGGGAGACTGCTCACTTGATCATGAGTGCCCCAGTGTCACCTGCAAAAGGCACATCTCCAGTGACGTACCTCCTAAAGTTTCTACCAGACCCTCACAGTGAGGGGCCCACACTTCCAGCACATGAGCTCATGGGGATCATTTCTCCAAAGGCCTTCTCCAGTTATTATCTTTATGCCGTGACCAAGACAGCTTATAGAAGGAAGTGTTTCTTTTAGCTTAAAGTGTCAGGGAGAGTCAACAGTGGTGGAGAAGGTATGGCAGTAGGTGATAGAGGAGCAGAAAGAGAAAAAAACAGGGATGTGAAACCCGCCGCCTCTCCCCATTGAAATACATCCCCCAGACAGGCTCTGTAACCTCCCGAAACAGCATCAATCCACTGGGAACCAAAGACTCAGATAGTTCTCATTCAAACGGCCAGACCGTTCTTGTTCTGTACTGCTTGTTCTGTCAAGCTAAGGGAGGGCTTGTCCACAAGCATCAGGTGGGAGAAGATGTGCCCTTATCCCAGGTTTTCTCACATCAGATGTTGTTTGTTTCAGGACCACATTTGGGACCCAATGCTCTAAATACAAGGAGCTACAGGAGAGAGAAGTGAGCAGCCAGCGATCCCTGCAGCGCTGTGCCTCCTCCCTCCATCTCCTTGGAGTTCACTTTCTGACCCTATGAGTTGTACCTATGGCCCCGGCTTCAGAGTCCCCAAATCTACTTGCTTTGCCTTCTGTAGGCACCTGTATTTGCCGATAGTGCCGAGGGCCTACCAGTCCATGCTTATCTGGCCTTTGAGCCAGATTCAGGTTCCTAGACACTTACTAGTCTAATGCTTATGCCACACCAGCAAAGATGCAAATCTGAGCCTGACCCTATCATCCATGACCAAGTACAGTACTGGACTTTGGAAATTTCTGACTAGTGCATTACTTTGCCTTCAAAGGTCCTATAGCAACAGCCTCAGTATGTTTTCATGGAAAGGGGTGCTGATTTAGAGAGAGGTGAAGGAGTGTTTATTGCAAAGCAAAGGATGGTGACTACATGATCATCTCGGGGCATGTGTGTGTGGGGTCCTTCTTGAGTCCTCTGTGGTGACTCAGATTCTGGGCATGGCTAAAACAGAAAGGAGATGTGGGCAGGGAAGGGCACCTGGTGTCCATGGTTGTGGATTCCTAAGCAGCTTCCACCCTCCCCCACAGGTGGCGATGGCTGTGACAGTGACACGGGCTTGTGCATTGTTATTTCCAAAGACTGAGTCCTTGAATCAAAAGAATGTTCATTCTTTAATGAAAACCTTGCAGCCAGGGGCAGCACCCCATTAAATGACTGATACTCATTGAGATATGCACTTCTGAGAAATGTCTCCTAGTCAATGAAGAAGAGATAACAGTCAGTGGAATAAAAATTAATCTGGCTACTATAGGAATTAATATAAAAACATCAGATGTGGGACTTATAAGGGATGCCACCTCCAACTAACCCTCCCTAGGTTAAATACCCTAGGGACACTGATTTACATTCTGCTCAGAGGGCTTCTGCCGCAATAATCGATAGAGATGAGAAATGGGACCAGCTGGGCCTGCCTCCTAGGTTGGGCTGGAGGGAGCAGGCATGCTGCTTAGAAGTTAGAGGGAGTAGGGGGGACGCATCTAATTCCTCTGACTCAGCCTCTCTGGAGAGCTCTGCTTGAAGCTGACAGGTGCCCTGGTCGATGAACCATCTTGGTAAGCCTTTCCAGGGGCTGTGGGAGGCATCCAGGCCAGGCTGCCCAACACTGGGGCAGACAGCCTTCCCACAGGACCTGGGGTTAGAGCAGATCTCCACTTAGGATTTGCAAGTCTAGTCTCATTTATTTAGTTCTCTCTCTCTCTCTCTCTCTCTCTCTCTCTCTCTCTCTCTCTCTCTCTCCCTCCCTCCCTCCCTCCTCCTCCATCCCTCTCCCTCCCCTCCCCTCCTCCTCTCCTTCCCCTCCCCCCTTTTCTCCTGGTTTTCAAGACAGGGTTTAGCTGTCCTGAAACTATGTGGACCAAACTGGCCTCAGATTCAGAGATCCACCTGTCTCTGTTTTCCAGAGTACTGGGATTAAAGCTGTGTGCTACCACATCCAGCATTCAGTCTTATTTATTTATAAGAATTTAGTAGCACATCAGGACTGCTCAGTAGCACATCAGGATATTTGGAGTACTTATGATGTTCCAGTATGTGTATGATCATCAATCCAGGCAGTTAGTTTTTCCATCACTTAAACATGTTAGCTATGATGAAGCTTGCTTGAGCAGAAATTGAGTTCCACACCTCCACCCCCATATCTAGACTGCTGCATTCCTGCTGAGTGAGTCCCCAGCCTTTCCTGGCCTGGCTCTTCTGTGAGGAGCTGCAGGTTGGGCTCCAGCTCACAGGCTGATGAGCCTAGCAACTGTATGAAGATGGGGCTGGTTGTCCAGGAGGCAGGGCCAGTGTTGGATTGCCCATGCTCTTCAGTGGTAAGGATCACACTGAAGCGGAGATGGAGGAGCGGACCATAGGTGTCTCTCCCCAGTAAGCTCCTTTATTTCTCTCCTCAGACTTGCTCCTGGGGGCAGAGAAGTGTGTTAGCATCTGTTCCTCAATCTGGAAGCCCAGGACAGGGATGTCGATACTCAGGGGACAGGTATTCATCCTTCAGCTCCACCTCTAAGGCCCAAGCTCCCCTAGGGGTCCCCATCCTTCAGCTACAACTGTCCACCAGTCTTCCCCAAATCCTGATGTGCCAGCTTGTTACCATGTATTGCAGGGGCTGCCACTCTTAACATCTTTGCTTCTGCCTTAGTGAATGTCCCACCAGTGCTCAAGCGTCTGATCCTTCAAAGCTGGGCATTGCATGCGCAAAATAATGGGTTTCACTGGAATGCTTATATTACATGTAATTGTATTTTGCTCCTGTTTAGCACTTGCTGCCCTCCTCCTTTCCTTCCTGCATTGCCCCTCCCCACATAGACGTACATTAAACCTGCATTCTACATATGACAGAGAACATGTACTGCTTTGCTTCACTCCCGTCCTCCCTCATTCCTGTATTCCTTTCTTTAGATCTGGTTTTCCCTCTTCGTGGTTTCTCTGTGCTTTCATGGTGTGCGTCAGAGAGAGAGAGAGAGAGAGAGAGAGAGAGAGAGAGAGAGAGAGAGAGAGAGAGAGAGAGAGAGAGAGATTATATTCTAGATTTTTGAACCCTGCTGGTTTCAAATTTACTATTTTCTGTATATGAGTGTTTGCCTGCATGCATGTGTGTGTACCATATGCATGATACCTGATGCCTATGGAGATAATAAGTGGGCATTAAATCTCCTGGAACTGCCATGTGGGTGCTTGGAATTGAGCATAGGTCCTCTGCAAGAGCATGGACTGTTCTTAACTGCTGAGCCATCTCTCCAGCCCAATCTTGAACCTGTGTCCCTCTTTCTTAGGACTATTTCCAGTGCTACTGGAGCCCTTTGCAGAAAGTTCTTGCTTTTAGTGGCATCTGGAAGCATCTCCTGTGCCTTCCTCTAGAAGTTTTGGCTTTAAGTTTTACATTGATTTCTTTGATCCAGTTTGAATTGATTTTTTTATCTGACGTGAGAGATCGGGAGCTAATTTTATTTTTCTACATAAGGAAATCCAGTTTTTACGGCTCCTTTCTCCAGTGTATGTTTTTGACACCTTTGTCACATTAAATGGCTGTCTCTGTGTGTTTATATCTGGGCTCTTTATTCTGTCACACGTTTCTGTACCAGCACCATGTTGTTTTGGTTACTGTGGCTTTGTAGTGTAATTTGAGATCCAGAATTGTGAAAATACCAATTCTTATGATTATCTTGGATATTTAGAATCTTCTGTGCATCTAAATGAATTTCGAGGTTTTTTTTCTAGTTCTGTGAAAATGTTGACGTTTTGTGGAGATTTTGTGCTGACTCTGTGTATTGCTTTCAGTAATATAGATTATTTCCCAGTCTTAGTTCTCCTAATTCATGATCCTGGGAGGCCCATCCATCCTCTGTCTTCTTCCCTTTCATCCTTGAGCATTTCAAACTTCTCATTTGTACCTTCACCTCCCCGGGTGCGTTTATTCTTGAGTTTTTGTTTGTTTATTTGACTATTGTGAATGAGATTTTCCCCTGATTTCTTTCCTGCCAAGTTCATTATTGACATATTGGAAATGTACTGATTTATATATTTTGGCTTTGTATTCTGCTACTGGAGTTTTCTAATTGAGTCTTTATAGAATCATGCCAGTTTCAAGTAGGCATAGTTTGACTTCTTTTTCTGCCTGAGTCTATTTCTTTCTTTCTCAGGCCTTACTTTCCTGGATCAGGGTTATCTGAGAAATTCATACCTATGTTGAAGATTCTATCAACTTCCTGAACATAGAGTGTTGGATGTTACAGACTGAGAGCCAGAATTCTCTTAGGAATCTTTAGTCCCTTTAATATCTTTATCACTACCCATCTCAGTATCTACCAAGTATCCCTTTAATGGGTAAATATTCTGAAGGAATTTTTGTCGAACTCCTTGCTTCTACCAACTCAAAAGTTAAGAAGGCTGTCAAACAATGTAAGGAACCTAGAGCAGAGTTTCCCTCACCGTCTCAGTTAGGGTTTCTATTGCTGTGAAGAGAAACTATGAACACAGCAAATATATGAAGAAAAACATTTAATTGAGGCTGGCTTACAGTTTCAGAGGTTTGGTCCATTATTGTCATGGTGAGAAGCATGGTGGTGTGCAGGCTGATGCGGTGCTGGAGAGGAGCTGAGAGTTCAGCATCTTGATCCATAGGCATCAGAAGGAGACCTCGAAGCCCACCTCCACAGTGACACACTTACTCCAACAAGGCCACACTCCCTATGAGCCTACAGAGGCCAGTTTCATTGAAACCACACTTTCTTTGCAACTCAACAGCTGCTGTTCCCACTAATGTGTTTGGTATATGAGTGGAGCTATTACTGTACTCTCTTGTTCTGTATCTACAAAAGTTTGGGTAGCCGCTTCCACGGTGGAACTTCTCATTTGGGATGTCTTGAATCTGTGTCCTCAGGCCACAGTCACTCAACTTGGTTCAGAATAGATGACCTTAGTCCCTTTGGAGTGAAAGCGATTGTGTCAGCATTTTGGCATTTCAGTGTGAGCCCCTGGGATGATCCCTTTCACTGCAGTAGTCTCTTGGAGCAGCCTCGGCATCAGGTACCAGTATGGGCTCCCTGTGCTGATCCTGCTGCTGAGTTCTTCCCGGACCCAGGCCTCCCTTTGATTGGTTGGTGGCTTATTCTGAATACTTATTGGATATCTTATTTGATCATGTTGTCTGTTCCTTTTGCTCCCCCCCCCCCCCCCCCCGGTTTTTTCAGACAGGGTTTCTCTGTGTAGCTCCGGCTGCCCCAGAAGTCACCCTGTAGATCAGGCTGAGCTTGAATTCAGAGAGATCTGCTTGCCTCTTCCTCCTGAGGGCTGGGATTAAAGGCGTGCACCACCACTATCGGGCAGGATATCTTATTTGTACTGGAGCATTTGCTTGCTAACATTGAGCACTTTCCTGTACCGTTTACCCAACATAAAACCCTGCTTTTTTTTTTTCCTGCGTCTTCTGTTTACAAAAGCCTTGTTCTATCAACTTAGAAATTCTATGATCACCTGACCAGAAAGTGTCAAAGGTAAGCAGTACTTGCTCGCACCAGTCCATGGTCTATTTTTAAATCTTGCAACAGGAATTCCACTTGAAGGGGACTTTCATTATTATTTGTTTCATCTAGAACAAAACCAATAAAATTTCTGACTAAGAAAAAGAAATAATGTTAATGGGATCCAACTATTGGATTACTACATTGCTGTTGTTACTGCAAATGTTAAGATACAACACGTTCTTAGATGCAGTGGTCAGTCAGTCTGTCATACCATAACCTGATGACCATCTGCCTTGTAGATATTGCTAGGTCTTCTTCAGTGTGGGGCCTGATCATCCCTATCAACCATACAAACTCGTTTTCAGAAGTAACTTGATAGAATCAGATTTGGGATGTGTAGTGCATATTACCCTCAGTGGAGAAGGCTCTGGGAATCTCTGTAACTCTCACTCCCACTTACCTTGGAGTAACTTGGACTTTTTGACTCTTCTTAGAGATACCCAATTCTGGAGGTGAATATACAGGTTTCTGCTGCTGTGAAGGCATTTCCAGTTACATAGACATCCTAGGCAGAGCTTCTTATATGCATCATGTCCCCCTCCTAATACTATAGCCACTGGGCTCCTCAGACTGTAAAATTGGCACTTAGAGTTCTTCCCCCAGATCCAAGAGATTCAGTCTAAGCTCACCAGGATGCAGAGCCACTGATACTGCTAGGATCTGGCTTTGTCCACCCAGAATTTTCTCACAGTTATGAACAAGCATTGGCCTCTCAGTGAAGCTTGAATTCACCCAAGGGCATTGTTCTCTTTGTTTATTGCTGCATAACAAATCATCCCCAAATGGAGTGGCTGAAAATAGCACCAGCGTTTCCTTTGCTCACGGATGGGCAGTTTGGGTATCACTCATAAATAAGGGTTGCTTGACTCTTCTTGACTCTACCCGGCTTAGGATTGATTTGATATCTGGGGCTGAAGCCATCTGAATCCTCTTCACATTGCTGTTATCTGGTGGCCAGTGATTGGTGCTGGCTGTCAGCCGGGACTTTCCCTGGAGCACGGCCTGGGCTCTCCAGAAGCCTCTGAGATTTCTTACAAGGTGGTAATCAATAGCATGTTACCTGGTAGAATGCTCGGTCCTAGATGGAGCAACTCCATCACTCCCTCCAAGGCTAAGAGAGCATCTAGGAAGATAGGGTGGAGAAATGTGAGGCCAAAGAGTAGCAAAGTGTGCTGCCATTGTGGTTATCCACAAAAGACACCCGCACAACGGGACCCATCAACATTTCATCACCCCTGACAGCTCATGGTTGCTGGAGGCAGGGCTGTCACTTTCTTCAGTGGTGTATCCACAGGTAAACTGCTCCTGTTCCATAAATAATCTCCTGCCCATGTTCATTCTGGCAACTCTAATTAAGCTCAGTGTGTCTCATTCCTATGCATATTCTGTCTTTCTCCCCCCCAACAAGTTATAGAAGAATAAAGGTTTCAGTGGGAGATGATAGAGGGCAATGGGGAGTAAACAGCAAAACAACTAAAATAATTTTAAGCATATATAAAACTGTCAAAGAAAAAACTAAAAACCAATTTAATGAAAATTCAACTAACACAAACTATTAAGAAAAAAGCATGTTATCTTATAGGACGCAGTCCCCACAGTCATTGTGTGTGTGTATCTACAACCTGTATGACACAGTCAGAAAGGCTGGATTATCTTCAAAGAAAGAGGAAACAGGGTCTATTTCTTGGAAATGACAAGACCTTGGGAGAGCACATGGGACAGAAACATTTCAGACATTTTTAGAAACTGCTACCCATCATACTGTGGGCTAGGGATCTTTCTAGGGAGTCTTGGGGGGCAGGTGCCAAGTATCTACTAGATGCTAGGAACAAAGTCTTTCAAAATAACTCCGCATTTCACTCAAGTGTGTACACATCATCTGCAGAGATATTAGTGTTCTCTCTGGCCCTGAAGCCATTCACAAAAAGCAATCACAAATAGCTCAAGCACCAATTGCCATGCCAGCGCATTTTCATCTATGCAGTGAGCCATCCCTGGAGTCTCCTTCAGGAAGTAACCCACTCACAAGGACAATTCGTCATGCCTGGGGCATTTATAAATCTTATCAAGCTGCCTAGGAGACTGTAATTCTGTGAGTAATAGCATGGCTAGCGTGAGGTGATGTCATCATGGCAGATACTCTACTCAAGGACACATGGAGAGGGATTTCTGGACTGTGCTTGGGCTACCCACCCCATAGGACTTTGTACCCATCTTCATCAGGGCAATCTGAATGTCTGGTGGTTCAGCCAGAACACTTAGCTGGTATTGGATGGGGTCTGATCACAGGTGAGTGCCCATGGAAGTGACAGAATGGGATCCCTTTAACTCCAACAAGCAGGAGCAAGGAATAGTCAGCATTCAGATGTGACAGAGAAGAGTAAAGCCTGGATCTTCTTCCTCTTATTCTAGTGCCCAGTGTGTCCACCTGAGGCTCTGCCTACCCTGCTATACAGATGGTTCCCACCTCACCCCACAAGGTTTGTTAGGGGATGAGGACCCAGGAGTGTGTGTTTCAGGGATCTCTCTCCTCCTAGGAGGAGAAGTATGGTGCTAGGTTCTTGAGGGTCTCTTAGTTGGGACCCCCAGGGTCAGGGAAGTGAGGTCTCTTTGTGACCCTGGCCATTCTCAAAATGGAGGACCTGGTACTGAAAAGAGAAGTAGGTCATAGCTGAACACCTGCAAGGCATCATGGGGGCCCAAGAAAAGCGGGTGCTTTCCAGTGTCTGCATGAATTTTTCTACCACTGTCCATGTTCTTGATGAAAACCATAGGTGTGAGCCTTGGGAGGCACTCCAGAAGTCTCCAAGGCCTATAAAGGCAGACAAGGACCAGCTCATTCACCCCTGTTAATGTTCTCATGAGTCCTACGCCTGGGAGGCTTTCAAAATGGGGTCCTAGACAACTCAGAGCATTCTCATCACTAACCACTGTCTGTCCCCTCACACCAATATCCCTCCTTCAGTCCATTTACAGAGTCCCTCTTTACCCCACCTTGCCTCATAAGCACCCAAAGATGGGCTCAAAGTAGTGCATACTCAGCCAGCAGAACCTTGCCCCGAGTCCAGCTGATCCCCATATACCCATATCTCATATTCTGCCTGCACCTGGACACCTTGCCCAGTGACTGGCCATATCAGCCTCGGAAGGCTATATCCCTTCCTTCCTGTTCTCTTAGAAGAGAATTACCTGATGTGGGAATGCATTTGTGTGTGCTGTATCTTTAAATAAAGGAGCTGGTTTGGGCCATGGCAGGTACTGTAGAATAGGTAGGAGGAAAAATCAGAGCTTAGGTGGGAGAAGCAGGGTGGAGTCAGGCAGACTGAGCTGAAGCCGCTGAAGGAACAGCATGTAAAGAGGCACGGGTGGGCCACGTGGCCCACAGATTAATAGAAATAGGTTGATTTAAGATATAAGAGCTAGCTAGCAATGTGCCTGAGCCATAGGCCAAACAGCATAAAGTAAATAGAAGCGTCTGAGTCATTTCTGGGGACCCGGGCGGCGCGCGGATAAGCGGTCCCCGGCGGCGGGTCTGTGGGTCCGGATCTCTGGCTGCACGGGACCCAGGAACCCGCTACAACAATTACCTTCTCTGGTTGGCCAAGTTTCAGGCAGCCTGCTCAACCTTTTCCTAGACCCCATGCACTTTCATATATGACACAATTTTTAGCAATAACTCTCCTTCTTGAGATCTAACTGGGTTCCTTACCTTCTATCACCTCCCAGGTGGTATCTGATCACCCTGGCTTATCCTCAGTAACAGCCCTGACAGATTGGTTTAGGCAAAATCTCCCTAACTTCTGACGTCTCTTTCTAATAATACCCATCCCCATTCTTCTCCTTGTCTTCTACCTCCTCTTACCTTCCTCTTCTCGTGTGTGTGTGTGTGTGTGTGTGTGTGTGTGTGTGTGTGTGTGTGTGTGTGTGTGTGAGAGTGTGGTGAGGTGTGAACTTCTTTGTATGGGGGCATGTGTCTGTGCAAGCATATGTGGAAGTCAAAGGTTAACACTGGGTGCCTTCCCTGATTGCTCTTCACTTTGTTTTTGAGACAGGGTCACTCTGTGGCTGGTCTGGAACTCATTGCTTTGGCTAGATTGGCAGATCAGTATCTGCCTGTCTCTGTCCTCTAGCACTGAGGTCATAGGTATATACACAGGTCCACTGAGTGCTGAGCATCCAAGCTCAGGCCATCCTCATGCATGCCTACCAAGCCCTTGACCCCTGATCCACTGCTCCAGGCCCTTTTGGCAATTCTCTGCCTTCCCACTCACTCATGATATTTTTAGAGGCTTGGTGCCTAGAATTTGGGAGAGGATGCTAATTCAAATAAGAGGGCTAATGGTTGGCCAGTAATGGACATCATGAATTCGGGTACAGTCATGGAGCCTTGCAGTAAGTTTAAGGAGTGAATCCAAACAGACAGACTCCAACTTAGGAGCAATTTTACCATCAGGAGGAGCAAAGGAATGCAGTGAAGCTGATGGGAAGAGACAGGCATTGGGTGTTTCAAAAATAGGAAATAGTAGTGTCTTTGAAAGCTAGCAGAAAGATCTTATGGGACAAGGGGACACCCAGAGCTCAGAAGTGAGGAAGCACAATGGGAACACTCTGTCTGGAGGCGAAGGATAGTGACTGATTTGTGCTGGCTGGAAAATCAGGGCATCTTGACCCCAGGAAGTTCTTGGGGGAGACACAGGCGCTCCAGGCTCGGATGTCTTGACAAAGTGAATTTTCTTTCTCTGGCCTCCCGGGAAAGGTATTATTGTATTTATTGCTGCAAATGTGTTAAAGGGGTGTTTTCTACAAACTCAGGAAAAATGAGCTACCCTTTTCCGAGGCTGAAGATGGTGTGCAGCATGTACCATGTCAGAAATGCCATGCATGAAACAGCATCTGTAGACATATCTGCCAGATGCCAGCCAGAGTTGTAAAAACCCTGAACACTATGATGAACACTGTCCCCAATCATGGTGACTATGTATAGAAGAGAGCAAAGCAGGAGATTTCTGGTCTGTAGCCTCAGTTTACCAAAGAGGGGCAGGGCCTTACATGGGCACCAAGCTTACGCTCCCCTGCTCTCACCAACCACTGCAGATCAGGTTGCTTTAGGAAACAACCCAGATTTTGAGGGAGGAGTTGGTCCCCAGCCACAAGTTTGAGCCTCAGCCAGGGTTTGATGTTAAGAGATGAAAAAGGGCCAGGCTTTATCAAGAGAGACTATCTCGGGTCTGAGTTCACTGCGGGGTCTCAGGAACTAGATAGCATCAATTGAGCTGCCTGGCGGATGTGAAAGGAGGTGGTAGCTATACGCACTGGGCCCCTGATCTGGCCACCCATAGCTCCTGGGAGCACAGAACATGGAGAACAGGATGAAGGACCTAGGAGGAAATGAGCAGGCTGATGGCCTCCAGCAAATTCCATCAGCCACGGTGGACAGCTGTTACTAGCAGGGCCTGACAGGGAGGCTACTGCACGTTGGATCTTTTATTCTCCTACTTGGTCTGCATGGCAGCGGGCTTTCTATGTCCTGAAGAGAGTATGAACTCACAGCTAACCCCACAGCTGGCTACTCCTATTCCTAACTGTTTCTTTATGGATGTCCCCCACACATCAAGAAATGATCAGGGCCATATTGATGGATTTGTGGCTCAGAGGTGTTAGGAGAATTCCATGCCCCTCTCCCAGTTCATTTGACTACCAGTCTCACAGATCTTCTTTGGGAGCTCATTCTACAGGGATGTCCCCAAACTCCTGGCCTTGTAATCTGCACTGTTGAAGCCAAAGGATGTCCATATTTCTTGCTTTTCTTAAACTCACTGTAAGCACATTTTACACTCAGTGAAAGAGACTCATAACAGATAGGTGCCAGTCAGCTGAGAGATTTTGGGAAGGCTTGCTTGCTTGACAAAGAACCAAATTAGTTGGTATTTCCAGGTCTTCTCCATCTCTTTCTTTCTACATTGGAGGTAGATGTGATGGTAGCAGAAGCTGGGTCATGCGCATAGTGACTGAAGGCCATGCCTCTAGGCCAATGTGATAACACCTGCTCTCCACTACAGAGAAGCTAAGTACTTTATAAGACGATGCTCTGACTAGCCAAACTGTAGACTCCAGTCCTGCAGCTATCTACAGTCTGCGTGTGTGCAGCCAAACATTTGTTTAAGCTGATTTCCCTGGAACTCTTGCAGCTGAAAGCATTCCTAGCTGAGGCATCCCAGCTCGTATGTCTGTCTGCCAACTTCAGACAGGGAAGTGAAACCCTGGCCTCCATCCCATTGTATCCTGAGTCAAGAAGACAGGATGCTGGCTACTACTACAGAAGATAAGTACACAAGCACTGCCCTAAGCACTTGGTATATTACTAATTTGCTCTTACCCTCAAAGCTATGGTGGACACTGCATCTATGTTGGACACAGAGGAATTGGGTTGCAGTTCATGTTGAGAGCTGTGGGGCAGATGCGATTTCATCTAGTCTATGCCACAACTGGTTCTTCTGTAAACACGCACCTGTCTCCACCTATGAGATTAGGAGGCAGTAGAGTACCATCCACAGCTGGGCATCGTGTCCTGTGGCTGGCTCATGGCTATCACATTCTTCTTCCCTATGGACTACCCAAGGGAAGCCAGAATAAAAGCAGAGAGTGGTGGTGGAGGTTAGGAAGACCCTGAAGGCCACTTAGACAGCTGGGTCCACAGGGAGACCGCTATGGCATCTGTTTAGGGCATCGCTGGTGAACATGGTCAAAATATGCTCTGCCTTCTCTTCCTGCTTTGTTATAAAATTGGACTTGCTTGCTTCAGATGAATAACCTTTCCTCACATTTAATACTTCTTTAGAATATTTCAACAAGGCTCGGTGATTTTGTGGGCTGGGTAGCTGGCTGCATCTTTGGCCTATTATCTCTTCATACTTTAAAAATTATAGAGGAAATAGACGGCTATTATACAATCTTCAAATAGTAGAAAAAAATCATCCTGAGTGAGGTAATCCAGAAAGATAAATATGGTATGCGCCCACTTATATATAAATATTAGCTGTTAAGTAAATGATAACTGTGATGATATATTGTATATTTAATAAAAATAGTCTGGAATGTCAGAGGACAGAGCCAAACCAGGAAGGTTAGGGGATGGTGACCTACACCATTAATCCCATCACTCAGGAAGCAGTGATCTCTGGATCACTGTGAGTTCAAGGACAAACAGAGCCAGGCAATGGTGGCACAGAGCTGGTGGGAGTAACCAACCAATGGCTGATTTGACCTATTAAAGTCCACTCCATGATGCAGAACTCATACCCTACACTGTTTGGGTGACCAAGAATCAGAGACTAGATAGACTGGGGCAAAATCAAATACTATAGCCTTTTAAAAAAAATACAGAAATAAAATGACTCCTAATGATATTCTGCTATACTTACAGATCAATACTTTATTTAGCCATCATCAGAGAAGCTTTCTTCTTGCAGCAGATGGGAACAAATACAGAGACCCACATCCAGACATTATGCAGAGAGGGAGAGAGAGAGAGAAGGAGGGAGAGAGAGAAAGAGAGAGAGACACCTTGGGATGTCTCCGTCAAATCCCTCCCCCCAGAGCTCAGGGAACTTTGCAGAAGAGGCAGAAGAGCGTAAGAACCAGAGGAAATGAAAGACACCAGGAGAACAAGACCCTCTAAATCAACGGAGGTGCACAGGTCTGCACCACATTAGTGTTTTTGTGGGACTCCTGGGCGTGTAAAAGAGTGGGTTTCTGATTCTTGGGTCTTCTCGTCAGCTCTTTCCTTCAGTTGGTTTGCCAATTTCGATAAGATGATCTTTGTTTTATTTTATTATATTTATTTTGTTATGTTTTGGTGCAACCTCTTAGACACATGTTCTTTTCTAACGAGGGACAGAAAAGGATCCAGATGGGAGAGGGAGCAGGAGGAACTGGGAAGAGTAGAGGGAAGAAAAGCCAGAATCAGGAAATAGTGTATGGGGAAAGAACCTATTTTCAATATAAGGGGAAACATAATCTAACATTAGAAAAGTAAAAAAAAAAAAAAAAAAAAAAAAAAAGATATAAAACTGCAATTTCTGCTTTGCTATTTCAAACTCTACACCATAACCCCTCCACCCTTCCCACTCACCCCTAACTCAGAAGAATGGCATTGTTTGAGCGGTCTGAGAGTACCTGTTTATAGAACATAAGACTATCCAACCCACCCACCTATGTGCCACATGCATTTTATTTTAAATATAAAAGATAAGATTATATGCACGTTCTATAAATTGCTTCTTATCTCTTATAACTCATGATCTTGAATGTGACACACCATTTTCAACGTATCTTTAGTAAGGGGGACTGTCTGACAGATGCCGTGTGGTTTTCAGTGTGTTGCTCTTTGTGTTGAAAGGATTATTCTAAGCAGTGTTCGTGTGCAAGCCTGCACATGCCAGCATTTGGTGACTGTGGCAGAATGTATAATATACATGCATGAACTTGCAAAAGAATAAATATGTTTTACATTTTCAGATAATTGCAGAGTCACATACAACTGTTATAAACAATGTATGATTGTCCTTATACCCTTTACCCAGATTCTCCCATTGGTAAAAATCTTACAAAGTAAGACACACTTGAGAGGCAGCAGCCTTCACAGAATGAAGACTAGAAATGGCATTTCCAGGCTGCAAGAGTCACTACTGTGGACCTGGAGTGGCCCTCATCCGTTTCTCTCCTTCAACCCCTCTTCAGTATCAACTCTCTTTTACATTTTCATTTTAAGAAGCATTATACAGCGTGCAGTTTGGGGACTATTCTTTAAGCCCAGTCGCCTCCTCTACCAATACTTTGCTACTTTTTACTGCAGAGAAACAAGGTTCATGGTGCAGATGCACCATTTGTTCAACCATTTGCCTCAGAAAGACATGCAGATTCTTTCCGTCATTGTTCTGTTATAAATAATTATATTTTATTGTATGTAGGTCTTTGTATATGTGATGAGCTTCAGTTTTTTCGGGATAACAATTTTGATTTATATTGGTAATTGCTGGTTTGATTTTTTTTTTTTTTTTTTGAGACAGGGTCTCACAATGCAGTCGAGAGCTCACTATGTAGACCAGACTAGCCTTGAAGTCACAGAGATCCAGTTTCTTCAGTCTCCTGGATGCTGGACTAAAAGCATGTGCCACCATGTCTAGCCCCCTAAAGTTTTTTAAAGCAACTGTCCGCCAGAGTTGAGTAACCATTTCCCAGCCTGTCTGGCAATATGAGCAACCTTGCCTCTCCACATCCTCATCCACATTGTGTGGTGTCAAGGTTAGCTGATCTAACCCCGACATCTCTCTGGGGCTTTACTTTATATTTTCTTCACAGCTCTTCCTGTGATTTGGATCTTCCCAGACAAGGTCTGTGTATTGAAGATTGGCAGTCAATGATGACATCAGGAGGCAATGGAACCTTTTAGGGGGTGGGGCATGGTAGAAGGAAGTCAAATGGTTTCCAGTTTGGAAGCCTTAGCCCTTTTTATGCTTCTTTTTATAGGCAATGTAATTGTTTTAAAATTTCCTCTCAAATGTTGAGCATAATCAACATTTATAGTTTTGTTCTAATCATCAAGGGGAAAGGAATACTGTTATACGTCCACCCATTCTCTCTCTCTCTCTCTCTCTCTCTCTCTCTCTCTCTCTCTCTCTCTCTCTCTCTCTCTCTCTCCCTCTCTGTTTTTTGAGGCAGGGTTTCTTTGTAGTCCTGGCCATCCTAGAACTTGTTTTGTAGACTAGGCTGGTCTCAACCTCACAGAGATCCACCTGCCTTGGCCTCCCAAGTGCTGGGATCAAAGGTGTGTGCTTTCACAGCCAAGCTACACATTCTTTTTCTTCATTCTTTCCTTCCTCATGTCCCAAGGCTTAGTGTTCCCTTTCTGTTTAGATAAATTCTTCTAGCCATTCTTTAGTGTGGTACTGGGCAACGGATTCTTCGAATTTTTCATTTGAGAATGAGGCTCAGAAGGATGGTTACACTGGGTATCATTGGGTACCAGATCTTGACTTGACAAATTTTACTTTCAGGGTTTGAAAAACACTGTGCCATTTCCCTGGAATGTAATTCTGAAGAAAAATCTGCTGTCATGAAGGGTAATTTTTTCCCTTGCTGGTCTTAGGAGTTTTCCTTTGTCTTCATATTTCATAAATTTAATTTCAATGTGTCTTGACATGGATTTATCTGGTTTTATTCTGCTTCCTGTTTACTCAATGTCTTAAACCTGCAAACTGAAATCACTTCAAATATGGGAATTAGACAACTTTTACCCCCCTTCGAGTACTTTTCTTGCAGAATGTTTTTCTCTTTTCCTTTTGGAAATGTCTTAAAATATATATGCATATAAAAAGGAGTTTAAACTGAGTTCCTTACAATGGAAAAGGCAGTGCAGATAGACATCATAGGCTGTCAAATAATACCAGGAATTGGTTACATTTGAGGGGGCTATTTACTAAAAGAATCACATAGACCCCACCCAAACATTACAGGTTATTACCAATGCTACCGATTACCTTTCACAACCTAATGGGGCGATTCTATTGCTGAAGACACCACTTATATCATAGAACAAAGAAAAACTAAGCTGCTGCTCAACTGGAAGCTTCACCCCTACCGAACAGCATTCATGGTGCTGAATGATATCCATACTACCAGAGTAGAAAAATAATCATCAGTCCCATCCCACTGTGAGCCCAGTGAATATCAATAGTGACCTGCCTGCAAGATCTACCCACTGGTGCAGTAGTGACCTAAATATTACAGGAGTAACCCACCACTTTTTGATGGAATTTAAGGTCTGTTCTATGAGATGGAACGCACACCTGATGTTGTTAGTGAGGCCAAGGGTATGAAATTAGATAACTCATGGGCCCAAGGGAAAACCCACTACCTTTATTCTGCTCAATGAAAGCAGCTATAAGACAACTCCCAATGGCATATTTCTGTGCCCATCGATCAGTGCATCACTCGGCCCTCATCAGGGAAGCTTCTTTTTGCAGTTGATGGGAATTAACACGGAGACCCACAACTTGATAGTGTCCAAATAGTGGAACACCTACCCATAATAATTCAGAATCATGGGATGTCTTTACCACACACCTCGCCTCAGGCTGAGGGATCTATGTGAAAGGAGAGGCAGAAGTGGGTTAGAGCTGGAAGCGGTAGATGACTCCAAGGAGACAGCATTTCCAGACACAACAGCAGTGATGCACATATGAACTCACAGGGACTGATAACATACGCAAGACTGCTCAAGTTCAAGGCAGACCAAACCCCAGCTCTGCAGGGGGGGGGGAGTGGGCACAAGTTCCCACTTCTAGTCAAGAAGCTGCAATTATTAGCTTCTAGAAGAGGAAAGATTAATTTTCTTCAGTGGGTTGACACTGTGTACTCCTGGACAGCTCCCATACTCAAGAGTAGTTAGCCAACACTAGTCAGACTCTGTTTTTGAGTATGTCTTTTGTGGGTACTTTGGTTGTTCATGTCTTGAATATATATAAATATGTATGTTTATATATTACTAAGAACAAGAAAGAAAATGAAGTTAGGTGAGAGGAAGTTTGGGAGAGCATCTAGAAGTAGTTGGGGAAGGGGAAAATATATTATTTACAAAATTCTTTTAAAAAATTAAAATTAGAAGTTGGAAATAATCTAAAATTTATTCCATTGACTTTTGGAGAATTTCATACATGAATACAATGTATTTTGATCCTGGGTGCTGACACTCCTCCCCAAACCTCTCCCAAATCCATCAACCCTCCTCCAAGTCTGTGCTCACATTTTTGAAACTCACCAGCACTTTCATGGATTTGGGGTCACTTACTGGAGAATGGCTGGCTTACTGGGAGCTTACAGAAAGCTAATACTCTTCACCCCAGCTGCCACCAACTATGGATAGCTGCTCAGTTACAGGTAGGCGCTCATGAACTTTACTCTCTTCCATACAGACATGCCGACTGGCTTCATCCTGTGCAGATCTTGTTCAGGCAACCACAGCTGCTTTGAGTTCATGAGTGCAGTGGTCCTGTTATATACATTTTACCCTGGCTTTTTCTAATCTCTGGTTCTTTCTGTTCTTGATGGCCCCTGAGCTTTGGAATGAAGGAATGTATTATAGATGTCCCATTTGTGGTTAAGCACACCACACTTATTTTCTATGCTTTAACTAGTTATGAGTTTCTATGTTAACCACCATTCACTGCACAGTGAATGAGATCTGAGAGCTACATGAATCTATGGGGATATAGATATGAATTTAGAAGGTAGTTTTATATATGTCAATTTAGCAAATAATAATAGTAGTTTCATTTCTAGTGCCTATGAGCTTTAGAGCCAAGGGTTTTTGACCAGATTTGCAGTACTGGGTATGCATTTCTTCTTGTATAACAGTTCTTAGATTGAACCAAAAAGTGCTCAATTACCTTTATGTGTGTCACTTTTCCACCTATAGACAAATATTGCCATAAGGGGCATTATTGTAGCACAGGTTTATAGCTGAGAAAGATTGCTGATGACTTTTCCCCTGTGTAGACTCTCTAGCCTACATGGACCCTTCCAGTACCACGAAAGCTAACCAGCATGGAGGAAGCTTCCCAATCAGTACCAATGTGATTCTCCAAATCCAGTGACCAAAGTGTACAGTGTCATCAGCAATAGGATCCTGTTACCAAGTTCCAGTCAGCAGTCAAGAGCAAAAGCAATAGTGTGCATTGTTTTGGGGGTCATTGGATCACCTCTGACCAACAACTCCAAGGGAAGGACCTGATACTGAGGGGTTTTTTTTTTGGTGACCCTATGTCTTCTATGGGGAGCATCATCCCTATGTAGGATAGCACCAATTGAACTCATGTTATATGAGTACACACACACACACACACACACACACACACACACACACACACACACACACAGGTCGGGAGAGCTCAGAAAATAGTTTTCCACATGGAATTTTCAGGCAGTCAGTGTTACTTGCCCCCACCACTTCTCCGCCCTACCTCACCCCTCCCTTGACTTAACCTTCCCTCTCCTTTATCCCTCCCTTCTTCCTTGATCTGGCCCCTGTTCTCTAGTGTTCCCATTTAAGGTCTCCCCACTCTCCACAATGTTCCATTTCTACTTTCTTGGCTTCTATAGGTACTCAAAGTTAACACACAAATCTAAAGATCCACCATTCAGACCTATATGGATGACAACATGCAACGCGTGTCTTTCTGGGTTACCTCACTTAGTATAGTGTCTTCTGGTTCTTTAATTTGCCTGAATTTTTCATTTTTATTTACAACTGAATACAGTTCTGCATCTTAATTATCCATTATCAGCTGATGGACATCTAGGCTGTTTCTGTGTCCTAGCTATTGTGAGTAAAACAGCTATGGGCATGGAGGAGCATGTGTTTCTGTAAGTGGCTATATGCTGAGGGGTGGTTTCTGAGGTGGCTGTACCAGTTTTCAGTCTTACCAACAGTGATAAAGGTGTTCCCTTCCCCCTGTGTTATTTATTCCCTTAATCTTAACCATTCTGACGGGGGTAAAAGTGAAACCTCAAAGTAGTTTTAATTTGTATTTTCTTGTTAGTTAAGGGTGATGAACACTTTTTGAAATATTTCTTAGTCGTTTATATTTCCTCTTTTCTTCATTTTATTGTTTTTTATAAAAATATCTTTTTTTCCATGTATTTCTCTGCTCCCCCTCCCTTCCCTCCTCCCAGCCCCTCCCAATCAGCCTTCAGCCTCTTCCCTCCCCATCGCCCCCATTCCCTCCCTCAAAAGCGCAAGAAGTCGCAAGGTGGTCAGCTCAATGTGGCACATCCACTCCAGGCAAGTCCAATTTCCTCATCCCAAAGTCAAGACTGAGTTAGGTCTTCCTATGCAGGGAATGGGCTCCAAGGTGCCAGCCCACGCACAGGAACACAGTCTGATTCCACCCCTTGAGGCTCCACATACTGCCCATGCCAATCAACAGTTGCCAACCCTTGGAGGGCCTAACTCCTTTTCCCGATGAATCTCCAGTGGCTGTTCTTGATTCAGTGAGCTCCCCAGAGCTTCGGCTAGCCATCACTGTGGGAATTTTCCTCATAATCCCTATCCCCTTGCTCACACAGACTCTCCTCCCCTGCTCTCAAATGATCCAGGAGCTCTGACCAGTGCTCAGCCATGGATCTCTGCCTCCATCTCTATTCATTGTTGGATGTAGGTTCTGTGATGACACTTAGGGAGGTTATTCATTTGATTATAGGGAAGTCCTGTTTAGGCACCCCCTCCACTATTGGCTGGAGACCTAGCCAGGGACATCCTGTGAGTTCTTGCAGTTTTCCCTAGCACCCGGTCTCTTTCCAAGGCCACATTGGCTTCCTCTATGGAGATATCCATCTCTTTTTTTCTCCCTCTTTGTTGCTCCTCTCACTCAACCATCTCCTTCTCTCATGATTTGTTCCCAACTTTTCTCAATTTGCTAAGGAGATCTCCTCTATTTTCTCTTCTTAGGGGAATCTCTAGACGTCTCTCTTAAGTTCCTTCTGATCCCAAGCTGTTCAGAGGTGTGGTTTACAGCTTGTGTATTCTTTGATTTTTGACTAAAATCCACTTATGAGTGAGTACATCCCATGCCTCTCTTTCTGGGCTTGTGATACCTTGCTCAGGGGGATATTCTCCAAATTACCTAAAGATGCCAATATGTTTTATTTATTTTCTGGTAGTTATTCTTAAATTTGGAGTTCAAATAGTTGCATTGTTTTTTTTTTTTTTCTCTCAAGAAATCGACTTAGCAGCTGTATTTGCTTCTATCAGAAATGATGTCACTATCTTGCCAGCCTTCCACATTTCTCCTTTGCAGCTCCCTCCCATGCTGCAGTGAGCTGGATCTGGGGTTTAAATTTCCTCCCTCCTTCATTCACATTTTCCCCTTTCATTCAACCAATATTTACAGAATATCTACTGGTTTTCTGAATTGTTTTAGCAATTTAAAACGACTTAAATACCACCTGTTACACAGTGGTACCCAGACATCGCCATTATACAGCTGAATTTGCTCATCTTCAGTAAGCAAGGGATTATACAGACAGCGGTTGAGCCATATACATAAAACAGAACTTTGGCCCACAATTGGAAGCAATCAGCCTGGGACACCAAATTTGCATTGTAAGCAACCCGGCTGTGAGTGAGTCCTCTAGGAAGCCAGACTTCTGTATCTAGTGACGACCTAGGAAACAACATAATAACCTGTGCAGTCATTGACCCCAAACAGCTGACCTTGATGAATAAATGACAAATTCTCTAATCCATCTTCACATTTTACTAAGGAGAAACCAGAAAAACCCTAAGCCCCACTTCCCGCCCTCCCCCCACCCACACATACCTTGTTTCTAGCCAGCTGCCTCCAGTCACCCCTGGGCACACAGGAAGCCTCCCTTCTGTCTACTATAAAGATGTCACCCAACCCACCCTGCCTGCCTCAAAGTTCCTGCAAAGCACAGATGATGGTCGTGGCCATCTACTGTGTTATCCAAACTCTTAAGTAAAGAGGAATTTCTTTCTCACTTAGGTGCTCTTTGTGTGTAAATTATGTGCCTTCACCTCAGGGCTTTCTGCATAGCAGACAAATGCTCTACCACCGAGTCCAACATGGGTAGCTTACTAACTGAACAGAGGAGAAGACTGATGGTGGTCACTGAAGCTGTTGACGGCGTGTGGAAGCTCATTGTCTTGTTACTTTTCCTCTCCATATGTCGGATCCTCCTCATAATAAATATTAAAAACCACAATTCTCCTACTCTGCATCTTCCATTGGGACCCACCTTTTCATACTGTTGGAATTGATTCCCTTCTGATCTTCTTTAGGAACCATGCAGTGAACAGAATAGGAAATGTTGCTGTTAGGAGCGAATGGGTGATGGAATGTGAAGCCAGATCCAGTAGTGGCCTCTGCTTACTGGCGCCATGGCCGATGGCCAGCTTTCTTTTTGCTTAATGAGATTTGCCTACCTTTCCAAATTACAGGCAACAAAGAAGCTGCCTTGATAATTTGAAACAGTGATTTTATTTAAAAAGAAAGAGATGGGGATATGTAATTAGATACAGAGCATGTACCCAGCATGTGTGAGGCTCTGGGTTTGATCTTCAACCTGGCAATAAATGAATAAAATTCGAAGGAGACTTTTAGCAGTTCAAACTGAGAAACAGTGGAACACTTGATGGTTAAACAAAGTATCAGCCATGCTCCTTGAAAAACCAGTGTCCCTCTGACCAGCATGGTGACCCAGCAGAGGAGGAGCCTCTGGGTGTCTGTTGGGGCATATGGTGATTGGGGATACCCATTAATTTATCTCATTTTGGGCCTATAATCTTCTTGACCTCAGGGTCTCTTATTCCAGCTCTATTTCATTTTTCTTCTTTTAAAATGACCAAAAGAAATACAACTTACCATTTAGGTGAGGAAAAAAAAATTCATCTCCCCATCAAAAAATCAATTAGGCAGTGGAGAATTTTATTAGTCAATCATGTAAAGGTAATTAAAAATATTGATTGATGGGGTGGCTCTGGCTGAGAGCTGCTGCCGTCCCAGCAGTGGGTGAGCAGACAGCCATGGACCACTGGGGAGGAATTGAGAATAAGAGCTTTTAAATCATTCCCCAATGTGCCCATTCCAAGGTCAAGTGGGGACATATGTGAAAAGTAACTTGGTTGATTCTGGAGCCTCATTCTATTGTAAAAAGTGAGTCCTGAACACATAGGGTCTTCATGGGATTGAACGAAGGAAGACAGTGTGTGTAATGAGCAGCTCAGTGTCTACTCGAGGCAGTGGGGCTATGTTCCAGAAGGATCTGGCTCCCAGGTCTAGCTTTGTCCGGGTCCTTGGGCTGAGTGGAGTAGGAGGCTCCTTGGACCCTGTGTCCTTCAGCATAGGGACTCTCCCAGGTGAGAGTCTCACACAGAAGAGATAGCATTGTAGCTCAACTTTGCTTTGCTCATCACTGAGCTTGGGATCAGAAAAGAGCAGCCCTAGAATACAGAAGCTCTACCTCTTGCTGCTACCAGTCCTGTCCCACAAAGCTTAGCAGTTTGACTAACAGTGGATTTTTGTTTCTAAAACTGTACGTTGGGCTGGGTGTGGTGGAGACCAGCTGTTTCTGCTCCATCTACACTAACAGATTGGGGAACACACCTGTGGGGGTATTTTCAGATATAATAAAAACATTCAGAGATATCAGAGGGATCTACCCACAGTCAGGAGGATCAGACAGTGGTAACTCACACCTTTAATCCCAGCACAGGGAATATCCCAGGAGTGGTGACCTACACCCTTAATCCAATCTGAGTTTGAGATCATTTTAGTTTACAGAAGGAGTTCCAGGCTCCCAGGCAGGCAGTGGTGGTGCCACGCCTTATAACTGAGCAAAGAAAGTATTTAAGGCAGGCAAAGAAAGACTGAGCAGGCAGAAGAAGCTATGGCTCACACTGTTAGTCCCAGCATTAGGGCAAGAGAATCTCTGTGAGTTCAAAGACAGCCTGGTCTTCAAAGCAAGTTCCAGGTCAGCCAGGACTGTTACACAGGAAACTCTGTCTGAGAAAAAAAAAAGAAAAAGACAGGAGGAGGTGGATCTGTCCTCTGATATCTGACTGTTTTTATTATATTTGAAAATATCCCCACACACATTTCTTTCCTGTTCCTCTCCAGGAACCTTAGGCTTCCTTATCGCATATCAGGTGCAAGTGTGGACCTCTTGAATAAAGAAAAGCCTAGGTTGAAAATGAAAACCTTTATCTGGCCTAGCCTCTGATACCTTTCAGCACTGCTTCCTTCCTCAGAGTTCTGGTCATTCAAACAGCAACAAGGACTCTGCCCCACCCTTTAGCTCCTGGTCTTCACGGAGGTCCTGATGTGGCTGTGGAGTTCACCACTGACTTTGGTCTTAGCTCCTGGCTGATTCACTGTGTCCATTACATTTTACAGCTGTGACCCCAATAGAGTAAGACTACGTAGGAAGGCATATTTTGGTTCATGATTTCAGCCTATGGTCACTGGGCAGTGTGGTTCTGGGCTCACAGGGAGGCAGGACATCATGGTAGTGGAAGCATGTGGCAGAGGCTACTCATTTTATGGCAGATGAGAGGCGGAGAGAGATAGGGACAATATATTCCTAAGAGCTCATACCCAGTGACCTACCTATTTCTTTTTACTTACACTCTGAGTGTGGCTGTAACTGGATCTGTCCTGCCCAGGAGTGTGGGTGGGTCTTTGTGACCTATTGCTTCTGGATTCCAAACCTTAATGTATCCAAGCACCTAGATGTAATATGAAATTTCTGGTCTGACCTAGTCCCAAGGTCTGGACTTGCTCGCTGCTGCTTAGGCCTCCCCAAAATGACTCAGACGCTTATATTAATACTTATATTAATTACATTCTGCTTGGCCTATAGCTCATGTGGCCCATTGCTCATCCATGTTACTTGTATATGTTGACTCTTGGGCAGCTGGATGGTGTCTCCTTTGACTCTGCCCTCCTCCCCCTATCTATGCTCTGATTTCCTGCCTACTTCTAAGATGCCTGCCATAGGCTCAGTTTCTTTATTTCACAGCATACAGAAAGACATCCCACATCTCCTAGATACTCAGATCTGTTTGTCCCATGAGCTTCAACTCCTGCTCCCAAACCCAGCAGGACCCAGGCCCACAGTCAGGCATGAGGGAGCAAGTGCTTCCCTACTACTGGGCTTAGGGAGCCCTTCAGTCCAAGTCCTGAGTTGGACTCTCCCTAACACAGAGGCTATAAAACAAAAAGCTGGTGCTTCAAGAAGGTAGGCTTCTAAGGGATATGTGGGAGGTTTGTCCAGGAAGTGTGCTATCATCCACCCACTCTGTTCCTTTGCCTGAAGATCTTAAGGAGGGACATGTGTGATGGGACTTTAGGCTCTGTTGTAGTTTGAGTTAGAATACCCCAATAGGCTCCCATGTTTGACGATTTGGGCCCCAGTGTGGAAAGGAGTGAGTGGCCTTACTGGAGGAAGTGTGCCACTAAGGGTGGCCTTTGAGGTTCCAAAAAGTGCATGCCATGCCTGTCAGCTCTCTTTGTCTCATACTTGTGGATGAGGATATAATCTTTGCTGCTCCAGTGCTTGGCTTTCTGTTACTCTGGTCCCTGGGGTGGCTGTGGACTCACCCTCTGGAACCGTGAGCCACAATAAACGCTTTCTTCTAGAAGAGCCTTGGTTGTGATGTTTTCTCACAGTAGAAATGTATCCAGACCAAGGGTTCATCAGCTCTTTTCTTCCTTGGCCTCCGTAGCTCTGACTCAATCACATGACCCTAAATGCTCCCACATCGAGAGGCTCTGTGCCTGCCTTCTGGTAGGATTTTTCCCCAAGTCACCTCCAGGGTTGCTTGCAAGCTGTTCATGCTCCATAAAATTTGCTATTTGTTTAGACTGGCTGACATTTCCACAGTCTTTTATTAAAGAAAATATCCTAGGGAGAAGGCAGGATGTTTGCACAGAGCTTAATCAGTCTGCCTCTGGCCCCCAGTGCTCTAAAGCAGGTGGGTTGGGAGAGGAAACTTCAGCAGAAACCAGTGGTAACATCAAGACCCTGTACATTTTGGGATGTGGCTTCTTCCTTTTTCTGTCCTGAAAAGGAAGGTGGGCAGCCTCACTGCTTCACTAGATGCAGAGACTCTGGGAACCCCAACCCAAGGTGCAGGGACCCTCCGGGTCTCTGTTTGGGCCAGAACTAGATCATGAGGGGCAAGGCAAGAGGGTAAGTTGAGACCCCCTCTGGAAACTTTCGCTCCAAAGCAGAGGTAGGACCCCTGGGCTTGGCTCTGTGACTAGGTTCGTTATTAGTTTGTCTTGGGCTCTGGTGTTCCGAAGCTTTGTCTTTTCCACGTCTTTGTAGCAACGTCTTCATTTGACAGCCAGTGAGGTGTGTGGTTGTGAACAGATGCCATTTTGAACTGACACTCTTAATTACTGTTTAGGATCCATGTTAGCTACATCCTTCCTCAAATATTTTTGACCTGAGATACTCTTTCTCTGCCCTCTCATGGGCTCTTCTGAAAGGAATGACCATCACAGGGGTTTGGGGAATAGGTGGCTTTCTTGCCGCTGTTGGCCATCCTATATGATCTGCAGAAGAAAGGCAACCGGGTTCACTTTTCCTGGTCCTTATTGTGGGGCCTTTTCCAGAAAAGGCTGCTTGGACATGGGTTTAAGCCAAAAGAAAGTCTTTATTAGTTGGCTGATGACTACACTGGCGATCAGAGTTCTAGCATAGCCTCCAGCTCTTCTCGGGGTGAGCTTTTAAGCACAAAAACATGTTCTGGGTTGACATACTTCAGTTAACAAGAACAGTTAGCCAGAAGAGAAAATACAGAAGCCAAAAGACAAGGTTAGTACATTTTGAAACTATGGACTTGGTTTTAATTTGGGCTGGTGGTGTTCTCTGTGCTGAGTTATATAGCTTGAATGGTATGCCTACCATGGAGTCAGTTGGGCTAAAGCCTTGGTCCCTGTTACATTCCCCAATGGTCTCAGGGCTGTTTGTCAACAGCTAGGTCAGCAGCCCAGCAGTGGAGGGCAGCAATTTGCAGGGGAAGCCAAACAACCTCTAGGAAGGTCAAGATTTTTTTAATGTCCCTTTACCCCTGATGTGAGAAGACCTCTTTATCTGTAGATCACACTGTGGACATGGCTGGTAATAAAAGCTTATCATCTGACAGTCTGTGAATATGTTGGTGGACTTTTCCTCTTACCCATCTGAGAGCCTGGGTCAGATTAAGCAGTTCTGCTCTCTTGGTAGAAGTACCTGGCTTAGGCCCAAATCACTTCCGCTAACGTGACCAGTGACGGTCCCATCTACCTAGTTTCATTTTTCATCTCCTGACAGTCATGGAGGAGAACCTGTGTTATCAGGCAAGTGGGTAGCTGCTGTGGGACTGAGATCTGGAACACTGTCACTGTTTTTCTCTGTAAATATTGGTTTAATAAAATTGGCCAGAAGTTAGGCAGACAGGAAGTATAAGTGGAACAACCAGACAAGGAGAATTCTTAGAAGAGGAAGAGCCGAGCAGATGCGGAGGAGGAAGATGAGATGCTGCTCTGAGAAAAAGGTACCAAGCCACATGGCTAAACATGAGTACGAATCATGGGTTAGTTTAAGGGTAAGAGCTAGATAGTAGTAAGTCTGAGCCATAGGCCAAACAGTTTATAATTAATATACGCCTTTGTGTGATTATTTAGGACTAAATGGCTGTGGGCCCAGCTGGGCAAGACAGAGAAACTTATGACTACAGGTAGCTGAATTGATGGTGGTGGGTTTCTCAAGCCAGGATCTGCCAGGAGTAGAGCCTGGCACCGGAGCACACAGTTACCAGACAGCCAGTATTCTGGTGCTCCTCAGAGGGGGGGCCTCACTCAGCTGTGTCATGGGGTGCTGTATGAGATCTTGACCCAAAGTTAACTTGTTACTCTCATTCATTAAACTGGCAGTAGATGCCACAGGTCGTAGGTGCCATACTGGGGTCCAAAGGTCAAAGGGTGTTTTCAGGCCCTAACGTTTGAGTTAAAAATCACTCTTGTCTGAGATTATAGGGCTGGAGTGAAAGTTAGAAGTGTTTTTAAAGCCTCACATACCTTTTGTTTAGTCTCAGTGCAGATTAGGGGCTTGATGCTATTTCCACAAACTCTGGTATCCAGATGCAGCAACATCCAGCTGCACCTAGAACTTCCTGAACCTGTTTCTTAGTCTTTGGAGGTGGAGTCTGAAGACGGCACCAACAATCCTACTCTGAGACAGGCTCCTTTAGCCTTCCCTCAGCTGGTAACCAACATAGGGAGCCATCTACAAAACCAGGTTTTCTTAGCCAACATTTTGTAGTCCGAGGTCTGTAACTCCAGCATCAGTCCCGCAGTGGCCCTTTTATAATTTGTTTTTTCAAAAAAAAAAAAAAAAAATCTCTGATTGAAGGGCAGGAAGTCTGTATTTAGTGTTTTTAAATCTTGGGACAGCCTGGTCTGGGTATGTTGCCAACTGTAGCATTGAAAAGCAAAGATACATTGACTCACCTCTGTCAGTGGGAGGCTGAAGATTGTTTTGGGTTCAAGACAGTGTGCACCTGTTTTTCTGGAAGAATCAGGCTCGTGAGGACCAGAGGTCCCAGGTTTCTTCACAGGTGGGAGAATTACATTCCAGGGTGGTTAGTTGTCAGGGCTCCAAGATGCCGTCTCTCCAAGCCAGGCAATATGGACTTCAATGTTTTCGTTTTTGTTTCCAGGTTCATTGTATATTGTTTAATCTGGACAAGGGTAGCTGGATTGGTTAGTTAATAGGACCTTGGTGTTGGGCTAGTCCTGGGGGAGGGGGGGTGTTTATGCCCATACCCCTGGGAATCTTCGTTGTCAATTTGAGAGATAGTTCAACTGTATCTTTTAATTGGAGGCAGAACTTTAAGCTAGGTGATATTCCTCTGACACAGAGCAAGACACCAAAATGCTGCTGGATATCTACAAGTCTAAAAGCATCTCATCATGAGAGCAAATGACAATAGCTTTCAGTTTATGCAAAAGATCTCATCCTAACCAGTTGCTGTTATACATCCTTTGAGCTGCCTCCAGCAACTGGGACCTGCCTATGCCTTTTAATTTTTTTTAAACTTTTATAACTTTCTCCTAATATCTGGTAGGTGACAAAGAAAATCTTTTTGCAATTGTCTTTAATATTTGTAAAAAGTACCTAACAAAACTTGCTTAAGGTATGCCTGGTCAGTGTTGGGTGGGAGGGAAAGCCGGTCTACCCAGACTGTGTTGTCTGGTTGGAGTTCCTTCCGCCCAGCCCAGGGGCAGTTGGTTGTCATCCTGTTTTTTAAAGAGAATGGTGGGTTTTACAGATCACTGGTTAAAAATGAGACATAAATCATGAAAGAGAAAAGAGTAGTACGGTTCCCCCCCCCCTTTTTTTTCAGGCTCAGCCCAGGGGGAATTTTCCCTTTTCCTGGGGCTGCTTAGAACAAGGATGAGGCAGAGGACAGGGAATCTCACCTTGGGGAACTATTTCCCCTTCCCTGTGTGTATTCTGCTTAGATGATGGGTGTGGGGAGCAGCGGACGCAGGATGGGGAGCAGCGGGAGGGGGGAGGGGTGTCCGGGTATGAGAGGCCCATCCCCGCCCTACTTCTTTGCCCATCTCCACACAGGGACCAATCCTAAGAGCGGTAGTCAAGCAACAAAACCAGCAAGAGTTCCTGCTCCCAGAATGGCACAAGTGGAGGGTTTTTGTTGTTGTTTTTCTGGGTGACCCAGCAGAACCAAAAGGATCTGGGTCTCCAACATGAAGGACATAGGTCTTAAGCCAGGGGGTTCTCATACCAGAGAAATCCACTGGTCAAGACAGGGAAACAAAACTAACAGATCTGACAGAAGCACATTGAAAGTCTCTCTCTCTCTCTCTCTCTCTCTCTCTCTCTCTCTCTCTCTCTCACACACACACACACACACACACACACACACACACACACACACACACACACACACACACACACGGGGTGGGAGCAGAGAAAAACAACCGAGGATGGCCACCACAGAAGGATCCAGTGATGTCTCACATGGATTCTGGACACTGGATCAGCAGCTGCATCCAACCTCTCCTATGTGTGCAAACAGAAGGCACCTTAACCAGACTTACCTTTGGAGATGACAGACCAGGAAACTTTCTAATTAGTTTTCTTTAGGAGTGGAGGTATCAGACCCCCTGTAGTGTTAGGAGGTGATTCATCAAAGGGAGCCCTGGAGACATAGAACATCTCAGGTTACACATCCCTAGAATTCCCATGACCACTACACTCTTCCTTATTTCACAGGGCTCTGAGACCTCCAGTGTCTCAAGGTCTGGCTTCTGGGATCTTGCTGGGGCCTCCATAATTGTTATGGGGTATCTAGTAGAGAAGACTGTTTGGACATGGGCTTAAGCCAATAGAAATTCTTCATTAGCCAGCCTGCTAATAGGTGTTTAGGATCCCAGTGTAGCTCCAAGTCCTTCTCAGGGTGAGCTTTTAAGCATAAAAACATGTTCTGGGTTGACATACTTCAGTTAACAAGAACAGTTATCCAGAAGTGGAGATACAGAGGCCAAAATGCTGTGAGATGCTGCTCTTGTGCACTGTAAAGATTTGTTGCTCATATTGGTTTAATAAAATGCTGATCAGCCGGTAGGAAGTATAGATGGGGCTAGCGGACTAGGAGAAGGCTGGGAAGAAGAACGGAGCAGAGATGCCAGCAGGCACCGGGGGAAGAGGACAAGAAGGCTGCTCTGAGAAAAGGTACCAAGTCACAAGGCTAAACAAGATAAAAATCATGGGCTAGTTTAAGAGGAAGAGTTAGCAAGTAATATGCCTGAGCCACGGGCCAAATACCGTAAAATTAATATAACCCTTTGTGTGATTATTTGGCATCAAGTGTCTGTGAGCAGGTCCGGACTAGGCTGGGCCAAAAACTTCTTACTACACCAAAAAAAAAAAAAAAAAAAAAAAAAAAAGGTTAGTATATTTTGAGACTTTCCCAGAACTATGGACTTTGATGGATTAGGCCTTGGTTTTATTTTTGGAAGGTGGTGCTGTCTACAGGCTGATTTTTTTTTTCAGCCTAAATGGCACTTCCATCACAGAGTCAGTTGTGCTAAGGTCTGGGGCTCTTTTAGAGCTCTCAAAGAAGCTCTTCTGAGAAGGATTCTCTCTGCTCAGGTTCTTCCTACAAGAAGAAGACCGTGGAGCCATGGAGCCATCACATTATTTGGTGATTGGGTACCCAGTCCTACAGAGTGACCTAGAGAGAACACAGGTCCTGTTACTGACTGTTGGGCTGAGAGGACACAACCTCCAAGAAGCATGCTGTGTATCTTAAGCCTCCGAATGCAGTCAGACACTTCCATCTCTTCACAGTGCCTGTCAAGCAGAAGAATCCAGGGACACAGAAGTAGAAAGGGTATCTAAGTAGGTGGTCTTGGAGAAAAGAAAGATTATCTCAGCATGTCCATCTTGCTCAGCCTCAGCATAAAAAGTCAAAAATTGTGGCTGATAGGCCTTGATTAAATCTCACCACAAAACCTGGCATATGCATTGAGGTAAACTGATAGAACCAAGCAGCATCCTTGCACATCTGTAAAAACACTTCTACATACACGTCACTCTGGCTTTTACCGACAATACACAGAGGACGTCTCCATTTAATTGGCACAGGCTTATGTTGGGGCCAACTGCTGACATGATTTCTCAGCACCAAGTCTAGCCATGCGCGAGCTGCATGGTTCACTTGTCTACAGATCTAGGAGATGAAAACCATCCAGGATTGCTCCCACCTCATCCCAGAGGGTAAGGGCAATGGGCTCCATAGGAGCTGGAGCAGAGCTAGGCAGCTTCCATTCTCGGGTTCTTTCCAGAGGAACCACAGAAGTCTTTGGAACAGGGGAGACACTAGGTTGGTGGAGCCCCTCCGTGCCACTCAATGTGCCTAGGGAATCATGCCTCTATACTACCCTAGGTGAGGTCTGAGAAACTTTCCACAGGGGAAGGCTGAGATCCCAGAGGAAAGAGATCAGATGACACATACCTGGGTAAGGTTTTCCTGTGGTGATATACTTAATAAAATTAGTCTGGGATAACAGGGCAGAGCCATCTCTTCCAGTCTTTTGGTTTTTGTTTTTTTTTGGGGGGGGGATATTTTTTGTTTGTTTGTTTATGTTTTTTGTTGTTTTTTTTGAGTGTTTGTTTGGTTTGATTTTTGGTTTTTGACAGTTGTTGTTTCAAGACAGGGTTTTGTGGGTAATAGTCCTGGCTGTCCTGGAACTTACTTTGTAGACCAGGCTGGCCTCGAACTCACAGAGATCCTCCTGCCTCTGCCTCCCAAGTGCTGGGACTAACAGCATGTACCACCATTGCCCGACTTAGGCCTTGAACTTACAGAGATTCAGAAGGCTTGGCTGTGGGTGATTCTGTTCTCTGATATTCCAGACTAATTTCATTAAATATATAATAATATATCATCACAGTTTCCAACCTGAGGTCACAGGTCCTGAACCTGTAGAGAGAAACCATTTATTTGTGTTGCCTAAGGAGGGAGCCAGAACTTTTAAGCAGTGGGAATGAAGACACTTCTAAGGGAAGAGGTCTTCGGAAACTTTACACCACCTCCCCAGAAGTACTAAGAAATCTTGCCCTAGCTTGTGTGAGTGTGAGTGAGGCCCATGCAGCTGCTGATTGGGCAACAGAAGCTGCTGGACTTTGCAAGAATTTAGCAGCTTGTAAGACCAGCTGATTGCACAGAGCTTGGCTAGGCCCATTTCTCCTCCAAGGTGCTATCCATGTGTGTCAGAGTGGTAGTCTGGTCAAGGCTGTCTGCTCACCAAAGCCCTGGGACTTAGCCACACCGGCTGGGATTCCCTGGGTGTGGGACAGCGGCCTGGAGAGGGCATAGGAACAAGGGAAGGGCAGGTACCTAAAAGCTGGGGGGCCCACTCCCAACACTTAGTGGTTTCAGCCTTAAGGCAGGCCTGTTACACTTGAAAGGAATCATCCTTTGAATGATTCCCAGCTCCACTGAGTCCACGAGCCACCGAGTTGTCTTTCTCCTCACCTAGCACACATTGAAAGTGCATAGCGCACCCCCTCCTCTGCCTTCCAGGTACCTGGGCCTTATTGTCAGCTAGTCCCCCAGTGCAGCATGCCTGTCACCTCTGGCACAGCAGCTAGCTCTCCTACAGCTCAGCAGCTCTGCCTGCCCTCTGTCTCTGGGACCGTTCATTTCTGGCTACCTTTACCGGCCTTGTGCTTTTCTGTGTTCTTTCTGCATTAGTCAAGGCGCAGACTGACTCTGCCTTCCTGCGATTTCCTGCAGCCAGAGCCCCATTCCTTGGGGTGGCCCCTATTTCTGCACCTCTTCTCCTACTTTTTAAGACCAAGGACAATTTTATTAGAGCTTTAGAAGAAACAACAGAGCAGGCAAGTTGTAAATCTCAGGCAGCTGCCAGGGGAAGGGAGATGGGAAAGAAGAAGATGGTCATGCCTTCCAGAAAGCAGGCAGGCTCAGCAGTGGAAGTTGGAAGCAGCTGTATGGCAGAGGCAGGCATGAGGAGTCAGGAGGAGTAGCTTCAGGGAATAAATAGGAAAGCCAAAACATCAGGGAAAGCATGCTTAAGCTTTGCCAGCATCTGAAAGAAAAGGAGACAGAAAGAATGAAAACAAGTTACTTTATTTTTAACATGTTAACACTCAGAAAAGTGGACAGCTCCGCAGCGCCATGCCTGTAAGCAGCTGTGTAGAGCAGGTCCTTCTTCTGGTGCTGTCTGCCTCTCCTGCCAGTCCTTTCCTGCCTCGGGCTCTTCTGGTCCCACCTCCCTCCCTCACTTGTCTTGTTCTCTTGGCTTTAGCTCCAAAGTCTTTCCTCTGGAGAGACTCCCCTGGAGGAACGGTCCTTTCTTGTGCCTGCTCCTTTACATTGTGTTACTTTTCCTAGGGAGATGTGAACAAACATCTCCTCAGCCAAGATAGGACACTGACAACAGACCAAAGACTTGAGTCTACCCAAGTCCACCTTGGTGAACCAATGTCTACACTGGAGATACTTATAATAGTGCATGTGAGGAGTTACAGGAGTATGAACAATTCAGAGGCAATGAATCACTGAAAAGCTCACCACAGCATGGGAAACAGTTCATGAAAGCTACAATCCTGGAGCTCCCTGCATAATTTGCAGGCAGTTCAACAAATCAAAGGCTTTCCTTTCTTCCCAGTGGTCTTTATTGATTTTGTAACCTTCAGTGAAGGAGAGACTTTGTGAATCTTGTAAGCTTCAGGTACTTGCTGAGACTTGTTTAGTATTTAAGCCTTGATGACCTGGAGGAAATATTTTAAGCTAGAACCGTGATTCTGAAGGAACATCCCCCAAGGACAAAAATGTTACAGTTTGGAAGATACTGTCTTGTGGACTTGCCTGTTCTCAGTCATATATCTGTGTATCAGTGGGCTAGTCCCTCACCTCATCTCCCTTAGCAGGCTGGCTGATATTTGAGTGCAAGGATTATCTGATCATGGACACTTTTCTTTCTGCTCTACACTCAGGACATTCTTCCTGTCAGTATGAGGGTCACAGTGCTGATGTTGCCCACCATACCAAATCCTGGAAGCCTCATGCCCCAGGCTCTGAGTGGAGAAACAACTCCTACTAAAGGCCCCTTCTCAGAATCACTTTACAAATACTGGCCTCAGAATGGCCCATCCCTGGGCCAGTTGCCCATGATACCTGGCTGTCTTCCAGCTGTGGTGAACATCTGCAGCATCTGAGCTTGGCCTGTAGCACTGCCACATGTGCTCTGTCTCAAACCCTCCACTAGGGACATTCAGGATGATGTGAGATCCACACTACAGTTTCCTGTGATGTAATTAGCTCCCAGGAGCCTAGAGAGGTGGGGGGTTCCTGCAGATGTGTGTATATGGCTGTGCAACTCATCACCAGGGACCTTGAGGTCTGCACAGAGATTACGAGGATTTACTTTGCTATTTTAAGGAGACAGTATCATGGGATGTGTTGATACTGTGGGAACTCCAAAGCTCAACTTCTAGAGGTATGACTCTAACTAGTGGTTTGGGCTCTGTAGTGTCTCAGACATACTTTGTAGTCGAAGTGTTGTGGGGAGGTGTCTTGTTCTGATTCTTGGTGAAGCTGGAGTTTTAGGACATCAGACTAGCACAGCTCCAGTTCCAGAACCAATTAAAGAGAGGCTCCATGGCAGAGTTGAGAGGGAAATTTAATCAATGTGTGTATTTGGGAGAAGAGCAGTTGAGTCCAATGACCCTAGGGTCATCTTCAAGACACCGACACGAGCTTCAGATTAGAAGAGTCATTGGGATAAGAGGCAAGATGTCTGCACAATGAGTCAGGCCCAGTCAAGGCGTGGTCTGGTCATCTCATCAGTTCTAATTCTGCAACGTAGCCTGAAGAAGACCTTAGTTCTCAAGAGAACGTGTTGGTTTTCATGATCACTAAGGTCTAGGGCACAACTTCACCTTGTATGAATAGAGAACTCTGGTGGTCTGCTCCGAGAATCTACTGTTCTTGGGTCCAAGGTTATTGCCAGTTTTGGACAATGACATTCAGGAACTGTTTGGAAATCTGGAACATTGTGAAAGCTGATGTCAAGATACCTTAGTTACTCCTTGTGTGCCATTAGGGTCTGGGGTCGAGATTCCTTGAGTTACTTTCTAACTTGTCTACACACAAAGGTGAGAAAGTGACCCAAAAACGGAAGAAACATGAAAAATAAAGATATGCCAGGCCTTTAGCCTGCTTTCAGTTACTAATAGTCCCAAGTGAAAGACTGACTTTTTTTTTAAAGCCCTTTCTAAGTACTTGATATAACAGTGTAGACTAAAATGTATAGCAAGTGCTCAGGGCAGAGCCTGTCAGCATGAGATCAGAGATGGAGCCATTGAAGAGCAGGATGCAGCTCACAGGGCATAGACAGGTAGATGTGTGTGGGAAGGGCTAGAAGTTCAGTTGTGTGTGGGAAGAACAGGGGCAAAGAGAAAGGGAGGCAGGAGCAGCCAGAAGCAATTTCTCCTTGGTGAGATGCCCTGGCCGGCAGCCACATCCAGAACACTGTGTGTGAAGGACTCTCCACTCTGTGGAGAGACCTTAAACAAGTAGGAAACCTTGGTAGGGCGCCTTCTCTTTGCTAGATGATTAAGTGGATACAAAGTTGGAGACAGCGATTCAGCTGACTGCTCTGAAGCCATGCTCAGGCCTGGGCCATTGACACGGCTCACCCGAGAGACATGCCTTCTGTCCCAGAGCTCTCCTGTCCAGGGGGCAGAGAATGAAAGTGCACAGGAGCCCAAAGGGTTCTCTGGAAGCTAGAGACGAGCAGGTGCTTCAGTCCCTGGGTAAGGCAGAAAGGCTACTGAGGTTTGGCCAGTTGTCATCAACTGCCTTCTTGGTCTGTGTTTAGCAGGACTCTGTTCATCTGCCACTAGCTCCTCCAGGCAGACCTGCATGGGTACAGATGCCAGGGGCTACATGCATCCTCAGGTGGCTTCCATCCTCTTCACGTACCATAGATGGCAGCAGCCTGTCACATGTCTTGCCAAAATGTCACTTGCTTTACCAGACCTCAGAGCCACAAGAAGTCACAGTAGCGGTTCTGTGGGAAAGGATTAAAGGGACAGAGGGGTTAGAAATAATAAAACTCAGTGACATCAGGTTGGTTTGCCCTTCACGTTCTGTAACGCTGACTCTGGCTGAGCGGCACTGTTCAGTGATGAGTTCTGGGAACAACAGCTCATCCTCTTCCATGTGGGGAAACCAAACGCTGAGCCCTCGGCTCTGCAGTCTGCACTGGACAGGCCCTTTCTGGCCTTTGGCTAGTGCCTATGGCCAAGCCTGCTTTCTCTGACACAGTGGCTTCTCCGAAACATGGCCACCCTCCTGGAGCTGTTCTCCATTCTCAGCTCTCTTTTCAGGCTGGAAATAACCCAAGGGATGGCGCTGAATCTCTTGGTTACTTTTCTACTGCTTTTATAAAGCAGTACAACCAAGACAAATTGTCAATGAAGTTGTTTTTCAGGTTTACAGTTTAGAAGGGTTAGGGTCCGTGGTGGCCCAGGCAGCATACGTTGACTGGAACAGCGAACAGCTCATATCTAGACCCATAAGTAGGAGGCAGAGAGAAGGCACTGGGAATGGTGTGTTTTGAAACTTCAACTCTTGCCCCCCAGTGACACATCTCCCCCACAAGGCCATACCTCCTGGTTCTTTTCAAACAGTGAAACCAGCTGGGGACCAAGTATTTAAACACACGAGACTATGGAGACTATTATCATTCAAACTGCTCTGGTTTTCTGGGTGTTCTAGTCATCAGAACAAGAACTGAGAAGGCAGTATCTCCAGCTCTATGTTCTCCTCAGCAAAAGCATATTTTCCTGAGGGTTGTACAGCCACACTTCCATAGAACACGACCTGGACATGTCTTCTACAGGATATCAGCTGTATTCTCACTTTGCCTGGTGGAAATCCTTGAGTTCCAGGCGTGACTGCAGATGAGGACCTTGCTTTGCTTGCCTCTGACTATGTCCTACAACACTACTTACAATTGGCAGGAACTGTGTCCTCTCTGTTCACAGATCCAAAGCCCCAAAGCTCCTGTACAGGATTTCCTGAATGGAAATTCAGGAAAAACAAAGACTTTGAGAAGGTCGTGTTAATTTTCTGGAAAATGATCAATGCCCCTTTGTTTTATACACAATCTGTGGCTTCCATAATTCTTGTGCGCCTCATTTTCTTCACCTCATATATATGGGGCTGTGTTTTTTCTGCACTGTACCTTCTGCATGAACTACCAATCCCTTTCACATCTATGGACAAGCTCTGTCTGGGAGTTCCCTATCTTTCTGGGAGAGGGGTAGCCTGTATCTCTGTTCTCCTTTTGACTGTGTTCTGTCTTTTAATCTTCCAACGGTATTCCTTTAGGCAGGGGCTGCTGCTTACCACATCCCCTTTACCTAATTTTTTAGTATGAGCTATGCATGTCTTCACTTCATTTCTCTTGCTGTGGTATCTTAACAAAAATCATCTACAGGGAGAAATAGTTTAATTTGCTCACAATTTCAAGTTATAGTCCATAATTTGAAGGAAAGCACAGTATCAGGCTCTTGAGACAGATAATTATATCATATCCACAGTCATGAGCTGAGAGAGAATGAATATGTACATTCGTGGGCTTGGCATTCTGCCTAGTCCAAAAGCCTCTACCTAGAGAATGATGCCACCCACAGAGGGCTGGTTGTACCCTTGTCAATGAATAGAGACAATACCCCCATTCCAGACATACTCAACTTGATTTGGACTCTTGGAACTCTCTTTCTGGGTGATTCTAGTTTGTGTCAAATTTATAATTAAAATAATGATCACAAACAGCAATTGTGTAACTGAGCAGGTAGCGGTTAAATCTTCATCCTCTTTACTGCCCAAATTGGATTAGCCTGGGAGCCATAGACCTTGTATTGAGATTAGAATCTCAGATTGCAACTACTGAGTCAAGGGCTCCCGACAATGGCCTATACAGTAGCAAGTAGATATATCAGAGTGTAGCGGGATTATGTTGTTACATTGTAAATAATTGTCCCACCTACTAGTTTAATAAGAATGCTGATTGGCTGAAGGCAGACAGGAAGTGGGGATGGAGCTACCAGACTGGGAAAACTCTGAGAACAGGAAGAGCAGAGCAGAGATACCAGCAGATGCAGAGGACAGAAGTTGAAATGCTGCTGAGAAAAGATATCGAGCCACATGGCTGAATAAGATAAAAATCATAGTTTAGTTTAAGAGCAAGAGCTAGTTAGCAGTAAGCCAGAGCCATAGGCCAATCAGCATAAAATTAATACAAGCATCTTTGTGTTTCTGTGTGAGACTGCGGGTCTTCAGGTCTGTGGGTCTGGACCACAGGCCAGAAACTTATTACTACATCAGGGCATGAAGGACAAGATACAAAGCCTATAGGTAGGTCTCCTATGTGTGGAGTGCTAGAGCCCTTATTTTCTATCCAGATCTCTTGTTCCTATTCTGGACCTTCTCTGTAGTTCTCTAGCTGGTTCAAATCCATTATTCTGTGCCCTGGGCTGGCCAGACATGACACGGCCTGTAAAAGACTTACAATGGAGCAGACAGCCAACAACCTCCATGGGCGCATGGTAGATGCCTCATTGATGACAGAGAACTTTCCAGTATGCCTGTCTCATTCTTGGACATTCATGCAAAAAGTTCTGAGAAGTTCTGTGATGAAAATTATATACGGAAGTGAAGCCTGCAGCTTTACAAGCCTGGTGCTGCTCATGCACCTGGGGACCCTGTGCATGCCTGCTTGAGAAATTCACTCCAGCTATTGTGTCCATAGAGAGCCAACCCCAGAGCATTCCCCAGCCTCAGGCAGAGATCTGAGTGTCTCAGGAGTCAATATCATACCCAGAAGGAGTTCAGGCTTGCTCCCAGGGCACCTCATTGTGGCTAGCCCCACACTTGGGAATCTTTCCCCAGGAACAATTCTACCCAGAATCTTCCTGGGGTCTCAATTCTTTGCTATTTTCTGTTGCCCTAACCCAGCTCTAGGATTAGCAATAAACTGATATTTGAAAAGTTATTATAAAATTAGCCATTGTAAATATAGCTCAGTAAGTGCAAATGAGAGGATTCTAGAACATTCTCCTTCGTAATGAGAAGTCCATATCCATGTGGTGCAGTCAGTCGTCCATGTCTGCTGGTACTTCATTCTGAGAATCAGCGTGTCTTGTGGGTGGGGTGAGCATTGTGTCTGTCCTGAACATGTACAGACTCCTTTCTTGTCACTAGTCCATAAACAATCCAGCATAACAGCTATATCCACAGCACTTACTGGTGAACGCAGAGGCAACTTAAAGTCTATAATACACAGTGCTACATGAATTTATGGAAAGACTTGAGTATCCCGGGATTTTGACATCTACAGGGGTCTTGGAATGAGCCTTCCTCAATACCAAGGGTTGACAGAACTAGCACATAGCACAACACTGTGCACCGAGAGAGTACCACTCTGCAACTGTGAATATGTGATTCTGGTGAAGTAAGGGAACATGCTAACCTTATTCTTTTGTGGGTTGGGCCTGCATCATGTTCAGGGAGCATAAGGGTATATTGGGGGGTGGGGCTTGGTGCTTCTTCATGTCCTGACTTGAGTAAGTGATACGAGCTTTTGGACTTCAGGGAATTTGTGTTCCCTAAGATGTGCACTCTCTATGTGGTGTTTAGGAAGCAAAGCAATCAATGAGGTGCTGGTGCTTATTCTACACGGGTCAGAATGGAAGGTTAGTGATGCAAAAATCAATGAAAAATACAATCTATAAGAAACTTTAGTGGCTTAGCAGTGCTTGTGCATATCTTTAATCCTAGCACTCTGGAGGCACACAGATGGATTGCTGTGAGTGAGTTCGTGGCCAGCCTGGTCTAACAAGCGAGTTCTGGGAAAGCCAGGGATACACAGAGAAACCCTGTCTCAAAACTAAACAAACCAAAAGAAAATAAGACATAAAAGCAGTCAAATCACTGTAAAGGTGGTATGAATGGCCAATAAGATAGATGAATCCAGGGCCAGTGAGCTGTTCAGCAAGGAAAGGCACTTGCTGGCAAACTTGAAGACCTGAGTTTGGCCCCTGGAAAGACTCTTGCAAGATGTTCACTGATATCCACATGTGTCTGTCACCTCCTCCACTAATCAAATTAGTGTTGCTTTTTTAAAAAAGTGAAATCAGTGTTCAGCATCACAAATCATAGAAATTACAAACCAACACTATGAAATACAATTTCTAGGCCTTTCAGTTGGGGGGGGGACCATGTCTGATAATCTCCAAATGGATATATGAAAGGCAGTGTGCACACTCATGTTTGTGGTGAATCCAAGAGTAAGTTAATTCAGTCACTTGCAGAAGCAGAGCACGGAAATGTATGACTTCAAAAGCACATTCTGGAAGCTGTTGAAACTCCACTTGACCTAGACACTTGTACAGATTGGGGAGGCTGAATCATTGCAACATGGCTCATGGAATCATTCATTATGCCGCAAAGTTGAGAGTCACTATGAAACAGAAGCAGATGAATGAGTAGTGAGATCCTTCTGGCATAGAATCCATGTGGATGGCTTAGCACAGACAGACTAGTTCTCTATGTACTAATGTGGTAATCTCAGAATCAAGTTTGAGACAAGGTGTTCATAGACAATGCCCTTTGTGTCCATGCCCTCTGTGTGTGTCCATGCATGTCTGAGATTATGTGCACTGAAACATAAAAGCACAAACCGTGAATGAGCTGCGGGCCATGCCAGGCTTGCTTCCAGGGAGGAGGGAAACCATGTGACTTCTGAGTCAGGTGGGAACATTATCTGTATTTAATTGTTTTTATATGAATGCAAAATTCTGTAGTTTATAGACCACCAGGTGTCAACATTATCAATTCTGTGGCTGTCTGGAATATACTGGGCGTTAGTTATATTATTCTATGATTTCTAATGGTTTAAACAAAATGTTTAACCATCGTTTTTAAAAGTAGACTTAAAAGGAAACTACTTTAAAAGGGTTTAAAGGTTTTGTTGTGCGCATAATCCTAGCATTTTGGAGGCTGAGGAAGGAAGATTGTGAGGCACAGACCATCCTGGCCTGCATAGCAAGACCCTATTTTTTTTTCTGATAATTTTTTATTTAGAATTTTTTTGGTTTGTTTTTTACCTGCCAACCACAGTTTCCCTTCCCTCTTCTGTTCTGACACATCCCTAGGCATCCCACCACCCTACCATCCATTCCTCAAAGAGGATAAGGCCTCCCATGGGGAGTCAACAGAGTCTGGGATATCAAGTTGAGGCAGGGCCAAGCCCCTCCCCACTGTCCCCATACCAAGGCTAAGCAAGGTCCCTGTATAGGGAATGGGTTCCAGTTCATGCCCTAGGGATAAATCCTAGTCCCACTGCCAGAGGCCCCACCAACTACTCAAGCCACACAGCTGTCATCCATATTTAGAGGGTCTAGTTCAGTCCTATGCAGTTTCCCCGGCTGGCAAGACCCTATCTAAAAAACAACAAAACAAAACAAAAACCTAATAATTTCTAAAATCCCTCAAGAAGCCCCACAGGTTAAGTGGTATTGGAGATGGGTGGGGTTCAGCCCTTCCTATACCTAAAGCAGAAAGGATTTGGTATTGGGTTTCACTTATAAATTTGCCCAGCCCATAACTAGGTGTGTGTCACCACATCCCCTTCCTACCCTGAAGGACAGCACCTGCAGCATCATAGACTGTTGCCTTTGTCACTGTTCTGGAGCTTGCCTAACCAAGTCTATAACCCAAACCCCAGGTCTCTCTGAGGTCTCTGGTCTCTAGATCAACTGAGTCCAAAGATCAGCATTATCTACACACATCCAGGCCTCACTCCAGTCCTTTGGGCAACTGGGAGCTTCGTGCCCCACTCCATAAGCCTCTCCCTTCTAGAATTTGCACATGACACTTGCTATCATCACTGAATTGATTCACTCTCATCCATCAGTAGAGCCAACCCAATGCCAAGAAGCCTTTCCACCAATGGTGCCCACATTTGGGACATCAGCATCTTTGCCTTGTTTTCATTATGCATGAAGAAGTGGGGTATGTCTGTGTCTCAAACAGCTTCAGACTCCAGCAGGTCCACTTACCAAGCCATACCCTGAGCTGCCTTGGGTGCCTGGGCTCAAGGGCCAGGATAAATCACACCAGGAGCTATAGAATAGGAAAGGCTTCAGTGAGGCCATGTGGATCAGCAAGCTGATGATATCTTTAAGGGTCTCCTGATCCTCACTTAGCTGTTGGTTCCAGTATCCCAGATGTCAACAGGCTCACATAGTCATGGGTAGCTATAGTAATTAGTTTCTGGCCCAAATTAGCCCCAAGATCTGGACCAGCTGTCCCAAATAAACTGCCCACAGCTGCTTGGTGCCAAATAATCACACAAAGTCTTAAATTAATTTCATGCTATTTGGCCTATGGCTCAGGCATATTGCTAGATAGCTCTTACATCTTAACTAACCCATTATTTTTTTATCTTGTTTAGCTACGTGGCTTGGTACCTTTCCTCAGAGCAGCATTCTGTCTTCTTTCCTCTGGGTCTGCTGGCATCTCTGTCTGACTCTGCCCTCCTTCCTCTTTATCTTTGCTCCAATTTCCTGCCTACTTCTAAGATGCCTTGCTATGGGCCAAAACAGTTCCTTTATTATCCAGTGATAATTCACAGTATACAGAAAGACATCCCCTTTTCTGTCTAATCAAAAAGGAAGGTTTCAATTTCAACAAAGCAAAATTACATATAACAAAACAGCTATCAAGCAAGAATTACAGTTACAATCAATATCTAATCTATTTGTATTTAGCAAAATTGAAGAAAATATTCTATCATCTACCTTATCTTTGTGAGTTCAAAGTTTCATATATAATTTACCTTTTGTTATAACTAAAGAAAACTATAGTTATAACTATATGATCTTCAATTACATCAAAGGCCACAGAAGAATATAATATTACTGGAGTAAACAGGAAGTGCATTGTTAACAACTTCTAAATTATGGAAATGACAGAGACATCAGGCTACTTGGACAGTCACTGAAAGTTCCTCTGTAATGTTGGAGCATCCATCTTCAGCCTACAGGCCCAGAGTCTCTGGCATACCTTTCAGTGAAGCAGGAAATTTGCAAGACTGTTCTGTCTATTCTGGCATAGTTCATCAGTTGCTTCTCCCTGTGTCCTTCAGAAAGTCTGGCAGTTTTCTCTTCAAAGCAGAAACTTGAAGGACCATCTTGGCTTGTTCTGCCAAAGCTCAGAGGTCACTTTCCTATGGGTCCTGCATGTCCAGTTTATACAGCATACTGTCAGGCCGTTGAGGCAAGAACAGCATCTTGTCCATTGGCTAACCTTTGCCACAAAGAAAGTAAACTTCACATAGAGTTTCTTCGATGCCCATCATCCTCTTGAAGTAGATTCTGCCAGGAGCAGGCATGTCTCACTGTTCAGGAAAGTCTAAGTTATTTAAACATTTAAAATGCCAACGTCTTTGAAGTCTTTTAAGATTACCTATCTAATTGAAATATATCTTTGTATACCTAAAAATCTAGCATGACTATAAGTTTGATTATCATAGGTGATTAACTACTAATCTGCATTTCTTAATTATACATTATAATTTTAAAGGAATTGTATAAACATAATATTTTAAACAATATTAGAAACAGTACAACAAAATTTAACCTTAAATTTTTATCAATATATCAAAATTCATACCAATGTTAAATATTTTGAGATTAACAATTGTTTTTGGATCAAAGTAAATTCAATAATCTTTTTTATCATTTCTATATCATACCCCCTTTTTCCTTAGAAAGAAATTGACTATGACCATTAACCATTTTTTGGGGGGAGGGGGAACTTGGGTGTAGCCTTTCTTTACTACTTCCTCCATTACTAATTGGAGGTGATGGAAATCTAATTGGGGTCCTGATGCTGGATCATCTTGGTTGGCAGCCTTGAAGCTGATCTGGCCATCTCTACTCATCAGAGATTTTTTTTTTCTGGGACTGTTCCTCGACCCAACCTTATTTTCTTTACCTGGGAATAAATCCACAGCCTCTCATTTTCTGTGGAAATAAAAAGAAAACCTCTTCTCCAAAGTAGCATATCTTTTATTTCAATTTTAAAGTCAACTAATTTACAAAATGTATATGTTGGACTAATTCAGCAGCATTGATAATCAAATGTCTTTTAGCAGCTCTTAGTATTTTCTTTGCACTCAAAAAACTTAACGACAATAACATACAGTATCCACACACTCTTTGTAATGTCAATCTTTATGTGGCTTATTTTTTTATTTTTACTCTTTCTTTTTAAAGGACTTTTTTATCCTTTTTCTTTTTCCTTATCTCTCTCAAGCCTACTTATATTTTTAAACCCAATGTAAACCATTTCGGGTTTTTTTGAAACTGTCTTTGTTGTATATCTCTTATCTCTTATCTTTTTACTGTTTCTGACCACACTTATAATCTACCAAGGTGTGGCTAGGATTAAAGGCTTGGCTAGGAGACTGACTGGCTCCACTCAGCTCCTAGTCTAGCTTCATAGAGAGTTTAACTTTTTAGCAGAAGTACTGGAAGGATTCACAATTACCACTATGGGGGAATTTTAGGGTCCATATAGTCCCAAATAGAGCACAGCTGCCCTCTGCCCATGAACTCCACTTAAATATTTGGCAGCAAGGCCTTTAAAAAAAAAGAGATATATGCTTTTTACTGCTAAATCTGAGTCAGGAAACCTTTCTTTATTTTAAAAAAGTTGTCCTTCTGCTCGCCTCCAGCAAACAGAGCTGTCCCAAGAAAAGGAAATATTGCTTTGAAGAAGCTGTCTTTGACTCTGTTCCCTTTTTGTCTGTAAGAGCAGTAACTTAAATCTGTCATAAGCAGCTTAAAGTACACTCTGAAAGCCCAACATTTTGTAGCTCAAGCCCACACACCATGTCAGGGCATCTCTGTACCATGGCTCACTTTTTTTGTCTCTGTTTCTATGATCTAAACCCTTTTTAAGCTTTCTCAGGCTTTATGTGGGTGTATGGGATCCATGTTAGAGAGCCATTTGTAGTAACCCAAGGTTCATACCTACTCAACAGCCCCTCTGCCACTTAGTCCCAAATAATTACACAAAATTTTATATTAATTTTATGCTGCTTGTCTTGTGGCTCAGGAATATTGCTAGCTAGCTCTTACAACTTAACCCATTTCTATTAATTTGTTTTGCCATGTGGCCCATGGCTTACCTGATTTTCGTTACATCTTCTTCCTCAGTAGCAGCTCACAGTGTCTCTCCTTACTCCACCCCCTTTCCTCTTTATCTATGCTTGTGTTTCCTGCTTGCTTCTAAGATGCTCTGCCATAGGACAAAACAGTCCCTTTATTAACCAATGATATTCACAGCGTACAGAAAGCCATCCACATCATTTCCCCTTTTCTGTCTAAACAAAAAGGAAGGTTTCAATTCAACATAGCAAGATTACATATAACAAAACAGCTATCACCACAGGTAGTAGCATGAAGTTTGGGGCTTGGCTCTGGGTCATTCAGGCAACTCTGGTGAGGTTGCTAGAAATACAAATGGACAAGGGTGTGGTGGACAGTGGGAGAGGGGAATGGTAGGTCTATAGGAGGGGAACAGAGTGGAGGGGGTGTGGGCATAGATGATCTATCAGTTATTTTTTTCATTGCTGCAACAAAATGGTTGACAAAAGCAACTAATAGAAGAATGGGCTTAGCCTACAGTTCATGGGGACAGTCATGATGGGGACTGTACAGTGGCAAGAGTTGTTACAGCAGTGGTAGCAAGATAGTGAGGCAGCTTGGCATACTGCACCCATAGTTAGGAAATAGACAGATGTATGCTGGCACTCCAATCACTTACTTTCTCACTTTTATTCAGCCTGGGACCCCAGAGCTTGGGATGGTGATACCCACATTCAAAGTGGGTCATTCTACCTCAGCTAAACCTAGTGGGAAAACCCACACAGATATACCCAAAGGTCTTTCTCCCAGGAAGTTATAAATATCAAATTACCAAAACAGAATAAACTTGTGTCTTAGTGGCTATAAAAGCTCAAGATTGACCATTATAGGTAGGCATTGGACGAATGGGTAGATGGGTAAGTAGGTGAATAATGGGTGAGGGGGGATAGATGGGTGAATGGTGTGCATGAGTAAATGGCTGGTAAAGGCTTGGGTAGAATGGATAGGGCAGAAGTACATAGGAAGAGTGTCACCCCATACCTCAGTAATGATGTTCCAAGTTAGCTTGGATCAGGGTCTGTACGTACCATGATAAGCTTGCCTGAAGCCCTTCCCTAGGGCTCTTGGGAAGCAGGCTGCCCCCGAGAATGGCAAAATCAGAAGTCCAGCTTTGACTTTGATCACTTTGAATATGAGTTTATGATAATAATGGCTGGTACAAATTATACTGAGGCACTGACAGATAGCCAGGTAATCATGTGCACTAGAAACACACATATTGACTTAGAAAGATCTTCCTGTATATGTACACACACCCACACACCCACACACCCACACACCCACACACCCAGTGAGTTACATAGAGATCCATTCAAAACCAAGGGTTTCCTCAGTTTTAGCAGATGAGTAATCTGATAAAAAGCCTTGAACAGACTCATAATAGAAGTATAAAAATGTCCAGCTTGTACTGAAATATGCACAAACAGAAAAATCAAAACATAAAACATAAGCCTCAAAGCTTTAAATAATATTCTTGACCCCCCCCCCCTCCCCGCTCCCTGCCTGCCCATGATGTGGGCCCTGTAACCTGTGTCCACAGATAAAGCCCCAGATCAGACCACTTTTCACTGTTGCTGCTCTATAGGCCTGGGTCCTTCATTAGCTGTTTGCCCCCTGTGGTCCTGGACGTGGTCCCCATCCCTGCCTCACATCTCTGAAATCCCTGCCTGGCTTCAAATGAACGGCTGGGACCCAAGACCTTCATCTGGATGAAGAACATCTGGATACTGGTGGTTGGCCTGGAGGTCACCCTTCAATCCCAAGTCTTTGTAAAGAGGCAGTCATTCTTAGAAGCTCTGCTGCTTTGTGTCACTGCTCTGACTGGGCATCTAGATCCCTCAGAGTGGCCTTGGATGGTGGACTACTTTTTGAGTACCTCACCTGGTACACAGGAACATTTGGGAGTAAGGTGCTACTGTGATAGTGCGGTGCCCTTGGGAGGACAGTGATGAGTAACAGGCTCTTGCATGAAGGAGTGGTTCAGGAAACCCACAGCTCAGCAGGAACTCCGGGTGTCTCACATAGGCACAGAGGGCTGAGCTCACAGTTCTGGGGAGAACAGGAAAGGGGAACACTTTGTTATGTGCTGTTACCTTGACTTTTGTTTTGTTTTGTTTTGTTTCTGCCACACAGAAGGCAGGATGGACTTGTCAAAGGACTCATAAGAGCCATCTGTGAGGTACCCCTGAGTCTCTGCTTTCAGAGTTGGGATATAGAATCCTCCCTTGATCTTCCTTGGAAAGACGGGCTCTGGCGGAGAGGGAAGCCGGGATAGATATGATGCAAGTGAGCACCAACTTCCAGGGGACAGAGAAGTTTTGTAGGGGTTGTAAGGGCCCTGAGACATTGACACTATGGGCCCCTTGCCCATAAGTCCCTTACATAAGGACTTTCCAGCCCTGTGATGTGAAGAGGGGTACCATCTGACCTCCAAGCTGGTGATGGTTGGCATTGGTCTCAGGACTGGGCTAGAGAATGGGGACCGTATCACTGAAACAGCAAGGCTGGGGGCTGCTCTAAGCTCCTAGGGCTACATATAGAAGTAGGTTCTGGGGAGCTAACATTGTCCTGCTGTCTTAGGGTTGCTATTGCTATGAAGAGATACCATTGAAGCTCTTATAAAGGAAAACATTTAACTGGGCTCATTTACAGTTTCAGAGGTTTAGTCCATTATCATCATGGAGGGCATGGCAGTATGCAGCGGACATGCTGGAGAAGCAGCTGAGTTCTGCATCTTGATCTGCAGGCTACAGGAAGTGAACCGTGTCGCTGGGTATAGCTTGAGCACAGGAGACCTCAAAGTCCACCCTGACAGTGACACACTTCCTCCAACAAGGTCACACCTACTCCACAAAGCCACAGCCCTAATAGACTCCCTGTGGGGCCATTTTCTTTCTGGCCACCATAACTGCTTTCCCAGGGATTTCCTACTTAAACGGGAGAATGCCAAAGCCCTGCTGCAGTTGTAGTGATGGTGGGCTTGGGCAGAGCTTTGTGAAGTCTGCAGCCCCCATATCAACTTCCACCTATGGCATCTGTAATGGGGTATCCCAGGGATGGAGGCTTCATGTGTGAAAAACCTAAAGGATGGCAATTCTGTTGCTACCACCTTAAACCGAGAATTTTGGCTGTACTATCATACTTGTGTCTCATGACCCCAGCGATCACCTGTGATGGATGTAACTGAAAGCTTCCCCGTTCCACGCTCTGCTGGGTCTGAACCCTACACGTTCATCCAGCCTTGACTCCTGTGGTCATGTCCCCTTAGAACATTTGCTGAACATTGTGCATATCACTGAAGACAGAGGTGCCACCCAAGGTCATATCCTCCTTGTCATCTCCTCTGGCTGGCTTGCAAGAAGCCAACTCCCTAATTGCAGCTGGCACAGGATCTGAGCAACTGTGACTCTCAGAGAAAGGTCATGAGGAATACACCTGAAAATACCTGTGGTATGCTCTAACACCACTAATATTTCTATAAATAGCTACAGTTGCTTTTAGGGGAACAGGGTTGGCCTAAAATGTGTATGGACAGAAAAAAGACACAAGTCTTTCAAAACCAGAAAGAGTCCTACAGGGTAGATGTCTGTGGATTGCAAGCTTGCAGGGAAAATGTTTGCTCTGATTTTGCACATGCTTGGAAGAAGGCTGGTCACCATCACTGAGTGAAGCCTGCAGCCACCAGACAAGGTGACCTGAAGTCCTGTGTAAGGTGATATGCCTGACCTTATGGAATCCCTGAGTGAGGGTGGGTGCAGAAAGCCAGGAAGAGCCTGGGAGGAAGAGGTGATGCTTGGACAAGAACCTTATGCAGGGGGCAGGAAGTGACTCCTGGTCGCACATGGCTATAAGGAACAAGAAGTACTGATTGTGTGGTCTGATTGCAGACTGATCTTTGCTCTTTTCCTGGGAAAGGAAGGAAGAGACAATGAGGAGGATAGAGGCTAGCATGTATTGAATAGCTGATACGCTTCAAAATAAAAGACAATTTTTGGGGGGTGTGGTTTGAACCTAGAGCCATGTACGTGCTAAGTACTCCCCCACTGAGCTACTTCTCCAGCCCCAAAGAAGCTTTAAAATGTCAAATTTGGTGTGAATGCAAAAGATAAAATAGATAAATTTCAGATGAGGACAGTTTTTATTTCAATCCATTTAAAAGTCTAAAAAAGTTAAGAAAAAATTTAACACAAAAACACAGCCAAAGCCAGCCACCCCCAAAAAGCATATAAAAAACACAAATAAGCCACAAGCCACATAACAAAACAAATTAATAAAAGTAAATTAAATTAAAATATAAAAACTAACAATATACCTAAGCCATATACCAAACAACATAAACTTAATATAAACATCGAAATCATTTTTAAAAGCCTAAACAATGACAGGCAGCTAAGGGGTCTGGGGCTGCAGGTCTGTGGGTCTGGCCACCCGGGACCCAGAAACCTCATCACAACAGACAGTGGTGGTTTGTAGGTGCCTGGGAGGTCGCCTGGGGCCATTAAAGCTGAAAGCTGCTGAACTGTGGGCCTCTACTGTTTTATAGCCACAAGCTTGCAATTTCACAGACTCTAGGGGCTGGTGTGCTCATGTGCACTTGTATGGATATATGTTGTACATATATGTGTATCTATGTGCTCATAGGTGCATGGCAAGCATATGCATATTGTGATAACAGGCAGTGACACCTGTCTACCTGCAAAGCTGTGATCATGCTTTCTTCTCTGAATATGTCTTAACGAAGAGGGACAGACCATAGGTTAGGGACTCTGATAAAGTCCAAAGCTGAATTTTATATTATGAAAACCAACAAATCACAGCAGAATAAATGCTACATGAGACTTCTTGGGGAAACGGAAGGAATATAAATATATCTTGAATATTTGGAAACAATATTGACTCATCATTAAATTTCTCAGTTTGGAGGCTGGAGAGATGGCGCAGTGGTGAGTCAGGTCATCGCTCTCGCATGAGTCTAGTTCCCAGCGTCCACGTAAGGATGCTCACCTTAACGACAGCTTCAGGGGATCCACTGCCCTCTTCTGGCCTCTGCAGGCACTGCACTACTTGTACAACTGCCTCCCCCCATATATACATATATTTTTTTTAATGTCCTGGTCTTGATTATTATACTGAGTCCCCAAAAGACAGTGTGTACCCTTATCTTGTTACAAGCTGGAAAATCTAAGCAAAGATATCTATGGTATTTGTTGCTTTGTTTCTGAAAAGTCTTCGCATTTTGAGACTATTTTCAAAATATAAAGCTTCAAAGTGTGTCTTTATCATCGCGGCAATGTAATTTGTATCATTTACAAAGACAAGAAGAAGAGGAGAGTAAGGCTGGCTGAAGGCTAAGGACTCCCTTGACTGGACAGGAAGGGTCCAGCCCTGTGACCCTGTGACCCCACTGGCTTTGTTGGGTGTCTGAGCGTGTGTTCAAAGAGGTTTACAGGCCACAGAAGCACCCAAGTGTAAAACGGAAGGCAGAGGTCAACTGAAAATCAATTGTGCAGAAGGGAAGGTCAGCTGTGTGTCAGGGAGGCCTCCTTGGCAGGCTGAGTGAGCCCTGGGGGTAGGGGCTGCTCCTCTCCTGGGACTCCACCTCCCCAGCCAGCATCCTAGGGGCAGTGGGGGAGGGAGGGATGGCCACAACATGAAGTCCAGACTGAGATCTCCAAAACCAAGAGAGTTGGAGCACTCAGGCCTTCCCAAAAGAAAATTCCTCAGGTGAGTTAGTTCCATGAGGGTTTTGCCATGTTCTGATAAAAAAAAAAAAAAAAAAAAAAAAGTAAGTATGGATGCACATATGTATGAATTACAAAAATATTGGTGACTCTATATGCAAGCTAAATATTCTTGGCTTTATAATTAAAAACGAGCATTCAACAAAATACAAATAAATGGTGACATACATGCTGATGATTTTTAATTTTTAATCTTTCTTGAATATAAGTTGATATTAAATAGCAGCTGACAACACTGTGATACAAAAGGAGATGGAAAAGAGAAAGCTTTGTGTGAAGCTTCAGCCACCTTGAAGAGTCCCTGAGCTATGTAGAGAGTGGAACACGCGCCCTCTGTAGGGGTCTGCAGGAGTTATGGTCACAAAAAGATCCGGTTCTTGACTGACCTGTTGCTTCTGTTCACTCATCAACTGGGTGCAGAATTCCGGGCGGCAGATGAGGGTCCTGCTGGTGTCTCTTCTCTACTTGACAGTGGATAATTAAAGGCTAAGTAGCTGGTGATAGATGTGGCCCCCAGCTCCTGGAACGGGATTCCCCCACCCTTATCTCTGCTTCAGATCCTCCACAGAGCTCCCGACAGCTTCTCTGGGGAGACTCCCAATACTTGGAAGTTTTTGAATCTCATTGAGATTTCAACCAGGGCTGTCATTGTAAATGTGAACATTGTGGCAAAGGAGCCCTGGTCCAGGCTGGGCTATGTAGTAGAGGCCAGGATATCAGTTCCCAAGACAGCTGTAGTCAGTCACATTGCTCCCACAGAGAACTGCTCTCAGTATATTGAGAGCCCAAAGCAGTAAGAAGTCTTCATGAGACCTAGTGTATTGTTCATATATCCATCCACTCTTTAATCATCCATCCACGTATGTCCAGCCACTACCCCCCAATCTTCTCTTCCATCTATATATCCATTCACGCATCCACCCACCCATCCATCATCCATTCACCCAGAATCCTCAACCCATTCACTCACTCACCATCCACCCACCAATCCTTTATTGTTGCTCATCCGCCCACTATCCATACATCCAGGCTCCCATGTTATTCTATGAATCACCATATCAAAATACCATAGTCTTGGTGGCTCAATCAAGACACTTATTTTTACATTACTGGAAATGTAAGTCACAGTGCTAATGAGGTTTCAGGGGAAGATTCTCTTCTATTGCATATGGCTGTCCTCACCTGGGTTCCAACATGGTCTTTCTTTTGTTCAGATGTAGAGAGAAAGATCCCTGGTGTGTATTTCTCTTTTTATAAGGATACAAGAACTTATTGAATCCGTGATTGTGATACCACTTAATCTTAATTACCCTAACCCAAATCTCTATCTCTAAATGAAATCATATGGATGTCTAGGGCCTGAATATATGAATTTGGAAGAATCTAAAGTTCTAACCACCCATAGAGAACTCATCAGGTTTCCTGCCATTCATTCATTTTTTTTAATCCACCTATCTGCCTTTGATTTGTATTGTTGGTTTTGAGACACGATCTCACTTTGTTGTCCAAGATAGTCAAACTCATGGTAATCCTCCTGCTTCAGCCTTCCCCCTGCCAGGATTATAGGTGTATTAGTTATTTTTCCTTTTGATGTGACAAAATATTTTAGCAACTTATGTGAAGCTGGTTCATTTCGGCTAAGTTTGTGTGAAGTCATGGGGGCAAGAGTCTGAGGCAAGAGGTCATTTGTATCTGAAAGTCAAGAAGACAGTGATGGTGTCAGTGTCTAACTCACCTTCTCATTCCTGTGCCTGTCAGGGCCCATTCCATGAAATAGTGCCATGGATCTAGACGACCCTTCATAGGTATGGCTAGAGGTTTGTGTCTTAAGTTATTTTAGATACTGTCAAGTTGAAAATCAATGCTAAGCTTCACATGGGCCACAATTTCCAGCTTCCATTTTGCCTTTTCTTATCATCCATCCATCCATCCATCCATCCATCCATCCATCCATCCATCCATCCATCCATAGATATTGATTGAACATCCACTTTGCCTCTGTTATTTTCTAGGTACAAGGAATACTTCAGCAAACCATCAATTCTATTTGAGCGATAAACAATACATAAATAAAGAAACACAAAAATAGCAATGCTAGCATGCAGCAATAAATAATTAACACTTTCAGCTCTGGCAGAGGACTGGACATGGATGAAAGTGGTACCCAGAAGGGTCCTAAGTTGCAGAAGCCTCACATATTCAGGGGTCTTCGGAGCCTCTCCTTGTGTTTTATGTAGTTGTACCAGTGCCAGAGACTGACATGCTCAGACACCCCACTGCTCAGGCCAGAGACACTGGGAGTCACTGCACTCACCAGGACTCTCAGTTCTGGCCCATTGTAGGATGCTGACTTCTCCCAGAGGCCCCTGTAGAACCTTTGAGAGCTGAGGCTGAATGGGAGGTGCCTAGGTCCATGGGACATGCCCTCAAACTGGCCTGTCAGACCTTAATGTTACCCCCTCCCCCGGCCTGTCTTGGCAAGCAAGAAAAGCAATTGGCTGCTGTGCTGCCCCAACAGGGGCCCAAAGCCATGGAGCCAGCTGATCACAGACTTTGACCTCCAAAACTGGAGCCATAGCAGACTTTTTCTCTTTGTAAGGCGATGGTCTTAGACATTTTGTTGTGGTGACAGGAAGCTGCATACCTGTGACTACAGAGCCTCAGTAAGTTTCCAGTACTTGTCAGCCTCCTCTACGCCTGGCTAATGAGATTGCCATGCTCCTTTGGACTTAATCTCTGGTCTCCATCTGCACTCACAAAGCTTTATCAGGTGAGACTTGGTGATGTCACTATTGGCATTAAGACTCCTTCCTCTCAGCCAAAATAAAATCCAGACCTATTACTGGAACCCTGAAGGCCTGTCTTGACTGCCCCCAAACTCCTTTGTGTCCTGGTTGTTGCCTAAGTCACCACTGCAAGTCACTTCTCATCCCTGGGATCCATCAGTTCAGTTTTACCCAGGGCTTTTGTACTTGAAGTCACCTCTTTTGGAACATGGTCCCTCTGGCTCTGACAGGATTTCCTTGGCTCATTCAGATCTCAGCTTATATGACCCTCTTCAAAGATCTCTGACTTTCTCACCCCACAGACCGTGCCTTGTCACTTCTTAGCAAGGAGAACTGTGCCTGCCCAGTCAGGCTTCTGTCTGACTGACTCCCGGGTCTTGGTCAGTGTTGCTTGTCAATTGTCCCTCACCTTAACTGTTTTGAGACAGAATTTCTCTCAGACCCGTAGCTCATTAATAAGCCTAGATGAGTTCACCAGTGAGCTGGTGGACCTTCTTATCTCCACCTACCCAGTACTAGGATGACAGATATCCACTGCCATCCTGGCTTTTTACCTACATGGTGGGAATCTGAACTCAAGCCCTCATGCTTGTGTGAAAGACTCTTTGTCAACTGAGAAAATTCCCTAACCTCCTAAGTGCTTAATCGTGATTGAAAACTTGATTAAATTGAGAAGTAGTCTATGAGACCGTTAAAGCTTACCTCTGAATGTTTGTGTTTCCAGAGAGGATGAACCAGTGGAGAAAGAGGCAGCACCATCCCCTATGCTGGAGCTTCTGATGGAATACAAAGGGAAGAAGAGAGCCCATAGCACCCATGTTCTCCCGTTCTGCTTCCCAAGTGATATGTGCAAGGTGTCTTCCCACATGACTGATGGGTTGGAACATCTAAAACCATGACCTAAAGTAAATTCTTCCTTCTTGCAACTCTTTTTCTAGGTCATCTCTGGACACAGTGATGAAAGCCTCACTAAAACAGCAGGAAAAAGCCAAGGTTAGGATGGAAGGATGGGGAATAGGGTCAGTTCTGCTGAGAGACCTGGATGCTGCATGATGTGGCTTTTGCTGTCATCCCCATAAGGAATCAGAAGTAAGAGCAAAATCACTGTCTCTGTGAGATACTCACAGGCACATGGCACACGTGCACACACACCAGACACACACACACACACACACACACACGTACACACACCAAACATACACACACATGCACACACACTAGACACACACATGCATACACACCAGACACACACAATTGCACATACACCAAACACACACATACACATGTACACACACCAGACACACACATGCACACACACACACACACACACACACACACACACACACACACACACACACACACACTCCTAGAACTCCTGTGATACTGTGAACAACACTACCAGACTGGCAAGGTGGTCAGGGGTTTGGGACAGGCAGGGAAGTTGGTGAAACGGAGTGAGGAAACCCAGATTTCTGGGCAATGCAGCAGGGCCAGAATCTAAATGCCTCATTTATGAATTCTCCCATGTCCTATCTTGTGCTCAAAGAGGTGGCTAATCCCAAACATCACCTTTATTTTAGGGAATATCCTATGCTTTTTTCCCCAGACTGCCATGGTGATTAACTGGCCAAGGGCCAGTACAGTGCAGTGGGGTGCTGATGACACCGTCTTTGGAGACAGGCTTCCCATGCTCTCAAATCTTGGGGGATCCTGAGTGTCTCTTTCCTTGCACCACACCTCAACTTCCTTCAGTGTGCTTCTTGAGAATCCTTAGCCCAGGGCTTACTTACCCCACCCCCTGCTCAGGCACCCTGGGCAGGGTCCCAAACCAAGACTCAAAGGAGCACCTACCCCCAGCTCCTGCCCTTGCCTCACCCTGGAGTTCACATTGTCCTGCAGCCTTGAGCATGCTGCCAGGGTGGAGCTGGCAAATGCTTTGGCCCATTTGATGACCGTAACTGGCTCTGGTGCCACAGGATGATTCTGAGACTGTCCGTCAAGGAAAATAGGGATACTGAGATTATTCTTCAGGGAAGACGGGGATGCTAAGACTGTTTATCAGGAAAAACTAGAACTCTGAGAAATGTGGACATGCAGAGTATTTTAAAAGGCTTCCTGTGTGACTCGTGATTTCACTTGTTCCAATAAGTTTTGGATCAACACATTAATAAATTAGCATAATTCCTAACTACATTCTAAATACCTATCCTTAGACCCTCTGGTAAGTGCAGTTCTCGCCAGCATCAAGAAAAGCTTCTCTCTGCAGCAGGCGAGCCCATTACAAGAGGTCACAACAATTGTGGTATCTGACCCCAGCCGGTACCTCACAACCCAGCTCCTGCACCTAAGAAAAGGCTCAGGAAGATTGAGAGCCAGCGCAGCGGCAGTGGTCACTCCTGGAAATGACAGGGAAGCTACAGCCAGTGGCTCTGTCTCCGAGAGAACACTGTTCCTCCAGTCGGTCACCTGGTACTGCCCCACCCCCTCAATTCTGAAGCATCACAGCACCTTCCAATGTCATCACACTGAGGACAAAGGTCTTAGCGCATGAAACGATCAGAGATTCACCCAAATCTAAATGAAGGACAGCAGCTTGGGGAATGTATTTTTTGATTTTAATAAATTCCCATATTTTCTGATTTCTAATTTTATTTCATAATGATTGGAGAAGATAATCTGTATAGTTTTAATTTAAAAAATTTGATATTGGTGTTGAGCCTTAACAAGTGTGGTCTATCTTGGAGACTTTTCTAGGTACATTGGAGGAAAAAAGTACATTAAAATGCTGTTGAGTGGGATCTACATATGAATTTGCGAAGTCTGGTTGATTTATATGATTGTTCAAGTCTAATATTTTATTATTTTGGCGTTATTGTTCTACCTGTTATTTGAAAGTTGAGAGCATTCAGTACATTGTGTGATGACTGATCTTGATTATGAACTTGACACTATCTGACTTGATACTATCTGCAATCGACTAAGACACCTGCCGGAGTGGTCCGCATTTCTAGGAAGGATTAATGGAAGGAGAGGGTCTTCCAAAAGGGGCAGGATCTTCTGACACGTGGCCCAGATATAAATAAGCCCAGGCAAAAGGCAGTGTAACTTGATTGCCTGCCTTCTCATTGGTGGTGAATGTTCATTGCTGCTACTGCCACACCCCTGCCACCCCACACCTCTGCTACCACCACATCCCTGCCCCTGCCAAATCCCTGCCACCCCCACACCCCTGCCACCGCCACACCACTGCCACACCCCTGCCACTGTCACCATCCTTCACTGGTGACAGACTCCATTCTTCTCTACCTTCCGACTTAGACTATAGACTAGTGGATCTCAAGGAATCCTTCAGGAATTGCTGGTTGGAACTGCTGAAGTACTCAGATTCGTGGCCCAAGCAGTGACTGGCTTGTCACAGACAGCCGTCCTTGTTGTGCAGGCCATTTGGGTAAATCCATTTACAATGTCAGTACATTTCACCATTTCTGTTCCTCTACAGAACCCTGCCTAACACCCACCGCGTCTACTTAATATACTTCCGTATATTTACACTCCTGAAAACATCACTATAACACAAGCAACATATTCATCACTCCCCAAAGTGTCCTCATACCTCTTAATAATCCCTCTGTGTGGCTCTTTAGTTAATAAGCCTAGGTAATTGAATAGACCTTAAAGAGAACAAGACACATTCCGTGGTTACTGTAAAAGAAACATATCATTTAACCACCGCTGGCCATGAAGTGGAGCATCAGCAGTGCTCAGATAGTCCCTTCCTCTCTCTCCTCACCACCTCCTCCACCCTTCCTCGTGGTAATTACTGTTTTCTGACTAATACCAGAACAGCACTGCTGTAAAAACATCTTTCTTGTTTCTGTTGCTCTAGAGGTGGGAGAGGATGCTAAGGTGATCCAGTTTTCTTCTCCCACCAGCAGGTTCAGCAATCCGTGGTCTCCCACCTCACCAGCTCTTAGATTTGAAAGCTAAATATTGAAAACAGTGAATATTAAGTATGGAAGTTAAATTATCGACTTTTAAATTTTTGTCTCTTTTAAATTACATATATATATATATGGCTCTGAATTATACATGTATTTATAATTATATCTTCCGAATTAACAAACACTTCAACATTATAAAATGTCTCTTTAATGGGGTGAGGGTGTAGTTCAGGTGACTGAGAGCCTGCCTAGCATGTGGAAATCCCTGGGTTTGATCCCCAGCATCACATAAAACTGCGTGTGATGGTGCATGCACAGAATCTGCTCAAGGCCAGTCTGGACTATGTGAAGCCATGCTCCAAACCCCACCTCAATATCTCATTTTAACTCTAATATTTGAGATTATCAAACCTTATTTGAGGTTTTCTTTAAGGTCAACTTTGTATATTGGCACAGCTTTATTTTTATAGCATACATTAATTATACAGAGCAAGGTTTTCATGAGGTTATTTTATAAACATATATAACATTCTTTGGTTTTAAAAATGTATATTTTTAATAAAAATGGTATCCGAAGCCTTAGTGCTTATTACATATTTCTGAATGTAATTCTTTTCTGCTGACTCTCCTCCAGCTCCCTCATCCCTGCACCCGCAGCGGCTTCCTTTCTGCTTCTGTGCACTGTGTTCTTTCTTGAACACAGCATGTTCTTTCTTGAGTTCTCATGGACAAGACTGTCTTTCTTCCTTCATTTCCTTTCTTGTTTTTTCCAGTGTTGGCGTGGTTACAACTAATTTCTCTCATTTGTGTTTTCTTCAGATGCTCCATTTCTCCATTACTATTAAGAACTAGTCTTGCTAGACATAGCTGTCTTGGTTGGCACCTACTTATTTTCAGGACCTGGGAATATTGTTTTATGCTTTCTTAACTTGTATGGTTGCTGATGGAAGACCTCTATCGTTCTGATGCTTCTGTCTTTGGGAGTTGGCATTTACAGCTTCCTGTGTTGTTTCTTTGCTTTGTATTTTGATGTCTAGATTATGACATGTCACGGAGAGGGTCTCCTCTAGCCATTCTTATTTGGGGTTTCTAATGGTTGTCCTGTTGCATGTTTATTTTCCCCCCAAGTTTATAGGTTCTTAATAATTTCCTTGAATAACTCATCTATGCCTTTGACTTTATCCTAGGTCCTTCTCTTACCCCAAAGACTCTTAAGGTTTGATTTTCTCCATAGATTCTGGGATTCTTGGAAGGACTGGAAATGCTTATTAATTTTTTCATATATGTCTCAATTGGAATGTTCTGGTGATTTTGTCCTTATCCCTGAAAATTCTTCTTCTTCTTGATTTTGTCTGTTGGTGATGATTTCTGATCTGTTTTGCTAGCTGATCATTTTCTTAATTTCCAGGTTTTTTCCTTTAGTTCTTTTTCAGGGTTTCAATTTCCTTATTGAAGTTTTCCTCCATATTTTAAAATTTTCTCCAAGTTGCAATTTTGTTCACTTTGTAGCTTTTATGTCTAGGTATTGAATCGATTTTCATAGTGCGCTGATTGGGTTTTGTCCACTCAACACAAACCTGGACATAGCTGGGAAGAGAGAATCTTAGCTAAGAAAATGTCTCCTGTAGGCAAGTTTGTGGGGCTTTTTCTTGGTTGATTATTGTGATCCAGCCTGGTTTATTTTGAGCTGTGCTCTCCCCACCCACGTGTATTGGATAGTATAAGAAAGCAGGCCGAGAAATCAAAGTTTGGTAAATAATCTAAACATATTCTGCATCAAATACTATATGCTATCCATAAAGCCATGAAAAAAGATCACTATAATTTGCACTGGGGTTACATATTAAAACAATGAGTTAGCATTGAATCCGTATCTTAACAGCTGCAACTGACTAATTAGTAATATCATATGGTGCAGGTGCAGAGCATTAGACATCCAGTCACTGTTGGGGGGATAGATGTGACAATTACTACAGAATGCAGGTCACTTCAACAGTGCTAACACAGTCTTATGATCACTAGATATTAGACTGGATGACTTAAAAATTAGACACACACACACACACACACACACACACACACACACACACACAAAGAATGACTACAGTGAATTTATTTGCAATTACCCACGATTGAGAGTAACCACAATCTCTTTAACAGAAGGATGAATAAATAAATATTTATATAATAAAATATTCAATGATAAACAGAAATGAATCATCAATCCACAAAAGAGATAAATTAGCTTTGAATTACTGTATATTGCCAGTCTTTCAAACTACGTGTCCTGTGCAATTGTGACTGTGAGTTTTGAAAAACTAGAAATGGCAAACAGATTGGGGACTGGGTTGAGGTATGTTGCATGAAGCAAGGGGAATACACAAAGGTAGCAAATGTCTTCTATATGGTACTGTAAAAGTTAACACAAGACTTAAACATTTGTTCAGACCTATAGGGATTTACAGCACAAATACATGGTAATACAATAATTTAGGATGCTGGGGAATTCAAGGATGGAATACAGAATATGGCAAGAATCTAACTGGGGGCCCAAGTAACTTTGTTTTTTGAGTATAGTTTGTAGGCTAAACACAAAGGAACTGTACAAAAGCCCCGTGAATATCCAGGTTAACACAGCTGCAATCATGGAGGTAGGCATTGAGAAGCAGCCAGTTGTGAAAACGTGGGAACTGAGTGGTCACATAAGTAGATGGAGGATGGTAGGTGCCACATCTCTGCTTGTTGAGGAGGAGACAAATGAACACGTATGTAGTAATGGAATGATCTATGTGGATTATAGTTGTGACCAGCATGAGCTGTGCTTGCCTGAACATGAACAGAAGATACAGATGTGGATAAGGGGGATACACAAGAGGTGGAAATCAAAGTAAGTAAAACTGTATCTGAAACTACCATTAGGTTGAGAATATGTGTTCCACAGTAAATGACAGATGTATTCGAAGATGTTGAGTCAAGAAGAGTTATTTTTTAAATTATATATTATTTATGTATATTAATAAAATATTATGTATATTTATTAATAAAATATATATAATATATATAATTCCTTGAGAATTTCATACATGGATATGATCAAAATATATTTGTTTAAGCAATAATCTTGGCCATCGTGATTAATAAAAGTTAATAATTAATAAACATCAGCCTGAAGTTGAACAGAAAATTGCTGAGCCACAGTACTTGCGAAAGTGTTTCCTCTCTAAAGGGGCTGTTGTGGTTCCTTTTGTTGCCAGGCACCTCAACTAAGGAATCCCCTCCATCAGACTGGCCTGTGGGCGTGTCTGTGGGCCATTTTCTTGAGCACTTATTGGTCTCCCAATTTTACATAAGTGGCCTGAGCTCTGTAAGAAAGCCAGCTGAGCAAGTCCTAAACAGTGTTCCTCACGGTCTGTGCCTTAATTCCTGTCTCCAGGTTCCCACCTGAGTCCCTCCCTGACTTCCCTTGATTATAGACTACACCTAAAAGCTGAATAAACCCTTCCCTCCCCAAGCCGCTTTCGGTCAGTGTCTTAGTTACTTTTCTGCTGCTGCGATTATAACACTATGATCAAGGCTACCTATGAAAGAAAACGTTTAATTGGCTTGCCTTTTCTGAGGGTTAGAGTTCATGCCGGCAGGGCAAAGTAACTGCTAACAGCTCATACCTTGACCCACAACCACAGAGCAGAGAGAGACTCTGGGAATTGCAACAGACATTTGAAATCTCAAAGCCTCCGCTCAGTGACAAGCCTCTTCCAGCAATCACTACTGTAGTTTCATGAACCCCTGCAGTCAATAGAGATACATATTCACACATTTATGGAGCTTTAAATCTAGGTTGATTGTCTGAAGAAAGTGCATTATTTTTCTTTCTGAGTATGGTATATTTCATTTAACATAATGATTTCCAATTCTACCCATTTTCTTGCAAGTTATCATGATTTTACTTTTTAATGGGTGGATAAAATTCTACTGGAGATATATATTTTTTCTTTATTCTTAAAAATAACTTTTTCTCTTTTATTGAAAATAGATTATTTTCTAATTTACTACATTCTGATTACAATTTCCCCTTTGTGGGAGTTTGAATGTGATTGCCCCCCATAGTCTCATAGGGAGTGGCATTATTAGGAGGTGTGGCTTTGTTGGAGTAGGTGTGGCCTTGGAGGGCGTGTCACTGTGAGGGTGGACTTGAAGTTTCCTATGCTCAGGATACCACCCAGTGTCTCAGTTGACTCCCTGTGGTCTGTGTGATGTAGGGCTCTCAGCTACTAGACCACATCTGCCTGCACATTGCCATGTCCCTCATGATAACGGACTGAACCTCTGAAATGTAAGCAAAGCACCACAATTACAGGAGCTGCCATAGTCAAGGTGTCTCTTCACAGCAATAAAAACTCTAAGACCCTCCTCCTCTAATCCTCTCGGGCCTCCTCCCTTCCCCTTCCCATTCAGATCCACTCCCCTTCTGTCTCTCATTAGAAAATAACAGGTGTCTACGAGATAATAATAAAACATAACAAAATAATATGTCATAAGATAAAAAAAAATCATCATTGGACAGAGGAAATAAAAGCTCCAAAAGAAGGCACAAGAATCAGAGCCATTCAGAAGTCCCATAAAAATAGAATAGGGCCTGGTGCAGATCCCGTGCAGACCCCCGTGTAGACCCGTGCAGACCTGTGCTTGCTGCTTTAGTTTTGGTGAGCTTATATAAGCTTGATTCAGAGCGCCCTGTGCTCCTGGTGCCCTCCATCACCTCTGGCTCTTGCCTGTTTTTTCACTTCCTCTTCCAAGGGTTCTCTGAGCTCTGAATAGAGGGATTTGGAGGAGACGTCCCTTTTAGAGCTATGTGGAGCTATGTGCTCCAAGTATGCTCTCTCTCTCTCTCTCTCTCTCTCTCTCTCTCTCTCTCTCTCTCTCTCTCTGTATGTGTGTGTGTATGTGTGTGTGTGTGTGTGTGTGTGTGTGTGTGTGTGTGTGTGTGTGTAAAATGTCTGGCTTTGGGTCTCTGTATTTATCCCCATCTGCTGCAGGAGGAAGCTTCTCTGATGGTGTCTGGAAAAGGCATTGATCTATGAATATAGCAGACTATCATTGGAAACCATTTTATCACTATTTTTTAAGTTGAGTAGTAGTTTGTTTTACCCTAATTCTCTGAAATGCAAATAGACCCATCCTTACCACCCTGCGCAAAACTCAACTTCCAATGAATCAGAGACCTCAACATAAAACTAGATATGCTGAACCTGATAGAAGAGAAAGTGGGAAAATAGCCCTAGACTCATTGGCCCAGGAGAAGACTTTCTGAGCAGAACACTGTAGCACAGGCACTAAGATCAACAATTCATAAAAGGGCCCTCATGAAGTTTCTGTAAAAGGACACCATCATTCATTTGAAGTAGCAGCCTGCAGAATGGGAAAAGATTTTTACCAACTACATATCTAGTAGAGGACCTATATCCAAAATATAAAAAGAACTCAAGAAAATAATCCCCCCCCCACAAAAAACCTCCCTGAGATACAGATCTAAACAGAGAATCTTCAATAGAGGAAATTCAAATGGCTGAGAAACACTTTAAAGAAACACCCAACGTCCTTAGCCATCAGGGACATGCAAATCAAAATCACTTTGAGATTTCAGAATGGCTGAGAAGTGACAGATCATGCTGTTGAAGATGTGGAATAGGAGGGACAGCCACTATGGAAATCAGTGTGGCAGTCCCTAGGAAGATGGGAAATGATCTACCTCAAGATCCAGCTAAAGCACTCTTGGCACATACCCAAAGGATGTTCCAAAGGATGCTTCATCCTATCACAAGGACATTTGCTAAGCTATGCTCATTGTTGCCCTACTCATAATAGCCAAAAATTAAAAATGAATTGTTACGAACTTCATGCATATATACAATGAACTATGATCATATACATGCTCTATCTTCCCACCCACCTGCCCTTACATGCCCTCCTCAGGCCTCTCTCACAACTTCATGCCTTTCTCCCAACGTCCTCCTCCTCCTCCCGCTAAGTTCAATTAGTGTCTCATGGAGGTGAGGTCATCCACTGGAGCACAGGAAGCCTACATGTAGCCAGGTCCTCATAAAACAATGGTTATTCCCCTCCTGCCGGCTATCAACTGCAAAATGTTCCTCGGTAAGGGGCGGGGCCTTGAGAGCCCCGCCCCAGTTTGTACTGGAATTTTGGCTGTCTCTATTTTGTGCAAGTCTTGTGTAGGTGGACACTACTGCTATGCATTCATGCGCATGATAGCACGGTCATGTACCGGGCTTTTTCTTTTGGGTCATCAACCAGCTCCCAAATCATGGCACAGAGACGTATTATTCGTCTTGAATGCTTGGCTTTGCTCAGGCTCATTACTACCAAGCTCTTTTGACTTAAATTAAGTGCTTTCTCTTTCTCTTTTGCCTTAGGACTTTTTACTTTTCTTACTTTCCTTCTATTCTTTCTTGAGCCTAGATTTCTCCTCCTGTTATTTCTGTCTGCCCACCAGCACAGCCTATCCTTTTCCTGCCTAGTTATTGGCTGTTCACCTTTTTATTAGACCAATCAAGTGCCTTAGACAGGCAAGGGGAAACAGATGCATCACATCTTTGCATAATTAAACACACACTCTTACATCATTAAGCAATGCAGCATTCACGAATGTAACACATTTTTACAGTTAAAGCAGTATTCCCCAGCATAAATAAATGCAACACAGATTTACATAGCTAAAATAAAATTCTGCAGCATAAACACATGTAGCACATCTTTGCTAGTTAAGATAATGTTCCACGGCCATGTCATGTCCAGAAGACGCATTTCACGGGCTCCCTTCCATCCTTCAGCTTTTATGTTTTTCCTGTGTTCTCTTCCGGGATGTTTTCTAAGCCTTGATGAAGCCTTGATGGTGGCAGGGTTGATAAAGATGTCCTATTTAGGGCTGGGGGCTCACTTTATTATTTTCAACATTTTGACCAGTTGTGCATCTCAGGATTGACTGCTGTCCAATTTAAAAAAAAAAAAAGTATTTTTTACTTTTTCTTCTCCTAATTTTTCTAGGGCTTTTAAAAAATATATGAGAGGACACTGAACTTCATCACAGACCCTTTCTACATCTGTTGAGGTAATCCTGTGATTTATATCCTATATCTCTTTATGTGTTATAACATACACGACACATCGATTTGCGTGTGTTGAACCCACCTTGCATCCCTAAAATGAAAGTAACTTGGTCACAATGTATAATCTCCTTAATGTGCTTTCAAAAATTTAGGTCACCAGAATTTTAGCTACTCTGTTTCTCAAGGACATTAGTCTACAACTTTTTATATTTTCTGATTTTTCTATCAAGGTTATATTGACTTCATACAAAGAACTTGGTAATGTTCCTTCTCTTTCTGTTTATGGAAGCATTTGGGCGCATTGGCATAAACTTTTCTTTAGAGGTCTGTGGAACTCATGACCTCATCTGATCCTGGGCTTTTCTTTGTGGGGAGACTTTCTTATTGCTCCAATCTCATTGACTATTATGACCCTGTTTAATTTGTCTGTAATGTCATGATTGGTTTTGGGTAGGTGTGGTTAACCTCGACTGTTAATTTGATGGAATCTGGACTCACCTAGAAGACAAACCTCTGAGGATAAGTGAGTCAAAGAGATCTGTTCACAGAGCTTCAGCACCTTCTGATGGGCATCCCAGAGGTGGTCCAAGAGGAAAGTGTTGCCCACCTGCCCTTATTTCTTCCTGACAGTAATCTGTTGCTGCTGTTGCTACTGCTGCCATCTTCCGGTGCTTGGCCTTCCAACATGAACTAAGTGTCATTGACTCCAGGAATCTTCAGGCCAAAGTCAACATCCAATTTAAAGTGCAGAGCAGCTCTGCGATTCTCCACATCTCCAGTGTGCAAATGGTCATTGTGGATTACCTATGCTTTACTGTAAACCAACCTAGTAAATCTTCCTCCGTAGTGTGTATATAGTCTATCATTTCTGTTCCCCTTGCGCCCTGTTTAATGTGATAGGTCATACATGTGTAAGAATGTATCTGTTTGCTCTTGGTTTTCAGGTTTAGGGACTATAACATTTCAAAGTATTTCTGTTGTGGAAATTACTTTAACTGTGTAAAGATTTGTTACACGTGTTTCTGCTGCCTTTGCTAATACTGTAACAATTGTTATATTTTCTTATGTTACCTTTGTTTAATTTTGTAAAGATGCGTTGCTGTTTCACCTTGCCTGCCTAAGGCATCTGATTGGTCGAATAAAAAGCTTCATGACCAATAGCTGGGCAGGAAAGGGATAGGCGGGGCTGCCAGGCAGTGAGAATAAATAGGAGGAGAAATCAAGGCTTGAGAAGACAAGGAAGATAGAGAAGATGCCCAGGGCCAGCCAGGCAGGCATCTGCCAGACATACTGACCGGGGAGAAGCAGGAAAGGTAGGACACACAGAAAGGGTAAAACAGCCCAGAGGAAAGCTAGATAAAGAAAAATAGGTCACGTTGTAAGAGACAGCAAGAAGAGAGTTAAGCGAAGGCCAAACATTGAAAACTAAATAAGTCTTCATGTTACGGTTTGGGAGCCGGTTGGTGGCCCCGGGAGGAAAGTCTGGGGCATATTCCCTCATGATTCTATGCATTTCATTCAAATCTGTAACAATCTCACCCTTTTAATCTCTAATTTTATTAGTTTTCATCTTCTTCTTTTCTTTTGGTTATTTTCACTCTGGGGTTTGTCTGTCTATCTGTCTTTTTTTAAAGGTGTCAACTCTTTGATCGAATCAATTCATTATACTTCCAATCTCTATGTCATTGAATTCCGATTTAATTATTTTCCGTCTGTTGATCTGGGGTTTAGATTGTGCATTTTCTCATTGCTGTGGTAAAATACCCTGACAAAAGAGAGAAAAGATTTACTTTTGTTTATAGTTTTATGGGGATATACCCCATCATGGCAGAGAAATATGGGAGCAGGTGGGAAGGCACAGTGGCCAGAGCAGGACACCTGGCCACATTGTATTTGTACTCAGGAAGCAGAGAATTAACAGGAAGTGAGGCCTGAATCCAGGGACTCATTTCTTTCAGGTTCCACAACCTTACCACCAAGTGGGAATGAGTTTAGATATATGAGCATGTGGAGGACATTTTACATTTAAATCATAGATGGTTATCTTCTAGGACTTTGAATTATTACATTAGGTTACTTATTTGAGATCTTTCTGGTTAATAATAAGATCAAATTTTATTATAAACTTGTCATTTGTTGTTTTAATATAGGTATCCATAGCTATGCATGTTCTTCTTGGGATTGTCTTGCTGTATCTCAAAGGTCTGGTAGGGTGCTTTTCTTTTATTTGTTCTAGGAATTTGAAATTTCCCTCCTTGGTTTCTTCAGTGACCATTTAGGAGGGAGTTGATCAGTTTCCATTTTTTTTATAGTTTCTATGTTTTTATAATTCCTATAGTTTTTCTCATATGACTTCTAGTTTTACTTTACTATGATCTTATGAGATATGAAAATATTACAATCCTGTTTCATTTGTGAAGAGTTGGCTTGTGGCATGGAATATGGCTTGTTTTAGAGAAAGTTCCATGGGGTACAGAGAAGGATATATATGGAATATTCCTGTATGTCTGTTAAGTCTATTTGATCTCCAGGGTAGCTTCACTCTGAGGAGTTGGTGTTACTGATCGTTAGTTGTTTGACCTATCTATTTAGAGACAAGAGTGGGGTATTGGAATCACCAACTGCTATTATATCAGGACCTAACTGACCTTTAATGTCCATTAGTGCTTAGCTTATGAAATTTGGAGTATTGACATTTACTCTGTCTATTTTTGTGATTGTTACCTTCTTGGCTAATTATTACACTCATTAATGTGTAATAGACTTCTTTTTTAAAAAAAATTATTCTGTGAGAATTTTATACAATGTATTTTGATCATATCATTCCCAATTCCTTCCCTTAACTCATCCAGGATCCATCCCATCTGTCTACTTCCCCCAACTTCATGTTCTTTCTCTTAAAAGATTGAATAGCCCATAGACTTCAATTTGTGTTGTCCATAAATTGGAGTGGGATCAACCTACCAGGATCCATACTCTGAACAGAAACTGACTCTCACCCAGAAGCCACCAACTGTCTGTTATGGGTGGAGACTCATGAACACCCTCTCTCTTCCATGCAAGGAGGAGACCTGACCTTGTGCAGGTGTTGTACAAGCAATCACAGCAACTCTGAGTTCGTGAACAAAGTGGTCCTATCGTGTCCAGAAGACACGTTTACTCTGGTCTTCTCTGACCTCTGGCTCTTACAAGCTTTCTGATCTTCTGTGATGGTTGGTAAACTGTGAGGAGTGCGTGTCATATTTGTGGCTGAGTACTCCACAGTCACATATTCTTTTCACTTTGACAAGTTGTGAGTTTATGCATCAACAGCCACCATCCATTTCACAAAGAAACTTCTCTGATGGGATCCAAGAGCAAAATTAATCTAGCAGTAGAGACATGCAGATTTAGGTGGCAGCTTGATGTTATGTCAACTGAGCAAAAAAAAAAAAAAAAGTAACTTGACCCCTGAAGCATGTAAGCTCCTCAGCCATGGATTCTTGGCCAGATAGATTTGCGTGCCAAGTCTATATTTCTTCCTGTGGAACAGGTCACTGTTGTATCCACATGCATACCTTGACATGTCAGCCATTCCTGTAGTACACAGGGTTCATAGCTGGATATGATTGCTAGTGACTCCCCTCCCCCTGCAGCCTGCACAGCACTTTCCAGAGCCAGGAGAGCTAGCTAGTAGGATGGACATTTTCTGGTCAGTCCCACCTTGATTTTTCCATGTCCTGTGACCAGTGTGTTCTAGCAATAGGGTCTTAACAAAAATTACTGTTGTGTGGACAATGAGGCACATTTTGATAAATGTATCACCAGGAAATTTTGTCGCTGTGCAGGCATCATAGAGAAGACCTCCACGAAACTAGTGCAACCTCCTATACTATATATCTAGGCTATATGATATATGTCCAGAGTGGTTTATAGAGCATATAGCCCACCCCATATCGCATAGATGGGCCATTATAAACAAAACACTAAGGGATTAAATCAAGCACAAAGGCTCAAGGGGGTAAAGGCGCTTGCTACCAAGACTGACAACCTGAGATCCATCCCAGGACTGTATGGTAGAAGGATAGAACAAGCTGTCTTCTGACTTCCAAATATACTGTGGTGTGAACCTTCCCCCACACTCAGGGAAAAAAATGGAGAACATTCAAGTATGCAGTAAAGAAACCCAGCATGCATGCAGTGTGGTACTACTGCATGCTGTTCACAGCTTTTAGGAGTAGACAGATATACACTTGAAATAATAATAGAGAGTGAAAACATAGCCAGTAGCATAGCTATTTGCTATCATCATCATCAATTATTACATGCTGGGCATAATTATACGTGTTGTGTTTTGTGTGTGTGATGCTGAGGGTTGAACTTATGACCTCACACATACTAAGGGAACATCCTACCATTGAGCTACATTCATAGCCCTGCACTGAGATTTTGTTGTGAAGGATCCATAGAGAAGACTTCTCAGGCGTGGGTTCAAGCCAATAGCAAGTCTTTATCAGATGGCTGGTGACCACACTGGGTGTTCAGGACCCCAGTTCAGTCCCAGGCCTGTCTCAAATTAAACTTTTAGGCACAAAAAAACACATCTTGCGTTGATACTCTTCAGTTAACAAGAACAGTTAGCCAGAAGTGAAACAAAGATTCCAAAAATCAAGGTTAGTACAGTTAGAGACTTTTGCAGAGCTATTGGCTTTGATGGATTAGGTTATTGTACTCATTTTGGCAGGTGGTGCTGCCTACGTGCTGGGTTTTATGACTTGGATGGCACTTCCATCATGGTGTCATGGTTGTACTAAGGTCTGGGGGCCTATTAAAGTCTGGGGGCCTATAACATTTTCATGCAATTGCCAACACAGGGCTTATTTTTAACCAGCGCCACCAGTATATGTGACTTGTATGTTGTGCTATGACATTAATGATTAAAATGTCACCAAGGAAAGGGCCTTTTCAGATCCATTTATAATCTTCTGCAACCACTGTCATATTGCTGATGAAAAATCATTATTCAGTGTGTGACCACTTTTTCTTGTGGGTTTCAGACCTTTGAATTTAATTGTGGCTATCTTGTTGGGAATTGCAGATAATGAAATCATAGAAAGTGGTCTGTCAAATTTAACTGGAAGTTTTATTGATCCTTCAAACATTCTTCAGAAAGTCTGGGACATGATCCATCCTATGGAAGATCATGAGTCAGAGCCGGCCATGAAGCTCCTGATAGGCATGAACCTATTACAGAACGGGTATGAGAGAATGCAACTGAGAGATTAAAGTCAGAATCCCAGTGGACCCACATCCCCAGATTTCCTGGAAACTCATGAACCTTAACGGAGCAATGCAGGACACATGAGCTGCTCTGAGAAACATCTGACCTAGGCAGGAGGTGCTCCCCCTAGATCTCATTTTTCCAGAGCTCAAGAGCCTCTCACAGTTCTCAGCTGACCACTAAACAGCCAGTCAGCACTCGTTTCTGACCCCCAAACAGCCCTAGTGGACAGCCACTCAAGACATGAAAAATAGAGTCAGTGAGGTGATGGCTTCCCAGGGATCCCCCCCCCCCCGCCGAGAACCCCTGGTCCCACTTTGCTGTGACACACCAGAACGTGTTTCTGAAAAAATGTGAAGTAGGAAGTTTTCATGGCCTCCTCATGGAGAGAGAGCTGGATGCTCTCACTGCCTTCCAAGGAAGCCTGAATGTGGGCTAAGAAATTTAGGGGGAGATTCCAAATGTCTATGTTTCTCAGGTCTTTGCTGCTATGGGCTGTCTTTCTTGAGCCAAGAAGATGATGCTCTTGGAGGCTAGCCTGTGTTGCCACCTCAATGTATGCAAGAAGACAACCCAGATTAGAAAGCTAGCCATGTAGACCTTACTGTACAGAAGCCTGTTGAAGGCAATATCTACATTATTGCCAGCATGAAAAGCGACCACTCTTGAAAATGACATCATCTTGCTTGGAATAGTTAGCAGGAGTGGGTCTCTAGGGACTCCATCTAAGAACCTGGGGGTCCTGGGAGATGGTCCCAGGACACACTGCTCTCCATTGAGGAAAGCAAAGTTTTCAGGATTTCTTCCTTTCTCCCTGAACACCAGTGAAGGACACCCAGGCCCAGATCTGTCTGCCCCATATGACCTTGTCTGGGCAGCCTTGGAACCATCACCCTGCCACTTATTCTGCTTTCTCTTCTACCCTCTGTTGTGAGACTCCTTAGGAGTAATGTTCTGAAATGTTTGGCCTTGGGGAGTGTCTATTGCTGTGAAGAGACACCATGACCACGGCAACTCGTACAAAGGAAAATACTTAATTGGCACTGGCTTACAGTTTCAGAGGTTTAGTCCATTATCATCATGGTGGGACATGACACTGTACAGGCAGATATGGTGCTGGAGAAGGAGCTAAGAGCTCTACCTCTTGATCCACAGACAGCAGAAGGAGTCTGTGTCCACACTTAAGCATAGAAAACTTCAAAGCCTAGCCAAACAGTTATATACTTCCTCCAATATGACCACACCTTGGGGCTAGAGAGAAGGCTCAGCAGTTAAGAGCACTGGTTGCTCTTCCAAAGGTCCTGAGTCCAATTCCCAAAACTGCATGGTGGCTTACAACCACCTGCAATGAGATAATGATACCCTTTTCTGGCATGCAAGCATACATGCAGATAGAACACTGTATACATAATAAACATATAAATCTTTAAAAAAAAAAAAAAGACCACACCTACTCTAACAAGGCAACACTTCCTATTAGCTCCACTCCTTATTGGGACTGTTCTTTTAAACTAGCACAGGGAACCCAGCTGGGTTGTTTGCAGCGGAGTCCAAGGCACTGAAACTATCCCTGTACAGACCCCATGGAGCTGTGCTAGAAGCCCACACATCTTGATCTGCCTGCAAGACACCAGGAAGCCTCTTTGCCCATCTTGATGTTCTATAGGTAGTGAAGGCATCAGCCTCTTTATATAGTCTCTGCCCTTCTGTGTCCACAAAAGCCTGACTCTAGGGGAGCTTCAGTGTCCCACAGGTTCATACAGTGTTGTTGTACAGGGTGGGGGATTCCTGATCAGGCCTCTTTGTGGAGCCCTGCCAATTCCCACCCATGCCACATTAGCCGTACAGTCATGAAACTGTGGGGTCCCTTTAGGGCACTTTAGTGGGGGACCCAGCTGGCCCACAAACTCACTGTCACCCTCTCTCGGGCATTTCTGTCCTATCCAGGCTACAGTTTCATAACACCTCTCTCTTTCCTTCTGAGCTTGCCAGGCACTCCCCTGGTCATGAAGGATAGAGACTCCTGGGAGATCGGTTCAGTACAGGTGAGTATGAACCACCCTGTACCAGTCCATTCCTCCCTTAAGCCCAGACCCAGGCAGCAGCAGCCTTGGAGGTTAGTTTTTGGACTAGCTGTCATGAGACAGAAACCTGACCAGCATATTGAGAGGTCTCTGAGAATAGGTTTCCACAGATGATAGTGGCCAAGTTGTGATGTAAGACATGGGCACAGGCTTGATCTTGCTCCTTGGGCACCCCAGTAGTGCTAGGTATCGAGGGGACTCTGGAAACACTAAGGTTTCAAAGCCATCATCTCAGAAGCTCATCCAGTGGGCTGTGAGGCCTCTACTTCCAGGAGGTACATTTTGCTAAACAGATGTGGGGTCTGGCCAGATGCCTCCTGGCTTGTAATTAGGCTTTAGGCTTCTCAGCTACAGACCAAACAGAGATTCTTTGTCCGTGGCCAAGACAAACCCAGCCCTCTGTGAAGGTCAGTTCCCTGCTTTCGGTTTTCTACCAGTTAATACTTTCGGATGATATTATTTTTCTTAATTCTTTCTCATGTTAGCCATGTTTCAGACCCTACATGGGATACCTCAAACCCGAGGGTGGGGAGGCCCTATTGGTTTTGTGCATGAGATCAAATGCACACACTACCAGTGCCACACTAGAGTTTATTCAGAGGGGCTTCTGGGTGGGTATGAGGGAGAGAAGCAGAAAAGAAAGAGAGAAAGGGAGGGGGTGGGAGGAGGGGGGCTTTCACATAGCAGCTCCTTCCAAGAGAGCCTGTGGGCACAGATTTATGCAGCCATGCCTAGGGGTGTACCCTCTGTACAGGGTATTCTACTGGCACCATGTTGGGTTTAACACATGGCTACTATGTGCCAGGAATCATTACAGGCCCTCCCGCCTTAGTTCACAGGGAAGACTCTAAGGTTCACAGTAAGTAGGAACTCAGCCAGACCATGCTAAGTCTAAGACCTAGTGTCTAAATCACCTCGACTGCTTGGATCATGCTTCTTCACAGAAGCCAGAGTCTGTTCCCTCTGTGCATGGCCCACTGCTGATCTTATGAGCCCTGGAATGGCCAGCTAAGATGGTAGGGTTACTGTGCTCTACATAAGGAGTTCTGTCTGGTATTATAGAAAGGGTAGATCCTTCCTGGTATAATGGACCTTAGCCCCCATACACTCTTGATTTCTGTATTAAAAATCTCCACAAGAACAGAACCAACATGGGTACATACACATATATATGTCTGTCTACCTAGCTGGAGACACCCAGAGTAATTTATTATAAAGAATTTGTTTACATTAGTGTGGAGGCTAAGAAATTCCAAGATATAGAGTGGGCAAGGAGACCCTGAAGAAAGTTCCAGTCTGAAGGGTGGTGCCCTCAAGACCCTGAAATATCCTATCTTCAACTTCAGATACATGGGCTATAAATGTCTCAGACTAAAGTATAGGACAGAAACAATTCTGTTTTTAGGGCTTCAAATGTTCAGTTGAGGCCCAACTGCATCAGGGAAAGAAGCCTGCTACACTTAGCCAGAGACATCCTTACAGACCTACCCAGGCTATTATTTGGCCAAACACTCGGACACTCTGTGAAATAGTCAAACGGACACATGAATTTTACAGTCATAGGCTCTGACATCCATGCCACTAGCTCAATGTAGGGACATCTCTGGCTGAGTGGAGAAGACTTCGGGCCTAGATGGAGACCTCACTAGTAAGTCCCTAGGCATGTACTTTATACTTTGTGAATGTTGTTTTGTGTACTTTGTAACTGTGACATGTATTACAAACTCTCAGTACTGGCACCAGTAAATGGAAACATCACAAAGGCCCTGCACAGGTGGGTTCTATCAACAAGCTATGGCTAGCTGAGGACTCTGTGCCTGGGAGGGGTCATCCATGGGTTCAAGGTCCCACAAACATTCAGAGGTGATCTAAATTAGGGGGACCCCCATATCACTTGTCCCCTTTCACATGGGTTCTTCTACTCACTAGCTCATGGAGATTTCTGAAGCTCTTGGAGTGTCTGGTCAACCCTGGAAGTCTAGAATGTGCTATAGGAAGTGGGAGAGAATGGAATTCTGTAGTAGTTGGGTTTCTTGGTCTCGGGCGGCCAGGGGCCTGGACCCACAGATCGGCCATGCCAGACTCCTTAGCCACCCAGCCGCCTGCCACTCATGCCCCCAGAAATGACCCAGACGCTTATATTAACTTTATGCTGTTTGGTCTATGGCTGAGGCACATTGCTAGCTAGCTCTTACATCTTAAATCAACCCATTTCTATTAATCTGTTTGCCACGTGGCCCGTGGCTCACCTGTGCTCCTTACATGTTGCTCCTTTGGTGGCTTGCTTGATCTGCCCCCCGACTCTGCCCTTCCTTTCCTACCTATTCTGATTCCTCCTCCTACTTCTATGGTGCCTGTCATGGCCCAAAACAGCTCCTTTACTTAAAGATTGAGATTCACAGCATACAGAAAGGCATTCCCACATCAGAATTCTCTTATCCAGGGAAGACTGTGCTTCTTAGCAAAGCTACCAGTGCTAGTTGGGGGCGTGCCCAGAAAAGGCAGCTGGAGGGTGGCTAGATATGCTTGAAGAAGGGATGCTCCTCCTGCCCTCGCCCCTGAATGACTCTAGACTCAGCACAAGAACCCACACAGAATGGTCTTCAGACAGCCTAAAAATCGTTCTTTCCAAGATCAATAGTGGCTCTTAAATGCAAAAATAGTTCTAATACATGCTGAAATTCATGGGACTGAGTTCAAAACTTTGGTCTGGGGGATAGGAGTAGGATGGGGGTGGGAGGGTCCATAGTCGGGGAGGGAAGGGCTAAGAAGTACGGATTGTGGTCCTAAGAAGTTTCTCACCTCAATGGACAGCCTTACCCTGAGTGGGTGAGGAGTCCCTGTGCACTGGGCTCACTGGATGGGTAGAAACTGTGTGATCAGGAGCATCCTTGGCAGCAAAGGCCTGGCCTACAGTAAGTTATGCTGAAGATCTGGGTTCATGTATAGCTCATACTGCCCTTGCTTCAAGGACCAGCAAGCTCACATCCCAGTTTAAGCTTCTATGATCTCACAGAAAGTGAGAGGATTCCACTGGCCCAGGACGCTAAGGCAGGCCAGACTCTGGTCACTGTTTCTCGCTGATCCTAAGAGTTAGCCCTCCCTGGCTATTCCTGACTTACTCATATATCTTTGTAGCCATGACACCATTTTCTGCACATCAACTCCCCTTTTACATAGTCCCATCCCGATGCAATGACTGCCTTCAGAGCATTCTTTCAGCCTGCCTACATCTGCTCCAGTGCCTGCATGGTTGATGGAGTCTCTGTAGAAGGGATTTCGGGGGCTCCCGGCACACTGTGCCTACCAGTGCTCCTTGAACAATGAGGACATGGGGTGGGGGTTGGGGAGAAGGATAGAGCTGTGTCTCTGGGAGCCAGCCATGCGAGACTCTGCAGTTTTGAGGAATACCTTTTTCTATGTGAAGACAGGCTGCAAATTCTGACTTCTTTGAAGACTATCTCCATGTTTCCATTTGATAGTTGGTACCTGTGTCTAAAAGCCCATTTTGTCTGGGGCTTAACACAGCTTGCCAACATGGCATTTCTAAGACAATTTCTGTGGCCTTTTACTCAAGCCTCCTGCCTTTGGCTTTCATGCCATGGTGACTCTTGCTAACCACATTTATTTGGATTTCACTTTTACATCCAGTCTGGTGGTCTGGTCTGTTCAGGAAGCTGATGGCCAAGATTTGCTACTGACACTCAGTCTTGTGCTCTGGCTAGAGACTCAATTAGATAAAAGGGCCTGAAGAAGGGAGGGGCTTATCCTGAGCTATGAGGGGTTCTTATGCCATTACATGTGTCCTTGGGAGAAAAGCAGAGGAATATGGACCCAGACCTACACAGAGGAGATAGGTGGCTGTAAGTACGAGGGGCACACTTGCGTGAGGTAGCCATTGCTTGGGGGTGTTAGGACAGCCATGTAAGATGAAAGTGGAGGAAAGGGGCTGCCTCTCCAGCCTCTGGGAAGCATGATCCTGCTTCTTCACGTCTTGGCTTCTGTCCTTTAGACTCAGAAATTGTCCCTACTGTCCTAGGTGACAAAAATGTCAGTGGCTTGTTGATTCAGGCACAGGGAACTGACATAGATAATGCCTGCTGTATTCTGTGACTTCAGCAGGATGCTCTAAGGACTTCAGTATGCACACCAGAGCATGCATCTCTTTGCCTCTTGAGTTAATTTTTGTTTGTTTGTTTGCTTGTTTTTCCAAGACAGGGTTTCCTTGTATAGCCCTAGATGTCCTGGAACTCGATTTGTAGACCAAACTGGCCTTAAACTTAGACATCTTCTTGCCTCTGCCCTCTGACTTCTGGGATTAAAGGAGTGCTCCGTGCCGCCCCCCTCCCGCTTTAGCTTAATTTTTGAATAGGATATAAGGCAGGGGCTTGACTCCATCGTTTGAGTGTGGAAATGCAGCTATTCCCGCACTGTCCGTTGCAGTCTTCTCTTTGCACACAGAGTGGTTAGCTTCCTTGCCAAAATCAATTGACCATATAACCCAGACTCTTAGTTTTATCCCATTGGTCTAAATGTCTTTCCCGGTGCTGGCTGCCCACCGTGAAGCGCTGTAACTTTGTATTCACTTCTGAAATGAGGGCTTTGTCGTTGGCTTAGGCTACTTTTGCTGCCTGAGGCTTCTTGCAGTTCGCTGTGAATCTGAATGTTTTCTTCCTTCCAGAGAACTGTCATGTTGGAGTTGAAAGTCTGAGGAAAGTTCCTCATCCTGAGCAGTCTTACTTGCTGTTACCTCTCCTGCATCCACGCAGTGCTCAGATCGGATTTGCCCGGCAATAGTTACATAAGGAATCTAGACACATACGTAGGTACATGGAAGACTAAGCATAGGTCAAATGCAAATATTCTGAAGTCTACCTGCCTCTGCCTCCTGAGTGCTGGGATTAAAGGTGTGCACCACCAAAAAAAAAAAAAAAAAAAAAAAAAAAAAAAAAAAAAAAGTATTAGATTTTGGTGTTAATAGCTGTGGATTCCTAGGAGGGGCATCAATGTAAGGACTCCCCACTTCTCAGCAAGGCCACTATTTCCGGACTCCTTGTCATTGCACAGATTTTTACATCTGATGTTTCTTATTCCACATTTCTGTCTCTGGAAATATCCATCAAACATAGCCACATGTGTTTAAAATATTGTTATACTTGGCCTTTCTGAAGTGTGTGTGTGTCTGTGTAAGTATGATAAAGTTTCTAGACCTTCTGAAGACAGTGTTGGCAAAGTAGAGTTCACAGTTCAGTGTGTGTTTGTGTGTATGTGTGTGTGCACAGTATGTGCACCTGTGTGTATTCTAAGAAGCCAGAGAAGCACACCAGGTGTCCTCTATCGCTCTGCTTTATTCCTTTGAGGCAGTCTCTCACTCAGCCTAGATTAAGGTGGCAGTCAGAAAGCCCTGGTTATTCTCGTATCTGTGCCCCCTACATACACATGAACACACGTGCACACACATAGGCCATGCCTGTATTTTTATGCTGATGGTAAAGAAATGAATTCAGATCCTCATCTTATGCAGTAGATGTTCCTGTTCACAGAGTTTGTTCCCCAGACCCCCACTGTGCCCCTTTTGTAAACAAAATGTCAAGAACACACAAGTGTACTCCCCACTGGCTACCACCCAGGGGATGGAGGTAGAATTGAGATTTAAAAATAGGTCTCTAGACTTTCAGTTCAGTGCTGCCTTCTGAATCGACAACAAAGGATCTCCCTTTGAATACTGAGTCCTATGGTTCACAAGTTTATTTATGTGTATGTGCATGGACGTGTATGCAGATGTGTATGGATATGTATGCAGATGTGTGTAGGCCAGAGATTGAGCAAATGGTTTTAGATAGATTGGCTGGCCAGCAAAACCCTAGTAGGATCTGCCTGTCTCTGCCCCACTTTCTGAACACTGAGGTTACTGATATGTGCTGCAGCACTCAGCTTTTATGAGTCTGGGGATCTAAACTCAGGTCATAGCAAGCACTTTCCCCCAAGCTATTTCCTCAACCCTACAAAGCATTTAAAATGTGAGCAATAGAACATACGTGTGTGTGTGCACAAGCCTGTGTGAGGGCATATGTGTATGTGTGTGTGCACAAGCCTGTGTGAGGGCATATGTGTATGTGTGTGTGCACAAGCCTGTGTGAGGGCATATGTGTGTGTGTGTGCACAAGCCTGTGTGAGGGCATATGTGTATGTGAAAAGCCTGCATGTAGGCATGTGGTTGGGTGTATATGTGTGGTATGTGTGCACAAGTCTGTGAGGGAACAAGTCTGTGTGAAGGAATATGTGTATGTGCACAAGCCTGTATGTGAGCACATGTGGAGGCCTGAGGCTGAAGACAGGAGTCTTCCTCCATCACTCTCTGCCTTCTTCATTATGGTGGAGTCTCTTAATTGAACCCAGAACTTGCTGATGCCATCTTGCCCCAGTGATCCCTCCTTCATTTTCAGAGGCCAGGAATTCCAGACAGGCCACTATACTTACCAGGCATCTGTGTGAGTGCTGAGGGTCTTAGCCTGAGTCTTTCCCTTGTTTGGGGGACACTTCACTCACCCAGCTGTCTCCCCAGCTTCTATGAAGTCATTTCGAGGAGTGGATCTGAGACTTCGGACTCTCTAGCTGGTTCTACCAAAGCCAGCATCTTGTGTATCCTCAACACTCACATGTCCAGTGAGTTCTCCAAGCTACTACTGTCACATTGATAACAACAATGCCACTTACAAATATCACTGAGGCTCAAAGAAGCAAAGTGAACACACACACAGAGATATATATACACACACAGAGAGATACACATACACACAGATACACACACAGATACACACAAATGCACACACATACACAGATACACATATACACACATACACACACGTTCACACACAGACACACACACATACACATGCACACATACATACACAGATACACTTACACACATGCACACACACATACACACACGCACACATGTACACCTTACCTCCTTGACAAACAGCAGGGTGTGAACACAAATCTACTCTACTTCCTAGCCTGATAGTAATGATAGTGTCCCTGTCTTTAATGCTGGCAAGAGAAGCCAGTCTGGCAAAGCCGGTGGCACCCAGTCCTCAACAGCTCTGCAGGACACAGTGCAAATCTGAGAGGAGCTTTGGGAGCAAGAACAGCAGTGGCCACTCAGTCTGAGCCATCATGGGGACCACTGGGACAGGCAGTGGTGACTTGGGCCATTAGTCCCAGCACTTGAGAGGCAGAGGCAGGAGGATCTCTGTGAGTTTGAGGCCAGCTGGTCCAGCCAGGGCTGTTGCACAGAAAACTCTATCCAATTAAAAAAAAAAAAAAAGCTGGCGAGATGGCCGTGTCCTCTGATATTCTGATATTCCAGACTAATTTTATTGAACATATATCACCACACATCTTTAACTATTCTTCAGGACATAAGCAGTGAGGAGCTTCCCACAGACAAGAGCTATGGGCGATCTCCTTAGACAACCTGAAGGGAGAAAGATTCTTCCACAGTGTCTGGGCAGGCGCACAGTGCTGGGTTCCTCTCTGTATGCTGGCTTATAAACAGGACCATGTGGCTTGCCATGGGCCCTCTATTTAGTACATTTCTGGCCCCTTTGTATCCAGTACGAGATTCATGTTAATACAGAGTCTGGGAACAGTAGGAGGTCGGCATGACATATTGATTATGAGGATCCCCTGTAATTATCCTGGGGAGTTTCCTGAGAGGTGAAATGGCAAATTACACCAACTTTGCTCACCTATCCAGATAGCATGGACCCGGATATTTTGGAACTGTATTGAGGAAGAGCCTCTGGACCCAACTGTTTGTGAGACATGAGCTGCATGAGAATTTTAGTGCCTACCACAGAGGGTGTTTGGGGAAGTGTGACGATGGCACCACCTCATGTCCACAGAGGGAGGAAATGAAGCTAACATGAGAACAGGACCTGCAAGCTCTACCACAGAGCTCAGGCCTCCTGTTCCCGCCCCCCAACCCGGCCTTCTGGAACACCCCAGGCCTCTTTCAAGGACCATCAGGCACCACAGCTATGGTTCTGTCCACTCTGGGAGCACACGATAATGTGGTGTTACATATTGTATGAGGCAGTCTGCTGTGAAGAGCATCAGCGATTCTTGCTTACAGGCAGCCCCACCTCTGAGCTCCTCGCTCAATCTCCTGATTCGCCCTAGCAGATCAATAGGTACCTTGGGGAGGCCTGAAGGGACCCACGTAGGTCCACGGATGAGGTGATTCTGAATACTTTGTGCTAGTACAGCTCATGGGCAATCTCATCTGGAGTTACCTCAGCCAAGTGCTCTGAATAATAAAGGAGAGTTATGTGTCCCTGTCACTGCAAGTCCAGGCCTGGAAAACGTGGTAATGTCCCTTCATTCCTGATCCTGGTGGACCATGACCTGCCTTGCCTCATGATACCACTCCTGCTGGCAGCAGCCTTGACCCTGCCAGCTCTGCAGCCTCCAACTTAATGCCTCTATTTCCCAGTGCTATCAGCTTTGCTTGGGTGACCTCAGATGAACACTGCCATGATTGTCTCCATCTGACAAACAGGCACTGCCTAAGTTCTCGCAGGGTCTGGCCTTCTGGCTCATGGAGACAGCTGGTCTCCATGACTTGCCTGACCACGTTCCCCAAGGCTGCATTTGCCTTCACAGCGGATGAAAGAAGGTGTGGATGCTTCTCAGCAGGTGACAAGGCAGTTCTTGCCATGGCTAGACTGGCCAAGTAAGGTAGTGATGGCTCAACCCGGCAGGAGGCGTTGACAGGAATGGAGTTCCTTCTTCATGGAGTTGTATCTGCCCTCCCAAGTCCTCTGAGTTGGCAATCGGGGAGAAGCTCTGAGCTTCTCATTCAGAGGAAGAGCTGCTACCATTTAAATCTCCAGTAGGCAATGAGATGAAGTCAGCGTACGAAAGGTGGCTTGCATCGGAGCAGTATTTTGCAGGTGCCTGATATCTCTACCCAGGGCATACAGTCATCCTGTAAAGGGTCACTGGGCTTCTGTCTCCTGCATCTGCCAGAGTAGTTGCTGTCTTTTAGTCTGGTAAAGCCCTGTTCTCTTCACACCTCTCATCTTGCTTTGTAGCTTCTCAGCTTGATCTAGTCCTAATTTAGGAGCAGGCTGCCTCCCATCCACCCGCCTGTAGTACAGGATCCCCAGGAAACTTGCTGGACTCAGGGGACTCAGCGACTAGCTCCTGGCCTGCCTCTCATTTGTGACATGAGGACACACCAGATCGCTGCTTGATGTCTACCAGCACTGTCTCTCGGAGGGTCCCCAGAGGTCTGTGGAAATAGACTGGCTCCTGGCCTGGCCCACAGAAGGTACAGTCTCACTATTGCTTTCCCGCCTCCAGATAGGATCACCATCAATAAAATGTGTTTCCATATTTCACTAAAGTGGATTACTGATGGTTTGTCTGGGGTGGCAAAGTGCTGGAAGCCGATAGGTAGAAGCTTCCCAGGAGCACCGGGCCAGCTCAGCCTAAGGGGAGCAGCCAGATACAAGGCTTGGGCTGGGACTGGGGATTCCAAGATCCCTGCACCTTGGAAGGGGTCTGATCCTAGGGAATAGCTTGGTCCTAGCTGTTCTCGGCTAGCTCAGTCTAACTCCACTCCCTGATTAGATGACAATCTGATCCTGGTTGTAGATCTCATGGGGCTATGAGTGAGCACTCCTGGGCAGGGATGTCAGCTCTCCAGCTTCCCGGGCATGGAAGCAGTGGGTGCTGGACATAATTGGTGTCCTAAGGCCTGGTTAGAGGTGACCTATTATACTCTATGATTCTGTATCATTAGCTGGACTTTCTAGTGTGATGACAGCATCTTGCCAAGGACCAATTAACAAGTTCAAGTGGGGTAATGACAGGAAAACAGCATGGCCTCAAGCTGGAACTCAGGGTAGATTTCTCCTACTCAACCCCTTCCTAGAACCTAGTGTTCTAGCTTCAGCATCGTGCTGTGCCTCTGATACCCAAACCTGCTGGCCTGTCACCAGAATGGATACAAGGATCTCAAAGCACAGAACAGCAGACATCAGGGCTCTAGGAGTTCAGAGAGCACCCCGCCCCTCCCAGAGTTGTCTCTTACATTTCCTCCATGCAGGATGGCTCTTATGCACTCCTGGCAGGGCAGACCCACCAGCACTAGGTGTGAACAGTGAGGTCTCCTCTCCCTCATGCTTCTCTCCATCTGAGGCTCAGATCTGAGTCCTCTGTCCCTCTGCTGCCTCTTCTAACCTCTGTGCTAATGGGCCACATCCATTAGGGATGATGACAGGAAGTGCCACCAATGAGATGTCCTTTGATCTCTCTGCACCAGGAAAAAGAAAGGTCAGGAGGAGGAGGAGTGACCTTTTCTGACAGCCAGTGTTGACTGGCTCTGAGTCCACAGACCAAGGTGCTGCCAACAAGGAGCAGGAGAATCAGGCCTCACAGGGATGGGGGCCTGTTATCTGTACAAGACATTCTTCAGAGGACAGTCACAGGCTTGGAGGGCCATGGAAGACATTCTTAAGAACCCATTGCACCCCACAGCTGTGGAAGACATCCATTGCACTCCAGTACACTTAGATCAATCCTAAGGAGGGTGAGAATCATTTATTTTCAAAGCTTCTATGGAACTTTCTCCTCTCTGAGAGGGACACCTCTCTCCAGGAGTGGCCTGAGGGCATTAAGGTGTCCTTGGACACCTCACTTTCTACTATCAATGGTCTTCCCCTGGTCACTCTTGTCAGTGAGTTCCTTAAGAGTTCCCACCTTAGAATCTTTCTGGAGAAACCTAAGGCCTTGTCTTTTCTAATACAATCTGCATCTGAAGAGACTCTAGGCAGCTGAGCTGGCCTGAAGGGTCCAGACTGTGAGCCACAGGACGCACTAAGCCACAGTCCTGCTTTCTTTGCAGTGGAGGTACTACTGAGGAGTTCATCATCCAGACTAGATCTGCCTGGCTTGCCTGGGATTTCCCTGTGGATGCAGTTAGACAGTATTTAGGTTCTGACCCTAAACTGCTGTTCCCATCCAGTGGAGGGACATTATCTTAAAGTATCACCAAATTCTCTCTAGTCCTGAGGGGCTAGTGACTGAACAAGAGGGTTACAACTGAAATGCTTTGTGGTCCATAGCATCCCTTGAGCATGGCCCGTTGCTTTCACAATCAGCAGCCAGGAGATCATCTAGGGAAGACTTGGCTTCCAAGTGATCCTCTGGTTCCTAAATGGTCTCTTGGACAATGGCTTCTCTCTCTTTCCCAACACTGCGAATTCCAAGTCATGGTCCAATGCAAGGCTAGGAAGGGCAGCTGCTTCCAAGTGATGCTCTAGGTCGACTCTGCCAGGAGCCTCCAGATCCCTGGGGCCTCAGGAGTGGCCCCAGGACATGTCTGAAATGTTCACAATCTGCCACAAATGTGTGTCCCCACATGAGGGCCCTCTTGAGACCTGTATATGAGTGTTACTTACACATCCTGGTCCAGGAGATGCCAGATGTGGTTCTCTATGAGAAGAGATCAGATAGACAAAAAGACAGTATTAGCAGAAGAAAGGAAAAACCACAGAGCAGAAAACAGAAACCTGAAGACAAAGACAAGTATGGAGGGCAAAGGAGAAGAAAGAGACAGAGATGACACGGAGCAGACAGAAAAAGAAGGGTGGTGTCAGAGCCATGGCAGACCTGAGCAGGCTGGGGTCAAGTGCAGAGCCACAGGTGGTGTGGTGGTGAAGGTGGGTTAGGGGTAGATGGCATGAGATCGACTTTCTAGGACATTTGGGGTCAGTCACTGTCAGGCGCTGAGCAGTTCTGAGAGCTGGTGACTTGGGTATATGATTTGGGACCCACTTAGACACTTATTTTAATTTAGGGATGGAGGGGGTCTTAGAGGTTAAAGTCTACGTCTCTTTCAGGGACAGCACTATGACCGGAGGGGATGGAGTCTCAAAGCTAAGGCTGGGAATGTGACCATGAGGAGGCCATGGGGAACAGGCACTGGGCAGACAAGAAGGCTCCAAGCTGCTGACCATGACCAGACCTCTGCACTGGAAGGATCGACCTGTCTTATAAGTGACCCCTGTCATTTAGATAAGACACGGCTACTAATCATGAATGTGTGTTCACAGAGACTAGTGGATCTTCAGGGTGGGTCTGAGGTGGGTAGGGAGGAGGGAAAGGGTCAGGGTTAATGGGTGTGCTGGAAACCAAACCATAAGACAGAAAACCTCTTGGTCTCCTCAGGTGCCTGGGAAAAGCTTTTTAGGGACTTATCCAGCCTTAGAGCCTAAAAATACTAGAGATAGCTAGCCCAACTCACATCCTGTAGACAGTGCCTGGCCCACCTCACATTTCTGAAGAGGACGTTGTTTGAACCATTCGCTTGGATTCTGGTACATGGCCCTCACAGTGTGAAAATAAGGAGGACAGGTGGTTTTGCCCACTGTAAGGTAAGTCAGGGAATGCCCATCCCCTAGGGTCTTTAAAGCCAGATCACTGTGGAAAGTAGGGCACGTGGATAGCCTGAGTGGCCTGAGTGCTGAGCCAATGTGAGCTGGTGAACCCAGACTGAGTGTACCTGCCTGATGAAGTGAGTTCAGTCAATACCTTGGAGTCCAGGAAAAGGGAGGATCAGCAAAACCGGGCAGCTTAGCCCCCACTGAGAGGCAGAAAGCATCCCAGGGGGGTGAGTGCTGGCTATAAGTGCCAAGGGGAGCATCCAACAAGGCAAACTAATGGTCTTCAGTGGGCGAGGCAGACAGCTGGGAATCACAGGCGGACTTCCAGATCGATACTCGTGTGCTGATTTGCTGAAGAGGCTTTTATGAAGTTTAAGCAGAGTTCATTGTTAAATACTCTTATGTTCAAAGGATGTGGGCGGCCGTATTAATTCCTTTTTCTTTTACAGATCAATAATTACATTGCTTATTTGCTTAAAAGGCTCAGGTCGAGGCAGGGGTGAGGCAAGCGAGCTCAAGGGAGCATGGCTAAAGGTCCAGAATGCACTGTGTTGTGTTCGATGGTGACAGGGGAGTGATGGGTACCCCTTGGGGTACCCTCCTTCTTTAGAATTCCCTTCAGCCCTCAAGCTTCCTTCTGAATTTAGCTCCATTCTCCTTGGGGCTCTACTCTTGGTACAGAGCAAAAAGGTGACAACTTCTAAATGTGCATTTCCATCTCTGTCCTTCTCTACAGCCTGCCCTAAGGGCTCAAAAAAGCCAAAAGGGGAGAGAGGCTACACAGAAGCTCTGAGCCAGGGGAGCAAAGGGGCCTCTGTGCCTGGGTGCCTGTCAATACTGCTAGTTCAGCAGCGGCAGTCAGGGACACAAGGAACTTGTACCCTAAAGCATGTGTCACATGGGCAGGAAAGAAGACAGGGCAATATGCTACAAACTTTTCTTAGCTTTGACTTTTGGCCTTGACAGGTGTTATTAGATGCCAGGAAACTGAGGCATGTGAGAGCATGGTATGGATCTGGGAGTTTCCAGGGCTTCCTAGTAGGACCTTGTGGTTTGCTGACTACTTTACTCTCCGACTTTTTGGTACGGTGCTTTTGTGGTTAGGAAACCAGGTGATCTTGGTGGGCCTGGGAGGTGGGAGGTCACAGGCCTGAGACTGCTCATCTCTAACCTGGAAATAGGACCCTGAATTATACCCGCGTAATCAGCTTGTAGAGGGCTCAGCTGGGGGACTCTGGTCACCTCATCTCATCTATAACCACAGATCACACAGGCTCCATTTACAAAAAGAAAAAACAGAAAGAGTGGCACTGTGATCTCATCCTCTGATCAGGAAATGGAAAGGTATATTATAGATCACTAAGAGGATAACAGAATTGGACAAATCTTGATCCAAAGATGGAAAATAGATGTAATAAATTAATCTACAGGCTGGGGGTTCATAAAGCTTTGACATCCCAGAGAGGAGGCAGGAGCAGGTGTCTGGGGGGTAGTGACTTCCAGACTGCTCCCTCACTGCCTTGGCTCCAGTCAAGGTACCACAAAGTACAGGGCTAAACACCAGCATGGCCTTTGCCTCTTTCTGAATAGGAGATGGTAAATGGCCAGTTCTTGGGAAATGTCCACAAGAATAGGCATGATGTATTCACCAGGTGCCTCCAAAGTGTGGTACGTAAGACCCTAGGATGACCCATGTGACTGTGCTATGCTGACCTTGTAAGAGGGTCAAAAACAAGGCTTAGATCAGATTCATGATGCTAGGATCTCAGATCTGCTATTGAGGCACAGGCATTTTTTCCCTTAGACATTCAGTAGGTGTGCAAAAGAGATGCTTGTCCATCTTTCTCATAACATACTGCATATCCACTGACAGAAGCTCTGTCTTTCCAGTCTCTGACCTACATGTCTTGACCTGGGCACAGACTTTTACCCACAGCCCATGCACCGAAATACCTGTGGTCTAGACCTCTAAATATCCCCCAAACCTGACTATTTCTCACTTCTCTGAACTCTTTGGCTTAAATCCATACAAGGGATTTTGCTGCTCTCATCCATCTGTCTGCCCTAAGACCTGTCTGTCTCCTCTGAAGGACCACGAGGATCCTCATGTTACAGCCCACAGTGCCCACAATTTCTTCTTCTTGGCCACCTCTCTAGCCAAATCTGGCTCTTATTTGGTGTCCCACACTTTTGGTGTGTTTCAACTCCACTGATCTCTCTTAAGTCTCTGTCTATCACATGACCCCAGTAAGAGCTGGCCATGGTTCCAGGGCTTCTCTTTCCTGCATGCTTCTCAGATGTCTACCTGATGAGATGTCCCTCAGTAGAGCAGTCCTCGGTATTGTGTTAAGAGATAGTGTTATGAACTTAATGCTTGTGTTTTTTAAGTTCTCATCTCCCAATATTACCACACTAGAACCCCAGGATTTGGGAAATCAGAACTGAGAGGCCAGGGCCAAATTAAATCATGACCTGTCTCATGAGAAACGAGGCTGGTATGTGTGACTTGAGTATAAATGGGGATCCCCAAGGCCTAGATTGTGCTAACGCTGATGCTGTTGCCTTACCTAGCCCTTTGCTATAGACTAAGCCTCAGCCAAGAGAGATGATACAGGTAATTATACACTAGGGTAATATTGAGAAATGAGACACTCAGGGTGCAATCAGCTCATGCGTGTGGAAGCTTCCTGAGTAGGGTCAGTGCCTATAAGAAGAGACATAAGACAGACTGTTCATTTACCATGTGAGGATACCATGGAAGATAGCTTCTCCATCAATCAGGAAGCACCTTCGCCAGAACTTCACTAGGGCGATATCTTTATTTAGGACTTCCAGTCCTAGAACAGTGAGATGGGGTTTTTGTTGAAGCCCCCAACCTATCAACAGATTCAGATATTCCAAAGCAGTACCTGCAATAGTCACCAGTCACATGGAGAGAGAAGGTGGAGCAGGTGCCACAGATGCAGTCTCGGGAGTGAGCCATGGGTTCCTGGAGGTCACATTCTGATCCCATGCACCTTATTCTTCAACCCTGGAGAAGCTCTCGTGCTAGATGTAAGTCAGTCAAAAGGAGCATAAATTCCTTTTGTGTTAGCATGTGTGTGTGTGTGTTGGGGGGGGGGTCCTCTCCAGAGTACAAAGGGCTATTGTCTATTTAAGAGGTAGGGATGGGCTTCTACAAAGCAGCAGGCTCTAAGGGTGATTTTGTTTTGTGATACTGATGTTTCAGATTCTGAAGAAGATGCAAGTTCTCTTGGCCCGGGCCCTTAGAATAGCCTGTACTGTTCTCTTTGTCCACTAGAGCATACTAACATCAGACCAAGATGATATGGTGTGGGATATGCCCGTGGCCTGGATGGAACTGAGTGGACAGAGCCACCCTGCACCCCATCTCCCACTGCTTATATCCCCAGTCCAGGAGGGCAGAGCCTTGATGGGGTGACAGGACCATTCTCAAGAACACCCTGGATTTGGCTGTCATGTGTCCTTGGTGTGCAAGATTACTTGTCTATTAATTTCTCAGACACCATCAGATTCTTGGCACAAATGCTCCTCAAATAGAATTATTTCCTACAATTACTCTCTACAGAGATAGGGCCCAGGATTTGGGAAATCAGTCCTGGGATAACAGAGCCAAATTAAATCAGGACCTGGATTATAAGAAACCAGGCTGGTATGTGTGATGTGAGTATAAATGGGGATCCCTAAGGCCTAAGGCTTACCCCTGTTGCCCCACTGAGCCCTTTACTATAGACTAAGCCTTAGCCAAGAGTGATGTGGGATGTCTTTCTGTATGCTGTGCATGTGCTTTATTGCCATTGGTTAATAAAGCAGCTGTTTTGGCCCATGGGAAGGCAGCTTGGAAGCCGGTGGGAAATCCAAGCAGAGATAATGATGAAGGAGGGCAGAGTCACGGAGAAGCTGCAGGCGTGGGACACAAGTAAAGCCACCGAACGGATGGCAATATGTAGATTAATAAGAATGGGCTAAGTTATAAGAGCTAGTTGGTAATGAGTCTGAGTCACAGGCAAACAGTTTATAATTAATATAAGCCTTGGTGTGATTATTTGGGACTAAGCGGCTGCAGGGCTGTGGGTCCAGACCTTAGGGCTAGGCCAGGCCAGAAACTCGGGCTCCACAAGAGAGCTGATATAAGATGAACATGGATAGGAGTGGTTGAAAGGTTCTTGAGAAACAGGGAAAAGGGACCCTGATCAGGTCACATTCTGGTCCAAATGGGACTGAGTCTTTCTGGCGTTGAATTCCTATGCCATCTTCCCTCTCTGACTGCATTACCCTATACGGATAGAGTGGCTCAGCACTAATGATATTAATAAGAATAGCACTGAATAAATGTTCTCCATCTATACAGTAGCCATGTAAATGGCACTATTTAAGTTAGATCTCTGATGCTGTGATCAAACACCCACAAAAAATTACTTGCAGGAGGAAGAAGTTTATTTTACTTACAAGTGAGACCAACGTAGGAAATTAAGACTGTATCTTGAAAAACCATAGAGGAACATTGCTTCCCTTGGATTGCTCAGCTATTTCTTGAACAGCTAACACCTACCTGCCTAGGACTGGAACCACCCACAGTAGGCTAGGCCTTCCTACATTGATAAGCAATAAGAAAATGTCCCACATATGGCTCATAGGCTAATCTGATGGAGACAGTTCCTCAACTGAAATGCCTTCCTCCTTCCCAGGTGTGTCACTAACAACCATGATTGGCTCTCTATCTCCATGTCACAGATGACAAAAACGGAGGCAGAGAAGGTTAGTCATTTGGTAGATACATCTGGGCACTAAACCCTTGAGGCCCTGCTCTGGGCAATGGCTGGATAATAGTGTCTGAGGCAGATGCTGGCCTGCTGAATTACAGAGAGGCTAAACAGGGTTATCTAGATAGGCCTTTTCATGATAGTAGGACCGTCATAGAAAAATATCCTCTCCATAAAAGAGCTCAGGAGCAAAGGCACCTAAATGAAACGTCTGAGCAGGAGAGGTGGTGCAGGGGGGGTGGGATAAAAGATAAACAGACCCAGAGGACAGAGAGCGTGCCGAAGCCCAGCTCAGACTACATGCGAGACAAGGAGAGCATGAAGGATGTGTGATGTAGGAGATGGGGGTAAACGCAGGGGTCAGTGAGCGGGGGGCTGACAGGGCTGTAGTGAGGGAGCGGAGTTGGTCTGACTGTAGCAAATGGGTGAGATACATAGTCCAAAAGATTCAGCTACTGCAGAAGGAGAGGCTCTCAGATTCAGGAGAGAGAGAAATGCTGGCAAAGCAGCTAAGAAACTCAGTGGAGAATGTGTCCAGGTGAGGGGGGCAACAGGACACCCCAAGAGTACCTGTGAGGGGTGAGGACATGCTGACGGAAGGCTTCTGACAGAGGCTTAAGTCTCAGTGACATGTACAGCACAGGCATGGAGTTTTGGCCTTTGAACATCAAGTGGTATGGAAGTCCAGCTGCTGTGTAACACGCAGGGGCCGTGCGAGACAGGCCGGTGGAGGGTGGATCCTGGGGAGGGAGGCAGAGTCACCAACCAAATACCGCACTGGCCAGTGCAGTGACCATGCAGAGGAGCAAGATGAGGACAGGGTCAGGACTCACTGGCACCTAGTCAAGGCGATGGGGGGTGGGGATGCTGAGGAGTGGGGGTAGGGAAGCCTTCTCCTGAAGGGTTCATCTGCAGCAGTACAGAATTACAGATCCGAATCTACTACATCTTGGCCACGCCCTGTGTATTCTATAGGCAGCTATGCATACTGCCCTTCCTGTCTTCAAGGACACGTGTCCCCCGTTCCATCTGACGTCCACAGAGTCCATCACACGAGACACTGCTAAACTCTGTCCCTTCATCTCTGTACCCCACTGCACTTAGTAAATAGGGGATGTTTAGAATGACAGTTATATTAAATCAAATCCACCACAGCATTTTCTTATCTTACTCCTGTTCAGAGGGTACTTCCCTCCACTTGTATCTGGACCCATAATTCAGTGCACTGCACTCTGTGGGCCTCGGAGGTGCATGCACACTAGATTAGGATCACGGTCAATATCTGTTTTATTGTCCTTCCACACCAGCCTGGCAGAGCATGATCGATCACCCTCCCAGCTGCTGATAAGGAACAGACTCAACTCGGTCAGACAAGCCCTGAGGCGCCAAGCAGGGCTGCCTGACCTACCAGCTCCACGGAGCCATTCTCTCATCAGCCAATGTGCCCTGGCCCCACTCTGCCTGGTGATGCTCTGGAAGGGAGGGGATAGTCTTGAGAAACACTAGGTGGGTCCCCTCTGTCTGACACTGATCTGGCAGCCAATCAGCATGGTGGATCTGGTAGGATGGTAGATGTCTAATCATGCCTTCTCCTGTATACCACTCCTGGAGACTTCTCAAGCAGACCAGAGTAAGTACTCCTCAGTACTACTGCTTTCATGCGTCTCCTATTATTGTTAGATCCCAACCCTTGATCATATTATCCAGAATCTTCCAGCCCATGAGTCTCCTCTGGTTATGGGAGAAAGTGCTAGTGAGTGCTACTTGGCATTATGGCCTCTCCATCTTGGCTGTAGTGGAGATGGTAGTTTGGCATGGACCTAACAAGTGGAGTGTCATGCCCTGTCGGGGTGAACAAGTCCCTACAACACATGGAACTGTGTCTTGGAAGGTCTCCTGGGCTGGCAGCCATGGAGATCTTGGGCACAGTCCATAGGCACTGGTTGCTGTGTCAGAAGTCATGGCCATAGCCTGTATCATTCCAATATTCTGGTTTTGCTCTGCTGAGTGACCCCAGCCCCACTCTGCTCCTTGTTGGACTGAACCTGTCCTCTCTCCTGCTGTGACAGCTGCCTTTTCTCCTGATTTGCACCCTATCCTTTTGGGACCACTGTGTGCTAGGCTGGCTGGCCACCCAGAGATGGCAGTGCCCCTTCTTGGTCCTTGGTGACTACCATGGCAGAGCCATAGACCATGTAGCCTAGTCAGGGATCTCTATTACTTCTTGGAGGAACTTCCAGAGAAAGTCAGCTATAGTACCATTTCACAGATAAGCTCCTGGTCCACTGCTCCTTTCTGCTACCATAAAGGGCATACTTCTTCTACGCTGTCAGGACCATGTAGCCACAGCAGAGAGCCAACATTGGTACTGACGTCCTTACAGCAAACACAGTCTTCACTGTCCAGTCTTCTGGCCATTTGAAAGAAAGTATGGGTACGTATGGTTCTCCATCTGTTCCTCTTCAGTCTAGTGTCCAACCACTGAGTAACATGACAGAGCCCATAGCCTTTTGCTTGCAAAACAAGCCATCTCTGTATAGACAAGGCTTACCTGAGACCTGAATGGGCTTTTTTCCCAGGAACATTCAGATGTGCTGGGTGCTGGTGTTCACTCTCTGCAGACTGAAATGAACTGGGTAGCCCTAATGCAGCCTTGGCAAGACACTGGTCACCTGGCAGGGGGCTTGAGGCTGGGGTATAAACTCAAGCCGAAGGAATGAGTTGAAATACTTTTGACGGTGAAATACTTTCCCCCCTGTTTTGCAGGAGACCCTTCTGGAGCTTACCAGAGGTCTGGCCTTCCCACTCCTTGGTTCTGTCCCTTGTAGGGCCCTCTTCCCAGTCCTCTCTATGCATTGCTTCTCATGCAAGAACAATCATCCTCCATTAGTTGTCATAGCAACCAAGACAGGGCGAAGTCATTTTCTAGAAGGGGTCCTGTGCAAATTATGGCATTACACCAACTTATTGCCAATCTTTTTAATTAAAACATTTTGCTTTCAACTCTGCTAATGGCAGAGATCAGTAAACAGGGAGATTGAATTACTGATGCTGAAGCAGACCCCCCGCCCCAACATGCTTAATTACTAGTGGGACCACAGTGATGTGGGGGAGGGGCTGCTAAGAATCAGGTAGGGCTGATCCAGGACAGCCCCCCTCTAGAGGTAACCAAGGGCACTGAAAGAACATGTATTTTTAAAAATTAAACCCCTGGAGGACATAACGGGCATCTAGAGTTATGGCCACAATTCAGTTTCCAGGAACTATGATGTCATGTTGCTGACTATTCAGTTTTTATTTAATGAAACTGCCGATTTGACACCTGGGAGACAGAACTGGATGCCCTGGGTGTGTGGCTGACCAAGGAGCCCCAGACTTCCAATTGTCCCCAAAGGCCTGGGCCTCTTTTCTATGGAGGGAAGAGGGACTAGTGTTCTTATCACCCTCCCTCAGGCAGTTAACATCCTCCAACAAAGCTCCAGAAGCACTTCCCCTAGGGATGCCAGATGAGGCTACTCAACAGGAATGCCCTCATGAGAGCTTCCCTTTAGTGAGAAAAAGCAAAGACCCTCAAGAGAAGGGCCTAGAACTGAGCCCCCACGAGCCAAGGCTCCTGCACCCCATCTCCACCCTATTACATAGTGCTTAAATTAGGAGCTGAGTTTATTTTCACAAGGGAAATCTATTAATTAAAACTGTTTCGAGTCTATGTATGAGAAAGAGTGTGTGCATAAGCATATGTATGGCTAAGTTTTGGCATTGTGTGTACACGTGTACATTTGTGTGAGTATACACGGGTTAATATGTATGGGTATGTACATGAATGTGCTTGTCATTTGAACTTGAGTGATCATACTTCAGCTCTTTGTTCTGTCAGCATTCTGGTCACAGGACAAAAATCTGAGTCCTCCAGAAGAAATGAGGCACATAAACCCACATCATAGAAAATGGAGGTATTTAAAAAAAAAAAAATCCACCTAGAAAAATCTTAGTGCAGAGCCTTAAGAAAGCTGACCCAGGGCGGATAACAGGAGACACAGCAGAGTACAGGTCACCAAGAGCTAAGAGGAGCTAAAAAGGAATCCTGCAGTTACATTTGCCAATAAGCCTCACTGGCCATACACTTGTATGATCTGGTGATAGAAGAAGAAACTGATACACTTGTCACTTTGGTGGAAGGTTTAAAATATCACAAATGGACAGCAAATGAGAGCAGGTAGTAAAAGGGCAGCAAGTCTCCTGGCCTGTGAGTTCTCTAGCCACAGAGCCGTCACTGGGAATCAGTGGAGAACCATTAACGGGGCTGGAGATGATTGGGAGCATTCGCCGCTCCTGCAGAGGACCTGGACTCAGTTTCCAGACTCACGTAGCTGCTCCCAAACACCAGCAATTCAAGTTCCAGGGATTCCAATGCCTTCTTCTGGCCCCTTTGGGCATGCAGACAGAGCACAGACACACATGTAAACAAACACTCATAAAATAAAATATTTTTTTTAACTTAAAGAAATACTTTCATAAAAATATTCTTGGAAGTTTATACATGTTTTTTGAAATACAGGAAAATACAGAAAAACTTGTATAATAGCTTTAGTATAAAGTTATATTTAGAGAAAATTATATAGCTTTTCATTAAGTGAACAATTTTTTTTTAAATATTTGTTAATGAAAAATCTAAAGAAGCAAAAACACTATTTGGATTTTTAAAATGTTACTGAAACTGGTAAGGAGAACTCTTCTCTAAAAGGCACTCCAGCACGCATCCCTCTGCCTCATCATAGCTGGTCTCTGACCCAGAGCAGATCATTTCTGTACAGTACACAGGGATCAGGGCCTTCCTAAGGTCCTATAGTCTACACAGCCTTGGCTTTGCAACACAGTGACCTCAACTCCATTTGCCCATGTTCCGGACTCCTCAGAGCAAGAAAAAAATAGTTAAGGATGGCCGTGTTCATGGTCAACCACAGAGCTCCTGAAATATGAGATTCAATTTGGAGTGGCATGTTAGAAGTTCAGAGCAAATGATATTTACTCTAGCTCCTTACTCATGAAACATGTTGGATTATTAATGACTTTTCTCAGCATTATGACTGAATAACTGACAAGATTCCACTTAAGGGAGAATGATTTGTTTTGAAGCAAAGGCATTGGGTCTGGAAGTGGAATTAGGGTATAAAGCACCAAGACCCCTACCACCAAGAGCGACTTATCTCCTCTCGGTAGGCACTAACACTCTGTAAGTTGTTTAGCTCCCCCAAACAGCTTCACCAAGTGGAGACCAAGTGTCCAAACACATAATCCTGTGAGGACTCACATCCAAGCAGTAACACTCAACCACTGACTTCCACATGCTTGTGGCCATTTCATAATGCAAAACACATTCAATTCAAAAATCCATTTAGTCTTACAATTCCAATAGTACTTAAAAGTCTAAAGTTCAAAGTCTCTTCCAAGACTAAGGCAATCACTTAACTTACGAGCACTCATAAAAAACAAAAATAAATAACAAAAAAAAATCTATATGCCTTCAGTGTACAATGGCACACAGTAAACATCCTGATGTCCTCAAAAAGAAAAATGATGCTGTAGCCAGGAAAGATTGGGTCAAATAAAGACCAAGACGCAGTAGGGCAAACCAAACCCTGCAGCTCCATGTCCAGCATCTGGGACTTGTTGGATATGTCACTCAAATGACTGACACTGCCTTCCAAAGCACATTTCATTCTTTCCAAACTATGAACCTGTCTGGTTCCCTGGCTCCATGTTCAGGAAGTAGAATTTCTCTTGAAAGAATCTGACCCTAAAGGAGTCACCATAATGTCCCTTGGAGTCTCTGAGGAACAGAGCTGAACACCTGGCCTTCCCTCAGACATTTTGATAACCAGCGCTGTCCATGAAGTACCCACTGCCAATTAGTTTCCCATTGCTGGAAGAGGCAGTTCAAAGGGAAGAAAGCTTTGCTCCAGCTCACAATTTCAGATGTCTTAGTTTGTGACTATTTGATCTTATTGCCCTGGGCCTATAATGAGTAGCACACTACAGTATATAGGAGAGGAAGCCTATCTATTCCACTCTGGTAGAAAGCAACCCCCAAATGATCCAACTTCCCAGTAGACCTTACCTCTTAAAAGTTTGATTCCCCTACCCCAAATGCCACAGGCTCATGACCAGGACTTCAGCACACAGAGCGTTAGTGGAAACCATTCTGTTTCCCATCACATATGTTACTCAGATAATACCTTTCACCCTTGCCCATCATCACCCCATGGATACGGAAGGCTGAGGTGAAAGGTGATAAATTCTGTGCCCAAGATCCCAAAGCAGAATAATGGACTGACCTCTGACTCCCAACCTGTGGTGATTTGAATAAGAATGCCTCCCACTGCCATAGATTTGTAGATTTGAATGTCTGGTCATTAGGGATGTGCTACTTGACAGGAGATGTGCCTTGTTGTAGGAAATGTGTCACTGAGGCAAGTCTTGGTGTTAAAGTGCTCAAGCCAGTCCCAGTCTCCTCTCTCTCTTCTGCCTGCCAATCCTGATGTAGCTACTTCTCCAGCACCATGTCTACCTACCTGTGTGTCACCATGTTTCCCGCCATAATAATGGACTAAACCTCTAAATATAGGCAAATCTCAGTTAAATGCTTTCTTTAATGACAGTTGACATGGCATCTTTTCACAGCAACAGGACACTGACTGAGACACAGTCTTACCCTCAACTGATGACCTGGCTTTCCCCGGACACCCCATGAATAGGACAGTCTCTTTTCCTTGTTGACACTGTGTGTGTGTGTGTGTGTGTGTGTGTGTGTGTGTGTGTGTGTGTGTGTGTGTGTGTGTGTGTGAATTCCCCCAATAAGCTTTGCTTCTCAGGGACACATTGCTGCTACATCTTGCCTTCGGTAGCCTGAAAAGCTGGCAGCTGAATCATGAGCAAAGTACCTCTCCCAGTAGAACAGAACACTAAGAACTTCATTAACCTTCATCCAGCCTTGCCTGGATTTTTTTTTTTTTTTTTTTAACATTACCACTGCCTCAGGAGAAAGTGGTTGCAGTGAGTCACACATCCTGCCAATTGTCCCTTCATAGGGCTGAAGACTGCTGGCAGGTGTGAGGTGGGGGAATTCTCTTCTCTTCCTTGATGTATGTGGGAAGAGACCCTGACCATAAAGCCACTGGGAATTTCTCATCTGCCCACATTGTGTCTCCAGAGTGAAATCTAATCAATATTGTAGACCCCATCCTCAGCTGAGCCACATGGGCAGCCTGGTAAATGTGACCTCATTACACTCACAGGAGGAGTGTGTTCGTGTTCCTGTTGTTTAAGACTGGGGTAGTTCTTGAAAGCTGTGGGTGTGTGGCTGCAGGACTGTGGGGCTGCAGGGTTGCGGATGAGTATGTAACAGTGAGAGCTTCAACCTCTGCTGAGCAGATGTGCACCCCTGTACACCTCAGCTCCCTCTCAGGTGACTTGCCAGTCCTCACCTTCTTGGGGGTCTCAAGACTGCTGCGTCCATACTGGACACGGCAGGTGCTGCTGGAGGCAAGTAGTAGTTCCGTACATGGGTCAGGGATGAGGGTACCACACAGTACCCTTCCTGCTTGCACGTTAGGAGCATCCTAACTGTTTCTGTTTGGTTTTGCAGCATAACCAAACCTCATTCCTGCATCTGGAAAATGACCAAGAACCCCTTCTGGCCCAGGAACCAGTCTCTCCAGCTCCTGGCTTTCTGCTCTCTTCTCTGGATTTAGGCTGCACATGTTAGTCCTGAGAGTTCCAGTCACCCTCTAGAGAAGGTTATGTGGCTATAACTCTAGGGTCTGAGGAACTAGAAGAAACCTGTATCTTGTCTCACATTAGGGACAATAGGCCTACCCAATTTTCTACCCATGCCTCCAGATACACTCCCTGTGCCCACAGGGCAGTACTTCCCTTCTCAAGCCTCTGTTCTTCCTGTATGGTCCTAAAGCGGCAGAGGCACAGGAGTCAGAGACTGCCAGAGGTGCAGGTCTGCGATTGGAAATGGTGCTGGGACTCCTGGGCTCCCGCAGGCATATGCTGCCTGAAGGAAGAGGATGGTGGAGGCAGGGCTCAGGGGCTCAGGGCTGACTGATGGCCTGTTTGATTGCACTGGGCTTCACCCTGCTCTGCTCTGCTCTAGGGCAAATGCTGTCAGGAAATCCCAGGGGCATTTCATCTTGCTTACAGTTGACCCAGGGCAATTGGGAGGGAGGTTGAACCCCTGCATGGATAAGTGGCCCTCCCCCACCCATCAGCCTCTAGAACTCAGGCTCACAGTGGATATTCTAGGGGCAATTGCAGGATGCCCCTGTTGGGGTGCACAATGGTAAATCCCCAGCTCATGAGAGTATTAGACTCAGGGCTCTCATGCAATTCAGCTGGAAGGCAGAACCACAGGAGGCCCCAGCATCTGACTTCTGTGAGGCCTAGGACAAGCATAGTCCTCAGGAACGACTCTAGTCATTAAGAACAGGCTTGGGTTCTCTCCCATTGATCCTGAAGCCTCAGGAATGCCTCTCATGTGGCAACCTCTGCTCACCTCAATCCTGTTTAGGTATATCAGTGAGAAGCTGTTTAAAGCAGCTCACATCTGAGCCTGAGAAAGGATGAAGACAACCTTTGACCTGCAACCAACTTATGAGCGCTCGGTTGGTCAGACTGTCACTCTCAGGAAACGAAAAGAAAGAAGGGTTTATTTGGGCTTACAGCCTCAGAGGTTTGGGTTTACGCTCATTTAGCCCTGTCATTCAGGACTTGAGATGAGGCCAAATTTGATGAAATGATATGGTGAGCAATGGGAGGGAGAGAAGAAGGAGGGAGGGGGAGGGAAGGACAGACAGAGGGAGGGGGAGAAAGGAGTGAAGTATGAATTCTGCTTGTTATTAAGGGAAACTCAGAGCCAGATATTGGGGAAAAGCTGGAATATCAGAAAGAGGAAACAGACCACAGTCAATTCTCACTCAGCCAGCTTCTAGGGTAAAAGCTATCTTCCAGAGTCCTTAGCCTGGCTCACCACTTCTATAGAATCCCTCAGTGTCTGCCTACACCTCTTTAAATAACTTCTTTGCTCATATTCTAGAGTTAAGATTAAAGGCATGGGGCTATTACTGTTTGGTAGGTAGGTCTTGAACTCACAGAAACACAGAAAGATCTCTGTCACTGGAGTCTGGGATTAAAGGCATAGGTCACCCCTGGTCTTTCCCAGTGTTGGAATTAAAGGCGTGAGTTACCTTGACTGTGGATGGATCTGTTCTCTCATACTCCAGACTGGTTTTACTAAGTATAAAGCATATTACCACAAAGGAGGAAGAGAATAAGGGAAGGAGAGAAAGAAGGAGAGGCAGGTTAGGGACAATATATACCACAGGGGCATGCTCCCAGTGACCCACTTCCTCCAACTTGGCCCCAACCTCTGTGAGCTCTACCACTTCCTAATAGTTCACTCAATTATGAACCCATCAATAGACTGATGAGATCACAGCCCTATGGTCTAATCACATCTGAACACTGCTGCATTGGGAGCCAAGCTTTCAACGCAAGTCTTCGGGGGACACTTCACATCTAAACCATAACAGGCATCAAAGTGCCTCTGCTGGACACACATCTATCTCATTCCTTGAATAATTTGCCTGCTCCTGCAGCCTCTCACCCAGGCACCCAGGGGAGAACAACTCTCCTCCCCGGCCCCCATCTGGCCCTGCCCCTCTCCAGCTAAGTCCTCTCTCCCACCTTAGCCAGTGACAAGATCTTTCTGAACATAGCCTGTGTTGCATTTAGCACATTTGCACATATAAGTTTGTGGTGTGATGTGTTATACATTTGTGGTGTGTATATGTTTGTGGTGTGTGTGTGTGTGGTTTGTTTGTGTGTGAGATGTGGGGTTTGTTATGCTGCATGTGCAGTTTGGAGTAGAATGTATGCGTGTGCATGTGCTATGTATTGTATGTGTCCACATACATGCGGTATATGTTGGGTGTGCATTGTATGTTTGCATATTACTATGATGTATACATTTCTGTGGTTATATATGTATGTGAAGGTTAGAGTACATGTTTATGTGCTTATGAATGCTCTATATATGTGTGAGTATGTACTCTGGAAAGCAGGTTGTGTATGTATGTGATATGTATGTATATGTGTAGTGTTGCATATTTATATAGTATGTAAAGTATATATAGGTGTGTGAGTATGATACAAAGTGTGATGTGTATGTATATGTCTGTATGGTATATGTAGGCATTAATGATGTGCATGGCAAGTGGTTTGTGTGTTTGTCTATGAATCTGCTGTATATGTGCATATGAGAAGTGCTGTGTGTGTATTGGAGATACTATATGTATATATATTATATACATGTGTGTAGTGAGTGTGGTATGCTTTGGGATGGGGTGTGAGTTGTACATGTATGTATATGTGAGTAATGTATATGTGTGGTATATGTGAAAGAAGGCCAAGAATGTGTGTGGTATGTACATATGTAGGGGGTTGTGAGTGTGTTGTAAATGTGTGTGTAGCAGTTCCAAGTGACAACCCTCTTAGCTGCCCTAAAGGGCTTCCAGAGCTGCATGGGAAACTCAAGGGACCAGCCCTGTCCTTGGGACTCAACAATATCTTGTCGTTGGTTCTGTCACCATGGAGAGCAGGGATGAATTCTGCCAAGCAGTGACACTGATCAGATATGGAAATGAGTCTAACATCCAGGCCCTGATTGAGTGGAACCGGCTCAGGGCTCAGGCATATGCAGGCTTTGCCTACAGGGCCCATGCTTCTTTCTGGACACATATATTCCTCCTCTATGAAAGGGCAGGGGCACTTGGTGTGGCCATGGCAGGGAGGAGGTTTCTTCTTCTCTGGTGCATTCTGGAAAGGGAGGTCAGTAGGAAAAATGTAGCCAGCTGGCCTGCGGAAGCTATGGCTGCCCTATTCCAGGTAGTATGCCTGGGCATGCGCACTGGCTGCTTTCTGCTGAGTCAGCTTGGAGCCTGGAGATTGGTGACACATGATCATGGAGATGATGGAGGCCAATGAGAGAGAGAGACAACATGGCTGGGGAAGTCTCTGGCTGCCAGTGATTTCTGGGGAGAAGGTATATAAGGCTCTTCCCATCGCTGAATTAAAGAGTCTGAGCCTGGTCTGTCTATGAGTCTGCAAGTCTACGGTTAGTTTTAAAGGAGCCTGCTTCTTACCTGACTCCGGGAGTCTGCACCATAGACTCTGTGCCTTCTCACTCTCTTCCCCAGATAGAATAACTCTGTAACAAAGAGGCATCACCCACCTTTCCACACCATTCTCCCTGACGTTCCTTGAGGGAAGAGGGCAGGCCCAGCCAAGTTTCCAGCACTTCTCATATGCTCAGGTCTGTCTGTGAGGCGTCACAGAGGTGTTTGTGTGATTTCTCTAAGTGCAGTGTTCTTTCTCTACAGCCTTGTGCATATTCCAGAAGAATCCTGAGATCCTGAGGCCCCCAAGTCCTAGCTCACTTATGTGTGTGTGTGTGTGTGTGTGTGTGTGTGTGTGTGTGTGTGTGCACGCCTTGAGTTATTGTATTCAAGTCTTGCTATGTTACATTTGGGTACACAGTGTATGTAAATGGTGTGTATGTATGTGATATGTGTCCATGTATCACATTATATAGATGTGTTATATAGTTGTGCTTATATATGTAGATATATGTTATTTGTATATGCAAATGCTATGTGCTATACATATATGTGTACACCTGTGAGGTGTGTATACCTGATATGTGACACATGTTAGTGTATATGCAATATGTATGTGTGTATGTATGTGTGCACGTGTAGCCCTCTACTGAATACCTGTGACTAGCAGACTGTCCTTGTCAACTGATTTCCATACCCTTGCTTAGCTTCTTGGTCTTGTATTCATGATTACACACTTCTAGGGTCATGTTGTCCAACACAGTTGCCACAGGTCACCTATAGCTGATACATTTGAGATGTGCTAGTCCCAAATGAGACAGACACAGGAAATTACATCTTAAGGTTTGAAAGCTGTGCTGGTTTGAATAGAAACGGCCCCCACAGGCCCAGAGGGAGTGGCACTATTAGGAGGTGTGGCCTTGTTGGAGAAGGTGTGGCACTAGGAGGTGGGCTTTGAGGTCCTGGAAACTCAAGCCTGGTCAGTGTGTCACCCTCTCTTCCTGCTGCCTGTAGATCCAGATGTAGAACTCTCAGCTCCTTCTCCAGCACCACATCTGCCTGCACACCACCATGCTTCCTGTCAGGATGATAATGGACTAAACCTCTGACCTATAAGCCAGTCCCAATTAAATGTTTTCCTTTATAAGAGTTGCCATGGTCATGGTGTCTTTTCATAGCAATAAAAACCCTAAGTTAAAGGCTTTGCAAGAAAGGATGTAAATACCTCAGTTACATTTGTATTGATTTTATGATATCCAAATGCTGTTTGGGCATAGTAGGTTAAATAAAATCTTTTATTAAAGTCAGTGGCACCTGCTCAGGTGTTTGCTTTTCAAGAAGTGATACTAGAGAGGACAAGATGACTCCTGTGGCTAGCATCCAGTTGGTCTCCTCAGAGAGTTGGACCCTCCCATGCAAGCACACAAGCCCCTGAGCATCCTGCACCCTGCCACCTCACCTCTTTACCCATGTTTTATTATCTCCCACAAGGCCATTGGACCAGTGAGGGCAGCCTCATGATTATACTCCCCTTGTTTGTCTCTGTGAGGAATAACACATAACAAGTAATAGAGACCAGGGTGCTACCCCAGCTCCCACAGGTACCACTAAGCTGAGGTGATGTGTTTCTCTTAAGTTGCTTGGGACTCAGCCTCAGAACACTGTGGAAGGCCTATCAGAGCCTTTTCTACTCACATAGAAGCCCCCAACAGCCATGCTAAAACCTGCCTGACACCATTATACATACACTCAAGAAAGCCCTTTGTCCAGACCAAAGTTACTTCTGGGACTGTGTCCAGAGAAAGAAGTCTTTTCTTGTGGGATTCTTTTCTGGAAGGTGAGCAAAGGTGAGCATCAGATCCTTGTGAGAAATAAGCAGCGTTCAAGGACTCATTTCTGTAGTCTGAGTTGGAAAAGGCCAAGTTTGGACTTGTATCATCCCACTGGATGCCATTTTCAAAGAGCTGTGGTCTACTTCCTGCTGTTGTGATTTACTGCAATATATATGGCATACATTATAAAAGCATGCCATTTAGAGAATATTCTCACTTATCAAAATGTTTTCTGTGAAACAGGAATATACCAGGAGCAGACTTACACACATCATGTTTCCTCCATCATTTGATGTAGTCAAATTGCCACATTGAATAATTAACCCACCCCATCTAGTCTTCCACACACTCTATGGTGGCCGCATAATGAATACACTTACTGATTCATTTCTAAGGATGTGTTCCCATCATTATGCAAACATGGCTGCAGTTAGATTTTTAGAAGAGTTGCTTTCTAAAAATATAGAAATGACCAAAGATAATTTCTGAAGAATAGAAAACACAGACTTTCAGATGTTCTACAAAAACCCCTGACATAGTTTAGTAAGCTGTAACCTTAGTGAGAAGGGAATAGAGGAGGATATACATGCATGTGGACCTACTAAGGGTGACTGGATTACAAGTCTGTGTGAGCAAGGAGGCAGAAGACCAAGGACTCTCACTGTGATCTGAGATTGTCTTGGAGACAATTAGTTAGGCTCAAGGAGTGGGACAGGGAAGACAGAGTGATCCTCACGTGCAGGTGTGAGACTGGTTGCCAAGTAAATCCAACAGAATCAGCTAAAAGTAGAATTCTATGGAGTGGTTACCAACACAAATAACACACAAAGATCGAGGGCTTTTCAATAGGCAAACTGTGACTAAATAAAGACATAATAAGATTCCCATTCATAACAGCTACAGCAATAGATGTGCAGAACTGACATGAAGAAAACCTGATGCCACTTCTGAAGGAAGATAAAGGCTTGTGCCTTAATAATAAAGCACACTCCGAAACTATGATTACAGTAGTTCGATATTGCATAAGAATGAACAGGACAGAGTCTACCACTGGGTTGCAAATGGAGTTGATAATGGTATAAAAAAGATCAGCCATATGAAAAGCAAGTTTCTCCCTGATAAAGTTTTTTTTTTTTTTTTTTTTTTTTTTTTTTTTTGTGCTAAATCAATACCAGACGTAGAGGCAATTTAAGCATGCAATATAAAAACATAAAATTACTAGAAGTAAGCACATTTTCTTTTAAAGGGGGAGACCTTCCTTATTTGTTTAAATAAACAGCTAAAAGCTTACGTACAGTAAAAACAAGCAGCCCATTGGGGGAAATATTTGTAACACAAATGAAGCCAAGGACCCTGTCTCCTAAAGGATCTAGAGTTCCCATGACCAGTAAGGAAGAGACACCTTAGAAAAATGGACATAAATGTGTTTGTGCGTGTGTGTGTGTGTGTTTGTGCGTGTGTGTGTGTTCTACTGTGCTCAGAGATAAATATAGTAATTCAAAATAGGATAAGATTTTTATTTTTATCTGTACTTGTTGATAATAGTGTTCTTTGTTGGAAAATGTTCAGCTATTTTCTAAAGCAAGTTGGCAAGATCCCTTTCAGAGTTTATTGGTTTTCCTTTGGCTCTATTGTTTTTGCTGGCTCTGAAGTGATATTTCTAAAATGTATTTGAAGGTGATGTTTCTAAAATAATTGTAATTTTTTCATGTAAAATGATATAGAATGTTGTCTACCAGGGCCAACATTGGCCACAGCCCCATTGTTCAACGGGAAATTAGGCCACCAACACATAACACATGCATGCTCATAAGGGCTTCCCATCACCCTGCTACCTGAAAAGACATTTCAGTCTGCAGCATGATCAAGGTCATGGGTACGAAGGTGCTGCTTGTGTGTGTAGTGAATCTTCATAGATGCTTTTCTGGAAGTAACTACATGAAATGTTCACAACAATTACCCTTTGCAAAGAGACTTTGGGGTGATAAGTTTATTTTTCCTTAAATTTCACATATTTCAGTACTTGAAACTTACCATGTGTATTACTTGGAGGAAAAACCAAAGAAGACAAAGAAAAAATAAATAAAAAAACAAAACAAAACCCCCAAACCAGTCACTCCCCATTTTAACAAGTGTTCTACCCCCGAGTTCACCACTTCAATATGAGGTTCCAGAAGACCTATTTCTCCTAAGAAATGTGTAAGCATTAAATTACTAAGAGCAAAGTCACGACATTATGAGAAGTGTGGGACATTGCTGGACACCGGGGCTCCTTAACCATAGCCTTGCTGTGTGAGGGGAAGGCCTGTCTGTCCCTGAGGTTTAGCTATGACTTCTCTGAAGAAAGTGCCTCTGACAGCAGTGGAGGAAAATAGCTGGGGGCCGAACACTGGTTCGAATGAGCTCCGTGACATCTACCAGTCATGGAAGCTTGCAGTGTCTTATCCTGAGGAACTCCTAACGGACCCAATCTTGTTGCTCCTGCTCTTGCAGGCTGGTCTTCCTACTCAGGGCTTTGTTCTTCAGGGCTGCTACAGCCTTGGAGAGGTAAAGGTTTGGCTCAGTCACGTTCTCTTACATATGCAAAGTCTCGATTTTTAAAAGGCAGGGAAGTAGAGGAGATTGTTTGGGAAAAGGTAGGGGACTAGCTGAAAGGAGGGCATAACGGAGGGGGTGGGGGGGGCAGGAGTGGGGATGGGGGGAGAAGGGGATGAGCATGAACACAATGCATTATACACATGGCTGAAAATATCACAAGGAGACAAATCACTCTGCACAACAGCAAAAAGGGGCTGTAGAGATCCAGGGTTTGGTTCCCAGCTCTCCCATGGAGTAGCTCACAACCACCTGTAATCTCGCTTCAGGGAACACACACACACACACACACACACACACACACACACACACACACACACACACACACAGCCACATGGACATACACATTTTAAAAAGAAGATAAACACTAACAGAAAATTTCAGGCTGGTGGTTAATTGAGGACCAGAGACCACTGATCCCCCCTTCTCCCATCCCCATGCACTTGGGCACTCAGATATGCCCAGAGCCCGTCCAGTATGCCTACCCAGAAACAGCCTGCTTTGTTGACTCCCACTTGCCTCTTCGACTGCCCCAGCAGGGTTGTTCACTTAGAGCAAGGGCATATGAGGACCGAACAGCTATAAGACAGGGAACCATGCTGTGGGTGGTCTCGTATTAAGGCAGGCCTGGATGGAGACTAGGGTGCTTTTTGTGCCCTGTCAATTACATTAGTCTCCATTCACCCAGAGAAAGCATCCCTGACGTCTAACAGGGTTTGTAGAAAGGAGGCAGGGATGGTACCGCATGGCCCTGGTAGCTCTAGAGGGTGGATGGCAGAGGAAGGCGGATGGGGGCAGGGAGTGGCCCTAGTTTGACTTCCGAGTCTGGGGCTGAGCGGAAACTAGCATGCTAATGCCGGCGTGCAGGCTGCAGAAGCCGGCCTTCATTTGATTTGAGAGTGCCTCGCCCTGCCCAGGCCTCTGCTTGAGCTCCTATTGAATTAGTCAGCTAAACAGAACAGGAAGGAGCTGTTCGCCTAATTGTACTTGATGGATCTCTCCATCTTGCTCAGATGCCAGACACAAGATAGCTGCCTCTTCTTTGCCGGTGCTTTGGGTGCCCATCCCCCACCCTTCCCTAAAGAGGCCTCTTGCTAAGGGGCTGGGACCACAGCATGACTGCCAACAGGGCCAGCTCTGTCACAGCAATGACTGGGGGAGTTAACCTGCGGTCAAAGTGGGTGTCATTGGCTAACTCCACAGGGTTAAGGGCTCCTTGTCTGCCTAATTGTGTCCCCCTTAATTATGACAGAGAGCTCTTCCTAATTTACTTTTGAGCTTCAGATGACATCTTAAGAAGGATCACATCCGCTCCCCAGCACCTCGCCCTCCAAGGCCATTCTCTGCCTATTCCCACATCTCCTGCCGCCCCCACTCCCCCAACCTAGCACAATTTTGATGAATGCCTGAGGAGGAACAGAGGCCAGCTTCCTGTCTGAGGTCCTAGCTAGCACCTGACGGAAACCATGGGGCCAGTGATCCATCTTTGGCTGCTGTAGAGCAAGCATTTAGTTCTTTTTGGTAAAAATTTTAGATGTTGCCAGGCTCAGGAGAAAGAAGATCACACACACACACACACACACACACACACACACACACACACACACACCCCAGGCCTTACCTCCAGAGGAAAAGGTTCCCCGTGTGGTCCCCAACACCACCTTTTCTTCCACCAGGAAAGGCGTTGGTATGCATGGGGACACAGCAGGGTGGTGCCATGCTGGTTGCCATGCAGAGGCCCTTGGATGAACTTCTTCTTTCTGCCCTGCCTCCCTGGAGACACAGAACCTCCCACACAGAGGAAGCAGCAAATGCCAACTGGAAGGAGAACTTTCATAAAAGGGTCTTGGTGTATCCACTAGCTGGTGGGAAAAAATGGGAGTATTCCATCCAATATACACACATCCAAGTGTAATTCAAAGTAATCTGAGTTCTGTGTCTACAAAGCAACTATAGAATGGAAATATAGCTGGAGCAGGCAGCCTTCTGGTCATAAAAGCATGGCGAAACTGATTTTAAAACAAAGAAGAAGAAGAAGGGGGTTCATTTCAAAAGTAGTCAGCAAATCAGAGTGAGCAAAGTGCCTAGGGTAAGTTCAAAGGAAATGAAGGGGACAATGTCATGCATGTAATGGCCAGAAGACCATCGTCTTTGCTGCTCTTCGATAAGGAGATGGTAGAGATGGCTGAGAATTGAAGCAGATCAGAATCTGCCAAACCAGGAGACCCAGGCTCATGAAGCAAGGTGATTTTTTAAGGCCCTAAGTTTTACGGTCCTGCTTCTATTTTACCCTCTCAAGAGTTGGAAAGAGTCAAAGGCAGCGTTTGCCTGGAAATGGGACTTCCTCATGACCAAGGGAAAGGCTGCATGGATAGGTGGGTGCTGTGTAGGCAGAAGGAAGGACCCAGTATCTGCTCCTGCTGTGGGCAGGATGCTTTTAAGGGATGGGTTGCAGCTGGGGGAGAAGGAAGACTCATGGGCAAAGGTTGTGGCAGCAAAATGTGCCTTCCTAAAGGGCCAGCATAGACTGGGCCCAGCCACGCGGTCTTAGTCTTGACAGAGCAGGCAACCAGGGGGTTGAAAAGTCTCCAATTAGCCCCTGCCTGTAGCTTAACTCCATAAAGGAAGGATAGGTCCTTGAAACCATGGAGGAGGAAGAAATGAGATTGTTACACTTGGGAATTGTGAATCAAAAAATGCATTTGTTTTTACAATAGGGAACACAAATTGAAACAATAAAATGTAAGGTTTCATCCATAACAATGGCAAATACGATTAAATCAATTACCTGAAACACTAGTACTCAAAAGGCTGGGCTACATTAGTGAGACTCCAAAACGCAAAAGCAACAAAACGAAGCTGGTGATTTCACACAGAGGAACATAAAGATTCTAACAGTGGATTGGTGAATAGATTTTTCTATTGTGGGGGGATTATTAAAAATAATCGTAATGCTTGGTGCAAAAGCCCTCTTCTAGGAATTTACTGTAAGAAAACCATCAAAGATGTATACCATGCACTTATGGATGGATTTTTTTTTCAAACAACTCAACTTATAATGACAAAAGTTAAAATAAACTTGAATGCACACCAATTGTGGAATTATGGCAACACCATATATTAAGATAATATTTCAGTCAATGATCTAAAATACAAAGATACGCTTGAAATATTGTAACGCAATAAAGTAAAATAAAATAAAAGCAATGGTGTCCAAGCCACGTGCACACTCTATTAAACACAAATAAACTCAAATACAAGAAGCCTCGGGGACATCTGTTAAGGTCAGCAGAGTTCAGGGTCTGATGGAAAAGACAAGGTCTTTGCACACATTATGTGTTTGTGTATGTACAAAGGGCAGAGGCCAGAGGCAGACACCAGGGTTTCTTCTATTATTTTCCACTGTAGTTTTGAAGTTGGTGTATTTCACGGAACCTGGAGCTTGCTACTTCAGGTAGACCAGCTGGCCAGCAAGTCCTCTGATCTCCATACTTCCCAGTACTGGAGTTACAGATGTATACAGCCATGCCTGGCTTTCACAAAGGTCCAGCGGTCTAAACTTGGGTTCTAATGTTTGACCTAACATTAGAGCTACAAACATTTTAACCACTGAAGAATCTTCCCAGCCTTTTTACAGTTTTGTCTATTTCTTGAAATTTTATTCAGTTAAAATGTATTGATTTTATAATCATGTTAAAAAAAAAAAAGTCTGTTACTTTAAAGTTGATCAGACTCAAACAATTACAGCTAAAAAACAGTGCGGGGGAGGAAAGGCAAAGGCTGTTTATAAGGATCTGCTCTAAATGGGCACTCTGCTCTGAGGTAAGAAGCCTCAACAATCCCACAAGTCCCTGATGATACATAGCATCTTGCCTTCTGGATGAGAGAACTCTGAGAGCTGAAACACTAAGCTACGGATCAGACGCCTGGCTCACAGATGAGCACCACCCATCTGCTTCCCAAGCTATTGCCATCTCTGCTCAGGGTGCCTCAATGAACCTTCCATTTCAAACACACATATACACATGCGCGCGCACAAACACACACACACACACACACACACACACACACACAAAACAAACCTAAAAGTCAACCGAACAAAAAGCTCAGAATGTACAGCACTAAATGTTCACTCTGGAAACCAGGAAATACTTCAAATCAATAACCGATGACCACCCACAGGATCAGTAACTGATGACCACCCACAGGAAACATGAGAAAGTACAAGAGAGCAAACTCAGGCAAAGCAAAATTAAGGCACCAATAAAGAGCAGGAGGAGCTGATGGGTTCTCAACAGAGGTCAACATGGAACCAATGAAATCAATGTGACTCCTTTAAAGATGCTGATGAGAAGGGCACAGTCAACACTGGAATAAACAGCTGTTATCAAAGACCCTGCAGCCATTTCAAGGCAAGCAGTGGAAGGGTACAGACCATTTTGTTTTATACTCAGAGAACTGACAGTGTAAAATAAATGGACGGAGTCTTCAAAGGCCATGAGCAACTAAAACATTACATGTTTCATGACCTGAATAGTTACCTATGTGGGCCAAAGGGTCCTTTACAATGAAAGAAACTGAACTAGGAATCTAGAAGAAATCTCCAGTAAGCCCCACAGGCTTCATTGGAGATTTCTATCATCCATTTATGAAGAGTGAATACTATATTACAAAAAAATCCCTTCCAGGAAATAGAAGATGAAGAATCTTTCCTAGTTTGTCTTATGAACCTAGGATATACCAAAACCATACAAAGAAAGCATACAAAAACAAACAAACAAGCAAACAAAAAAGATTACCCCACCTACAGGTAATCTCTCTCATGAACTTCAACATGAGAATCATCAATTAAATATTATTAAATATTAATAAGACAAGGTCAGTGTATAATAGGGATTATATTCTCTAGGCATTTGTAATTTATCACTGGAATGCTAAGGTGACAAATATTACAAAATAAACCCATGCAATGTGCTCTACAATGGGTTGGAAAATAAAATCTCACATCGTTAAAGCAGAAACACAGGTGAAATTCTCAGAGAACTAGCAACAGAGGAAAATTTCAACTTTATAAAAATCATATACTAAAAGACTATAATTATTGCTATACTTCATGATATAAATGTTTTTCTCTGGGTTTGGGGCTAAGAAAGGTGTTTCCGCAGTCACTCCTCTTACAATATAACACTAGAAGTTCCATCCACTACAATAATAAGATAAATAAGATAAAATAGTAAGATAAGATGAGATAAGTAAGATGAGATAAGATAAAAAATAACAAACACATAAGGTGGAAAGAAACTGTCTATATTTGTAGGTAACACAATGGCCTGTCTAGAAAATCATACACATAAAAAACTGCATAAAAATTCTTAGAACCACTAAGTGAAATTACCAAACTGGTATTATGTACACACCAATTGCATTCCTATATGCCAGCAATGACTGTGTAGGGTCAGATTAGAAATGCATCGTCATCTATAATTACCATAAAAAAATGGAGTCCTTAGGCCATAACTTGATGAAACTTGTCTGGGACTAGACATTGTAGTCTATTCTTCTATGTGTTCAATGTGGACACTATTTTCCCATAGAATTTACATGGGAAGGCACAGAACCCAAAACAGCAAAGTGATATGGGAGCGTTTTTATGTATGCTGTGAATATCAATCTTTAAAATAATGGAGCTGTTTTGGCCCATGACAGGCACCATAGAAAAAGTAGGTGTGGGAATCAGAATATGCAGGAAAGAAAGGGTGGAAACAGGAACAGATTGACCCGGCTGCCCAAAGAAGAAACATGTAAGGAACACAGGTGAGCCACGGGCCATGTGGCAGGACAGATGAAAGGAAATGGGTTGAGTTAAGATGAAGGAGCTAGCCAGAAATGTGCCTAAGCCATAGGCCAACAGCATGAACTTAATATAAGTGTCTGAGTTGTTTTTGGGGGCCTAAGCAATGGCAGGTGGCTAAGGGGTCTGGGGCAGCAGGTCTGTGGGTCTGGACCTCTGGCTGGCTGGGGTCAAGAAATCTCATTGTAACAGATGGCGCCCAAAGTGGGCCAAATATGCACATAAAGCCTGAGAAAGCTTAAAAAGCATTCTAGAGTAGAAACAGAGCCAGCAGCAAATTAAAAATTGTGTATCTGAAGTGGGTCATTGTACAGAAATAACGTGGTATTCAAACCACATTCAAAATAGTGCCTACGGACTGGAGGCAGGGAGCATAAGCAGCAACCAGGCCAGTTCCTGAAGTCTCATAGAAGACTTGGTAGCATGTGATTGATTTAAGGTTTCTGTTGACTTTGAATAAAAAGGAAACAGAGTCAAATGGTTTCTTAGTAGCAGCATTTTTTGGGTCTGCTCTGTTTTCTGGCAGGGAACAGAGTCGCAGCCCCTTTAAGAGAACTTACTGGTTCAGCTTTGTCTGCAAAAACTATGTGGCTCTTTAAGAGAGTGGTAACATTTTAAAAGCTCTTCTGATTGGAAGATGATTAAGGATTTACAATAAAACAGATTCAGATTTAAAAAAAAAACTGTTAATGGGTTACAGTGTTTATAAAATGTACATAGGCTTCAGAGAGAAAAAAAAAAAGGAGGTAGAGAAAGTCCCTAAAAAATAGAAATAGAGTAATAAAAATATGATAAGCTATGTAAAGATGGAAAATAGACAGAGAATCTGGATTATTGTTTTTATTGTGTTTTTTTTAAATTTTTTTAACTATTAATGAGCTAACTGCAGAAAGACAATGGATTGCAAAGACTGTTAAGTTAAACAAGAATACATATTTTAAAGATACCTTGATTTTGAAATTTGTATCTAAGGCTTTATTGCTTTGGAAGAGCTCTGCTTTTGTTTCCACAGACGATGAGGATCTGTGGATTGCTTCCAGACTCATGGTCTCATCAACCAAGACCACCTGAAAATTCTCTGATGGGAAAAGATGACCACATCAGCTTCAGAGCTGCAGACTAAGATGATCCAGTCTCAAGAACCTGTGAGATTACCAACATGCCTTAATCAGCAGGAAGTAGTAATGGAAAACTATGCCCAAATTTCCAAAATAGTGTTCATAAATGCTTGTTTTCATTATAAATGGTTAATGGTCATAGTTAATCTCTTTATAAGAAGAAAAGGGGGATATGGTATCTGAATGATTTTTAAAAAGTAGATTATTGAATTTACTTTAATCCAAAAATCAGCTGTTAGTCTTAAATTATTTTATATTGGGATGGATTTTGGTTTATTGATACAAATTTAAGGTCAATTCTCTTATGATGTATGTATTTTTCTACTCTTGTTTAAGGCATGATGTTTATGTAACTGATTTAAAATTGTAATGTATAATTAAGAAATGTATATTAGAATATTTAGGTATACAAAGATATATATCAATTAGATAGGTAATCTTCAAACACTTTTAAGACCTACAGAATATAGCATTTAAAATATTTTAAGAACTTAGACTTTTATGGTCAGTGAGACAGGTCTGCTCCTGGCAGCACCAATCTACTTCAAGAGAAAAATGGGCATTGAAGAAACTCCATATTGATTTTACTTTCTTTGTGGCATCGGTTAGCCACTGAACAAGAACATGTTTTTGTATTGACTGCTTGACAGTACGCTGTTTAAACTGGACATATGGGTTTCCATAGGAAAGTGACCTCTGAACTTTGGAAGAACAAGCTGAGATGGTCCTTCAGGTTCCTGCTTTTCAGAGAAAACTCAAACATTCTTCAGGATTCAAGGAGAAGCTACTGATGAACTATACCAGAATGGGCAGAGCAGATTTCCTGCTTCACTGAAATGAAAGAGACTCTGGGCATATAGGCTGAAGATGGATGCCTCAACTTTATAAAGGAACTTCGGGTGACTGTCCAGGCAGATAGGTGTCATCTCTGTCCTTTCTAGATTTTGGAAGTTGATTGCACTTCCTGTTTACTTGGATAAATATATCCTTCTGTGGTTTTCGATGTAGTTGAAGATTAGATAGTTATAGATGTTTTTCTTAGTTATATTAAAAGGTATACTGAATATAAACCTTTAGCTTCACAAAGATAAGATAGATAATAGAGTATTTTCTTTAATTTTGCTAAATACAAATAGACTAGATATCGTAACTGTAGTTCTTGCTTAATAGCTATTTTGTTATATGTAATTTTGCTATGTTAAAATTGAAACCCTCCTTTTTGATTAGACAGAAATGGGGAGATGATATGGGAATGTCTTTCTGTATGCTGTGAATATCAATCTTTAAATAAAGAAGCTGTTTTGGCCCATGACAGGCACCATAGAAAAAGTAGGCATGGGAATCAGAATAGGTAGGAAAGGAAGGGCAGAGTCAGAGACAGACCAAGCCAGCCGCCCAAAGAAGAAACATGTAAGGAACACAGGTGAGCCACAGGCCACATAGCAGGGCAGATTAATGGAAATGAGTTAAGATGAAAGAGCTATCTAGCAAGCAATGTGCCTAAGCCATAGGCCAAACAGCATGAACTTAATATAAGTGTCTGAGTCATTTTTGGGGCCTAAGCAGTGGCGAGCAGCTAAGGGGTCTGGGACTGCAGGTCTGTGGGTCTGGGCCTCTGGCTGCCCAGGGCCAAGAAACCTTATTATAACAACAAAGGTAATCTCTAAGTGGGAAGATAAGCAGGTAGCCTCCCTGCAGCTATTAGAGACTATGAATTGAGACTTTGGGATGGACAGGAACACACATACAGACAGCCCCCAGAAGACTTAACATTTGACCTCACTAATTTGGGGGAATTTAAAGTTAATTCAGTGAAAGTTAATTCAGTGTTTGTTTTGTTTTGTTTTTTAACAAAAAGAAAGCCTTTCCTGAAATCTCAACAACCTATATAAAAGTTAACTCAAACTGGGTCATGGGCATTGTGGTAGTTTGAATATAATTACCCCCATAATCTCACAGGGAGTGGCACTGTTAGGAGGTGTGGCCTTGTTGGAGGAAGTGTGTCACTGGGGGGGAGGGTGAGCTTTAAGGTCTCCTATGTTCAAAATACTACCCGGTGTGTCAGTCTACTCCCTGCTGCCTTCCTGTCAGCATGTAGCAGCCCTTCTCTGACTTCACATCTGCCTACACACCACCATGCTCCCAGCCACGATGATCATGGACTAAACCTTTGAAATTGTAAACTGCCTCCTCAATTAAATGTCTTCCTAAGAGTTTCTGTGGTCATGTTGTCTCTTACAGCAACATAAACCCTAACTATGACAGGCATAATATAAATATAAATAAGACATAACCAAAATTTAAGACCAGTTAGTTTATAGAGTTGAGACAAAAACTAATTGAATTTCTTCAAAACAATTCCCCCCCTCCTTGGTGAAACATCACCTTACATGAAGGCAAGCTACAGATCAGGTTAAAATCTCTGCAAAATTTGTATCTGTCGAAGGCTTGTTTTGTACTTAAAAAAAAAAAACAAAAAAACAAAAAAACAAAAAAACAAAACAAACCTCTCAAATCTCAAGTGTAAAAATAGTAATAATTAGGAAATGGATAAAAGATACTGTCACTTTATGTAAGAGTATATATTGCTTAGAAATAAACTCACCAAAAAACAAAACATCAAAAGACATGCTCATAGTCCTTATCCCCGGGAAGATGAATCTCAGAATCACATTGGGACATCATCTGTTAAAGCTGGAAGAGTGTGAGAGCCAAGTATTGAGATGTAGATGGACCGCAGCCCAGGGAGTAAACACACAGATACCATACCATCCAGCACTTGCTTTCCTCAGTATTTATCCCAGAGAAACACAAAGTTACGCTCTCACAAAAATGAGACGCAAAAGTCCACGACTATTTCTTCTGTAATCGTTAAAAATGGGGCTTCATTAAATAGTTAAAGGGTTGAAGGCACATGGTCATCACTCCGCGGAATCCCAATCAGCATCAAGAAAGAATTCACCGTGGACACACAGAACCAGTGACTTAAACTGAATGGGAGTCAGGAAGCTCCCGCCCAAGGGTTATGTAATCTGATGACTCCGTTTATGTAACATTTCTTGAAAGGGCAAAACTGCTCAATAGAGAAGTGACTTCTTCAGGTTACCATGGCCTATGGCTGACACAGGAATGTCCTGTGTTGACACTCTGCCAGCTTGATTCTCCTTCCATTTCTTCCTAGAATGTCATCACTGGTGAAAAGTAGGTGAAAGGGCACGTGCAGTCTCCCCATTTCTTCCGATTTTGTATATTTGTATGGCTATTGCACAATTTAAAAGAAAATAAAAAATTTTTAAGGGGCTTTGGCAGGTGACATGGTTCACAGATAAAGTCTAATTCCAGGTGGGTTGACTTTCTAAGTCAGTCATGGTAACAGAACATGCCTGGTTTCACACTACACAAGAGCTCCAGGACACCATCCTCATCCACCTGTAGGCAGGGCATTACAGAGACCATTGCAAGCATCCTGCATCCCTGCACCTATGGACAGCCCACCATCAGTGCTGAAGCTGGTCAGACAACTGACAAGTTCCCACTATTTAAGGGGCTGAGCTGGCTCATCCTCCTTGGCTCCCAATATTTTCCTCAACTCCAGTCAGCTCTGGGGCCAGACTTCAGTGTGTTTGCTCCCTGAGTAAAGGAGATCTGGTACGTAGACATGCTTGTGTCTGTCCAGTGCTGGTGGACAGTGCAGAAGTTGTCCTGATCCTGTCAGATTACCCGTGGCCCCCTCTCTTGTCCCTCAGACTCTTGTCACATGCCAGCTGGAGGCCCTGGGAAGCTGCCCCTATGGCTGTTGGGTAAACAGGAGGGGGAAGAACTCCTTCCCTGGAGAGTCAGGGGTCCTGAACTTAAATAAGTGGGATGCTCATGAATACAACGGGGAGGTGGGGTGCACAGCAGGCTACTCTGAACTGGAGACCATAGCAGTATGACATCATCTCTCTCTCAGCCTGCCCAGAGCCAGCACATCGGATACCCAGCTGCAGCTGCTGTCCCTAGGAAACCTCTGCTCCTTCCACATTTGTTTTGGACACAGAGCCCACGACTTGGAAAGGATTCTGCCAGAGATGGGAATCCCCCATCTGGCTAATGGCTCTCCTGCAAGTGTTTCACCTCTTGGGCCTCCTCTTGGGGACCCAACTCCTGATTTCCATCCTGAAGCAGCAGCTGCAGCTACTTCCTAGCCTCATTCCTCCATCTTAGCTTCTTTCTGTCACCTCGGGCCCAGTTTCTGGAGGTGAGAGGCCTGAAAAAGTGTCAGGAACAGATGTATCTACACAGAGCAAGGTCCTGCAGGAACAGGGAAGGGGTCCTAGCAAAATGGAAAACTCCGGTGCTTTCATTACGGGCTCATGAGGAAACATAGCTCCCTGAGTAAGGAGTACAGATCAGCAATGAGCAGGGTCTGGTGCTGATGGCTAGGCAGAGACAGACTGTGTGGACACGTAGGCCCTGAGTACCCTAAAGGCCTGTGGAAACAGCTGTGCTTCCCACCTGGCAGAGTGAGGGCTTTGGCTTCAGGCTCCAGCTGACCTAGTTTGGGTTGGTAAATCAGGCCAACAGAAGGATGGCCAAGGGTTTGCAGGGAAATGGCCGAGACCTTGCTCCCCTTTCCTCTGGCTTTCTTAGCTATATACAACTGGCGACTATGCTGGAGTCCAGGCTGATATGGGTCATGATACGAGGAGTGGTGTAGACATATCTAGGGAATCCCAGGGGTTAGCAAACTCCACTGTCATCCACTGCCACCTCTCGGGAGCCCACATCCAGCCAGACTCTTGGTAGCAGCATCACCAGGCTGTATGGAACTGGCAGAGGAACTCGTCCAGAGGAGAGCCTATCTGAGGACATCTGGAAAATGACAGTGGTATGGCATAAGCATAATTGTCATAAACTGGGCAGTAACTGTTTCCCTTTGTTCCTAATGAGAAAAATAGTGAATCCAGAGTCATTGCATTAAGACAGGCCAGGACTTGGAAAGAGCTTCTGTAGTTCTAGGCACCAGGCTCTCCAAGGCTACCCATCTTCCTATGAGTGACATTCTACCAGGATCTGCTTCAAGATGGCCATGGGACAACTCTGGAAGCATCATCCTTAACATGGGTCACCTCTGAATGGACTAAATTGAGAGGGTTCTGTTATACTATATTGTCAGGATCGTGTTCATCTGTCAACAGTCAGAGGGTAAATGTTACATAGACAGAAAGGCATGCTGGGAAGGTAGCCACAAAATGCTAGGACAGATGTTCTCGGCTGCACCACTGAGCCTTTACACCCATGGCTTGCTTCACCCCCCCCCCCACCTCGCCTCTATGTATGCGTGTGAGGGGAGGGGGTGGTCAGGCTCCAAGACAGCTTAGTGTGCTTCTGCTGCAGCCCAACAACTGTTATTGGTGCCGAAAAAAATGCTAGCAATTGCTTCTCAACATCTTCTCAGGAGGAGCCGTTGGGCAGGTTGCTCAAGAGTAGCTAAAGTTCTGAGCAAGTGAGGTTCATGAGTGTGTAAGCCAAGGCACTTCAGAAGCCACACTGGACACTCCAGGGCTGGTTCAGTAAGGCCTGGTCACCACATGCTCCTGTCTTCTCCTCTGGGACCTGCAAATGTTCATGTTCCTGAAGCACATGTGACTGCTTCTGCTCCAGGTCTTTGTCCTGGAGTACCCGTATGATCTCACCAAGGCCAAAGGCTTCTTAGGATGGGGAGTAGGTTCCCACTTAAACAGTTGTGGGCTCTGATCTTCCCCTTACCTACTGGACTCCGTGTGCTGGCAAGAGAAGTCCAGCCTGAAGAGCTCCCCTCCTGGCATAGGAGTTGGAAAGGCTACAAGCACTGACTTGACCATATTGCCACTGCCAGTGACAATGTTCTGGATGGCCCACATGTGGAGATGTCTGCCAGAGAGCTCAGTCCTTGGCCAGAGTTCCTCTGTTGAAGCTCAGAGGAGCCTGTAAAGAGCTGAAGGCAGAGCTGGGCCACCTCAGATTCCTCATTTACAGCTATTACTCATGCCCTCAGTGTGTGACATGGGTACGGCTGGTACACAGAAGAACATCCACAGATGACTGGATTGGCCCGTGCCAGGCACTACTACCCCAGATCTGCCAGAAGAAGCCTTCATGAGCTTGGAATTATAAAAGATGATAGAACACCAGTCAGTCTCAAAGGGAGACTATGATGCTCTTTAGTATAAGACTCATGCTAAAGTCTGAAGAGAAGCTTCATTGAGAGCGAGATAGGCTGTGTGGTGGCCTGTGCTTGATCCTTGAACACATGTGCATCTCTAAGAGGCTGAAGTCAGCCTGGTCTACATAGTGACCTCTCAGCCAGCCAAGGATCTTGTCTCAAAACAAACCAATGAAGAGTGGAAAGGGGAGGGAGATGAGAGGGAGAGGGGGAGGGGGAGGGGGGAGGGGGAGAGGGAGAGAAGACCAGAAGCTGAACCAAATCCCAGTTGGTCTCCTTGAAGAGTCTCGGACCAACCCTTAGAAGAAAGGAAATGTCTAAATTCTTACCACTTTTTAGGGATGGCAGGGATTTTTACATTCTGTGATTTAGTTCAGCATAGTATATAACATGGAACATGAAAGAGCCCACTGCTGGTTAGGATCATGAACTGAGGGTGGCCGCTATGCCATGGCACCAACAGCTTCTTAATTCTGCCCCAGAGACAAGTGTGGAAAGACAGGGCTGATTTATTTAAGCTTAAATGTGAAATCAGGCTTAAATGTGAAATCATTTTTTTAGTGCTAGGAAGTGGGTTTAGGTGGATCTGTTCTAGAATCACGGTGGTTCCATCAGAGCAGAGCCACATCTTTCACAAGGCACATCCTACAGAGGACTCTAGGGCTTTATGTCCCAACACAGATCGTTGTCACACTCAAGGTAACTGGAAGAACTAGGTGTCTCCAGTGGAGTTGGTAATGGGGGAGAGAGTAAGAATGCAGAAAGGTCAGTAACCTCTTGGTACAAGACAGCCCTTTCAAAAACTTACTGCATAATTTTTAAAAATTATATAATTTGGAAACTTGAAAATTGGGTCATTCTGGATACTTTTTGATGATATAGTGGGTGGGTTGAGTATCTCTTACACTGAAAACCTGGACAAAGTACAGAATTAATTTTCTAAAGTGCATTAAAGATTTAGGAAAAAGGAAGAGACTTTTTAATCCTTGAAACGCAAGCCAAGAACTGTTAGCATAAGCAAGTTTGCCAGGAGAGGTGAACTTGAATTTGTGAATTTCATGACTTCCTAACGGACGATGGGCAGAAGTCTTAGCCCATGAATGGCCCAGATTTCTACAGGAGTCCTCGACTGTGCCAAACTTGACTTACAGGCTAGACTGGAAATAAATCTGCCTCTCCCAATCAGGAGCAAAGAAACACAGTTTCTCTGGACTTCAGTACAGAGGAGAAAGGCAATGGGGATTGTGAACAGAAGCCCAGTCTCCATGCAGAATCTAGCTTAAGCTGACAGACCATAGACAGGCAACGAACTCAGTGAGTCTCCATGCTGGATCTAGCCTCAGCTCACAGGATCAGGGTGACCTAAAACCATCAGGCTGGCAATCGAATATCTAATGATGCTCTTGGATACACAGAAAATGAAAGACAACTCCTCATTTTGTGCTGGAGTTGGCACTAGCTCTGCAAGAACCTTCCCAGCAAGCAACACTGTATACATTCTTTTCTGTTTGTTTTAAAGACTGGTTTCACTATAGTAGCTCAGGCTAGCCTTGAATTTATGGTCCTCCTGCCTCCGTTTTCTGAATTCTGGGATTATAGGTATAAACCACCATATGTAGCTTGTTCCTATTGTATGTTTGATGTATATAATTGTGGGGATATGTCTCAAATTTAATAAAAACCACAGTCAAATTTCACCCAGCTGTCTTCCAGCTTTCTCAGCCCCGCTCCTCCTGACTTCTGCCTCTCTGTCTTTCTATGCCTTCCTTAAATACCTTCTTCGCTCAGTTGTTTCACATCCAGGTTAAGATTAAAGGCGTGACACCACCACTGCCTGCCTGGGAACCTAGAACTCCCTCTGTAGACTAAGATGACCTCAAACTCAGATTTTCTGGGATTAAGGGCATAGGTCACCACTCCCAGATAGTCCCTGTGCCTGGGATTAAAGGTGTGAGTCTGATCCTCCTATACTGACTGTGGGCATTAAATGTGAAACAGATCTCCACATACAATAGTCCTTTAAATGGTCATTGTGCTCTAAATATGCAGAAAAATTTTACATCATTTTACGGACCATGAAAGGATCTGTCACATTAGATTATGCAAAATGTACAGACAATTTATCCCACTGTAATGGTCTTATTTCGTAGCATATCCAGAATCCTACAAGGTCCATCACAATGGCAACCCTGTAACACATGCCCCCATAATTCTACCCTCAACATCTCCTGGCTCCCATTTTCCTTCCTTGCACATATGGCTACTGGTCCTGACAGTAAGCTTTCAGGAAGCCCCTCTATTGTGGTTTGAATGTGAAATGTCCCCCATGAGCTCATGAGTCTGAACATTTGGTCCCCAACTGGTGGTGCTGTTTCGGATGGTCATAGGACCTTTAGGAGGTGGATCTTTGCTGGGGGAGGTGAGTCACTGGGGGTGGACTTGGAGGGTTTTTTTGGGTCCCATTTCTGTTCACTCTCTGATTCCTAACTAAAAATGTAAGGCAATAATCAGACTCGGGTCATATTTACATGGCAAGCACTTTGCTGACTGAGCCATCCCAAGGGCAGAATTCTTAAGAGAGCCAGAATAGGGTAGATGATAGACAGATAGTGGATAGATAAAATGATGGGGAGATTTGAAGTGGGAGTGAGGTCACCCTATTGCAGGGCCTGAGAAGAGCCTACCAATAAATACTGAGAATTTTGTTTTGCTGTTTTGGTTTACTTAAACATTTACTAGACCTGTTGTTTCCCTCTCTCTTGGTCATGGTCCTCTTTTGTTCTCCTGGTTTCTGTGGTTATTCAGGTTATATATTCACATCCGAGGATCTGGCTCTGAGAGTTACAGCAGAGAGAGAAAATGTAACATTTGTCTTCCTGGGTCTGGGTTTCCTTACTCAATATGATATATTTTAGTTTCATCCATTTATCTGCAAGTTTTATGATTTTATTTTTCTTTATGGTCAAATAGAATTCCACAGTGTATACGGACCATATTTTCATTATCCATTTGTCAGCTGAAGAGAACTTATGTTGTTTGCTTTTTCTCACTATTATGGACAGAGCAGTGAACACAGCTGGACATGCATCTGTGAGGAGGGTATTGAATCCTTTGGGCGTACACTGGATCATATAATAGCTTTATTTTTACCTTCATGAAAACCCTCCGCACTCATTTCCAGAGTGGCTGGATGGGTTTGCAACCCCACCAGCGGTCGATGACCGATCCTTTCCCCTCTAACTGTGCTGAGATGAAGCTTCCCAGCTATTTTCATTTGCATTTTCCTGATTGCTAGGGACAGTGAACATTTTTGAGACATTTCTTAGACTTCTTTTTCTTTTTGAGAAAACTCGATGTTCAGATCCATAGCCCTTGTTTTGAATTGGTTGTTTAGCTTTTGATTTTTTTTTATTTTTAGTTCTTTATATATTCTCGATAGTAAACCTGTCATACACATAGCTGGCAAAGATTCTCTCCCATTCTGTGTGTTTCCCTCTTCACTTGATTCATTGCTGCTTTAGCTTTGCAAGAGCTTTTTAGTTTTATGATGCCCACTTGTCAATTCTTGGCTTCAGTTCTGGACAGATGGGAGTCCTAATCAGAAAGTCCCTTCCTATGTGTATGAACTGTAGGGTACTGCCTATGTTTCCTTCATCAGTTTCTGTCCTTTGGGTTTCACATTTAAGTCTTTGTTGATAGCAGAAAATGCCATGCACGGTTCCAAGGAAGGGAAATAACCAATGGTCCCAGGCAGTTAAGATGCCCGTGAACAATGACCAACATGGCATGATATCCCAAGAGAGAAATATTGGCACACATATCTTGGTGGTAACCAACAGTTCTCTAGTTGAACTTATGGGCCATTCAAGAAGATGGAGGTCATGGCTGGTGTTGAAGACTTAGGCAACACCTGGGGCTAGTGATGTCATGGAGCTTAGTAAGGAACCTACAAAACCCACTTAACAAAACTAGCATAATTTCTAACTACACTAAATAATATTTATCCTTATCCTTGTGTAGGTACGATCCCATATGTTGGTTATTTAATCCACGTAGCCATACCTGAAATCATACACATTTTAGTAACATATGGGCTGAACTGATAGCATGCACATATTTAGAAATGTGTTTAACAGCAATGAAAGAAATAGAGACCTTAAATTTGAGACAGACCAAGAGATGGGAGTGTGCGGAATCATTTCTCACAAGAGCGCTTATTCTAATTAATGAGCATGAGAGGTTTTCCTGTTTTCTGGAATCTTCCTCAATTTATCTTTTCATTATCTTAATGCTTCACTGTAAAAGCCCTTACTTTTAGGTTTATTGCAGGATTTTTTTGTTGTTACTCTATTGTGAATGATGTTATTTCCCCAGTCTCCTTCTCAATCCATTTGTTATTGTAGGAGGGCTGCTGATTTCTGGGCGTTCATTTTGTATCTTGCCACTTTGCTGAAAGTGTTTGTCGGTATTGCTAAGGGTTTTTGGTGGAGCATTTTGTGTCTTTTACGTGCAGAATCATATCGTCAGCCGCTAGTGGCGGGCTGATCACTTTCCTCATCTGCACTGCCTCTATTTCCTTCTCTTGCTTGGTTGCTCTAGCTAAGACTTCGAGGACCATATTGATAGGAGTGGAGAGAGCGAGCAGCCCTGCTCCTGATCTTAGTAAAATGCTTTGAGTTTTATCCAGTTATCGTGATATTGGCTACAGGTTTGTATGTGTTGGATTTTAATGTTCTGGTGTGTTTCCTCCATCCTATCTATGACTTTTATCATGGAGGCATGTTGGATTTTGTGACAGGCCTTTTCTGAATAATGAAATGACCATGTAACTTCTATATTTGAGTCTATTAATGGGATGAATTAAGTTTAATAGTATATGTGTGTTGAACAACACCTGAATTTCTAGAGTGATAGTAAGTTGGTCTAATCTTTTTAATAATTCTGGATTCAGTTTGTCTATATTTTATTGGGAGTTTTTATATCTATGTACATCAGGGAGTCTGGCCTGTAATTTTGTTCTTGCTGTATATTTGGTTTTTATTTCAAGATGATACCAGATTCATAAGAAGAGTTTGAAAAATCTTCTTTTCTATTTTATACAAGAACCCAAGGTACTACGTGGTGCTGATTATCCCCTGGGTGAACTCTGCAATGAAGCTGTCTGGTCCTGGGTTTATTTTTAATAGAAAGGCTTTTTATTATTGCCTCAATTGTTGCTGGCTATGGATGTTTTAAGCTATTGATTTCATTCTGGTTTAGTTTTTGTTATGTTGTGTGCATTAGAAATTTATTCATTTCTTTTAGATTTTCCAGCCTAATGGTATAGAAGTTTAAAAAGTATGCCCTTATGCTTTTCTGAATTTCACTGGAATCTGTTATTAGTCTCTGTTTTTTCATGTCTAATTTTATTAATTTGGGTCTTCTCTCTTTTGGCTAATTTGGCTGAAAGGTTTATCAGTCTTGTCAATTTTGTCAAAGACCTATCTCTGATTCGTTGATTCTTTGTTATTTTTAAAATGTGTCATTAATTTCAGCCCTAATTTTGATCATCTCTTCCAATCTACTATTTTGGGATATTGTTTTCCCAAGGTCTCCACATGCATCATTAAGTTATTAATTTGAGAACTCTTAGATTTTTTTTTATGTAGATAGTTAACACTGTAGATTTTCCTCTTAGAACTGTCCTCATTGTATCCCACACATTTTAATATATTGTGTTGTATGAGGACTCTGGTACGGGCTTTCCAGCCTAGCCTGGTAGCCTGGACTTTCCGGCCAACAGTCCCATAGTCCTACTGAAACACACAGACACTTGTACTAATTGTACACTGATTGACCTGGGGCCCAGGCATAAACTTGCTAGCTCTTGCTCTTAATCTAACCCATGATTCTTATCCTGTTCAGCTATGCAGCTCAATGTCTTTCTCAGAGCAGCATAGTTGTCTTCTGCTTCTTCTGCCCTCTCTGTGGCATTTCTGTTCTTCCTGTTCCCAGAGTTTTCTTAGTCTGGTAGCCCCGCCTACACTTCCTGTCTGCCTTCAGCCAATCAGAATTTTTATTAAACTAGTAGGCGGAACAATTATTTACAGTGTAACATCATAATCCCCCTACAATATTGTATTTTCACTTTCATTCAGTTCTCAGATTTTTTTCTCTCCTTGATGATTTCTTCAGTGACCCAGTTATCAGTAAATAGTACGTTATTTAGTCTCTGAGTTTGTTTACCTTCTGTAGTTTTGGGTACGTGAATCTTGTGTCATACTTGATTGAACTCATAAATTGCAGAATGCATTTTTAAAAAATTTTCACTTGCCTACTTTTTTGCAGATTACTTAGGATTTTGTTTATGTGTGTAGGTGTATGATAGTCAGAGGTCAATTTTGGGTGATGTTCCTCAAGTGACTCTCATCTTGTGTTTTTGAAATAGGCTCTGTCACTGGCCTGGGACTTACTGATTATACTATGCTGGTGGTCAGCAAGTCCAAGGGATCTGCCTGTCACCACTTCTCCACTCCTACATTAAAGGCATGAACTACCAAGCACAGTCTTTTGTGTGGGTTCTGAGGCTCAAGCATGGGTCCATAAGCTCACATGGCCGGCACTCTGTAGACTCAACTACATTTCTAGCCCTTCTTAGATTTTTATTTCCTCGTATGTGTGTGCCACGCTGCACAGTCAGAATTATTAGTACAATGTTGAATAGAAGAGGTAAGAATGGGCATCCTGATCTCCTTGATCTTAGGAAAAAGTCATCTAGTTATTTCTGATTGAATCAATGCTGAATACAATGTTAGCTATAAGAGATGGGGGGGGGGGGAGAACTCAAAAGTTGAGGAAATGTCCTCTGCTCATATACTTCTGGGAAGATTTTTTCATAAAAAGGCACTGAAATCATTTTTTATTGTCACAAAAATATACATGACCCATACTTTGATATTTTAAATATTTTAAAGTTCAGGGTCAATGACATTTGGAACATTCACTATGTCATGTGTCTATCTAGTTCCAGAACATTTCCATCACTTCACAGGGAAACCCATTTCTATTAAACTGTCATTCGCTGTATCCTTTTTCCTCTGGGAGTAGAATACAATCATGACTGAGCCCTATAGATGTTGACACTCAGGGAGGGCAAGGTCATGCCTTCAGAGGTTGACACTTGAGTAGGACCAGAGCATAGAGATGAGCAAGAACAGCGGGCAATCATCCCTCTGAAATGCCTGTTTCCTCCAAGACATCCTTCCTTTTCAGCCTATCATCCAGGGCTCCCTCTCAGACCAATGCTTCTAAATGTACCGCCCACATTAACCCTTACGCAAACCCTACTTTGTTGTACTTTGAAGGCGGCCTAAAGCACAGGCATGTTTCACTTGTGACACATTTTCCTCGGTTTCTCAATTCTGTCCCAGCCATCCTCCTCCTGCCCAGAACTCTCCAAGCCTCTTCCTGTCACAGCCCTTTGCTCCTCTGCTCCCTTGCTCTGGACATCTATTTGCAGATCTGACTTCTCACTTCTCAGCACAGAGGCTGCCCTATCAGCCAGCTGTGCTTTCATGCTGCCCCCCCCCACTTGCCAGCCCCAGTCACTGGCATTTCCTGTATTTTGCTTTATATTTTTGATAGCATGCATCCTCAGGAACTGTTCTGTATGTTTATGTGAGTACTGTTCCCCCTTGGGGCTATGGGGGCAGAATGAGTACTTGCCAGTTCTGCTCAGGCTCAGTAAAGGGCTGCTGCAAGATCCCATGGGCATGCATTATCACTTGCAATAGCACCCTGGATGCTGCTAGCTTCAGTCAGCTGCCCTGCCTGGAATAGGTGAAGATAGCTGGTTGGTGAGGCCTCTGTCCTGGGATAGTGTCCAGAGTCCAAGCTGGTCAAGCGGCTCAGAGAAGCAGGAAACTGGAGAAGCTGCTAAAGCTCCCTGCTAGTGGTCAGAGACAGATCCTTCCTCCCCTGGGAAGAACAGACCGTGTCCTTAATACAAGGATTAGCAATGTCCCAACTCCTACCTGCCCCAACCTCCTCTAGGGCTTGGGGACAAAAGCAGGTCCCTCAAGGCTTCTGTCCTGCCCCTGCACTGCTCTGTTTGTCTCCACTGCTATTCTGTAAGGCATGAAGAAAGACACTGCCATTCCAGGTTTAGGGTACTGGTGCCGACAGCCTTATAAACCCCAGCAGAGTCCTCCAGAAGTCTCTGGTTTCTTTGCCCACTGCAGCTTCCAAGGCCCAGAAGCTACTCACTAAATTTAAGAGGCATTGTTGGGAAGATTTTCTGCCCAAGGCTCTTGGCTACCTGATTCCTGCTTGCTGAGGTAAAGACTGGAGGACATAATCTGTCTCCCTTGGGGGCTGAGTGTCCCAGGGTAGGCGTTGACTAGGGGGGGATATTTTGTGTATGTTCCTTTCCATCATTGATACACTTGTCTTCACTCAGTGATCTTTTTAGAGAGATGTAAGCTTCTTGTGAGAGCTACCGTGTACATTTTTGGGAGCCAGAGCAGAGCCTAGATTATAGACCAGGGACCTTGTAAGTCTGTGTTAGAAGAGAGATGTACTGGATGGTAAAAAATACTCTGATTAGATGTAAAGATGGTAAAAGATACTTGTGATTAGTATGAAAAGGCTGATTATTACTTACAAGTTGCACATGTTACAATCTTGATGTCATGTGTATTCTTAAGAAAGGAAGAAAGTACAAAGTTTAGTGTGCCATAAAAGGCAGATCCCTGTGGACTCTTCATATGGAAGAAAAAGCAACGTGAGCTGCATGGGGAAGTCTTGCCAGCCAGCAATGGTTGGGCTACATTTTATTGTCTAGGCTATTGTTTCCGGCTGTGCATAGCTCCATGCTACCCACACCCCACGCTTTTCAGAGCCTCTTTGGCTAAGGAGAAGGTGGGGGTGGAAAAAAGCCACTTCTCATTTTCTTTAACCAGCCCAAGGAGAAACAGAGCATGGATTTCTGAGAGTCTCATAATTAAATGAATTAAAATGTTTTCCTTCATGGTGACTTTGCCAACGCCCATCCACCCCTCTTTGGCCCTGTTCCCAGAGAATGGTAGGAGCTTGGAGGTTGCAGAATGACATGTTGGCTCCAAGGGGTGAGCACGGTGCCTCCGGAGCAATTAGCTTATGCATCATCATTTTGGGGAGAGATTTATGGCTAACCCTCAGAGCATTCCAGCCCAGACCTTCTCTGCCCAGATCTTTTTGCTGGAGACGTTCCTAGAAGCGGAAGCTTGGTATTAATTCCAATCACAGCCAGATGGGAGCCCATTCATAAGATAGCTGTCCGCAGACTCCTCTCCTGTCACTCTTGCCTGACCTTGGGCCACCAATGCTGTCAAAGAAGAAAACACTGGCCTCAACTGCGGCCTTCCCGGCAAGACTAAGTGGCAACAGGGAAGACGCATACAAGAATGGGATGTGACGGCCTAATGGTTTAGCATCTCTAGTCTGGGTGTCATCTTCTGGACCCTCTTCATATTCTTATGGAACAGAGGTGATATAAAAAGGGAATGATGCCTGAGGTCTGGAGTCTTCCGGGCCCTAGAGCCACCCTTGGACTTAGTTTCTAAAGTGGCCTCACATGCTCTGGAGCTGCAGTCCATTTCTGGATGAGCCCGAAGCATGTATACGCAAGCCTCTGAAGACCAGGTAGCTGGGAAGCCAACACCCACTGTGTGAACCGCCATGGTCCCCTTCTGACCAGAGGCCATAACTCCCGGGATTCCCTGATGAGCGTGCCTGTCAGTAACCTGTGTACATCCATTAGAATGTCTGCAGATGGATGTTGCTCACAATGCCACAACCCCAAGGACTAAATATAAGCCCTAAGAAGCAATTACCCAGGTATTGATTATGGATTAGGCTAACAACATTACTAATTACATCTAAAGATGTGTATCAATGCACCAGCCTGTTAATGGCTTGCATGAGGTATTAAGGCTGCTAATTAGGACTAACAGCAGGTTTATCACCAGCTGTAATTTCTAGGTCCCTGGAGGAAGGACATAGCCCTTCCTCCCCACAGCCTGAGCTTTCCAAGGATCCAATGGCAGAGGCCTAATAGGCTGTATCCATCCACTCAACCTCAAGTTTCCTCTCCTTGTCATCTGTTTCCTTGTATGAAGGGCTGGGATTGGTGACATGGGGCTGGTTGCATGACTATAGAGTTCTTGGGAGAAAAGATGGGTCTGGAGTAGGCTTCCCTAAGAAGGTTGTGATCTGGAGATAGCAGACAAGCAGGTGTCCTGAAGTTTCTTCCAGAAAGGAGGAGCATGTTCAATAGAGGAGTAGTCTGCGTCATTTGTAGGTTATAGAAGCACAATGGATCAAGCAGCACAGTACTGGTCCGCCCACAGCGCCAAGACTAGCTCTCAGGCAAGGACCTCAGGACAGGAAGGTGGACAGCATCAGTCTTTTAGGGACCACCTCTCCCCTTCGTAGCCCTGTTCATTTGTCTCTTTGTTTATTTCTCTCAGAGACACCACTGAAAGCCTTACCTGTCTCTCCCTGGGGGGCCAGAAGCCCCTCTGCTCACTGAGGCCCCACCTGGTCAGCCATGACAGAAGGTTAAGAACCTCCTTTATGCTCTCAGACTACACACTAAGCAAACAGTGATAGTGAACATCTACTCTGGTAAGAGGTCTCATATTTCTAGTCATTTTATCAGAGTTCTATAGTTATTTGTTTGATTTTTTTAAGTCCCCGGACTTTCTATATAGTTTTGGCATTACAGGATTCTAGTTACCTATTTATGTTTAGTATCTTTTAAATTGTGCATATGTATGGGGTTGCATGTGAGAGCAGTGTCCTCCCACAGAAGCCAGAAAAGCGGCAGATCCTCTGGAGCTGTAGTTCTGGGGTGGGGTGGGGGTGGGGTGAACCACCCAGTAAGAGCATTGGAAACAGAACTTGGGTCCTCTCCAAGAGCGGTATGTGCTCTTTACCAATAAGCCATCTCTTCAGCCCCAGGATCTTTTTATTGATAGATCATTTCCTTGTGATATTTCTTTTTAATTTGCTGCATTTTAATTACATCCTGAATACATGAATATATTCTTGTCGAAAACTCGGACCTTATAGACAAAATCACCCCCCCCACATCCTTATGATGTAATTAGCATGCATGTTTAGGGTGCTCCTTACAGCTCTGTGAATTGTACAGTCACAGAGCTACAGAAGGTTATGAAGGAGCATCTCACGTATGTGTCATCCAGATGGATGTGCCATCACTTAGTGGTTTGGTTGGTGCTCATAATCTGCTATGAGTCCTACAAGGAGACAAGTGTAGGCCACATCTGCCTGCAGAGGTGCAGATGTATGTGGATGGTATGTGACAGTCAACTCTCTGTAGAGACCTCTGTCAACATGGAAAAGGGGATAGGCAGGCTCTTTCCCTATCTGCCTACTGTCCCTGGCCTCAGGCACTGCCTTTATTGAGGCTAGACTTGGAACATCCACCTCTGACCTCAGACTGGGTGCCATTGGAGTTTTGGAGGCTCCCTCTCTTCTGGGCTCCCACCAACCCTACAGAAAAAGCAGTGGAGGAGATAGATATCTAGGCATTTGACCCAATGCCTTTTTCAGTTTCTCCTCAACTAGTGACATCAGTAGATGATATCACCAGCTCCTGCAGGTGGAGGGTGTAAGAAGTTCAAATAGCTCCAAGGTGTGGGTGGTGACAGTGGCGTCAACAATGGAGACTGTGCCAGGAAACCTCACACGGAAAGCACAGAAGGGACAGACTCCATGCAGCTGTTTGAGGTTGCAACCCCTGCCTCATGATCAGGGACATTGTGTGCTCTGGTCAGGCAGCATGTGATATCGCAACAAGACAGTGACCTGGGTTTGCTTTTGTGTAAGGTGCTTACAGGTGTCCATCTGAGGTCTGGCTGGTCACCTTCATACTCCTGCAGAGAAGAACTGGATCTCAGTCTGTGGTGGTCCTGAGTGCAAAGCCTGCTGACCAAGTGAGATGCTCAGCTGCATATTCAGGCCTAGTCAGAGACTCCTGGCCTAGGATAATTTTACTTTTCCTTAAAACAAAAGATAATCACCACAGCCTTCAGGATAGCACATGAGAACTAAGGCAACTCTGCAAGAGGCATAGGACCCAGGACAGAGTAGATCACTGAAGGAAGGTAGGCAGTGATCAGGCAGGAGCAGTTCTCAGAGCATCTAGCTGACTGTGGTTATAGCTGGGCCCTCAGGGAATATCACCAAGGGAAACTGGACACTGGCATCTTCATAGTGGTCCTGATGCAGGCTCTGTCTCAGGCCCAGATCCCCGTAGAGGCAATGGCCAGGCTCACTGGAATTCTACACTCTGGGGCCACAGCCCTCACCAGCGGGCACTCCCACCTCATGAACTTGGTCTTCTTTAGCCTTTAGAAACAGAGAATTGTCAGACTGTGGAACAGGATCCGGGGTGCAGCAGTAAGTTAAAGAGCTTGGGACCAGGGGTACACCTAGGGCCAGGAGACATTGGGAACCCGTAGGTCTTTTTTATCTTCCTTGGGAGAAATAACTCAAGATTAGCATCCAATAAGTGCATGGAGGCACACATGAGAATCACGACTTCAAGGCCAACCTTGACTATGTAAGAAGCCTGATGGGCTAAAGAATGGGCTACACAGTGAGATCTTGTCTGAAAACGAACAAAATTAGCATCCAAGCAGTGAAGAGCACTCCTCTCAGACTGTAAATGGCTTGCAGCAGGTGTCAGCCATGGGAACTGAGGGGAGCTAGTGCTCAGTAAAGTGTCCAAGGATCACAGCTCCAGACTCCTGAGGATGAGATAGAGCCCCAGTGTGGGTGAGATAGAGCAGCCTGAGGGTTGCTTCCCCCATAATAAAAAGACACTGAGCAAAAGCCCAGGAAAGATATCACGGAGCCACATCCTGACTGCTGATCTTCACTGGCTTCCCAACAGCTACTGGCATGGAGCAAGCTCCGATGGCCAGCCCTGAGGACCAGCCATGCTACCCTTTCATAGTTGACCCATCTTCCAAGCCATCCTTTTACTGCCTTGACCTCCAATTTACATGTGCTGTATGGGTTGATTGACATTCCATTTCCCCTTCACATGTTGACAACTTTTCTGGATTTCTAACTTTGCTGAACCAGATAAAAGATCGTGAGATGCTCTGCAGCCTCGACTCTCTCTTGAGTGGAACTCTTACTTAGGTAGCACATTTCTTTTCCCATTGTTCTTTCTTGGACCTGCCTCTCAGCTGCAGGCAAGTTACCCTGTACCCGCTGCCATAGGCTTAGCTCTGTGTGCACTGAGCTCTCGAAAGCTTACTTCAGCCTGACCAGCTGTCCACACCATGCCCTCACAGAGGCCTGTAGCCTGACAGCCATTCATTCTCCAAATAGTTCATGTCTAGGCTCTGGGCTGTAGCTCCAGTTCTCCCCTGGCAGGGGTGCTCACTCCAAGTCTATCACTGCATTCTAACTTCTAAAGAACCAACCAAGATCAGCCCCAATCATGACAACTCCACTCCCTGAGCAAGTATGTTCAGGCTAGGGTCAGGCAGACTTAATTTCCAAACCCCCTACTTGCCCAGGGGCTGGTCTGTGTCTAAGTGATGGCAATGTCATTTCAGAGGCTTCAGAGAACATCAACTACCGTCAGGAAACACAACCATTCAGAGCCATCAGCTGCTGCTGCTCACCCTCACCATGGACACATACAGGGAGATGATCTGAAAGGGTGCACCCCAGAGCACCCCAGGTGGGGCTTCTTCAATGGACATGGAAGCAGATGGTCATCTGGACATCTACCATTGAGGATGGTAGTCTTCCAACAGAGCCACTTGCTCAGCCGGACAGACTGACGTAAGGAAGGTGGAAACACTCTGTTCCTGGCCTTGGCTGACCAGGAGAGGATTGAGAAATGTGTCTGGCACTGAGGATGCTGGAGAATGCATAAGTAGCCAGCTCACTTACTGGAAGCAAAATGATCTAATCCGCCAAGCCAGCCTGAATCTTAATGGAAGACCATGCAGCAGCAAGGGTGGGAAGGCTGGAAAGAGAGCTTTTCTGTGCCCAGGGTATAAGCTTGGCTATGGCCGAGTCCTGTGGCCATCTGCCACTTGTCCTGCCTGGGAAACAATTGTGTTTCTGGAAATGTCACTCTGTAACTCAGGAAGCTACCTTGTAGGACTAAAATTCATATGAGCAATGAGCAGGACTTTCTGTGAGCATCTGAGTGGGCCGGGCCCTCTCATGTCTGCTGTTTTCTGCCAAGAAGGTTTTAACGATCACAAATCCACTATGTATTTTGCAGAGGATATCATCTCCCTTTTCTCTTTGCCGTAGCAATAATATACATTTGTCCTAAACAAACAAACAAACAAATAAATAAATAAATAAAAAGACATAAAAACCCCTTGCTGTCCTACATACAGAACTTGCATTTGAGTGGACCTGCACCACAGTGGATTGCATAGTGCACGAGAATCACCTGAGGCTTTTCAGCATCCCAGATGCTTTCTCTTCTTTCTCCTCTCATATCCTTCATATTTATACTTACACACACACACACACACACACACACACACACACACACACAGTTTTGCAATATAGTCTAGGCGAGCGTCAAACTCACTGTCCTGCTGAGTGCTGAGATTACCAGAATATAATGTCCAACTTGCTTTCTGCATTTCCGATGAGTTATAATGTGATGCGTTTGGAGTAGCAAGATCTGCTAGGTGTTTTTGTTTTGTTTTTGATATATGTTTATAATTTTATTATAATGTGTCTCTACAAATACGTGCTTTGTATTGACCTGACTCTATTCAATTATTTGTTATGATGCCCTTCATCCACATTAAAAATATACTTCACAGCAGGCAGGGTGATGCATGCTTTTAATCTCAGAATTCAGGAGGCAGAGGCAGGTGGATTTCTGTGAGTTCAAGGCCAGCGTGGTGTAAATTAGTGAGCTGCAGGACAGTTGGGGCTACACAGAGGAACTCCGTCTCAAAAATCCTCCAATAAACTACGAACACACACACACACATACACACATGTGCACGCATGCATAAACATGCACACACACTCATGCACACACACAAACGCACACACATACATACATGCATGCACACAACACACACATATACAAATGCTCACACATGCACACACGTGCACACACGTGCACACACACACACATATGCATTTCAGGAACTGGAGAGCTGGCTCAACAGTCAAGAGCACTTGCTGCTCTTCCACAGGACCCCAATTCAGTTCCCATTACATACACCAGGTGACTTACCACCACCTGTAATTCTAGTTCCAGGGGATTTGACAGATCTATAGGCAACCGCATGCATCCCTATATATACTCATAAGTAAAAATGAAAGAAGTCTTTAAAAATTATACTTTAATAATAACTCATAGTTACCCAGAATTCCATTGGCTCTAAGTTCTACTATTTTTTAACCAACCCTTTATTATTGGACATAAGTTGTTTTCAAATTTTCCTATCATAAACAGCCCTAGCAAAACTGAACATTTTGTTGTTTACATTGTGTGTGTGTGTGTGTGTGTGTGTGTGTGTGTGTGTGTGTGTGTATGTGTATGTGTGTGTGCTGGTTCTCTCTGTACACCATGAGGCTTCCAGGTATTGAACTCAAGTCAGCAGGCTTGATAGCAAACAGACAAATCTGCCGAAATGTCTTGCCAGCCCAAAGCTAAATCTTCTTCTATATATTTAATTATTTCTTCAGAAATTTAATAAATAAAATTAAGTGTGTGTAAGATTAGGGCTTCCTATGCATATTATTAAACTTCTTTCCAAAAAAAATGTCTGCCAACTAACATAGTTGTCAACAGTGACCCAATCACTCTTGTTTAAACAATTCTCTATGGAAGTAAAATCAAATGACCTTGCCACGTCAGGAAAGGCATGCATTTTCCTAATTTATAAAAAGCATGGGATTTCACCCCTTCACTTATTACACATCCACATAAACTTCCTGTGTAGTGAGACATCACTACAGGCCCTCAAGAGAGCAAACACAAACCCACTGAAGTCCAGCAAGAAAAGAACATAGAGTATGTAAAAATGGTCTGCTGCCAGATTTTCTCCAGATACTCTTAGGTCTCCACAGAACTGGTAAATCTTTGCCACTGTGATTTATTGATGAAGAGCCTGAAGATAAATGGCAGAGTGACCTGCCTGGTAACCGGCAGGCAGTCCAGGTGGCTCCCCGCCCCTTTTCTCTTCCATTTCCACTCTACGGGGTTGGTACCCCTCTCACACAAACATATCTTCTGATGTCCTATACCCACTGAGCCCAAGGCTGCCTAAGAGAAATGAAGCACCACTGCCCAGGGGTCCAAGAGAGAAGGCTACATCAAACTGGGGAGGATGCTTAGGAGGGGTCCACAATGGCCTGAGCTGTAGTTAGCTGGGAGAAGCATGCAGCCTGTCCAGGTGTCTAAAGACCCAAGAGGCCTCTGGGTAGGATAGCCTGAGACAGACAGTCTCTGATGCACTTGGCTTCCTTGCTCTGAATGCCTGTCAGGTTGTGTGAGCCCAGAAGGGATGTGGAGGATTTTGAACACATTCTCACATGTGTAAGTGAGGAATGGGCCACCTAATTTAAGCCCCTTAAAGATGGTGAGTCTAGACCAGGACTGAACGTGGGTAGTGACGTGGGTAGTGACAAAGGGGAGTGAGAGGGTACTTGGCATGGAGGACAGCCAGAAAGAAAGGGAGAGTACAGCCATCGATTCCCTGGGCATGGAGTATGGGAAACTGGAAACGCGAGTTGGAGGTAGAAAAACAAAACTTAATCTGAGACCCTGAATCTGAACCAAGACAGTTGGTAGGAGCTTAGACATGTAGGTCTGGAAAAGTAGATGCTTCGGTCTGCTTTCCGATTATTTAACAAAATACCTAAGTTCAGGTAATTATAAAGAGTGTCTTATTTATGAATTTTTATAGTAAAGATTATAAAACTAAAACAAACAAGAACACGAGGTCAGTAAGATGGCTCAGCAGGAAAGATGCCTCTGGCCAAGCCTGGTGACCTAAACTCAATTCCAGAATAGGTGTGATGAAGAGAACTCATTCTCCCCTCCATGCATGGGCATGTGCGTACATACACACACATGCACACATGAAGACAATGAATACATTTTTTAAATGTTTTAAAGAATGCAGGTGTATATAGCTTATGATTCTGGAGACTTAAGTCCAAATCCTGAGTCTACTGCTTTATGACATGGCAGAAGGCATGGAGAGGCATGACAAAGAAAGATATAGTGTTGTGACAAAGCTGTTCCCGTGATAATCTGTTAATCCATTATCCCATGGATGGATGAATCCATTTCTAAGCACAGAGCTGCTGTAACCAGTAGCCACTCAGCATGGCTGCATTAAGGACCAGTTTCCAACACATGAATTTCTAGGGAATCATTTCAACCACAGTGTGGCTCACTTGCTTTCTGTGAGTCCCCTGTTCTCTGTCTAAGCCATCTCCTTTTTGGCTTCCCTTTGCCACTGCCCCATCCAGTTCTTGTCTGGATTCCCCGAGAGAAAACTTGGGGCGGGGAGGAAACCCCTGGAACTCAGGTATCAAAGGAAGCAGGAAGAAAGGAGTGAGCTGCATGTATGGCACTTCCCAGAATACACTTGGCCTCCAGAGAAAGAGCATAGGAAGAAGAATAGGGAGAGAAAGTGAAATACATAGCAAGGAGCCTTGGCTCCAGTTCAAGCAGGAACATTTCCTTTTAAAGGACCCATTAACGCTAAATGCAGTTTCTTTCTGACCCATGATTTCATCCCCAAGAATCTATCCTCTGAAACCACTTACACAAATGCTTGAAAATGCTTTAAAAATATTTCTGGTTTTTTTTTTATTATTATTCTAAGAAAAAAGTTAAAGACAACCCCAGAGCTTAAAGCAGCACCTGGCAAGCAATGGGTCTTTGGGAACCGTTTGTTTAATGAATGAGTGAACTCAATTTCATTAGTAGGGCTATTGACCAATTCCAGTGAGACTCCTGCTGTCATGAAAATTAAATAGACTTATTTTCAGACTCTGTAGTATATTGTCACCCGAAGAAAAAATCAACTCCCAAACGCTTAGGATACATACACACTCTTTTTTGAGTATACTCACATGTATACACATGCACAGACAGACTACACTCTTACAGTACTATACAAATATTTTGCTGGTAAAATGTTCTCAGATAAAACCTGTGAAGAGCCGGGGAAGCAGGAAAGCAGGGTTGGGGAGAGGAAAGGCAAGGCGAGAATGTAGGGGATGACTCTGCCTAGCCCCATGGAGAATGTTGGCCATAAATAACACCACAGAGATGCCCACCTAAAAGCCAAGGAACAAGGCTACTCCTGTATTATGCTCTCACTGGATAAGGGTGACCCTGCAGGTAGGTGTGTCATCCAGTCGGACATTTCTGAATAACTGCCGAGGATGATTCTCCAGAGAACGTTGCTGCTGGGGGCACCCTAGACAGAACCAGGGAATCTGCTTAACTCTTACTGTGTGCATGGGCATGCTTTTAGGTTCACAGAAAGTATCTGAAATATAACTCAAGATGCCACTAAGTAGCTGCTTCCTCTGAAAATGGAAGCTGGTTTTACAAAGGACAATGGAAGCAGGAACTTTTCTATTTTACTTAATGTATTTATGTACACTGGTTTCACTTATTTTTCGAGGCTTCCTAACTTCATTTGTAATATAAAACCAGTGAGCTGGGCCAGCAAGCATGTAAGGCTGTTAGATTCTGTAAATGAAGAAGTTGCCTGTGGGGTGGACAGTGAAGAGCCCACTGACTGGTGGCTGGAATGATCTCATCAAGGAACATGAGAGAGAAGATGGGTTGAGCTTCAGGCAAAGCAGGCAGGAGGTTCCAAATCACTCCTTGCCTCCTGACTCATTCCCAGTGTTCACTCTCCCATTCACTATATAATGATTCTCTTTCTTTCGAAATGGATTAGCAAGCTGGGAACGTTAGAGAAAGTTAGATGGCAGTTTCTTTTCAGAAGACAAAGAGTGCATCTTCTCAGAAGTGAGGATGGAGAATTGTCAGGGATTATGAGTGTGGCTCCCAGGGCATCTATTAGAGAACCCCTCACTGCACTGATCAATCACACTTTGAAGGCAAGGTTCCCAGAGAGGAAGGTGATGGTCTGCAGGCAGGCCACAGAGGAGACCTGTCCTGGGGACCTAAAAGCCCTTGCAAGCTCTTGCTCTTGCCTTGGAGCAGTGTTTCCCAGAAGCAAGCCAGGCTTGCCACATCATCCTAACCAGGCCTATGTGTATCTGGAGAAAGTTGCCCACTGAGGTAGTTGTTAAAGACAAGGTGACAGGGTTGGGGCTCCAGATGACACCAGTGTCTTCTGCTGCAATCGGGGAATTGCCATTGAGATTTCTGTCAAGGCTCCTCAGGGAAAGATGAGTTTCTGAAGGTGTTTGGTAAATTTGGGTCATCTTGTCATTTGATGATGATGACTTGCCCACAAATGGCCCTGCACAACCTGAAGACATAAGTCATGCCAAGGAAAGTGTGATGCTGGCACAAATGGGCTGTCAACGTGCTTAGCAGACCATTCTCAGTCACTCTACAGGGAAGGAGTTGCTGTCCAAGAAACCCTGAGGAGCCAAGAGGAAGCAGCCAGGTGCCTCCTTTAGTGACAAAGCATCTATGGTGATATGTTATATATTTAATAAAACCAGTCTGGAATATCAGAGAAGAGATCTACCCACAGTCAATCCAGGAGGATCAGAGAGTTGTAATTCACACCTTTAATCCCAGCACAGGGAATATCCGGAGTGGATGACCTACACCTTTAATCCCAGCAGATCTGAGTTTGAGGCCAGTTTGGTTTTCAGAGGGAGTTCTAGGCTCCCAGGCAGGCAGTGGTGGTGCATTCTGTTACTCCCAGAGGCAGAGGCAGAAGGCTATCTGTGAGTTCAAGGCCAGCCTGGTCTTCAAAGCAAGTTCCAGGACAGCCAGAACTGTTACACAAAAAACTCTGTCTCACAAAAACAAACAAATAAGCAAAGATTGGAAGAGATGGCTCTTTCCTCTGATATTCAAGACTGGTTTTATTAAATATATAATGTATCACCACAAGTATCTCCTCTAGGAAATACAGAAAACTTGGGGGAAGCAGGATTCTAAGAGAAATGAAATTCTCAACTAGTGAGTTAACACAATAAAGCAAATACGTGTGCAGTAGCTATTGAATCCTAATCTCTAAATATCTAAATGATATCCCCTTTTGTGTCAAATTCTAAAAAAGTAGGTTATATCAAACATAAGAAAAACCATATACAATAGTACAATAATTATATACAATATATACAAACAATAAATGAGTAATGTCCAGTCCATTAACAATTGACAATTCAAAGAAAATATTTCATTAGTTATCCTATTTTGATGAGTCCAAAGGATTATACTTAATTTACTTTCTTTCTAACTTGTATTACTAACTAAAAACTATTATTTTGATGTCTCTTAAATTTATACACGTTAACTTCAAAGTCACTTTTCTAAAACTGTCACTAGAAAACTCTGACTATAACTATCTCATCTTCAACTACCTCAGAGACCCGAGAAGGAAATAATATTTACCCAAATAACCAGAAAGTGCAAGATACTTCCAAAATCTAGAAATGACAGAGATGACACCTATCTGCCTGACAGCCACCCAAAGTTCCTCTATAAAATTGGGGCATCCATCTTCAGCCTACAGGCCCAGAGTCTCTTTTCATCTCAGTGAAGCAGGAAATCTGCTCTGCCCATTCTGGTATAGCTCATCAGTCGCTTCTCCTTGTGTCCTGAAGAATATCTGACAGTTTTCTCTGAAAAGCAGGAACCCGAAGGACCATCTCAGCTTGTTCTGTCAAAGTTCAGAGGTCACTTTCCTAGGGAACCTTCATGTCCAGTTTAAACAGCATACTGTCAAGCAGTCAATATAAGAACAGGTTCATGTCCAGTAGCTAACTGTTGCCACAAAGAAAGACTCCATATGGAGTTTCTTCAAAGCCCAATTTGCTCTTGAAGTAGATTGGTGCTGCCAGGAGCAGACCTGTCTCACTGTCCATAAAAGTCTAAGTTCTTAAAATATTTTAAATGCAATATTCTATGGATCTCTGAAGTGTTTGAAGAAGACCTGTTCATCTAAAATATGTTAGTTTGATCTTGAAAACATATCTAATATGACTATGTTTGAACGTTATGTCTAACAACTAACTTGCATTACTTTATATTCTAATTAGTTGGTAATAAAAACTTTCATGGACTAGCAACTTGTATTATAATGTTAGATGAACTGAATAAGTATTACTACCTTGAACAAGCATAGAGATACTTGTACAGTAACACAATTAATCTCAATATACACAATTTGTATACAATATTCAAAAATCCAATCCATTGTAAAATATTTAAAGCCAGTAAATCCTTCTAAAAAATGATTCAATAATCTATCCTTATATCCTATATATCTGTACCCCCCTTTTCTTCCTATTTTTTAACACAAATCTTGAATCTAATCATTCTTGTTTAACTTTTTTCTAACCATAACCATTAACAATTTTTAATCAATTAACATAAACAATGACAATCATCCATAACCAATTGAACAACCAAAAACAACCACCCCACCTCTTGGGAGTGTGGGCGCTGTGTTCTTAAGTTTACTTCCTGCTGACTGGGGACGATGGCATCTTTTGGGGATCCTGAGAAGAAAAGTTTTGTTAAATGTCAAGTCTTGAAATAAGTAGCTGTGTCATTTGTTGTCCAGTCTCTGCATGACAGGAAAACACACAGCTTGTCTTAAGTCCTGGCTATAATAGTCTGTGATGCTGGTTCATCTCAGTGAGCTGCCTCAAAATTTTCCTTAGTAGTTTATAGCACAAACTAATCTTTGGTTGGTGTTTGTCAGCCTAGTGGCTTTGTCAGAGTCCATGTGAAATTATCATTGTGGGGCCCCATCTTCCTTTTGGATACTTCAAGTTTGCAATTAAGCAGTGTCATGGATTACTGCAGAAAACTGATAAGAGACTAAAACCCAACAAAATGTACAGGAAACTAAATATATAACTATTTATTCAGCATAGGATTAGTAACAATAGAATAGTCCCTTATTTTTTTTTTATTCTGATATGATACAGAGATTTTGTATTTTCCTTTAACAAGTATGCTTGAGTTTAGAGAAGGAGAGAGCCACACTCCATCTCTAAAGCCAGCTTTAAATTATAATTAAACTGGGACTTCAACTTACAAAATAAATATATAGAGTTTAAGCAATGAGACTTTACCCTAAAGAGTATACTAATAGTTAAGATATTCTTTCGTTTGTAAATTTTTCTGAATAGCCTCCCTTTTGCTTTAGACATCTAGATGTCAAAGGTCTTCTACCTTCTTGAAGATGGGTATTTCCAGTTTTCTGTAAAGACAAAAACAGAAACCTGCCCCAACTCTTCGTTTTTTTCTTACAACTTAAAAATTTGTAATATGGGTGGATAAGCTATATCAATTCTTATTTTCATGAAGTTTCTCTGGTTCAAATTGAGTCTTTATTAATTTTGATGATATCTATAACTTTTATTCACCTGTGGAAACAAAAGCAAAACCCCTTCCCCAATGTAGCACATATCCTGGCTTCTATTCAGAGGTTAGTACATCTTTGAAGTAAACAGGCTGATTTAGTTCAGCTGTTTTTTCTATAGTCCAATGCCTTTCAACAGCTGTTGTTCCTTTCTCATTAGCATTGAGAAAATTCAAAGTTAATAAAGCATTATGTATTCTATCTCTGGGGGTCTTTGTTATTCCTTTCTGTTTATTTAGCATATCCTTTAGAGTTCTATTTGATCTCTCTATGACTGCTTGATTGTATGGTATTCCTGTAATATGCTTTATATTATAATAAGCAAAAAATAGTTTCATTTTACTAGAGACATATGCCGGAGCATTGTCAGTCTTAATTTGTACAGGTTTTCCCATGATGGTCATAACTTCTAGCAAATGTGTGATTGTAGAATCAGCCTTTTCTGATCTCAAAGCAGTTGCCCATTGAAATCCTGCAAACATATCTAACATATGAGGGACATATCTTAATTTCCCAAATTCTGTAAAATGAAATATATCCATCTGCCAGATTTCATTTCTATGTATACCTTTAGGATTACTTGCTGGCAATGGAGTTTGGTTATAGAAAGAAGAGGTGGGACATCTTTTTTACAATTTCTTTGGCTTGTTGCCAAGTGATAGAGAATTTTTTTTAATCCTTTGCTATTGATGTGATACTTTTAATGAATTTCTGAGGCCTCTAGTACATTTCCTATTAATAATTTCTCAATTTCATCATTACCTTGTGCTAAAGGACCTTGTACGGGATCGAATGTGTGTTATATAGAAGGGATAATTTCTAGTCCTGATTATTTCTTGTAACATAATAAATAATGAAGTTAATTCTGACTCATCATTAATAAAATCATCTGTTTAATGTGTAGAACAACTCTTTCTACATACTGAAAATCAGTAACTATGTTAAGAGGTTCAGTAAAGTCCATTAATACCATCATGATAGCATATAATTCTGACTTTTGAACAGAATTATAAGGGCTTTGAGCCACTTTACTTATATGTTCTGATTTGTAACCTGCCTTTCCTGATTTGTTTGCATTGGTATAAAATGTAGGGGCTCCAGAAATTGGTTTATCTCGCACAATATAAGGAAGAATCCAATTAGTTTTCTTTAGAAATTCAATTCTTTTGCTTTGAGGATGTTTGTTGTTAACACCTCCCAAAAAATTACCCCAGGCTCTTTGCCAAGGTTCACTTTCACCCATAATTGGTCAATTTCTTCATTAGTTAAAGGTACAACAATTTCTGCTGGGTCCATTCCTGCCAATTGACGAGGTCTTAATTTTCCTTTAAAAATAAGTTCAGAAATCTTTTCCACATATGTCTTTAACTTCTTACTTGGTTTATGTGGAAGAAATATCCATTCCAATATAACATTTTCCCTTTGCATTAAAATTCCTGTAGGAGAATGCTTAGAGGGCAAGATAACTAGAATGCAATTATGGTCACGATCCACACGATCCACATGTGCCTCTTGTAATTTCTTTTCCACCAAAGCCAGTTCTTTCTCAGCTTCAGGTGATAATTCTCTCGGACTATTTAAGTCCTTGTCACCATTTAACATTTTGAACAAATTATCCACTTTATTCATTCCAATAGTGGGTCATAAATTGGCAATGTCTCCTAGTAGTCTTTGAAAATCCTTAAGTGTCTTCAATATATCTCTCCTGATTTGTACCTTTTGGGGTCTAATTTTTGTTGGCTTATTTTGAAGCCTAAATAATTAGTGGAATCTCCTCTTTGTATTTTTTATGGAGCAATTTGTAATCCCCAGGCAGGCAAATTTTTTTTCACTTCTTCAAAAATTTTTTCTAAGGTATCAATATTTGAATTGGCCAACAAGATATCATCCATGTAATGATAAATTATAGGTTGTGGTGAAAGACCCCCGGGGGCTAGGGACCCCCGAAACGGACCTTTCTTCAGGGAGAAACCCCGGGACCCAAGGAGGACCAAGCCACAGATCAGCTGCAAACAGCATGAGGTTTATTGAATAACACAGGTACCTGCGGGCTACCGAGCCACTTGGGACAGCTGGCGCGCCCAGCCCTCTGTTCAGGGCCTTTTTATAGGGTTAGGGGAGCAAAAGCGTGCGTACAGAAGCAGAAGCGTAGTTACAAGGTTTTCATTGGCTGGTTTGAATGAAATCACCCGTTGAGGGGTGAGGGCCCCCAGGCTGCCATCTGGCCTGACCAAAGGTCCTGGTTATCACCCGCCCCCAGGCCCACTGCTTGTTCTTCCTTTGTTCCTTATCTCTTCCTGGAATTCCTTCCCTGATCTGGCTGGGCCTGATCACTTAGCCAAATAACTGCTTCCCTTACCTTTCCCCTCTGCCCAGCTGACATACACTGTGAAAGTTTTTATTACTAAGTTTTACAGGGATGCTGGTGTCCCCAGCACCAGGATATATGTTTTGAGAGCAGATTTTAAGGGCAGATGTACAGCCCACAGGGGAATCAGTTTATGGTTGGGGACTGTTTGGCATCTGGCTCCTGACCACGGCTCCTGACCACATTCCTGACCACATTCCTTTGTCTCCACCCCAGGCACCTGGTCTTAGTCCTAACTGCAGTTCTTCTTTTATCAGCGAAGCTAATCTTTACTGTCCTGTTAATATGTCTTAGGCAAGTTTTCTTACTGTCCTTGCAACGTGCTGTTGCTAGCACTACTTCTTGGGTAAGAGAAATTTGCTAAAACAAGCAAAAGGGAGGGGGCCTTACAGTGGGAATTTGTTATGTATTTGTTCTACTGGCTTTTATACAAAATACTGGCACAGAGTAGGGCTATTCAGCATTCCTTGAGGGAGGACCCTCCACTGGTATCTCTTTACAGGCTGAGAATTATTGTAAGTGGGCACTGTAAAGGTGAATTTTTCTTTGTCTTGTTCATGTAAAGGTATTGTAAAGAAACAGTCTTTTAAATCAATAACTATAATAGGCCATTCTTTAGGTAATAGAGAAGACAAAGGAATCCCAGACTATAGTGAGTCCATTTGCTGGATCACCTTGTTTATTGCCCTTAGGTCTGTTACCATTCTCCACTTTTCAGACTTCTTCTTAATAACAAATACAGGAGAATTACAAGGACTGGTTGATTACTCTATATGCTGAGCATTTAACTGCCCCTGTACCAGTTGCTCTAAGGCCTGCAATTTCTCTTTTGTTAGAGGCCATTGATAAACCCTCAATGGCTTCTCTGTTAGTCATTTTAGAGGTGGTGCTGTGGGTGTTTTTGAAAGATTAGCAGCTGTTTTGCTTTGTTTCTCTATAACCTGAATGGTCTGTGACTGTTTTTCATAATACCTTCTAATGTTTTTTCCAGAACCATATGCTAGTTTATGGCTTATTTCTGTGTTTGAAGGAATATTAATCTGTGTGTTCCATCGTAATAAATCTCATCCCCATAAATTTATAGCAATGTTATCCACATATGGCTTTGATATCCTCTCTGTCCTTCTGGTCCTATATCATCTTGCACTCTGTTTTACCTGGGATATCGACCCAATACTAAAAAACTGAACATTTACCTCCTGAAGGGGCCATGACTCTGGTGAAATTATTGATACATTCACCCCTGTGTCTGATAAGCCTTCAATAATAACATCATTTATTTGTACTTTTAATTTTGGCCTTTGTTTATTGATAGAAACTTGCCAAAATATTTGCTTTATAACTTTTCCTGAATTTTTTCTTTTTCTGTAGATTTTCAATAATTCCATGTCGTATGTCTTTTTAAAATATGTTTTAATTTTTTAAATTGTTCTAGGAAGGTGTTTCCTCCACAATGGCAGGATAAGATTGGATTGGATTTGATATGGGGACTTTTGAAAGCCCCCTTGGGGTGTTTCCTGAGGGCAGAAAGTTACCTTGTCTGTCCCTTGTTGATCTGCACTCATTAGTCCAATGCCTTCCTTTTCCACACCTTCTGCATACTCCAGAAGGGAGGGGCATTCTCTGAGGATTATTCCTAACAAAAGCACTGTTTCTGGGAATGCCTTGTTTACAATCTCTTTTTTATGTGACCTTGCCTTCCACAATTGTAACACTTAACATTTTGACTTTTTCTTATACTTCTAGAAATAACCTTTCCTACCTAGTTATCATCACTGTTATAAGATTCTAGATTAATTGTCTCATGAATCCACTCCTCCAAAGGTGCTGACTTTCCTTTTAATGGTCTAAGTATTTTTCTACATTGTGCATTAGCGTTCTGTCTGTAAAAGTTTCTTTGGGGCATTGAATTACTTTTGTGAATGATTCAGTTTTATTTCCTACTTCTACAATCTGGTCTCAGGCATTTAAAGCTGCCATGCAACATAAATCCAGAGTATGTTCATTGTATAAAGATTGCCTTTCAATATCAGCATAATCCTCCTCCCCAAGAAGTTGGTCTTGGGAGACATCTATGCCTCTGGCCCTGCTTCTTTGTCCTATTGCTTTAGCCTCCTCCTCCCTCCTCCCATTGTATAAGTGGCCCTGCCTCTAACATGGGTGTATTAATGTTGCTTGTTTTTGTCTAATTTTAGATGCCCTTGCTGAAATTGGTTCTTCATATTCCTCTGTTTGAATTTGAACATCTTTGTGTTCTCTCTCAACAGGCTTTTTAAAGACCTTTTTCTTTGCATTTATACTAATTGACTTTTAGTCTTTGTTTTTGTTGTTGTTGCTTTTTTTTTTTTTTCAGGACAAATCCACCTCTTCCAGTTTGTTTGTTTTCTTCGAACAGAGTTTTCTGTGTAACAGTCCTGGCTGTCCTGGAACTTGCTTTGAAGACCAGGCTGGCTTTGAACCCAGAGATTCTCTTGCCTCTGCTTCCCAAGTGCTGGGACTAACCGCGTGAGCCATGGCTTCTTCTGCCTACTCTGTCTTTCTATATCTGCCTTAAATACTTTCTTTGCTCAGTTAAGTAGCACCACCATTGCCTGCCTGGAAGCCTGGAACTCCTTTTGTAAACTAAGATGACCTCAAACTCAAGATTGGATTAAGGACGTAGGTCATCGCTCCTAAAATACTCCCTGTGCTGGGATTAAAGGTGTGAGTTACCACTGTGTGATCCTCCTAGACTGACTGTGGGTAGATCCCTCTGACGTCTCCAACTGTTTTTATTATATTTGAAAATATCCCTACAGATTGTGGTTAAGAACAGCAACAGCTGGGACCAGAAAATGTAATGCTGGCCACTGCGATGATGTGGTGGAGGGCATTTAGGGTGACAAGCAACCTCAGTTTAGGAGAGAAGACTGTAGGTCACACAGGCAGTCACTGCCTTTCCCAGATGGTTACAGAATGGGACAGTGAGCATTACACAGATTGGAAAGAACTAAAAAGGATTTGATGGAACCCAACTTGCCATATCCCAGCTACAGATAATTACAAATAATTATCTCCTCCCTTGCTTTTCATTAGCTTTAGAACTGTTCTGGACATTTCTCTGAGTGTACTATTGTTACACACAGCTGATATACTTCCTGTCTTCTTCCTGTTTCCCCTCTCCCCCCCCCCATCACTTTCTTTTGATTAAAAAAAAATTCTTAACTGTTCTTAAACTTTTATAGCTTTAACAATCTCTAAAAAAAATCTGTGGACGCTGTCAGCAGCCCAACATTTCCTCCCATGTGGATTTTCTTGAGCTGCTATATCAACCCACGTCTTCACTCTCACCCTCTAACCTTAGTGACCCAAATCCCTGGAGACGCCATAGTGGCCATGTTTGTCCCCCAGCACCCTCTGAAGTTAGAGTTGCTGTGATTGTTGACCTGCTGGTCTGATGGTAGAGTAGTGGGCACAGCCAGCAACTGTGTTGCTCCTACAGTCAACACAGACACCATCTCAGTGCCTGGACTGATGACTTAACTTCTGAACTACAAACTTTGACTCTCCCACAACCCGGCCTCACCAGAGCATTATACAGTGAATGGGGTGCAACTGACAAGCTAGAACCCAAGCAAATAAACAACTTCATGCATAAATCCCAGTGTTGTAAGGAACATGAAATATCAAGGCGCCATGAATTCTCCAAAACGACGGGTCCCACAGTAATATCCACCAACAAATTGGAGATCCCAAAGAACTCAGAAAAGTGATTGTAAGTATATGCAAAGAAATCAAAGAAGACGAACCCCTGAATGAATCCCACGAGAACCCAAACAGAAAGTCAATCCAAGATGAAAGAGGAATTCAACAAAGGGATGGAAATACTGAGGAAGACCCAACTAAAGCACAGGAAATGAAAAACAGCCAGGCAGGTAAAAAAGCTGTAAGGAAAAGGGGCCAGACTAGCTGACATGAAGACACTGTGGGTAAAGTATGACACATTCTCACAAGGACAAAGGTAAATATGCAGCAAATGGTACTTTCAAGATATACAGCACACCATAAAAAGACCAAATCTAAGAGTCATGGCCATAAAAAGAGACAAATTTAATTCAAAAGGCATGGGAAACAGTTTCAACAAGGTCATGGCTTTAGTTTTTGGAAAATGAAGGAAAGCGGTGCTATTCCCGGTAGAGAAGGCACCTAGGACACACCAGACAGACAGGACTGGAAAGGAACCTCCCCTCCCTCAGCCACAGCACTGATGATCTCCTAAACATACCAAGCCAAGGCAGTGCTTTGAGAGTAGCAAAAGAGAACCGTGGAGCTGTGTGTGATGACAGACCCTAGCAGCACCTGTCATCAGATACTTTAAAATAAAGGAGAGTTTGGAGGGGAGCATTTTAAACTCTAAAAGACATCTGGGCAGAGTTCTGGTAAAATTGTAGACTAGAGGCTGCCTCTGTGGATGTCAGAGAAGGAGAGAGTTAAAATTAAGAGGGGAAAAAGTAAGAATCAAGAGAATTTATCCAAAAGAGAGAAATTGAGAAAAAGGCTTTGGAAACCTACGAAAGAATACAAAACCATAAACATAAAAATGTGTAAAAGGAGAGAGAAAAGGAGTTGTGTGGATGTGGAGAATGCCATGGTGGCAGCCCTGGAAGAGGGACTCCTGCCAACAGGCCAGCCCTGCTACGCAGCACAAGGTCACATTTCTAGAGCCCTGGGTGTCAGGACTCATGTGCCTCCATGTATGGCCAAAGAGGAAATGCTCTAACACACCATCTGCTGGACCCAAATCAGAGGCAGAGCTACCTCTGGCAGGGCTTGAGTAAGCAACAGACGAGAGACACTGAGATCTGAAACTGAGTTTTCCAGTACCCACAAAACCCTACCCTGACATAAGCCAGAAAATGCTGATCTGGCCAAGACGTCACAAGGAACGATCCTCCAGCAAGAAGAGAGCTCAAGGCCTCAAAAGCAAAGGATGGCATTCAGTACCCTCCCCACACACAGCTCCATAGAAAGGATAAGACACCCCCAAATTGGGACACTCTCACTGCACATTCCTTCATCCCCATTTGTGCCCTGTGTAAGAACCACAGGCAGTACAGGGAAGAATGAGAAATGTGTTGTTTCTCACTAATTAAAGCAGTGGACCTCCACAATTGTGGAGGCAGTGGTGAGGAAGTCTGAGGCTGAGACACTGTCTGAAAAGGTATTTGGAACTCAGTGCAGTACCCTGGTGGACAGAACCTGGGAAAATACCAGGTGTGGACTCTCCCCAGCCAGAAGGAACTGACCAAGAATATAATACTTATTGCAGTTATTTTAACATACCTATTTCATTTTACTGATCATTTGTGCTTTATATATCTTATTCTTTAATTGTTTAATGGTCTGTTTCTATATGCACACATGTTTAATATTATTAAATTAAAAAATTAATGTAAAAGATTAACTTTTTTCTCTTGTAATATGCATACTTTTGCCTCTTAAATGTCCAATTGATATCTTGTAACTTGTATTAGACTGTGAAACACCCGTGTCTGTTCTTTTCCCCAAACATAATAGGTAATGTCTTCTCTACTGCTCCTCATAACTATATTATTTTTTCTTACTTCACATTTATTCCATCTTATTCTGTCTTTCATTACCCCTTTATTTCACTATTTAAATATACTACACTTTCCCTAAGCCCCCAGGGCTCCTGCCCATCAACCTTTTGGGGACACAGGCCAAGGGCACAATACCTTTCAATGTGGCTAACATTGAGACTTCTGAAAAATCCTTTTTTGTTACTGCAGGGGACTTTTTCCACGAACATAAATGCAAGCCAAGACTCATGGGAAATAAGACAAATCACCGGACTGTGAGACAGTGTCTTCTGTATATGACAGGAAAGCTGCCCCCATGAGGTCTCAGTATGGTCACTTAAACAAGACCAGGTCAGTGACAATGCCAGTCCAGTGTGGATGAGGGAAATCCCACCCTAAATGAAGAGTGAGAGAGAGAGAGAGAGAGAGAGAGAGAGAGAGAGAGAGGATCAGTAGACGATCCTCTTAACAGGTTATCCAATCCTAACTGGTTAGCCCCAAATGCATGTACATATAAGTAACACTAAATGAACTCAGCTGGTTGTATATATATGCACATATATATTTGCACACACATACATATATGTGCTGTGGGACTATGCTTTTCATTTGTAATATTTGTCATTATAAATATTGGTTTAATAAAACTCTGATTGGTCTATGGCTCAGGCTTATTACTTTCTGACTCTTATACTTCAAGTTAGTTCATTATTTCTATCCATGCTTAGCCATGTGGCTTGGAAAATTTTCTCAGAGCAGCTTTCTCATCCTACTTCCTCTATATCTTCTGCTTTTCTGCTTCCCAAAATTCTCCTAGTCTTGTTACACCTCCTCTACTTCCTGCCTAGCTACTTGACCAATCAGTGTTTTATTAAACCAATATTTGCAATGACAAATATTTACAGTGTACAAAAGCATAGTCCTGCAGCATATATGCAATAGTAACAATATTATGAGATGAGAGGGGAAATGTCAGAGAAAGATTTCAGAGTCTTATTTTTTTAATCTCCAAACACCAAGCAGAAGACTCAAAAACAGATAAGGAATTTACTTTAAGACCTGGATAAAGTAGGCTGTCCCATGGAGTGAAGCAGTTTCCAATCTATATGACACTCCCCAAATGCCCACCAAGGCTGACAGTTCCAATGCTCATGCGACCTCTGTTACCTAGACAGAGAGATCGGGCTGTTGCCAGTACTGGAGTGGCTGTGGCTTGCTTTAACTCTGCCATCTCCTTTGTATCAAGTGAGTTAAGCAAAAGCTAGATATTTTTGTATCCCTACTTTGCAGTGAATTCCAATGAATCTCTTTCCAAGTAGCCAACTAAAGAATAAAATTTAAATAATTTCTAATTACAATATTCTTCACAGACTTAGAAAAAAAAACCCACAATCCTAAAACTCCCATGGAAACAGGAAAGAACACAAACAGACAAAGCGATTCTAAGTGAAAAGCACACAGCCAGAGGCAGCCCATTACCCAGCCATAAACCACTCAGTAGACAGGAGTGATAAAAGCAGCGTGATCATGGTACAAAAACAGATGTGTAGACCAATGACACATAATGGAAGACCCAGGGATAGACCCACGCAGTCTGCATGATTTTTACAAATGTGTCAAAACATGCACTGGGAAAAAGACAGACTCTTCAATAAACGGTGGCTGCAAAACTAGATATCAACATGCAGAAGAATGAAATTATATCTGTATTTCTCACTCCGAGCAAAAATCAATTCAAAGTAGATCAAAGACCTTAATTTCCACCCAGAAAAGTTGAAACTGCTAAAGAAACACATCGTAGAAACGCTTCGGGACAGATATTGGCAACACATTTTTTTAATAGAGCCTCACAAACAGAAAACAGCCTCAAGAGTTGACAAGTGGGACTCAGGTGAAGCGGCAGATTAGATGCATCCCCACTGGTCCCTGGTGAAAGGAAATAATTACTATAATAAACAGTCAGCCCCTTTCCCAGAAGGGATGAGGCTTGTAAGTGAACTAAGCCATGGGAAGGTGGAACACTGAGAATTAGTGCTGGACGGGGCAGGGTCCCGGTCTCCCGCATCAGGACCACATGGGCCAGAGCACAGTACCCAGAGAAGAACAGAAGCTGTTCCTCAAGTACTGTCCTACTTGGTCCTATAATAAAACTCAGAGCCAGATACTGGGGTAGAGCTGGAAGGTCAGAGAGACAGAAGAACAAGCCACAGCCACCTCTCACCACTGCTGAATTTTCAGGCCAAAAGGGGTAGATCCTGTCTCCATGAATCCTTAGACTGAAGAGGGGAAATGAAGACCTGGATTCCTGTCTCCTCCCACCTTATATTCCTTTCTCTTCAGCCATATCACTTCCTAGTGCTGGGGTTAAAGGTGTGTGATCGCAAGTGCTGGCACTAAAGATGTATGTCACCACTGCCTGGCTCTGTTTCTCTTTTGGACTGGATTAATCCCCTGTATTCCAGGTTGACCTTGAACTCACAGAGATCCAGGTGGATCTCTGCCTCCTGAGTGCTAAGATTAAAAGTCTGTGCCACCACTGCCTGACCTCTATGGCTAACTCTGCACCTGGCTCTGTCTGCTGATCTTCAGGCAAACTTTATTTGATATACAATATATCATCACAAAGTGTAGCAGGCCTGTAGCATTACAAGAAGTCCAGGTGGAGGCAGAGGTTTGAAGGAAGTATTAGGAAAGATTTACAACCTCCCTCACCATACACCAGAACATCGTCGATCCTACCCATGGTACCGAATTGATCCTGTTGGAGTTATCTTAGCCCGTATCTAAGAATGTTGTCTTGCAAAATAGCACAGCTGTGCCAGCAATTTGCTACAGGATTCTCTTTATTTCTTATTTGTGTGTGTGTGTGTGTGTGTGTGTGTGTGTGTGTGTGTGTGTGTGTGTGTGTGTGTGTGTGTAAAATGTCAAGGCAAAGAGAAATCTCTAAAATGGAAGAAATAATAAAGATAACAGGAAATCACCTACAAAATAAATTTTAAAACCCATTATTAAATTCTGAAGAGTATGTGTGTGTATGTAATAGGATTAAGTAATTCTATTTTGAAGAGAAATAAAACCAAAAGATACAGAGTACGGCAAAGAGAAGAATCATGTGGTGTTGGAATTAGCTTATAGAATAGACCCTTAATTTCATGAACTCAACCAGATTCCAGACCCATTTTGAAATGCCAGGCTCAATTCAACTGAACCAAGGCTTCCTTGGAAACATAGCAGGATGCAAAGTGGGACAGGTTGAATGCATTATAATGATTGAGCTTAGGTATCAGTTTGACTGAGTTAGGGGTGCCCAGTGAGATGCCTCATATAGGGTCTGTTCCCTAGACAAAAAAAAATTCATGTCAAAATTAATACTCATTATAAGATGCTGGGTAATAGGATCAGATGGGACCTTTAGAGGGTGATCAGATCTTCCCTTGTAAGTGAATTAATCTATTTATTTAACAGATTACATGGGTTTTCTGTAAGAGTCCCTTTGACCAGAACTTGTCAGTGTTCCTGGTGTCTTTTCATGTGATATACTGCACCATTTTGGAACCCTGTCATCAAGTCCCTTGACTTTGATCAGAACCACTCAAAAGCCAGAAGAAGCTTATTTTCTTAGAGCTGGTAAAACAGTATTTCAGAGGAAGACAGTGGAGTGTCTAAAGAGTGTTGAGACTGTGAAAGACTATTTGCATATAAAATGGCCATGAGCCTATGGTGTCCAGGAAGTGGGATGTGGTAATTTGAAAAAGAAATGCTCTGGTATCTGAACATTGGGTCTACAGCTGGTGGTACTCTTTGCAGAGGTGATTTAGCCTTGCTGGAGGAAGTACATCACTGTGGGTAGGCTTTGAGAGTTCATGATCTTGCCCTACTTCAGATACTCTCTCTGCTTCCTGTGGCATTACAAATGTAGCCTGTCAGCTTCCTGCTCTCACTGTCTGCTGCCTCTCCTTCAGGGGCATCATGGACTCTCCCTCTGGAGCCATAAGCCCAAACCAAACTCTTCCATACGTTGCTTTGGCCATGTTGGTGTTGCTATTTTTAATCACAGTGATAGAAAAGTCGGTAATACACACAATTTAAAAACTGAGATTTGAATCCAGGTGTGATGGTACATGCCTTTAATTATAACACTCAGGAGGTAAAGACAGATTCCTGAGTTCACAGGCAGCCTGATCTACAGAGCAAGTTCCAGGACAGCCGGAGATGCACAGAAAAGCCAAGTCTCAAAACAAATAAACAAACCCCTCAATTCATGGCATACATCTTGAATCATTTATTGGTGTTGCGTGGCCTTTATGGTGCAAATTTCTCATGTCGACATGAAGAAACTGAGTGATGGATCAGGATGAGCACTGGCCAAAGCATTGTGGACTCACTGGGTGTTTGATTCTGGATAATTTTCAGCTATTGCACATTCCAAAATGTTTTTGCTGCTGACAAATTCTACACAATTTTAGTGGCACCTCCTACATTCAGGTATGACACTCGCAATGGGTCATGGCTCACAGTTTAAGGAGCAGGGTATAAGAAACCACTATGTTATAGTACTCTGCACATACCAAACACACATAAAGTTTTTTTTTTTTTTTTAAAAAAAAAAAAAGAAGAAGAAGAAGAAAGAAAGAATTAAGAAAGGGACCTACTACATCAAATCATTTCGAGATGATTAATAATCATTGATTCATCATCAGTGGATCTTCAAACCATTAAGTGAAGAAAATTAGGAACTAGATAACCAATATAGATTACTTATAAATCTTAAAGTGGGAAAAAGATACCTGCAGAATGGAAAAACCCCAGCAGATATTACCTTGCTGACTCAAGGTTAATAACATGTTAAGGGACGTCAGTGTCAATTGCTTCCCAAAGAATGACACAGAGTCACTTCAGCCCAAAGTGTACAACCTAAATCTAATCATGATAGAACATTAAATTCAAAAAGATGTTCTGCAGAACTGGCCTGCAATGCTCAGAACTGTCAAAAGTTGATGTGAAATTTTTATTTGTTTGCATAAGGAAATGTCCTTGTTTTAAGAGATGGTCAAATCTTTGGGAATGATTTGTTGTTTGCATTTTTTTCTCTAATGATTCAGAGAGGGAGGAAGGGAGAAAACGGGGGGGGGGGGGAAGGGGGCACAAAGGAAGGGGGAGAGAAGAGGTGAGGAGGAGGGAGGGAAAGGGGAAGGAGAGAAAGAATGCTAAGCAGAGACCTTTTAAATCTTGCTAAGCCTTTTCAGACAGGGTCTCACTTCGTAAGCCAGGCTGGCCTGGAACTCACAGAGTTCCAAGCTTAAGTACTTGGATTAAAGACATGTGCCATCGCACCCAGGCACCTTGTTAATCTGAAAGCCCAGACAGGCTTGCCAGCTCAGGGGTCACGAGCTACTCAGTGTTTGAAGGAAATGATCACATTGGCCAGAGGGCTGTGGGCTGTAAGCAAGACAAGAGGCATCTGAAATAGCTTGCTACTATGGTGCCTGCCGACAAGAGAGTATAATCTACAGATACACTTTAATTATCGGTTGACCAAAACAATGGATCCCAAACAATAGAAATTTCCCCAAGAATCACACACTAGAAGAAGAAAAACTCTGAGGCCTGATGCTGAAGAAGGAACCTGTCTTCCAGAAATAGATTCAGAGTTCTGACAAGTTGTTGGACCACCTTGTAGGCTGAAGCTAAGGCAGGTAATGGTGATCAGAAGTTAGCAGGACCATCCAGTAACTGGGACTTAGAAGCCCGTATAGATTTCAGTATCACTCAGGACCCTGAGGATGGAAACCAGGAAACCACTGAACACTATCTCTCTTCCCAGTGTGGTCACATTGAATAAATCTCCTTTTTCTGCCTTTGACTAATAATTGGGTGGCTTTGACTTCTAGGACTGGTGGCCAAACTTGGTTTCTTGGGGTGAAGATTGTGAATCCAAGATGGATAACAGTATGTTGACCCAGATGGGACAAAAGACACATTTTTGGAGTATCTGCTATTCACAGCAAACTGACTCTGTGCCGAGAGAGGAAAGACAAGGAAGAAAAAAGAAACAGGAGGCCCGCTCACTGCTGGATGCTTTATTTTTCCCTTTTCCCTTCTGCCGGCAGGAGCTGACTTTTTCTTTCTTGTTTTTCTTTTTTTTAAAACTTCTGTTTCATGAAGCACAAAACAAGTACTTGGATTTTGCCTTGGATTCTTGAGGCAGGCTAGGCCTGGGGAGTTTCTTACCCATGGATGCCGCTCAGGCTTTGCTTGGGCTCCTCAACCCTTTGATGACTGCCTGGTTGTTCTCTGATGCCCTAGCTTGACTAGTACCCCATTCGCAGGACAGGCTTTGCCAACGGGGAAGCTCTTTCATTTGGGGCCTTTGCTCTATGACAGGAAAGGATGGGGTTCCATTAAACTATCAGGTTCTATACCGCCATCGCTTACGATGAAGGGTGCTGAGCAGCAGCTCTCTGCTGTGATTTATATGACCACAAAAATACCTCCTTTTAAAATACCTCCTAGTGGGCTTTGTAATTGATTATCTTTTACAAACTCAAGACTGTGAGGAGACAAAATCAATCTCAGACCCCAGAGCACCTGAAGATACCCAAGGAAGAAACTCCTGGCCACTTTTATTTTGTATTTCTTTCTCTTAAATTCACTGTGTACTGAACATAAAGGCTGTTGGCATGCCCTTTTGAGATTGGCATGCATGGCATGTATAAATGAACATGCGTGCACTTAAGAGCTCTTTGGGCTCCGGAAGAGATAATACTTTTGCATGTTTCTCCTTCCTTCCTTCAAAAATGGAGCTAACTTAAAAAAATAAAAAGACTAAAGAAAAGCTAGATTTTAGTTGGGGTAGTTATAGATCTACGTAAGCGTTAACTAATGGCAGTATTAATGATGAGTTTCCTAGATGGCAGACAATGTGACCCTGATGCTTTCAAATGATTACAAAAACAAGAAGAAAGAAAAAAATATTACCAAATTTTAAAAAATCTATCTAAAATTATAATATTGTGACATTCAAAATTGTTTATATTAATAAATATACCTCTAAATAATATAAATTAAACTTTTGTTAGGTTATGACTATGGCTTCATGATAAATATGAGACTTTTGTTGAGGCCATGATACATACAAAATAGATTTGTCTGTCAGATTATTAAGTTAAATTTAAATTTAAATTTTACTAAGCTAAAAAGTTACAGGAAACATAATTTCTACCAGCAGAGACTCTGAAAATCTATGGTGACTTACTCTGTAATAAAAAAGGTCTGTTCCATTAGGTCTTACAAAATAATATAAACTACTGTCATATTAAACAGTGGCTGAATTAGTAAGATGTGCTTTTAATAGGTGGCAAAACTATCTTTCACCCATTTGTTGCTAGGCAAACAGGGTTTTAGCATTCATTTGTGTATAATGACACATTTGCATGATTTCTCAGCCTTGCTCTATTTAAAATATACACAGCTGGCAATGTTAAAATGGGCTAATTCTGCTATTGGTATAATTACTAAGAGATAATACATTTTGTTATAAATAATGTTACAAATCAGGTTATTTAATATCTAAATATGTTGTCAGGAATCAGGCAGTGATGGGTCGGTGGTGATGGGACCACACCTTGACTAGACTCCCCTAGTCCTGCATATCTCTGGTCGTCTTCTCAATCCCATTTCAGGGTCCTAAAGATGGAACTGAGGTCGGTCTTTGGGTGTCTGTCTCTTCATAATGTGGCCGAATAACTCTCCCACTTCTACTTTTCACTATAGATTTGTGTTTTAATTGACTTCTTGAGGCTGAGAGAGACCAAACCTGGCTTCCTGGGGTGTAGACTGTGACTCCAACTTCAGCAACATCTTAGCTAATGGATGTTGGGCCTAAGCAATGGCTCAGTGGATAAAAAGCATTTGCTGTTGCTGATAACCTGAGTTTAAAGCATGCAATTCAAGTCAAAGTTGAAGTTTCAGCAAAACTTCACTCTGTGGTCATGATGTAAGACAGACAGACAGACAGACAGACAGACAGACAGACAGATGATAGATAGATAGGCAGATAGATAATATAGAATAATACTGAAGATTGTACTTGACTAATACATCTTACATAATTAAAAAAAAAAAAAAAACCCTGCACTCCACACTTGCACTATGGCACATGTGCACACACACACACAACCACCACCATCACCAGTAATAATAACATACATTAAAAAAAATAAGGCAGTGCAGTCTGTAGCAGGACTGAATGCTCACATCTTAACAGACTTACAATCTTAGCTGAGTTTGTTAGTTGCTTTAGGTTTGGATACCTTGTTGGAATAGGTACACTAATATAGTTATGCTGTAGAACTGTTCTGAAGATTAACACTGTGATTCTTTTAAGAGTGATTGGCACATGCTAAACATATGTTGAAATGTAGCGTTTTTTTAATTTAATGGTATTAATTAATCTAAACCTTGCATTATTCCTGTTCTGGGAAGGGAACTCTCTTACACTTCTATTAGGTTTTTGATAGAATCTTCTATGTGTTTCTTGAAGAGGAAGTAGGGGGATCTGAAAGTCAAAACCGCGATGAACCAGATGCAGGGGAATGATGGCATCCATACAGGGAAGGAAAACAAACAAACAAAGCCAAGGAGCTGCAGGTGAGTGAGAAGCTGGTACCACTCACTTTTGACTGCACACGAGAGCCAGCTAAACGAGCCACATTCCAGAATAATTTTTGACTGAAGAGTGTGTTAGAGCCACAGGAAGAATGCCAAAGCTACCCAGAGTAGTGAATTCACAGAATTAAATGACTTAAGCAGGCAGAAAATTTTAGCCGTCACTCTTACAACTTGGCTTTCTCAGAGATGAAGCAGCCAAAGTTTTTGCCCGAAAAGTGACAGAGAGTTAAGGCAGGTGTGTAGCAAGACATGCATGGGGCACACAAGTGCACCATTAGCCAACAGGAAAAAAAAAATGAAAGCTCATACGCCCAACAGTGACAGAAAACATTGCATATGTAAGGTTGAAAACAACTTCATAGCAATAGAAAGCAATAAATTATAGCTATGTTTACCAATGTAGACAAACCTCAAAGCTTACATGCAGAGAAAAATAAAAAAATATGTGTAAGGAATTGGAGAAATGTCTGTAGTAGTGGGGTTTCTTGGTCCCGGGCGGCCAGAGGCCCAGACCCACAGACCTGCAGCACCAGCCCCTTAACCCACCCGCCACCGCTCAGGCCCCCAGAAATGACTCATAAGCTTATATTAACTTTATGCTATTTGGCCTATGGCTCAGGCATATTGCTAGCTAGCTCTTACATCTTAAATCAACCCATTTCTATTAATCTGTTTGCCATGTGGCCCGTGGCTCACCTGTGCTCCTTACATGTTGTTTCTTGGGCGGCTTGCTCGATCTGCCTGACTCCACCCTGCTTCTCCTACCTATGCTCTGATTTCTCTTTTTATTTCTTCTATGGTGCCTGTCATGGCCCAAAACAGCTCCTTTATTTAAAGATTGATATTCACGGCATACAGAAAGGCATTCCCACATCTGATGTCTCTGAAGTTAAGAACACTGCATACAGATAAGGCATTCCCACATCAGATGTCTCTGAAGTTAAGAACTCTAGAGGACCCAGATTTAACTCCCAGCACCCACATGGTGGCTAACACCTGTCTGTACCTCCAGTTCCAGGGGATCCAGCATCCCCTTCTGACCTCCATGAGCACTGCATGCACATGTCATACAGACATAAATGCCGGCAAAATACTTTTACACATAAAATAAAAATAAATGTGGTGGTTTGGATGAGACTGGCCCCAGAGGTTCACATATTTGAATGCTTAGTCACCAGAAAGTCAAACTGTTTGGGAAAAAGTAAAGGATTAGGAAATGTGACGCCTTGTCATTTAGAGCTGCCTTTAAAGTTTCAAAGCCTAGAGTCAGTCAATCTGTCATCTGTCTGTCTGTCTGTCTCTCTCTCTCTATCTCTCCTGCCTGTGAACCAGGATGTAAAGAATTCAACTAATGCTCTAGCCCCATACCGGTCTGCCTCCCACCATGATGACTTAACCCCCTGAAACAGTAAGCGAGGCTGGGATTAAACGCGTTCTTTTATCAGAGTTGCCTTGGTCATGCATGGTGTCTCTCCACAGCAAGAGTAACTAAATTGTCTTCACAGTAACTAAGACAATAAATAAATCTCAAAAACTGTTTTAAGAATACCTGTAGAAAGCAGGTGTGGTGTCACACATCTGTAATCCTAGCACCCAAGAGGATGAGAAAAATGAGACCAAAGGAAGTCCAAAGGAGATGAGCAAACAAGGCCACGGGTGCCATGATGAAAGTCAGGATAGTACTGTCTGGCAAGAACAAGGAAGAGAGAAGTGTATTTACCATCTTTTCTTTTTGAGTTTTTGAGGTAGGGTTTCTCTGTGTGGCCCTGGCTCTCCTGGAACTCACTCTGTAGACCAGGCTGGCCTCTGACTCAGAGACCCACCTGCCTCTGCCTCCCAAGTGCTGGGATTAAAGACACACACCACCACACCTGGCTTAAGAGGGTGTATTCCAAGCCACTGGGAAATCTGTATTCTTAAACTAGATGTGAGTATAGACATGTTCCCAGCACTGTTATTTGGACAATACCATTGTAGGGATTCTTTCATGTCCAGTTTACATTTTGTCTCATTAAATGATATATGAGGAAAATAGTTATCACAGAGCAGGGTGCTGAGTCCCATAAATGCGGACGGTATCACAGGCATGGGAGCAGAGCACATGGGCACCTCTTGTTTTCTATACCTGAGGGAGAGCAAAAGGCCTCCAAATTTAGAGGGTGAGTCACAGGTGGGAGCTTTTCTGGCAAGAAGCAATGGGGTACTGTCCTAGCAGAAGGCAGAGCACAGGCAAAGGATCAGAATCTTCTAGGTGACAGGTCAACTCCAAGCCAGCTTCACTAGCTGAGCATACATGCATGCCTATGTGTATATGTGTATTGTTGATGAAACAGCTCTCACCATAAAGAAAGAAAAAGGTGGCTTATGTTGTAGCCAAACATGGGTGTCCATGGCTCAGGAACACCGAATTAAGTTTCCCCAAATGCCATGTTCCAATGAGGCAGTGATTTTTATGGATTTTTTTTTATCATAACAGAGCAAAGCTAAAAGAAGAAAAACAGAAAATAAAAATAGGCATTCATCAGAGAAGTGGTAGATAGGGAGAGGCCCCATAGCTAGACCAGGGCACCCACCCAGTCAGCAGATTCCTGTAAAACCACTAGGGACATATGTATCTCTGGGCTGGAGACAACAGCATGGAACCCATAGTGTTCCACAGCATCATGGAAGCAACTGTAAGAAGTGACATTGGCTCGATGCTGTTCTCCGATACTGTCTTTTACCCTGGAGCAAGGAGAGAGCAGATTGGTACTGAACTCTGAAATCAAGCCATTCCTTGGAACAAATAGATAATACTGCACAACCGCATCCCTAAGCTCCAAAGCCCTTCCCCACCCACTGAGAGCAGAGACCCAGAGAATCACAGACCCACAGAGCACCTTACGGGAACTGACCTGAACGGAAACAGTGGAGTAAGAAAACCCAAGCTATGACCTGGACACAGGCAGTATGAGTCCTGGAAAATACTTACAGAGGTCAGTGAAGCATAGCTGTCGTGGGATCTCAGAACTTGAGATGCACACGAACAGGTCCATTCAGAACACTCAGAAAGTGGGAGCAGCTGGTGCCAAGTGTTTTCACGCACACACACACACACACACACACACACACACACACACACACACACACACACACACACATACCATGAGAAGGCAAGAAAACATGACTGTTAAAATCAAGATAGGCATTGCCCAGATCATACCCCTCTGTGAATGTGTGTCTTCCCCACCTTCATAGGTGACTGCAGGCCCAAGGCTAACAGATTCCACCCTTCCCCCATCACTCAGAAACCTGAGACAGCTAGACTTCAGCACATACTGTGGATCACTCCTCAAACCCACGGTGTAGAGCCTCCCTTTCCTGTGAAAGACTGCCCCCGATTTACCACCTGGGCCTGAACTCTCTTAGAACCTCTGCCATTCTTCTGTCTACCTGTCTGTCTGTCCACAGAACTAATAACTCTTCTAACAGATCTTTACCCCAAAGGACAATCTGTTTTACTATCTTCCCAAATCACAGATCTGAAGCCCTTCAATGACTACTCTGAAAATCACCACTTCGTTATTAATTGATTCCATTGAGAATGAATTGGATAAAATACCAGACACATAACTTGAAAAAATCAGAGGCAGATGTACAATCAAATCAAAGATATGAATAAACTTCTCAATAAATACAATGAGAATGTAACCAGTTAAATAAAAATAAGTAAATACATGATTTGAAAAGGAAATTAAAGAAAAAACTGAAAAAAATGAAGCTTTGGAAATAAAAAGTTTAATTAATCAAAAAAATAGTGGAAAGTTGATCAAGTAAAAGGCAGACTGTCACAACTTGGCGACAAGTGGATGAATTAAAACACTCAGATAACTATTAATGAGTATGAACAGAGCTTGAAAGATCTGTGAGACAGCCTTAAAATACCAAGCATATAAATCCTGGGCATAGAAAAAGTACAAGCTAAAAGCACAGAAAGAATGCAATTTCGGAAGTTTAGGAAAGAGATGGCTGTCCAAGTTTAGGAAGCCTTGAGAATATCAAAGAGACGGGTTCAGAAAAGAAACTACATCTTTAGTGCCATGCATGTCTGCCCATCGACATATGTAGTATCAAGTTTCTGGCCTGGCCTTTTCAGACTAGCCCCGAGGACTGGACCCACCCACAGCTCCACTGCCACTTAGCCCCAAATAATCACACAAAATCTTATATTAATTTCGTGCTGTTTGACCTATGGATCTGGCATATTGCTAGATAGCTCTTGTATCTTAACACATTAATTATAATGTGTTAATATTATTAATTAATTAATAATATTAATCTATTTCTTGCCACATGGCCCGTGGCTTACCTGAATTCCTTTTATATCCTGCTCTGTCTCTGGCAGCAGCTCACAGCGTGTCTCTCTGACTCCGCCCTCCTTCCCCTTTATCTCTGCTTGGATTTCCCACCTGCTTCTAAGATGCCTTGCCATAGGCCAAAACAGTTCTTTTGTTATCCAATAATAATTCACAGCAAACAGAAAGACATCCCACATCACTTCCCTTTTCTGTCTAATCAAAAAGAAAGGTTTCAATTTCAACATAGCAAAATTGCATATAACAAAACAGCTATCAAGAAAGAATTATAGTTGTAATATCTAGACTATTTGTATTTAGAAAAATTAAAGAAAATATTCTATCATCTACCTTATCTTTGTGAGTCCAAAGTTCCACATCTAATTTACCTTATATTATAACTAAAGAAATCTATAATTATAATTATATGATCTTCAACTACATCAAAGACCACAGAAGAATATAATATTACCTGAGTAAACAGGAAATACATTGTAAACAACTTCCAAATTATGGAAATGACAGAGACATCAGGCTACCTGGACAATCATCAGAAGTTCTTCTGTATCGTTGGGGCATCCATCTTCAGCCTACAGGCCTCTGGCATACCTTTCAGTGAAATAGGAAATTTGAAAGACTGCTCTGGGCATTCTGGCAGAGTTCATCAGTTGTTTCTCCCTGTGTCTTGCAGAAAGTCTACTAGTTTTCTCTGCAAAGCAGGAACCTAAAGGACCATCTTGGTTTGTTCAGTCAAATTTCAGAAGTCACTTTCCTATGGGTCCTGCATGTCCAGTTTATGCAGCATACTGTCAAGCAGTCAAGGCAAGAACAGCTTTTTGTTTAGTGGCCAACCTTTGCCACAAAGAAAGTTAATTCCATATGGAGTTTCTTCAGTGCCCGTCATCCTCTTGAAGTATATTGGTGCTGCCAGGAGCAGATCTGTCTCACTGTCCATAAAAGTCTAAGTTCTTAAAAATATTTTAAATGCCATATTCTGTAGATCTTTGAAGTGTTTGAAGATTACCTATTAAAATATATCTTTGTATATCTAAAAAACCTAATTAGCACGACTATAAGTTTTATTATCATTGATGACTATAAATCTTTATTTCTTAATTATACATTACAATTCTAAATGAGTCACATAAACATAATATCTTAAACAAGAATAGAAATATACATACAGTATCTCAAAATTAACCTTAAGTTTATATCAATAAATTAAAATCCATGCCAATGTAAAGAATTTTGAGATTAACAGCTGTTTGGGGGGGGGGGTTAAAGTAGATTCAGTAATCTATCTTTTTTAATTTATATCATTTCTATATCATTTCTTCCTAGAAAGAGATTGACTATGACCATTAACCATTTACAATGGAAATAAGCATCTATAAATAATATTTTGCGAATTTGGGCATAGCTTTTGATAACTACTTCCTATTGATTAGGGGAGCTGGAAATCTTATGAGGGTCCTGAGCCTGTATCATCCTAGTTGGCAGCCTTGAAGCTGATGTGGCCATCACTTTCCATCAGAGATTTTTCTCAGGGTGTTCTTCCTTGATTAAACCTTCTCTTTCTTTAACTGGAAATAAATCCACAGCCTCTCATCTTCTGTGGAAATAAAAAGAAAACCTCTTCTCCAAAGTAGAATATCATCTTACTTCAATTTTAAAGTCAACTCATTTACAAAATATATAGGTTGATTTAATCCAGCAGCATATCTAATCAAATGTATTTTAGCAGCTCTTACTACTTCCTTTGCAGTTAAAAAACTTAAAGCCAAGACAACAACATACAGCATACAGACTCTCTTTGTAATTTCCATCTTTATGTGGCTTATTATTATTATTATTTACTTTATCCTTTTGTTTTTTCTTTTCTCTCTCAAGCCTACATAGATTATATAACACACTATAAACCATTTAGAGGGTTGTCTTTTTAAAGTCTGTCTTTACAGTATATCTCTTATTTCTTATATTTTTCTGTTTCTTATTACACCTTTAATCTGCCAAGGTGAGGCTAGCACTAAAAATTTGGCTGTGGCATCTGACCCACCCAGATCCCTCTATTTATCTCAGTTTCTGATCACACCTTTAGTCTGACAAGGTGTGGCTAGAATTAAAGGCTTAGCTAGGGTGGTTGGCTGGCTCCACCCAGCTCCTAGTCTAGCTTCATAGAGAGTTTAGCTTTTTAGCAGAGGTCATGGCAGGAGTCACAATTACCACTATGGGGAATTTTAGTGTCCACACTGCCACCAAGTAGAGCACTGTTGCTCACTGCTCATGAGCTCACTTAAGCATTTGGTAACAGGACTTCTTAAAAGACTCACAAGTGTTTTTCTGCTAACACTGAGTCAAGAAACAGCTATTCCATGAACCATGCCCCTGCTTGCTACCAGCAAACAGAGCTTTCCCAAGAAAATGCTACTACTAAGAAGCCTTCTTTGACTCTGTTTCCTTTTGGCCTGTAAGAGCAGTAACTTAAATCTGTCATAAGCAGCTTGTGCTTATACAAAGTCTTCTATAAGAATTCAAAAACGAGCCTTAGTGCAGCTTAAGCTGCACTCTGAAAGCCCAACGTTTTGTAGTTCAAGCGCACACACCATCCCAGGGTGTCTCTGTACCACAACCCATGTAAGAGACACAACTCAGAGGCTGTTTCATTTGTTTCTATATTCTAGGACTTTTAAAGAACTTTCTATGGCTTTATGTGGGTGTATATGACACACGTTGGAGTGCCATTTGTTGTAAGAGGCTTCTGGTCCAGTCTTTCTGGCCTAGCCCTGAGGTTTGGACCTCTTCACAGCCCTACTGCCGCTTAACCCCAAGTAATCACACAAAGGCCTATATTAATTACACGCTGCTTTATAGGCTTATTGCTAGCTAGCTAGCTCTCTCTTCTTAACCCATTTCTATTAATCTGTCTTGCCATGTGGCTCGTGTCTTACCTGTGTTTCTTTTACATGTTGATTCTTGGGCAGCTAGATGGCATCTCTCTTAACTTGGCCCTCCTTCCCCTTTATCTATGCTCAGATTTCCCACCTACTTCTAAGATGCCTGGCCATAGACCAAAACAGTCCCTTTATTAACCAATTATATTCACAGCATACAGAAAGACATCCCATATCAACAATACTCCCTGCCATGATGATCATGGACTTTAATCATCTGCCCAAAATAAACTCTTCTATAAGTTGCCTTTTCCATGATATCTTATCAAAGCATTAGAAAAATAAGGCTGTGGTGACATATTGTGTATTTAATAAAGCTTGACTGAAAATTGGAGGGCAGAGACAAGCCATGAAGGTCAGAGAGAAGTGACTCATGACTAATCCTAGCACTCGGGAGGCAGAGATCCTCTATATCTCTGTGAGTTCAAGGTAAAACAGAGCCAGACAGTGGTGGCACACATCTTTAATCCTAGCACTAAAGTTGCATGGAGGAAAGTTGAAGGAGGAAGTGAGATAACTGGGGCGGGGAGGGGGGAGGTGGGTGTTCAGCTTCACCTATGTCCCCTTTCCACTGAAGACTTGGAAGCATTCAGTCTGAGGATTCATCGAGAGAGACCTGATAAACACTTTTTGGCTTGTGGAGTTTACTAGGTGGCTTATTCCTCTGTCTCTCTGATTTTCAAACAAGCTTTATTAAATATCAAACATAAGGCACTTTCTTTGCTCTTAACAATTTAACCATAATATGATATAAGAAGTTTCTTTTCTGATCCTGTCTGCTTGCTGAGGTATAAAGACAACTGGGAATAGACGGGGCTTTAGAAATGTCAAAATTTTCTCTCAGTGACACACCACCATCAACAGGGCCATGTCTCCTAATCCTTCCCAAATAGCTCCACCAACTGGGGACCAAGTATTCAAATATATGAACCTATAGAGGTCATTCTCATTCAGATCACTATATATAAGAATTTTGAGGTTGAAGTGGTGGCTCAGTGGTTGAGAGCACTGGATGTTCTTTCAGAGGTCCTGAGTTCAATTCCCAGCACTTATACGGCAGCTCACAATCTGGTGTCCTCTTCTGGTCTGCAGACATACATGTAGGCAAAGCACTGTATACACACACACACACACACACACACACACACACACACACACACACAAAACTTAAATAAAAAATACAAGAGAAAGAATATTGAAAGTTGAAAGAGAGAAGCCCCAAGTCCTAGGAAGGCACAGAAAAATATATTTCAAGCTCTGAAATTCCACTGCCAACTCAAATCACTGTACCCAGAAAAGCTTTTCTTTAAAATCCAAGAAGTGTGCCAACTAGTTTTATGTCAGCTTGATACAAGCTAGAGTCATGCTAAAGGAAGAACCTCAATTGAGAAAATGCCTTCGTAAGATCAAGCTGTAGGACATTTTCTTAGTTGGCAACAGATGGGGAGTCCAGCCCATATGTGTGTATACCCCTGGGCTGGTGGTAAGAAAGTAAATTGAGCAAGTCATGATGAGCAATCCAGTAAGCAGCACCCATCCATGACCTCTGCTCCTGTCTCTAGGTTCCTGCTTTAAGTTCCCATCCCAACTTCCTTCAGTGATGAATTAAGGATGTGGAATCACAAACTGAATAAACACCTTTCCTCCCAATTGTTTTTTGCCATCATGTTTCTTCATAGCAATAATAAGCAATTTCTGTCTTCAAACTAAGCCAGAAATTGGTACCAAGAGAGTAGGATGTTGCTGTGACAGACATAATAATACTGTTTTGGGAGAGGATTATTGAAGGACCTTGAAACTTTGGGCTACAAAGGCCATTTAGTGTTGAGAGCTCAGTGAGCCGCTTTTTTGTTTGGTTTTTTGTTTGGTTTTGTTTTTAGGAATTTAGAGAATAAGAGGTTGGTAGGAAAGGTTTCCTGTTTATCTGCAGCTGAAGAATTCATTGTGAATACCAAGAGATCAAAACCACCAATGTAAATCCTTTGTTTTGCTGGGTCAATGGATGATGGTCAGCAGGAACTGAAGAATCTATTCTGATTAAGAAGATGCCAGAACATTGAAGTAAGAATGTTTTTAGCGTATGTTATAAGAGACTTCAAACTTTTAAAGAAATTTGGGGATTTTACAGACTTTGGATTTTAAAAGAAACTGAATTTCTAAGTTTAAATTTTTAATTTTGAGTTTGAATTTTTAAAGACTTTTAAAATTAGGAATGTTTATACTGTAATGTGATTGATATGTGATCTTGGTGAAGAAAAGAGAGGAAAGGTTATAGTTTAACAGTCATGTGTTGCTGCGGCAAGCTGAGAAGGGGTCAGTTGTACAGATTAGTTTTATGTCAATTTTACAGAGGCTGGAGTCACCTGAAAGAGGGCAATCTCAATTGAATAAAAGGCCAAAGAGCCAAATAAACCCTTCCCTCCGAAAACTTGATTTTTTGGTGTTTCATCATAGCAATAGTAACCCAAACTAAGACAAGAAAAAAGAAAAAATTATATCCAAACTAAAGAACTCCATAACCAGTGAGCAAACAGAACAGAAGAGACTTTAAGAAGTCTAAGTACTGAGAAAAGAGATAAATATATCCATGAGATCACAGGAATGACTAAACTATTCTAGAACAGTAAATAACTAAATGGAGATTATGAAAATATCAAAATTATAGAAAGAACAAATTGAGAAAAACTAATACATATTTTTCAGTAGTAACTCTAGGCCCAGTGATATGGTTCAGCAAATGTTGGGCATTTACCACCACACCTGGGGACCTGAGTTTGACCTCTAGCAAGTAGTGAATCAACACTCACAAGTTGTCCTCTGACCTCCACGTGTATGTCCAGGCACATGTACACCAATACCATGGTATACACACACACACACACACACACACACACACACACACACACACACGCACGCACGCACGCACGCACACACACGCACACGCGCACGCACGCATGCACACAAGCATGCACACATGCACACACACACTAAAATAAAAAATTTTAAATTCTGAATGTTTACAGTCTTAATTCTCTAATCAAAAGATGCGGTCTATCTAGTTAGACTAAAAACATATTGAACCCTTTGTTGCCTATAAGAAACACACGTCACTATCAAAGACAAATGTAGCTTATGGGGAAAGGCATTCTAAGCAAATAAAACTATAAAAGAAGCAGGTGTATTAGAATAATGCAAATTAGACTTTGAACCAAAATAGATTCTTTTAGAGCTCACTTTATACTAACTAAAGGAGCAATCCATCACATAGTTAAAATTATAATGTAAATGTAATTATAAACATTTGCAATAAAGAACAGAATATCTAGCTTTATAAAACAAATACTACTGGTTATGAAGACACAAACTGACTTCAACACACTAATATTATGACTTCAATGTGCCACTCTTTCTAATAGATAAATAATCCAGACAAAAAGTAAACAAACACAAAAGTTATATGACATGGGCTTAAACAGTCATCTCCATAATTTTCTACCAAGACTGTGGAATACACAGTCTTCTCACGAGCCATGAAACAGTCTCTAAAATAGACCTTATTCCAAAACTGCTAAGCAAATCTTAGCATATATAAGAAACAATAATATAAACATATATAAATATATAATTTCTTATAGTTGATCATAATGGCTAAAATTAGAAATTAACAGCAAACTGGAAAAGTGTATAAACTCATAAAGACAGCACAACATTCTGTTGAAAACTTCTAAGTTTTAACTTTTAAGTTCTCATAACTGAATAATGAAAATACAGCTTGTAAGAACCTGTGAGATAGAACAAAAGCTATTCTAAGGTAGAATATTAACAATAAATGTTTTCATTCAAAAAATGAGAGAAACCCAAACCTTGCCAGAAGCCACAGGCATTGGCTTTCTTGATGAATTCACTTAGTCTTCACTATCTGCTGTTTTCCCCCAACAGGGAACAACAAAAGTCCACACTCCAAAGTGTTCTTGGTGTTCCCTCACTCTCCCACCAGACATACCACCTCTGCACAGTGACTCAGACCAGAAAAGAGTCTTTTTGGTAGCCCCTCTCTGAACCTGTGCCAGCCCTGATCAATGAGGATTTTTGGTAGGTCCCGATTACCCTAATACCCGCCCTCCCTGTCCCCAAGACTCGCTCAAACACTGACCCTGTACCACCCCTGCCCTAGGACCTTATCTAAGCAATCACACACTGCCACTGAAACCACAGTGGCACTAGTGTATCAGAATCACGCCAGCCTCAATAATAATAATAATAATAATAATAATAATAATAATAATAAACACTGAGCATCTAAAGAAGTGAACTACAGGCTTCTCACCTAGTCTGAAGCCAACCCAAGTCTGAGTAATATCAAAAATAGGACTAAACTTCTTCTCAAGATAGGTGGATAAGAAACTCATATCAGATACACAACCAATGGGCTAACTCCACATACCCTGGTCCCATTGCAAAAACACATAAATTAAAGACAGTTAATATGCCCCCCACCCATAATAATCCCAGTCCTACAAAAATGTTCCTCATGAAAATTACCTAAGTGAAACCTCAGGACACAGAATTCAAAAGAACAGTTATGGTCTGGGTGTGGCTGCACACATCTTTAATCCATCACTCTGGAGGCGAAGAGAGTTCCCAGGTCAACCAGGGCTACACTGTGAGACTCAGTCCTCAAACAAAATCAAATAATAGAACAATTATAAACGAGATCAAATAATTCAAAGAGTTTAAAGAGGACACAAATGCCTGATGAACTTAAAGAGGATGGGAATAAACTCCTGCTTAAAACACAAATGCTTGTACCTGGCTTTTTCTTTTAGGCCATCAACCAGCTCCCAAATCCTGGCACAGAGACTTACTATCAATTTTGAATGCTCAGCCTTAGCTTGGGCTCATTTCTGGCTAGATTTTTTTTTAACTTTAACTTAAATTAGCCTGTTTATCTTCATCTATGTTTTGCCTCGGGGCTTCTTACCTTTTCTTTCTGTAATCCTACACTGCCTAGCTGGCTGAAGGCGGCCTGTTTATTCCCTCTGCCGGCCAGCCCCGCCCATCCTTCTCCTGCTTAACTATTGGCTGTTCGGCTTTTTATTAGACCAATCAGGTGTCTTAGGCAGGCAAGGTGAAACAAATGTAACACATTTGTAAAATTTTAAACAAATGCAGCATAAACAAATGTAACACAACTTTGCACAGTTAAATATCCCATAACGGATGGCTCAATGAAATGATGACGACAACCAGGATGTAAAAAGTGAGTTAATAAAGAGAAACCATGAAGAGACGCAAAGTGAAGAGAGACGGAGAAGAAAAGTCCCATAATCCAGTTAGAAAAGCTCAGTGGATAAAGCTTCCTATCGAGTGGACCAAGTAGGAGTCAGGAAATCAGGACTTGAGGACAAAATAGAGAAACTGGCCTGCTCAACCAAAGAACATGGGGATTTAAAAAATGGATGAAAGGATATGCAGGAACCTTGGGACATCATGAAAAGACTTATCTATGAATTTAAGCCATGGGAAAAAGAGAAGAATCCCATAGACGAAATAGACTAGATCTCAATAGAACAGAAGAAGAAAATCTCCTCACTAAGAAATGGCACACCCATTCATCCACAGAACACAAAATAGAGAGCACCAGAAAATAATACACATAAAGTAATAAATAAATTAAACAATCAGTTTCTACAACCCACATCTCCTTCTATATTCTCCCTTTGGGACAAAGTCCTCCGAGGACTCTGGTCATTTAAGTTCTTGATGCAACTGTCTCGCGTGGCATAGATAGCTCTCCCTGAGAATCTTAAGGGGCTCTGGCTTATTTGGCACTGTAACCTCTGCTTACCCCCCTGGGGACACCAGCCACTCTGGTTGAGCAAGCCCCACTTCCCAGTGTTATTATGCCTTGTGTGTCTTTTCTGTGAGCAGCCGGTTGGATGGAACCAGTCACACACAGGGTGCCTCCATGCTCACCACTGGCAGCCCCAGACCAAAGCTGGCCCCGGAAAATCATGTCACTAAACTGATGCTACCACCTGCTACCCAGCCCCCACCTGTAGGCCGTAGCATAGGCTGACGGCCAGACTGAAGGCAGCTGGTAATGACTCATGTACATGTGTTTGGACTTGGTGTTGTGTCTGAGTTTCTCGCTACAAAGACGTTCTCTGTCTGGTGAAGAACCGGCCTCTCTGTGCTAAGAGGCCAGTGTCCTTTGGGTGGGCTCAGGCACGGTGGAGGGTAACTGAAAGGCTGCTCCGAATCTTCCTCCCATACTCTCATGGCCCCCAGTACCCTGGGACCCCTCCTCTTTCTTCTCAAACATCCTCATGATTTCCCATTGTCTTGGGGTCTCTCTTCACCCCAGTATTTCATGCACAGAGCCAGGGGAGGCTGCTAGCCATCCCAGTAATTCACTATTCCCTCTAGCCCCGGAAGCTTCCAGCTATCCAAAATGGAACATTCCCTCCTCTGCCTAGCTGCTCCCAGGCCCTTGTGCTTCTCTTGAGTTCCCACTCTTCTGGCCCCCATAAGGTCTCCAACCTCTGCTCAACATCCATTCTATAGTGGCCCTCTCTGGAACCTGTTTTTCTCTTTGTCTCTCGCTCACCACTTGCCCTACGCATACCGCTGTCCACCGAAGCCTCAGCCATCCACACACACACACACACACACACTCATTTTTATACATGTAGTTATACATAAATGCACACACAGAGATGTTCCCACACATCCACATGAATTGATACTCATACCCACAAACTCACACACTTTGGCAGAGCTCATGCATGCACACACGCTTACTCAGACTGTTATCAGCACCAGGAGGGAGGAAACAAGGCATCTGTTAATCTGCCGAAATCTCCTATGAGCTGCAAGACCCTCCTATCGGACTTCTCTCCCTCCTTCTGTGGCATATAATTTCTTAAATCTCTTCTCTCTGAAGAAAAAAAATTAAAGGAAGAAGAACAGGAGAAGAAGAGAGGCTAATAGAAGAAAATGAAGTTTCACATAGTCCAAGTTCCCTTGGTCTAGCCTCCTGTCCTGTCACAGCCAAACCATGTACAGAGCCCGGAACAGACACCCCGTCCTCTATCCCTGCCCCTGAGGGAGTATGCCCAGCACTGAGTGATCGACCAGAGGATTCTTTGGGCTTGATGTGTTCTATTTTTTCCAAACTTACCTGCTCTCAGGACTTCTGTTTTTTTCTCTGTATATGTGTGAGCTGTGTGTGGGGGCATATGTGTGTTCACAGAAGTGTAGGTACATGTGTGCATCTGTGGAGTTCCAGAGTTTATGTCTGGTTTTCAATTGCTCTCCATTTTATTTACTGAGGCGTGGTCCCTAACTGAATGCAGAGTTCATTGATTCTGGCTAGTCTAGCTGACCAGCTTGCTCTGGGCATCTTCTATTTCTGCTTCCTAAGTGCCTGGATTGCAGGCTTCTGTCATCCCCAGTCCCTAGTAACTGTCCCTGGTCCAGTTCCCCAGCCAGCCTCTGGTTCTCTGGCTCTCTCTCTTGCAGCCCTGGTCCCTCTGGCCTGAGCACTCCCAATAGACTCTTGACATTTGCCAACCAACGCACTGGGGCACATCAATCCTGGTGTCTGCAGCCTGGGGCCCTGTGTATTTCAGTTCTATCTAGATGCAGACTGGACCCCTCCATTCACCAAAATTCCAGACACAGTTGGTCAGCTCCCTGGGATAAAGGGGGCTCTACCTACACACCCCCTAAACTTGCCTTCTTGTCCAGACTGCATAACACAGATGTTTTTGGATAGGTTCTATAGCCATCAGCTTCCAAGGATCTTCTTCACCTCTCCTCCCCATTTCCAAGAATCTCCTTGAAACGTGCTCTTCCCTGAAGCCCCAGATCCTACCATGTTGTTCTATCAGGTGTGTGAACCTGTTTGTCATCATGTGAACACTACCTACCTGTGCTCCTGGCCTCTCTTCTTATGCCACACCTCCATCTTCTATACAGGGAAGGAACTACTCACAAAAGCCAGAATTAATCATGAGATTTTTCAATACTAAAATGAAGGTAGTCCCAATAGAGGAGAGACAAACCATGTCCCTGTGTCCCTGGTCTGTGTCCATCACTGCCTTTCCAGCATGGATAGTCCATTTTGCCCTCAAAGATGACCCACCCATTCCAAGGTTCACTTAAAGAGCCTGTTGAACCTTCCCAAATTTGCCAGGCTCTCTCTCTGCATTCATGTTCCTACCTGCTCACTACTACAGTAGGCTTGGCTTTTGCAAAGGAACTACAGACGTTACGGCTGCATTTCCTCCAGTGGATGGCTGCATATCCTACCCAGCTGTAGCTTCTGTCCCAGAAAGATATTCGCATTTCCAGTAGGCATGAAAGTTGGGCTCTCTGTGTTTCCAACTACACACTGCTTCTCTTTGGGACAGAAGAAACGTGAAAAATAGGCTCAGAAGGGGACCCATTGAATGTCTACCCACCCACAGAGCCAAGAGAGGTGAGAACAAGAGAGAAACCCTGAAGAATTAGCTCAAATCCCAGGCTTCATATGTGATGCACACACAGAAGATAACAGGTCAGCTGCTTCTCTAGAGAACACACAGCACTTGGTGAGTTCACCCTAGAATGGCAGTTAGGACCCCAGCAGGTGTGAGGGAGCGCTCTTGTCTATCTAAATGAACAATCCAAGGTGTTCATCCACGGGAACTTGTCCTCTGCCCTGCCCTTAGCTGTGCTGATGACAGGTCTGAATGGAGGCCACTGAATAAGGACCCTTCACCTCTGCAGGAAGCAAGCCCATACCATAGAATCTACGGTCAGTCCTTTAGCACCAGCCACCAACTTAGTTCACATTAGTGCTTCATGGAAGGGACTGCCTCCCACAGCCAAGCAGCACGTGTCACTGTGGAGAACAAAGGAAGGCAGAGGTGGGCTCATGGGACCTCAGAGCTGACCATGGGCTTTATGGGCAAGATGAACACACAATGTCATCCAAGTGATTGTAGAGCATGGCCAGACTCATTGGCCGAGGTCATGAATGGCTCACCAGGCCATGAGTGTGAGCAATACTCTCAACTACTGAATGCCGGCCAGACCACAAAGACACTACACATACAGAAAGAGGGAGGGCAGGCCCGTCAGAGAGAAGCTGCTGTTTTCATGTGGAGAGGAGGGGAGTAGAGCATCCCAGGAACAGGTTATGCTGGGAACAATAGAGTCCACAAATAAGAGCCCAAACCTTGTAATGAGTAGAGCGGCTGCCCTGGCTTTCATGGCCTCACAGAAGATAAAAAACAACCGAGCTCGATATGCAGTGTCTTCCCAGCTGAGCTTGCTGCCCTGTTTGCAGGGGTCTTCCAGCAGTGGCTGGCACCTCTCTAGATGTCTTCTGTCCTATGGACCTGCTGAGCCAAGGAGGTGAGGTGGGTGGAACCAATATGGTCAGGGTCTTGCCCAGGCAACCCAGCTAAGGGGAGGTTATTCTTGGGCCCCCAAGCCATAACCTTGTCGCCTTCCCTGCACATTCCATCACCTGCTATCACTAGCTGCCTCTCTGAAGGATATGCACCCAGGAAGGCCACCATGGGCTGGCCCATAGAGGACTTGGGGGTCAGTGTTTGTGGGATGAAGAAAAAGAAGGGACCCTACAGATTTCTTAGTCTATCCCAAAGACATCAAAGACTGTTTCCTTTTCATTCCTGACTGGGCAGTGTCATCAGAGCTGTACTGGTCAGTCCCCAGAGATGCTGAGCCAATAGGAACTGTGGAAATGTATTATAATTCGTATTATGGGAATCTCTCACATACTGTTAGAGGCAGAACAGTTCCCTAGCTGCCAGTCTGCAGGCTGGATATCCAGGACAGTAGGTGGTGTAGGGTCAGCACCAGTCCAGCTGATGCCATGTAAATCTCAGTCCCCAGGTAGAAGAGCCATGCTGGGACCCAAATAGGTAGGATGGGAGACAATTCCCTTCCCTATGTCCTTCTTCTCTAAGGAGACCCTCAGACTGCAGGGGTCTTGCTGAAACCCCTCACAGATACATTCAGAATACTGGTGAGCCCAAGTGTCACATGGTCCACTGGTGGTGGTAGCACAGTCAACCATCTCATGATTACACTTCATGCTTTGTCCCACCTGCATTAATTAAGCTAGCTGCTGAGGTTGGCCACGTCCATATCAGGTCCATTAAGGACTAAGAGGCCTTTACCCATGGAGGGTGAGCACGGCCCCACATATTCTCAGTTCACAGGACCCTGAGCGGACAGGCTGAGAAAGGCAAACTCACATCTAGTGGAAAATTGGGACTTAAACCCAGGATCAGTAGTCTCAAAGCTCCCAGCCGCTGGCCACAGGCTCTCCAGGGGGACTTTTCTCAGCAACCCTACAGCTCCATCGCCTTTTGACATGGACAAGCACAGTACCATGCTAGCTGTGCTCAATCTTGAGACAGACAATCCATCCCTGGGGACTCTAACATGACTGAGGGAATCCTGCAGTGAAGGGTTTGGATTTGCTTATACTATCACTTATATGGGTGAATTTGTGACAAGTCATAACATAACACAAGCATACCAAAACTGAATACCCTTGCAGCTAGTCAGTGATGGCTAGTTTACATAAGTACATCACGCCAGTACTTGGAAGACTGTAAGTGTCTAACACACACATACACACACACAGTGAGAGTGAGAGAGAGAGGGAGGGAGAGCCCACCTCGACTGCTACACAGAAGGAGGAGTCTTAGCTAGCGGACATCTGCATCCGCCTCACTTCACATTTGGAGACTGGATTTTATGGTAAGGCCAAGGAAGACGGCAGCATTAGGCCTCAATGATTTCTTAAGGACATGTCTCTAAATGATTTAATCTCTTCCTGAGACACTGCCCATGAATTGATGACCTTTGCTTTCCTCTTCCTTGTCTGATGAGCAATGGCTCTTCTGACAAGCCAGTAAATTTTTCCAATTGCTTCTGCTAAGAATTTTTTTTAAGATGATGAAGTCAAAGTGCTTTATTGCGAAGCACTCTGCACCCACCCCCTCACTTAGCTACCAGGGAGGGAAGGGCAGGCTGTTGGCGGTGATCTGGGGCTGAGTGGGGCACTGTTAAAAAATACAGGTGCATTCCAAATGGTGGCATATGCACAAATGAGGCTGGAGACAAGGAGATAGAGCTGGTCACCTTCCTAAGCTATGGGAGGCTCTGCAGGGATGGGGCTAAAACAGTGCACCTCTAGCCTCTCCTTATCCCAACACTCCTAACTGGCCATCTAAGAGGAAATCCCAGAAGGCTTTGCAGAAATCCAGGTGAGATCCAATCATCTGCCAGACAACTACAATCACCTACTGTGGATCTGCCGGCCAGGCACAGGGCAAACCCACACCTGCTAGACTCCTGCCCAGGACATCTGAGACACTCAGCTGGTATTTTGTGCAGTAGAAACCAATGACTGACTATAGCATCCAGGAGAAAAGATTAGTGACAGGGCGGGGACATCATCAGAGGGACTGTGATGGGGCAAATAAACCTATGGGGACAGCAAAGGGGGTGAAGGACAGCGGTTGGAGGGAACCCAAGGTCTTCATTGGCTGCTGAAGAGTCTTCTGTTCATGCGCTCAAAGCCACCCCTTTGTGGATTCTGCAGCTGCATAACACCCCCTGCTGGACACATTCTTCCTGTTTCTCTTGATCATCCTTGGCTGAGATGGTCATTGATTCATCCAGGAGGCACAGGCTGCTGATCTTGGCGCTACAGGACGCTGGTACCCCCAAGCTCTTTACGTTGAAAATAAATCAGTCTAAATGAGAATGATGCACAGTGCAGCATCCAAGTGTTGGCCACAAATGCCTGAGACATAACCCCATGACCGTTCCTGTCCAGGCCTGATAGCACAAGGGTGGCTTCTCAATCTGAGTGGGGATGCCAAGATGCCATGGTGAGTGTGCCCTTCTTGGCATGGCTCCATAGACAGGATCTATGTTTTCTGTGTCTCCTGGGATAAGTCATCTGGGGCAGGTGACTTCAAATGGGCTGCTGCTTCCTGAAGCCAAGCTACCCCCCAGTTACCCTGGGTTGACGGAACATAAGTGATGGGATCATTCTATGGGCCTAGTGACAGGTAAAAGGTCTCCATACAAAAAGAACAAGGGTAGTTGTTTTTTCAAATTGCCTCGGTTAAATGTTAAGCCTGGAGAGAGTAAACATCTTGATCTTCCTCCCAGGCCTGGAGTCTCCAAAGCATTCATCAGAAAGGCCAAGTGAGGCTTTAGAGGAACCCTTAAGAGGGTAGGTTGGAACAAACTAGTGGTGATGTGAACACCACATTTTATGAACATATGATCTTCACCACTTCCTCTGCCAAGTCGTCCATCACATGAGCAGCAGATGATCTGGTTGGTCACAGTCTGGAGCCACGGGTCATCAATGGGCATCTCTTGTCTTTGTTGTACTCATAGGAGCCCACAGAGAAACATCAGGTAGTATAGGGAATAAAGAGATAAGGCTTTGCTGTCCAGCCCCAGTAGAGAAATGAACACTCTAGGCAGATGCCATAGAGTCCACATTCAGCCGCTAGGATGGAGATGGGGAAGCATCATCTATCTCCAAGATCCCTCTGCAGTCTAGTGTGTGCCCTGTGATACTTACTGCCAGTTCTCTCTGTCCTACACCCTGCCTGAAGGAGATGCTTTAAGGCCCAACTTGCATCCCTTTTGCTGGGAAAACTTAGACTCACACTCTGGCAGTGGTCCAAACTGCTCCCTTGCCCTGCTGTACTGTCCATCTGTCATTTCTAAGGTCAGCAGACTGGGTCAATGGGTCAACATTCATCCCCTGGAATGTCCTCCTTCCTCCACTAGCTCCCACCTGCTTTACCTGCCTGCTTTACAATGCCCTGGAAAATCCTGGGAAGAAATCCTGGGAATTAACACAACCCTCAGAGTCTGGGTATGGCTCATTATCCTAATTGAGAAAATTTCTGGCCATTTCCCAAATTTCTTTTCTTAAAATGTTCCATTAAGGACCTAACCTTAGTAGAAAATGACCACTTTCTGGAAAATTCTCCAATGTACTGATTCTTGTTCAGTGTTTTGTTTGTTTGTTTGTTTGTTTGTTTGTTTGTTTGTTTTCCCCCCTAAACTGATGAATCTCAAACATTCCAAATAAAACCGGAGCCAAAGAGAGGTGGACAGACAAGCAAGGCTGGTGGAAGCAGCCTGGGCTCCTCCCATCTTGTATCCAGCTGGTCCCTGGAGGCACTGGGCCCTTCCTGTCCAGAGAAAAGCTGTGAACACGGAGAAGCGTGCATGCCCTGGGAGTTGGCCAGGCTGCCAGCAAAGCAGCTGAAGTCTTGAGAAAACTTCCTGATTGCATTAACAAGGTCGCTCCACCAGGACCTAATCAAATCCCCCTGGAGAAGGCAGCTTCTGGAAAGGCTGCTGCTGCTCACACATGGCAGAACCAGGGCCACCAGGGCCAGATGAAGCAGGAGGCCTCTGTCCTGGGATCCTTACTGCCTCACCTGGGCTGAAGGGGCACAGAAGCCAGGAGGCAGTGCTGGTTTGCTGGCTCAGGACCTTCTCCTTCCAGAGGGAACGCGGAGATACTTGGTAAGCCCGGTCCCCAGTGAGCATGTCATAGACTCTGCTTTGAAAAGCCATGGGGCTACAGAGAGGCAGGATCTGAGACTGCCCTGCAGCAGCTCCTGCCCAGACATACTCATCCTGTTTAGGAAGAGCACTGTGTAGCACAGCAATTCTCAGTCTATGGGTTGCAACCCCCCACATGGGTCAAATATCGGATATCCTGCAATCAGATATTTATATTACAATTCATAATAGTAGCCAAATTACACTTATGAAGTAGCATAAATAATATTGTTGGTTTCACCACAACATGAGGAACTGTACTTAAAGGGCGAAGCATTGGGAAGGTTGAGAACCACTGAGCTAGAGCCTTGTCTTAGACTCAGGCCATCTAGACCTCCCCCACCTGAAGGGAGGCTGTGGGAACCCTGAGACATCCAGTTTGCTTCCCTCTGGCTCAGTTTCTTTAGCTGTGAAACAAGAAGAATATGTTGAGGTTCAAAATAAAGAGCATGTCAATCATACCTTGTCGAGTACAAAAAAAAAGCTGGAGATGGTAGGTGCCTGACTCTCTTAGCACAGAAGGGAAGCTCCAATCTACTTTTCCCCTTTGCAGTTCCAGAATACTAGAAAAACATCTACAAACCACACACACACACACACACACACACACACACACACACACACACATCCACTGTAAAGAAAAGGGCATTGGTGACAGTGTGACACAAGGATGCAGACATGGCAGATGGGTTGCCCTCTTATGCTCACAAGGTCAGTTTGTTGTGGCCCCCAGCAGACTCCCTCAGCTGGGCCTGAGCTGGGTCCCTAGCTTTGCAAGTTCATGCTGTTCTCCACTGGGTCCTCCTGCCTCCTGGTCTGGGACTCCTGGAATCCTTCACCGGCTGGAAGCTCCTCATTACCTTGAAGGTCTGAACATATTTCTCTTCCCCAGACCACTCTGTTGGGTGGCCCTTTTGTGTTCATGGCAGGGTTCCAGTTGCTGCTTCACCTAAGCAGCTCCCTTTCCTGTTTCAGGAATTCACTTCAGCCTCCTTGGAACAGGGATAAGGGAGCCCTCCCAAACTCCTGCATGTGCTACTGGGTCCTGAGACCCTAAGTCAGCAGTTCACCCTTCTGTGTCTACTTCCCTAACCCTGCTTCCTGTGATTGGTCCAAACTAACTACTTTTAAAAATGTGCTGAGAATTGAATCCAGGGCCTGACATATTCCTAGCAAGTGCTGTACCACTGAGCTACGAACTTCATTATTTATTTATATTGCTTAAAATTTTAATCTACCTGGGGTTTATTTTAAGGCATAGCACAGAGGTGGTGCAATCTGAGGCTTTGGGTCTCTTCAGGGGAGCCCCAGAGCTAGTCCCAGCATGGGTTGTTGAAACTAGTGTTTCCTGTCTTGGGGATCCCTTGGACCAGAACATGACCATGTATCTGTTAATCCTGCCCCCCATTCCAGGGCTCAGTCCTACAGTGGCCTCTTCCCAAAGGAAGGCCCTCCACCCAGCTCAGCTGCCCTCTCTAAGCCTAGGCCTTATCTGTGCCTCTCTCCCCTCCCCAAAGCCTGGGATGAAGCCCTCGCACCCCAGCCTTACACCCCAAACACGATCCTTAGGTCACCCAGGACACCTCTCTGCTTGGCAACCAGTGTATGTTTCCTTGTAACTATGCATTTCCTCTCAACTCTTCCTCCCTCCCCGCATCAGTTCACACCTTAAGAGAATTCTACAGCAGTAATAAGACATCACGACCAAAAGCAGCCTGGGGAGGGAAGGGTTATTTCACTAATACTTCCCGCCATAGTCCATCATAGAAGTCAGGGCAGGAACCTGGAAGCAGGAACTGAAGCAGAGGCCACGGAGGGACATAGCTTTCTCCTTAGGACTTTCCTTCTCACCCTGCTTTCCTGAGCCTACAGGACCAGGCTCGTGGGCAAACCGTCCCCAGAGAGCTGGGCTAACCCATATCAACTGTTAATCAAGAAAATGCACCAGTCTGGTCTACAGGCAGCTCTTGGGGGGTATTTTCTCAACTGAGCATCTCTCTTCCAAATGACTGACACAAACTAACCAGGACACTCACACTCTGATGATACACATGCCAGACACACACACACATACACACACCAGGATATTCACACTCTGATACACACATACACATACACTAACCAGGACACTCACACTCTGATACACATGCCAGACACACACACACATACACACACCAGGATACTCACACTCTGATACACACACACACATACACTAACCAGGACACTCACACTCTGATACACATGCCAGACACACACACACAAACCAGGACACTTACACTCTGATACACACACACACATACACACACACATACACACACGCGCACACACACATACACACACACTCACAAACCAGGACACTTACACTCTCACTCTGATACACACACACACACACATACACACACACATATACACGTGCACACACACTTTTACAGGTGTAGGCACACATTATATCCATGCATACTTACATTGATGCTAAAAATTGATTTTATATAAAAGAAATAATAAGACTCAAAGATGCCAAAGTCACATAGCTACTGGCTGACAAAATTAAACTCTTCTGTACTTTTAGCTCAACAGTGGATGTTTTAAGAGATACCCGCTTTCTTTCCTAGTCAGCAACAAACATCAGTGAAACCTGCAAAGTTCCAGATAAAATGAGCAAACTCACGGTGTGCAGTCAGCCCTAGGAATATAGAAGCACTAATGATCCTAAGTGCTCTGACTTGCAATTATTCTCCTGGTCAGTGCTCACTGTATGCGCGGGTCAGCCTCCAGGCTGGCCGCAACCATCAGCCTTCAGTCTGAGGGAGCATCTGAGGCTGAAGCCTTCCCCTCCCCCAGGCTGGTCTTCCTCTTACAGCACTTGCCTATGCAGCCACCTTGTGGCCGCTGATGTAAATCCCGACGAAGAGGCCCTGATGGGGATTCCCCACAAAGTAGCATGGGGCCTCTCTGGAACACAACAGCTGATGCAGGGATGGGGACTCAGCCCTTAATCCTGTAGGTTCTAGGGGGGGAAAGGCCTCTGAGTGCACTAACCACGTGTGATAACGTGTTTACAGTGTACACATACAACGCAGCCTCCCTGGGCACAGACATGCACACTTGCATGCAGCTGTACACACTTCACCCCTTCCCTCCCACTCACCCCAGTGAGGTACAGTGGCTCAAGAGGGGAATGGATGTTGCTTCCAATCACAAAGGCAAACCAGAGCCACAGCTTATCCTTGGTTCACTTTATTTTATAGATAGGGAAACCGAGGCTGCTCGGTGTGCTCTGCTGCGTGTATGTCCTGCATAGACGGCCCAGGAAAGGCCACCCAAGGGAAGAGCCACGGCTCTGCTCTCAGTAGCTTGGTCCTGGCAGCAGAGCTTCAGAAAGTACCCAAAGAGGTCAGCTTTCCAGTCCTATGATGTTTTAGCCAACAGATATAAATAAAGTTGAGGCATGGGTGCCTCAGGGGACAGACAAGGAGCCAGGGCCAGGGAACAAACTCCCAAGTCAGGGTAAGTGGGGCACAGAACCAAGAGAGAAGCTGGCACTACAGAGGAAGGAGGGGCAGCTGTCACATGCTCCTGGAAGACGGCAGGTAAGCTTAGACTGGGTTCTGGGGACAGTTAGCTCACTTCCTATTGGTATCTCAGGGATATAATTGTACAATTTTTATGATCTTACATATATCAGTTTCCACCCTACTACCATACTGGATACTAACATCCTAACTGCTCTACCATAAAACAATTTTTAGCCAGAGACCCTCAAAAGTATCTGGGTACATATCTACCCTTGTAGAGAATTCTCACAGCCCCATCCCTTTTTGGAGCCATGAGACAAAAACAAACAAACAAAAACACCTCTTCAAAGTGTTACACCTTTATAAAGTCTAAAGGAGATCAAGGGAATATACAAATGATAAACAGGCCAAGAAAGAAATCAGCTAATCAAGATCCTTTAGAATAGCTTCAACTAATATATCTTGGGGTAAATCTAACCAAACAGGGGCCCGTATGACAAGAACTTCAAATTTTTGAAGAAAGCAAATGAAAAAGTTATCAGAAGATGGAAAGATCTCCCATGTTCGTGGATTATCAGTAAAAATGGCTATCTACAGATCAAAGCAATCCCCATTAAAATCCCAACATAATTATTCACAGACCTTGAGAGAACAATACTCAACTTCATATGAAAAAAAAAAACAAAAAAAAAACCCAAAACCAAGAACCCAGGATAGTAAAACAATCATGTGCAATAAAATAGCTCTTAGAAGTATCACCATCCTAGATTTCAAACTTTACTCCAAAGCTATAGTAATAATAATAATAAAAAACATATGGCATAAAAACAGCCAGGTGGGTCAATGGAATCGAATCAAAGATCCAGACGTAAATCAACACACCCCTGGACACCTGATTTTTGACAAAGAATCCAAAATTATACAATGGAAAAAGAAAGCACCGTCAACAAAGGGTGCTGACAGAACTAGATGTCAACGTGTAGAAGACAAATAGATCCATCACCCTGCACAACACTCAAGTCCAAGTGGATCACAGATCTCAATATAAATCCAGACACAATGACCCTGATAGAAGAGAAAGTGGGAAATAATCTCAAATGTACTGAAACAGGAGAAATTTCCTGAGCAGACACCAACAGCACGGGCACTAAGGTCAACAACTAAAATGGACCTCATGAAACCCAAGTTTCTGTAAGACAGAGGATACCGCAATAGGACAAAATGTCAGCCTACAGAACGGGAAAAGATCTTCACCAACCCCACATCGGACAGAGGGCAGAGTCCTAAACATATAAAGAACTCAAGAAACAATATCAACAAATTAAATAATCCAACTTAAAAATGGGGTACAGATATAAACAGAATTCTCTGTACAAGAATCTCAAATGGCCAAGAAACACTTAAGTCTATTCAATATCCCCAGCCACTAGGATGAGGATCTCCAAATCAAAACAACTCCGAGATTCTATCATACGCCCATCAGAATGGTCAAAATCAAAAACACAGCAAGAGCTCATGATGGAGGGCGCGGAGCAAGAACACTGTTCCCCTGCTGGTGGGAGTGCAAGTACAGCCACTTTGGAAGTCAGGGATGGTTTCTCAGAAAACTTGGCATCAGTCTACCACAAGACCCAGCTATACCACTCTTGGGCATACACCCATTCATAACACAAGGACACTTGCTCAACTATATTCAGAGTGGCTTTACTTCTAATAGCTAGAACCTGGAAATAACCTAGATGTCCCTCAACCAAGGAACGGAGAAAGAAAATGTAGTACATTTATACAATTGAGTATTACCCAGCTGTTAAAAACAAGGACTCCAGGAAATCTGAAGGCAAATGGATGGCACTAGAAAAAATATCATTCTGTGTGAGGTAATCCAGACTCACAAAGACAAGCATGGTATGCACTCACTCCTAAGTGGATACAGATGTAAACTAAAGGATAGCCATGCTACAATCTACAGACCCAGAGAGACCATGTAATAAGGAGGGCTCATGGGGGATGCCTATCCAGGGAAGGGGAGGTAGATGAGATTTTGTGAATGGACTGTGAGAGCAGGTGGGAATGGGAACATGAGTGGTCATGTTGCGGGGGTAGGGGGTGGTGGTGTGTAACTGAAAGAGACTACTGGAAAGAAGGTGGCATTTTGGGGTCAGGTAAAAACTTTAAGCAAAGGAATCTCTCAGTAACCTATAAGGAAGACCCACGCATAGACTCCTAGCAAGAGCAGATACATAGTTTGAACTGGCCATCTCCTGTGACCATATTGGCCTGGCCTAATTGTCATCAGAAAGGTTTCATCCAGCAATTGATGGAAATAGATGCAGACCCACGGCCTAACATTAGGTGGAATTCGAGAATCCTGCAGAAGAGGAGGAAGGACTGTAGGAGCCAGAGGGGTCAAAGACACAAGAAAACTCACAGAATAACTAACCCCACCTCACAGGGACTCATAGAGAATGAGCCTGCATGGGATGAGCTAAGCCCTCTGCATATGTGACAGCTGTGAGGCTTGGTCCTCTTGTGGGACTCCTGACAGTGGGAGCAGGGTCTATTTCCAGCTCTCTTACAGGCTTATGGGACCCGAGTCTTCATCCTGGGTCTCCTTGCCCAGCTTTAATCCACAGGGAGGTGCTTCGTCTTACTGCAACTTGATAGGCCGTGTTTTGTTGCTACCCACAGGAGAACTGTCCTTCTAAGTACAGAAAGGGAGGAGTGGAGACAAGGGAAGTGGGTGGAGGGACTAGAAGAGAAACGCACAGCAGGGTAAAGTAAAAATGATTAAAGAATAGGTAGTCAAGTATAATACATGAGGATCATCTAAGCCAGGACCACAACCCCTGGTTCAAAGCTTTTTAAAAGCATTTGCCTTACGCCAAGCACAGTGGCACCTACCTTTAATCCCAACCATCAGGATGCAGAAGCAGATGGTGGATCTGTGAATACAAGGTCAGCTTGGTTTACATAGTAATTTCCAGGACAACCAGAGCTACATAGACAGACCCCGTCTCAAAAACACCAAAAACAAAATAAAAAGCAGTTACTTCACCTAGCTATTGCATTAAGCCATGGAACATATGAAATAAGACATAAATAACCACCAGGAACGGCGATGAAAGAGTTTTAAAAAGCAAAGATTGCTAGAACAATGCACACAGAATCTGAAAGCTTGAGTTACTGTTTTTCCCTCCCTGGGAACCTAATGAAGACAGTAGAGTAGCAGTTATTTGTAAGCAAACCATCAGGCAAATAAATCACTAGGCCACAATTAACAGGAAAATAGTTTAATACTTTTATAGCACAAAATCAACAAAGGCAGGAAGAAGTGATGAGCTAATTCATAAACCCTAGGTTGCCCTGCCGTGGCCCCTTCTCACTGGGCACCACTAATGAGCACACATCCCACCAGCAGTTCTATGGTCCTTCCTCAAGGCACAGTCTGGAAGACACATCCCAGTCTCGGCTCTCACCCTGACTGTCTAAGCACTGAAGCCACCGTGGCTGCAGCTCTGGAGGATGGACTCTCCGTTCTGGAGGCACTTCAGCTCTCCTGAGCTCCTCTCAGACTGGACTTCTGACTTCGTTTCTCCTTCTGACCCTGGATCCGGAAGAGCTTCTTCCTCAGTTCCTTCTGCCGCTTCTGCTTCTCCTCTTCCTCCTTCTGCTTCATCTTCACATGCTCCTTATTGTGCAGGTGTCTCTGCTCTTTGGCCTTTTTCATTTTGTGACTGTGTATTGTGCTCAGAGCATCCAGCAGTGCCAGGACCTGACAAGACAAAAGTGGTGAGCACAGCCAGCCGGAGCCTGCCTGCCATCTACATATCAGGACCTCACCACACTGACTGCTGGTATGTAATGAGATTCAATCCCAGGTGGAAATTAACTTCGTGAGAATTCATCACAACCTGCACAGGATGCAGGTATATATGCATTTACCTTTATGATTAAAGCACCCACATTTATCCCTGTATAAACTATATATCATTTGCTGAATGCTTCACCAGACAGGTGTCTCTTACTGCTTATTTAAATATGGGTGCAATATGACTAACCAAGGATGTCAAATAGCCTCTGCTTTTTCCTGCAACTTCCAGGTCAAGGGCCCTTCATCAGTCTGACCCTGGGCTTTCCCAATGAAGACTCAGAAGACAATAGAAATGACAAGTGTGCTTCTGAAAGCATAATTTTCATATCTAAATGCAATGAGAAATAAGCCACACTCAGACAGTACCTTCCTCTCATGAGGTTCACGTATGACGGCTGGTCTCTGCCTGTCCCGTGGCACCTTGCCTGCCTTTGCTTGGGTCTTTGGCTTGTTCTTAAATGGCAGAGCTTTCTGCAAGGCTTTTGGAATGTGCAGTGAATTAAAATGTTTCTTCTGTCTCAGTATTGGCTGAAAAGGAAAAAATAAAACAAACACTAAATTTAAAGTATAGCATATAAGTACTTAAAACTATTATGTAAGATCTTCTCATGGATTGACTTTTCTACAAACTCAGTCACACGAGCATCTCAGACTCAGAATTCAATCACCCATCCACTGTGGACAGCCTCAGTGGGCATCTATGCAGCTAGGCAACACAGAGAGTGCACACATTTTATTTACATGTCTCACGAAAAATGAACCAGGCCTACTTGAACTGAGTGGAGCTATGGGTCATGAACAGAGCATAAGGGAGTCCTGGTGGTTCTCATCTAGCATAAGGAAGAGTCTGGCTCTCATTGTGACCATCAACCTCTCTTCCTCAGCAAAGCAATCAAAGCTTAACTCTGATGGAAGGGTGGCAGAATAAGTATGTACCAGCACGTGAGGCACAACCTAGGCACTGAGCTCTATGTTCAGATTAAATAGTCTGACCTAAATATTTAACCATCCCAGAGATTACTGTAAACAGAGTTCTACAGGAGACAAGCCAAAGGTGAAAAGCAAGTGTGTGGAGAATATCCCTGTCAGCTTCTCTTTCTCTAAAGTATCACCACAGTGTCTTTCAGAATCTTGATTAAAAAGCTCAAAATTTCAGATTTAAAGAACTCAAATAAACCTCCAAGAAAGGAGGTAGAGCCTCATCAGAAATGGGTCACCAGAGACAGGCCTCAAGGGTCTATAGCCTGCACCCACTCTCTATACCCTCTGCTTCCTGACTGACTGCAATGTGATGAGCCATCTCTTGGTCTTGCCACTATGCCTTCCCCAGCATGATGGACTCCATCTCATCTTAAAATGTGAGTAAACCCAACCCTTCCTCCCTAAGCTGTTTCTTATCAGGTATGTGGTCATAGCAATGAGTTAAGTAAATAATGGACCCTGCTGATAACTTCAGAACACACAGGGACCCTACACTGAAACCGAATACATGCAACCTGGAACTCACACTATACCTGTCTGACTTTAGAACATGCCAGGTGCCCAGGAAAAAAAAAAGAAACATGGATTTTTAAAACAAAAAGGGAGAGTAAAAAAGCAATTAACAAAATAGCAGAAATAAATCTTTCTCTAATGTACACACTGTAGGTAGATGTATTTTTAAGAAAACATTACATGCTGCCTAGCAGAAATACAGTTTGGTGTTAAGTACACCTGAGTTAAAGTGAAGGACAGGAGGTACTCAATGCCATCAGCAACACACAACAAAACTCACCTCTTTATATGCTCTGGATCTGTTACCCACAGCCCAAACAACAAAATAATAGGAAAACACAAAACTCTCCCATTTACATCAGCTTCACACTAATTAAAATGCCATTTTTCATAGCATTTTATTTATAGCAAAAGAACTGATTGCTAAAGCCATGAATACATCCTGTGGAATGCCCGAGCCCTTTTAATTACAGTAACCACTGCATGGCCAATGGCTGTCTACAGCACTCGTATTATCTGCGTCCATCAGAGCAAACAGGTAAGTCAAAAACTGTTACAAGAGGGCTGGAGAGATGGTTCACTGGATAAGTGCACTTGCTTCTTTTCCAAAAGAACCAGGTTCAGTTCCCAGAACTACAACCATCTGCAACTCCAGTTCCAGGAGTTCCGATGCCCTCTTCTGGCCTCTGCAGGTACCAGGCACACACATGGTGCACAGGCAAAAATAGGCAAAACAAATAAAACAGTTTCTTAAGGGGAAAGAAAAAAACCTGTTACAAGAGATGAAGATCTGAATGATAAAAATACAGCTGTGATGACTGTAAACACACATATGCCATGACTATACGCCCGTGCTGCAGACAACCAAGATGGGCACAGCACTTAGCCTTAGACCTCAAACTCTGCAGCAGCTACAGGGAAGCAGTGGGAAGATCAAGTCACTGGACCATCGGAAACCCAAGGAAAACGACTAAGCAAGTGAAAGGGCAGGCTACAGAACCAAGGAGATCTCCACCACCTGCGCATCTGTCAGGTAACCCCTGAACAAGAAAGCAGACAGTGCCACCCAGAGGGAAAAAACCGAATACAGACTCCCAAAGGAGAAACACAATGGCCAACAACACCCTCAACCATCAGGGAAATGCAAATTAAACCTCCGCTGAGATCCCATCTCTGTCACCAAATGATACATGACAGTAAGTGGTGAAGACCCGTGTGGAGAGGAAGATTTATTTACTGACGACAGCGTAAACTCTTCAACCATTATGGAAATCAGTGTGAAAATTTCCCAAAAAGTTTAAAAAAAAAATAGGTCTCCCATATGTAAGATCCAACTATACCCCTCATGGACAAACACTCAAAGAGATCTGTATCAAACCACAGAGGTACTTGTGTTAAGTTTACTACAGATCTCCTCACAAATGCAAGAAAAGAAAACGGAGGACAGCGTCTATGATGGACACCGAGGACAGCGTCTACGGCGGACACCGAGGACAGCGTCTATGGTGGACACATGTGAATTCTCAAAAGTATTAGAAGAAATGAAATCCAGAACTAAAGGAATTTACATGTCTATATGTAGGATTTATCCCTAGGATACAAGGAAAATCAAACAGATACAAATCAATTAACATGACTGCTTTTGTTTCGTTACTGTGATTTAAAAAAAAAAAAAAAGCCACTTACAGAAAAATGTTTATTTGGCTCATAATTATTGTGGAGATGATAAGGTGGAAGGAACTTCAATAAGCCACCACCCAATCAAAAGCAGAGTGCAAAAAATACAGTACAGTACAAGCTGGCTTTTTTCATTCTTATACAATTTAGGATCACCACCCACAGTGGGCAGTTCTTCCAACCTCAATCAACATAACTGATATAAGCCCCACAGGCCAAGCTGGCCTAGGCAATTCTTCATTGAGTCTCTTCCCACGATTCTGAGATTGTATCAAGCTGACAAGTACTACTGCAATGGCAAATAGCATTAACAAAAATGTAAGATAAAAACCATGTGGCCTCTAAACTGAAAAAGAAAAAAAAAAAATCCTGACCAAGTTCAGCACTCTTTCCTAGTAAGATACAGAAAGATGCTCTTCAGTATAATAAAGGCTATATGAAGACACATCATGAACAACAGGGAAAAATCTTAAGTTTTGCCTCTAATTTTCAGTGTAGGCAAGAATGTCTGCTATGGCATTCAATATAATATAGTAGGCATTTGCAAAAGTAACTAGATACTAAAGACAAAAGCCATCAGAATGAGGAAAATTCAGATTTTCTCTATTTATGAGTGATAGGATCCACTGTAGAGAAGTTCAAAAATCCCCTCCCTCTAAAACAGAATAGAATTAACATTACATAATACAAAAAGGCATATAAAATATATACTATTTCTAAAGAACCCAACAATCCTCTATATGATACCATGAAAAAGTCACATATACACATTTAGGAATAAACTTGCCCGAGGACAAGAAAGACACTCTGGAAGTATAAATACTGATAAAAGAAAATGAAGACATGTGAGAGATAATCTTGTCAATGAAGTGGGAGATACTGTTATATGTGCATCTAAAACAATTTAAAGATTTGATGCAAACCCTATTAAAATTCCATAGAAATACAAAAACAATCCTAAAATGTATACATAAATATAAAAAATCAAAGCAATAACAAAAACCAAACGTCCAAGGCAATATTAAGAAAGTAGATAAAGGTCAAAGGCATCACGTTTCTTGATTTAGGGAGGAGCACTGTAGAATGCTATCTTCTGGACGTGACAAGGCTGTGTACTTGTGAGCATAGAATGCCTGTGATCATCTGCACAGGCCTAAACAGGAGCAAGCCAGTCAACACTCCAGCTTTGGGAGCACCATGAGACAGGATGAATGGGACAAAGGATCCCACCTCTAGCTGAGGAGCTACTAGTACTTGGTGGTTACTGGAGAAAGTAATTGTTCTGGGGCACATGGCAGGGACAGCCTACTGCCTAGACCTACATAAAAATAAAGAGGAAGACATGAAGGTATGAGGGACTTGGAGAACAAGCTAAGCTTAGGCCGAACATTCATAACCAATAAGTCTCTGTGTCTTTGTTGGTAGCTGGGAGCAGCCCAGAGAAAATTCCAACTACAGCATATACTCACATAAATACATGCGAATTGCCAAAGAATACATTAAATATTCTTTAAACACTTGTATTACTAAGCTATAGTAATGAAAATTGTGAGGTATTGGAATGAAAACAGAAACACGGATCATTTGTATGGAAAGGAGAGCCCAGAAATGACACCCGACACACATGATCACCTAACCATAGGGCAAGCAGGGACACAGGATAACCTTGTCAACAAACATGTGAAAACTGCATCTTGTTAAAAGTACAAAAGGAAACTCTTAACCATACAGGTAAATCAACTCAAAATGGCTCAGTGTTGAATCTAAACTCTAAAAATGTTTTTTTCAGGGGAAAAAGTGCCTAGATTTTTTTTTTTCTTTTTTTCTTTTTTGGATATCACACCAAAAAAACCCCTTCCAAGCCCCAAGGGAATGAAGTTAACACAGAAAGCGTCTGCACTGCACACAGAACAATCAACAAAAATACAAAGGCAAACACTAAAAGAAAGAGTATTTGTGAGCTGCCGACCTGCAAGGGCTTAGTAACCAGAGCTTAAAAAAGGCCCTCACAAGCAACTCCCACAAAAACAAATAAGCAGGGCCAGCACCGGCTTGGTCTAACAGTGATAGCATCAATATGTGAAGCCCGTGCACAATCTCCATAAGCTCCTCCAAAACATCCTGTCTAAACAGCACGCAAAGCTCCTAAGAAATGCTTCTCCTAAGAAGACAAAATGAGTAACAAGGACAGAGAGACAGAGGTCAAAAGATACAGAATGGCAGTCATGCAGGATGAGTGTGACACCACCAGAAGAGAGCTGATATACACAAGAGCCATCTTTACACAAATGCTTTGTAGATCTTTAGCAAGGGGGTGAAATGGCAGAAGTGCTTATCTGTTCATCCACAGAATGTAACGAGCTTACCAAATCCATATGAATTACAATGTCATTAGTAACCTCAAATATAACGCTATGATTTTACAAAGTGTTTTAATTTCATTTGCAATTCCGAGAAAACCACTGTCACCATTTTTGTGTTCCTGCCCCAAAACAGAAAACAAATATATAATGTTCAAATCAAATTTAGCACCAGACTTTATACTGGAAATACAAGTCATACAGAGAAGAAGTTACAGGGTTGGTGGGTTAGCTCAGAGGTAGGGTGCTCGTTAGCACCATAAAAACTAAAGACACTACAAGTAAAGCATCTGTGTGCTGCTGTCTAGAAACAGACATGAGATCTTTACCTTATACAATGAGTCCTTGTTTGGCTTGAGTTTGATGCCATGGGCAAGCCTCAGTTCATATGTTGTCCGCATTCCTGACCAGGTGCCTTTCTCACCCACAGGTTTCAGCAAAGATGTTACAGGGTTATAGAAGGCCGGGATGGAGACAGGATACCAAGTTCGCATGAAAACAATATCTACAAGAGGTTTCAAAAGAAGGTCTGTACCCATCTCAAGGAATACACACACATGTGCACACCCCAAGTCACCCCCACATCCCTACCTGGTTCAACAGTATTGAAAATAGATTTTAAGCCATCAAACTACTGCTAACTATCAGTTCTGGGGTGAGCCTAGCAGCTATAAACAGAGCACTCCAATGGACAGGGCTGGAGCTGACTGACTGGCCTGAAGATCAAAACTCCATCTAATCAACAGCCGCGAGTATCAGTAATGGACAGTAACACCGCATCCTCAACTGTCTTACCACTCATTAGCAACTTGTCCTCAAAGCTGGCCCGGAATGCTCCTTCTGGAGCCCGGAGCGCTTTCTTGATTTGTCCCCTTATGCCACTGACAGTTCGAATGACAGCACCTTCAAATTTGGCTACTTCCAAGGCAGAATTAAACATTCCCTAAAGGTAATGAAATAAAACACATATACATTACCACTTACAGCGTTGAGTCAAAACAAAAGCCAACTCACTAACCGGGAAATTACTAACATCAAAAAGCATGCTGCTCTACTTTCACTTAAGTTTACATGAGCCAAGAGCTATTTATGGGTGTGCACTTGCCTAGACAGCCTCAGTATTCTCTCCTTTGCAGTGCTGAGAAGGCCTTATAAGACCTATCACAAGTACCTCCCATCTCACACAAGCACCCTCCTTACACTGAGCCCCACCTCTTTATGATCCTGTCTGTCTTTAACAGACACATTCCTGAGTAAAACATTCAAACTACCCTCTGTAAACACGGTGAAGTTGAGTGTACAGTTGCTGAAATCTTGTTTGTTGTGAACTGCTTTGTCTAGTTTCTACCCAACAATCAGACCACTTCCCCCTTATCAACACAGCTTTACAGAATAAAACCCAGTGGACAGATCTGTGTTGACTCTGAAACAGTCTCATGCACAAGTCACAGCTGTAGTTACTAAGTATCTCTGACTTTAATTACAGTACAAATCAATACAAATAAAAAAAAATAACAACAACAAAATAACCAGCTCTAAACTCATACAGGAAAATCTGCTATCCAACCCCATTTGATGATTCCCAGTCAAAACAAGGACACTTAAAGACAGGATGACATGCTTGTGGGTACTGTGTGACACACAGATGAACTTACTATTAGAGTGAAGTTTCTGTCCCAAAGACAGCCCATTACAAATATTAAAACATTTCAAAGCCTGAGAAGAAAATCCATAGTGGAAATACTGATAGTTCTAAACATTTCAGGCAAATAAAGTATCCTACAGTCCTTAACAATCTACAACTTATATGAATACATGAATATACAGACCTTAATAAATGAAGTATTCTTGAATATTTTATAAGGAAAACCAGTTAGCTTTAATTTCTTCACAATTTTTATGGATTTATCCAGGTCAAGGACAACTCCAGTAGCAGCAATCCGAAATTCAGGCTAAAAGGAATCACCAAAATTTGAAAATAAGAATAAGAGGAAAAAAATTGCATTTTTCTGTGAAGTAATCACGACAAAATTCCATTCACTTACACAGCTATCAAAGACAGAATTTCATTTATTTTCCTACTAGGTACTTACTGACAATTGTTTGCTGGAGAAATGGGTTAATGTTAATGTAGCCCAGGCTCACCAAGTATGTGACAGAGGATGACCTAGAATGCTGCCTCCACCTCCCTGGTTGTAAGCCAGGATTTTAAGTACACTAAGCCACTGCTGCTGACTTCAACATTCTCCTGAGAGTGAGCTCATGGTAACAGTTCCACAACAGCAATCAAATTTAGAACCAAACAAAAGGCAAATTCAGTTGCAGCATTTAAAAATGAGATTTTGGACCTCTAGATTCTAGATGGACTGTCTATTTATTACTCTTTTTCCTTATGTTATGTAGAGCCAATACTGAAGCTTGCTCAGCCCTGTCAAAGACAACTGTGAACATATTTTGTCCACACATCACTAAGGGACAGCATCATGTCTAAAGCATTATGATGGATCCATACAATGTGCTATAATAATTAGTATCCAATGAACACTGATTAAATACATAATGCCATCATTGCCATTACAATTCTCCCTCTCTCCTGACTGACACTACTTACAAAAACCAGGCAGGGCAATTTACACCAGGATCCCAACATTCAGATAGCTGAGGCAGAAAGATTGTGAGTTCCAGGCCAGCCTGGGTTACACATCAAGACCTTGTTAAAAAGAAAGGGGGGAGGGAAAAAAGAAGAGAGAGGGGGAAAGAGGGGAGAGAGGGAAAGAGGAAGAAAAGGAGGGAGGGCAAAGGATGCAGAAAAATACAAAACAAGAAGAAACCAAGTATTCCATATTAAAAGTGGCTGATTTCTAACTTAGCTTCCTGAATGCAGCTCATAGTCTCTAGTTCATCTGAATAATCAATAAAGTATGCATCTCTGATATTTACCATTACACCACTGACAGACTGTATCGCCAAAAATCCAGTTCCTTGTGGGGTGATAGGACCTTAAAAAAATAGAAAAAATAATAAACCACATATTTTACTCCAACCCCTTCTCTCAAAGACACAAATCTTTTAAGTTGGGGTTTCATGAGATGAAAAGAACAAAACTATGACATGAGCCCAGATGGTGTAAACCAATCTGATATTATTATAATCACAATTTACCCCAAAAAGTTGCTCCACAATGCATGTGCTGTGGGGTGTACTTTAGAAGCCTCTGTCTGCCATTGTGGTCTTCAATATAGTACAGTGGAATTGTCTGAAACCTCCTCCATCCTACAGAAAAAATAATTGGGTCTCGAGACTTGAGGATTTTCTTATACCAACGATGTTTCTTGAGGCGCATCTAGAGACATAAACATCCAATGAAACAGAGTGTACATCCAAATAACTTGTATCCAAGCATGCAGCAAAGGGTACCTACCTGCACATATCCCACAGTGCCCTCACTATTGCCCAAACCACCCAAAATAATTGGGTAGTGTGGGTCAAAGTTCTGCACAAATTCACAGGGGATGTTTTCAATCTCAACTCGGACATACATTCCAGGTCGAAAACCCTCATACTGAACTCTGGTTTCATCTTCTTGATCTTCAAATTCAGCATGGTTAAGCTACGGATGAGATAAGGAGACAAGAGCAGAAACACAATAAACCCACACTACCAGTAATCTTAAGATTAAACTTTTAAAAACACAATGGAACCACGGTGTAGTGAGACACTTCTCTCCCACCCACCAGTTCCCAAATAATTGACTTGGAGGCTTACTATTACTTATAAATAATGCTCAGCCAGTAGCTCAAGCTTACTACTAACTAGCTTGAGCTAGCCACGTGGCTTGGTACCTTTTCAGTGCAGCATTCTCATCCTGCTTCCTCTGCATCTGGCTGGCATCTGTGTCTCTGTCCTTCCTCTTTCCCAGAATTCTCAGTCTGGGTTACTGGCCAATCAGTGTTTTATTAAAGCAATTTGAGTGACAAATATTTTCAGTGTAAAAGAGCATTATCACACAGCACCATGAACCTAGCAATTTAGGTTGTATTGTAAGAAAGTTATATCCACTTCAACTTATACTTTAAGATATGTAGCAACTGTGTTTTTTGCTGCTCCAAGTCACAGCCACTAACTCCAAAAGAATGAGTGCTGCTCAGCAAATGGTGCCCAGGCTATACTGTCTTCTGACTCTGTCAATCATTTTATATAACTTTGTTCATCATAGGTCTTGCAATAGCCAATTCATCCTCACTCCTGGCTGATGGCTGTTTCTGCTTCCAGTCAACTATGTTCTGGTGTGTGACCCACAGAGTCTTTCATTATAGCTCTGCACTGTGGGGGGACAAACTTCTTTTGGACATAAGATCTATGTAGTCCAAGCTAGCCTTGAGCTTCTAATCCTCCTGTCTCAGTCTTCTGAGTGCATGAAGTACAGCTGCACGCCACCATGGACGTAAGTAGGACATAAATTAAGATTAAATAACATTTAAAATCCAGTTCTTCAGTTGCACTTGCATGTGGCAGGTGGCCGTGATGCTGGGCAGCACAGGAGACAATCTGTAGATTATGTAACCCCAACTCTATTCAATGCTAAACTTCAGGCTCCCAAAAGATCTTCCTTCTGATACTTTTCTCATCTTTTCAAAAAAAAATTTGAGTCCTCTTTCTTCACCAACTATTGTTCCATTTCTTTGAACAAAACTCCACGTTCCCAGACCATCAGCTGCTTTTCTTGTAGCTGCTTTCACCTACCATTGCATGAAAGCATTTGCTGGTTACCACAGACCTTACCATGCCTTACCCAGTGGTTGCTTCTTCTCTTGGTATAGCTCCTACGGTAATAAGATCTGAAGTAATAATATACTGCTGGCTTCTGGCATACCCGCTCTTTGAAACTTGACCTTTGGTCACTTTTAGCCCCTACTCCTCCACGCACACATTCATTCTCATTCTCTCTCTCTCTCTCTCTCTCTCTCTCTCTCTCTCTCTCTCTCTCTCTCTCTCTCTCCTCTCCTCTCCTCTCCTCTCCTCTCCTCTCCTCTCCTCTCCTCTCCTCTCCTCTCCTCTCCTCTCCTGTTCTCCCTCTCTGTGCTAACTTCCTAAGCTACCTTATGGTTTAAAGGAGCCTGAATCCTGTGCATCAAGGACCTGATGGAACTGTCCACTGCTTGCCTGAGCATCATCACTAACCTAACCTGCTCAAACAAAGCTATGTTAACTAGAGGCTTCCTACCCTACCATGAGAACCAACCCTTTCAGGAACATCCAGGTTAGCCTTCATTCATTCTCTACCCTTACATATAGTCTACCAGAAAACACACCAACCCATTCTTTGAAAAAGTTACATCTATCACCTATCTGCTACCTCCATCCCACCTAAGCTGCCTGAATCCCTGCATCCTTTCAAAAAGAAGTGATCATGACGGTTTCTTTCTGCCCAGAACTTTCCATGGACCCCACATCACTCACAGGAAAACATGAAGTTCTGTTCAACTGCCCATAAGATTTAAAACTGTAGACGGCTTGACATAGAGACTACAAAGATTAGCTCTGTGTTGTTTAGTTACCCTGTCAATACAGACTGGAAACCACTAATCTGTGACTACTCAGGAGACACTTCTTCACTCTAGAGCCCCGCAATCTCTATCCTTCCCATCTTAGGATGTGCTGAAGTGAACCAAGGAGACAGTTTTCTGGTTAGATGAAGGTCAGGGTGAGCAAAGCGTGCCAGCCACATTTTCAAATCTAAAGAAATTCTCAGTGCTTCCACCAACAAAGTGCAACACAAACACTCCAGGAACTGTGTGCACAGTTTTGTGTCTGCTCCTGGTGAAATGAAATGACTACCTCGCACAGCCATAGGCAGGAGTCCCCCACATCTTGAACATCTCCTCTCCCATCTGCATCTGACTTTACATGTAATTCCCCTCTGAGAAACCAAGAGGAAGAACTTTGTGCACATAAACCAAACGAGCCACCATTCAGCTACTTTTGACAGCAATGAGTAATCAGAGTTTGAACCTACGCTTGTACTGTCTCAAGTCAATGTATCAGTGCCAAGAGATGCAGTCCAGCACCACTACCAGAAGCCTCTCCTTTTAAGGGGCCTCCACTTATGTAAGGCAGACCTTGAAGAACTTCAGAGTCATTAGAGAGAGGCTAAGTTAGAGCTTATTAGCTATTAAGAGAGATAGGCAGTGTGCTGCTGTAAGTCAGGGTGTGGGTGTCTTAAGTGAGTCCCATTTCCTGTCCTTATAACGGTTCGTAACTTTCTGCATCATTGTAAGAAGTTTGTAATTTACAAGGTATCAAGCTTACAAACTAAAGGGGTTTTTTTTTTTGAGTGAAAATATATACAAACTGGTTTACTTATTCATCTTAAAGCACCTTCTTTAGTGAACAAGAAGAGTGCTTGCCGTGCAGGCCTGAAGACCTGAGTTTGGACGCCTAGATCACATATAAAATTCAGGCTCGGCCATTTGTGCCTACCACCTCAGCTGTGTGGAGGGTGGAGTTAGGAGGATGACAGGGCTTGGAGGCTACCAGCAGAGCTTCAGTAGGGTTCAGCAAGATTTCTGTCTCAAAAACCCATGGCAAAGGGTAACAGAGCACACAGATGGTCTCTTTCAACTGTGCATATGCACACAGATGCACTCATCTGCATGCTGATGCACTGTTTAGATTTAGAATTGAGTTCAGAGGATAGTGCTAAAACATTTAAACATTCTGGCCTGAAACAGACATAGTTTGAAGATTTATAACATTCTTGAGCTGTTATCTTTGTAAGTAGTTCAATTTTTTGAACTGCGTTGATGTTTCTTGACTCTCAGTACAAAAGGTAAACTAGATCCCAGGTTGAGCATGTCTCTTCCCACCTTCCTTTTACCTTTCCTGCCTTCCTACCAAGCCTCAACTACATGAGTTCCTCAGAAGCAGAGACCACGTCTCAGTCCTTACTGCTTCCTGAGCATGTGGGGCTTGGTCTAAGAATGGTGCTGCTGTTTTCCTGGGGAGACAGAAAAGGCAACCAAGTTCTGAGGGAGCCCATCACACAATTTGCCTGGGCAGTGGAGGAGGCCTCTCACCTGGGCTTGTCTCTGCATTTCACCCTTCAGATCATCGAAGTAGGTGCTCTCTCCTCCATCATACTCGGCGTCAAAGAGCTCCTTCAGCTTCCTCTTCTTATTCAGAAGCTTTTTCTTGGCACTGTCCTCCTCAGTTGGGTCAGCCTCTTCCTTAACATCTTCTGCATCTTCACCCTTAAATTTCCAGAATACAAAGTGCTGAGAAGCGTACAGAGAACTTTCTTTAAACAAACAAGGCAGATTTTTATAGTGTTTAAGCTTAAAAATTCTTTGTTCTGCTCATCATGAACAGACTTTGGTGCGGCCCCACGGCCTCACCTGGATGGGTGTGGCCACATGCATGAAACAAGTGTCTCCCAGCTAGATGCTCCAAGACACTGTTCAAAGCACTATGGGGAAGAATAAGGAATTTTTAATGTCTTTTTAAATTTCATCATTGCATGATGGCAAAAGGAAAACAAGAAGCAAGAACCTGGACAAATAATTGCAGCAGGGGAGGGAGGGACAGTGGGTACCATCCAGAAGCTGCACAAGTAATCTGTTGTCATTCTTTAGAAAGGTACTATCCATCTGACAGAGAAGTCAAGCTCTACATTTCCCAAAGCAGATCTCTCTCAGGACACACTGACCTAATCAAGCTGGCAGAGCTACAACAAAGCCATACCTGAGTATCTGGGTCCGGTTTTCCCTCGTGCACGTCCCCCGTTTCTAGGTCTTCGAAGTCACCATAGAGTTCCTCTGAAAAAGACTTAAATGTCTGTTCTGTGACACTAGCACTGCCTAGCCTAGCCGACCTGTGCTCTGCATTTCATCTTCATCTGTTGTTCCCTTCACTACACATGCCAAGAGTCTTAAGCTGACATGGCTTCAAAAAGAGCATTTCACTAGTAAAATACAAGATTTGAAACCTCCCTTAGTAAGGACTATCTTTCACTCTAAGTAACGGACACTGTTTGAGAGGCACAAGTGCAGCCTTGAAGGTCAACTCCAAACAACATTTCAAAGAACAGGTGAAAAGACACAGCCTGATAACAGCCTGTGTGAAGTGTCTGAGAGAAGTCAACACAACACACCATGCATGCACTGTGCCTTGAGAAAGCTAAGACTATGTAAGTATAGATCCTGGAACAAAATTAGGACTCAAAACAAGGCTGAGCTCATAGGAAGAGCTCATTAACTCATCTACTTGTTCCTTGTTAGAGCTCTGGATGCAGTTATAAGTTAGGAATGCCTTTGGGGAGGGTGACTAAGATATATTCACATAACAGTAAGAAGCTCTTATTTATAATAAAAAACTATGAAATATAAGCTTATAACTAAAACTGTGTTGGAAATTTACAGACTAAATAAATAAAATAACGGGGCTAGGAACACAGCTCCGTGAGTAGAGGTGCCTGCTACCAAGCCTGAGCACTTGAGATCAATCCCCAGGACCCACCAACTCCTGCAGGCTATCTTCAGATGTCACCAAGGGTCATAAAGAAGAACATCGTTAGACACTGCTTTCATAACTGCGTTCTATAAACACCAGGTCCAGCCCAGTTGACACCCTCTTCAGGGGCACCTAGCACACGCGTGATTCACATACATACATGGAGGCAAAATGTTTATACAAGGAAAACTAAAAATACATTTACAAAAATTGTGAAATAAAATCTAAACCCCAGCCCCAGGTTTACATGTACTTCTTAAAATTTCCTGCTATTGATATGTACCTTTTATTTTAAATTTTCCATGACTATTACTTTCACTAAAACAAACATGTTGAGGACAACTCCACACACATACATACAATACCTCTTTATAACAAAACCTATAGTAGGTTTTTCTCTTTCCTTTAAAGTACCTAAATAGCAAATAGGTGATCCAAGGGCAGAAAATAAGGTTATTATCTGTCAAATCCACACAGCACTCACAACTGACCAATTGTCAACTTGACTGTGAGACATTAGAGATGACAGGTAGGGAATGGCTATTGGTAAAGAGCTTGTACTTGCAAACTCAAGACCTAAGTGCTCTCCCTAGAATTCATGTAAACAAAAGCCAAGTAACTTGCAGTCCCAGTCAGGGAGGTGGATGCCTGGGTCTTGCTGGGCAACCATCCTCCCATAGCTAGTGAGGTCAGGGAAGTAAGAGACCAGGCCTAAAAGTAAATAAACAAATAGGCGGTGTCTGAGGAAAGAACAGGACCTGAGAAGTGAAGGCACACAGCCTCTACTCACCGTCCTCTGCTAAGAGCTTGGCTGCATCCTTCTCCTCTTCCCACTTCCCCGTCACAAAGCAATCTCTGATACTGTTCATCACCTTACACAGAAAAAACAGCACACAGTTTACACAGAGCAACTATTTTACAGAATTGATAGCAGGCAACAGCTTACTTCGAATTGGCCTCATAATCTTAGCATGTACCTACAATTTTAGTACCACGGTTGTTGGCCAGCTTAGAATACAGAGACTGCCTCAAAAAATTAGTAAGAAAGTAAACACACACATAAGTGTGTGAGATAATTCCTCAAGAACAGAAGAAAAATATCTGCAAATCATGTATAAAAAAGACATGTACCAGAATATATTAACTGACAAGGGACATGTTCTCAAAATACATAAACAACTCTTATAACAAATGTCTAAATTTTTAAAATAAGTAAACAGTATGAATAGGTATATAGAGAAACAGACAGTAATCACCTGAAATGATGCTTAATTAGCTATCTGAGAAATGCAAATCAGTATCATGGTAGGATACATCCTATACCTTCTAGTGTGGCTAAGATTTAAAAAGATAGATAAAAACAACCCAAAGATGCAAATAAACTAGAACCCACAATGAAAAATTACATAGCTTAAAAAAAGAATGAAGAAATATATGAGAGAAAACCTGTTTTCTCTAATCTTATCAACAGTAACTAACATGCTATTGGGATACACTTCTGTATGTAAGACTGAGATTAGTAAGATAAGCAAGTACTCGCTTTTCTTATCTTGTTCCTTCAGAGTCAATCCAGGGCTAATTCTCTAGAAGGAATGTAGTTAAAGATATACATAGATAAGTAAAGAACAGGAAATTGAGGAGAGGCAGTGCAGGGTGGATATGATCAAAATACATTGTGTACATCTAGGAAATTATCCAAGAATTAATATTATATTAGGTTCCTTAGGCCACCTTTCCTAGGAAAATGACTTCTTTCCCTTCCCTGCCCTCCTGCCAACCAGCAGCCATCTACAAAAGAGCAAGCATAGTTCTACTTAAACCCTCTCTACCTGAACCACCTCCTCCTGATAAGCTATCTTTCCCTTTGCAGTCTGTGTGGACTCCTTCTGTGTCAACTTGGCACAAGTCATTTGGGAAGACGGAGCATCAACTGAGGAAATGCCCCCACTGGGTCAACCTCTGGGCAAGCCAGTGCTGCATGTTCTGGATTAATGATGACATGGGAGGGCCCAACTCACTGGAGCAGTGTCATCCCTGGGCCAGTGTACTAGAAGAAACAACACCAAGCAAACCATGAGGAGCAAGACACTAGGCAGTATTCCTCCTCAGCATCAGTTCCTGGTCCCATGTTCCTGCTTCTATGGATGACAGACTGTGAACTATAAGGAGAAACAAACCATCCTTCCCCAAGTTGTTTTTGATTATGGTGTTCTACCTCAGCAATAGACACCCTAATCAAGACACCATCACCCTTGCTCCCTGTCACTTTGTAGACCAAGGTCCACAAACCCTCTTAACAAAGACACCACTGCTGGGTAAGTCACTTCCCCTCTCCCATTCCCCTGCATTCCTTCCCCAAACAGTTACCACCCCCACCCCACAAGCCTAGCTCCAGATCCATGGCCTTCAAATCTGCTTTCTTCAGGAGCCGCCTTTCCTCTCCTCTCTGACCTTTCCATGTGTCCACCGCCATCTCTGCACCCATAGGCCTAGCTCTAGACCATGGGTTGGGAGCCATCTTTCCCTAGTCCAGTTGCACAGCTCATCCACTAATTTATAAGACCTACCCTAGGTCATACACCTGCACTGCCCAATCCAAGAAAGGCAGATTTTCACTTTCAGACATACAACCAAAGAAAAAATCCATATGCCCGGGACAAATAACCAAAACAAAAAACATCACGAATGGCCTTGATAGCATGTTTCCCACCAAACCCAGTCTTACAAGAGTGTTCTCTACTGAGAACTACCTAGGTGAGCCCCACAACACAATTTAAAAAACACAATCACAAACTTTATCAAAGAATTCAGGAATTTAAAGAAGGCATGTTCTAACATGTCATTAAGCTCCATGAGGGTAATGATAAACACCTGAGTAATATCCAAGAAAACACAAATCCAGAGATGAGTGATGAAGATAATTCCCAATCTGAAACTCAAGTTCAGCAGAGAAACACTGAAGTGGACACAAGTTGAAATGAAGATGAGATTAAAATCCTCGATATCCTGATTAGAACTGCAGGAAGGAGTCAGCAGAAGGTCGGGACTAGAAGATGAAGCAAGATCTAGATGAGTAAACCAAAGACTATGAAAATAATGCTAAAGCTCAGAAAAGGGACATTCGGGAAATGTGGACACTGTCAAAAGACCAAATCTTCTAATTACAGGCACAAGTGGGGGGAGGAATCCCAGATCAATGGCAAAGACCAAATCCTCAACAAAGTTTTCTTCACAGAAGCAGACTTTCCCCATACAGGTACAGGAAGCACAGAACACCAAAAAAAGGCCAGAAAAGAAACACCGCATAGTGTATCATAGTGTGAGAGCCAAGGTCCCTCTATCCCGTAACTCAGAGCCATTTTGAAGAGTTAGATTTCTATTTCCCGAAGAGTAATCAGGAGGACCTTCCAACCTAACCACAAGTATTTCCTCACCCTTAAGATGACCAATTAACTAGCTATTGTCCACCTGGATAAAGAGATAATGTTAGTGAAGAAAATTCCCCTAGACACCAGCCTGTTAACAGCATCACACTCATCATCGCACTTCCCAATGGTGGCATTCCTGTGATTTTTTTCCCTTTAAAAGCCCTGCCCTGCACAGAGGAGACCCCCTTCTCCTGGCTGTGACAGTTAGGAGTTGGGTCGCTGCTGTAGTTTGCATGCATCAATAAACCTCGCCTTGCTTTGCATCTCAGTGAGTTGGTGCACTACTGGGTGTCCTTCTGGGGGTTGTTGAGCCTGGGCAAAACAATAGTCAAAACACTAAGGACACAGAACAAATAAAAAGACACTAGAGGCTACAAGAGAAAAAAATACAAGTCCCATATAAAGGAAAGCCCTTCAGAATAATACCTGATTTCTCAGGAAGGACTTCTCACTTCTGGAGCAACACATTCCAAGTTCTAAAGCCACAACTGCCAACCAGGACTGCTGAACTCAGCAAACTATCACTATAGCTAAAAAGAGAAAAAACCTTCCATGATCCGAACAGCCTAAAAATTCACTTCCAACAACCAAATGCTCAACAGCATACTGGAAGCCATACTCCAAACTGAAGAGAGGACCGACCGCAGCCAAGAGACTCAGGAAGAAAACAAAGCTAAAATGTAATGAAATGCAAAGTACAACAAAGAACACAAATTATAGAGAAAAAGCACCAAGCTATACACACCTTCTCAATAGTAACTCTATTCATTTTCTGAACTCGAAACAAAACCGAGGACTGGAGAGACTGCTCAGGAGCACTGGCTACTCCTCTAGATCCAGATTCAATTCTCAGCACCCACATGGCAACTTTCATCTGTCTCTACCTCTAGTTCAGGGGATCTGATACCCTCATTCAGATATACATGCAGGTTAAACATTAATGTACATAAAATAAAAAAGGTTAAAAAAAAAGTTGTAGGGGGATTATGTTGTTCCATTGTAAATAATTGTCCCTGCCTATGAGTTTAATAAAAAGTGCTGATTGGCCAAAGGCAGACCGGAAGTGTGGGCGGGGCTACCAGACTAAGGAGACTCTAGGAACAGGCAGAACAGAGCAGAATGCCAGAAAGAAGCCAGAAGAAGCAGAGGACAACTATGCTGCTCTGAGAAAAGGTACCGAGCCGCATGGCTGAACAGGATAAGAGTCATGGGTTAGATTAAGGGTAAAGAGTTAGCCAGTTATATGCCTGAGCCTTAGGCCCATCAGCCTAAAACTATTGTAAGCATCTGTGTGTCTCTGCGGGTCTGTGGGTCTGTGGGTCTACACCTTGAGGCTAGGCCCAAAAGTCCGGGCCAGAAACCTCATACTACAAAAAGTAAAGAAACAAAACTCATTTATCTATCATATACAAAAAAACCTCACCTTGCTTTAAAGTTTCCACCAGGATGTGAAAAGGACAGAAAAAAGTATTCCAAGACAATGGTATCAAGAAGCATGTGGGCATGGCCATCCTAATAGCTGACAAAATAGAATTCAAACTAAAACTAATCAGAATAAACAAAGAACAGTTCAATCTAATCAAAGGATAAATCAGAAAAATATCACAAGCACCAACATGCTTAGCCCAATTTGGCTCAGCAGCTGAGTTATGAGCATTGTCCAGTCTTCCAGAGGACCTGGGTTCGATTCCCAACACCCATATAGCACCTCACACTGTCTGTAACTCCAGTCCCATAGGATCTGAAGTCCAAACACTTCCACAGGCACCAGGCACATACACAGACATATGTGCAGACAAAACAGCCATATACCTAATTTAAATCTTAAAAGAAATAAAAAACCCACAGCAATGGCAGAGTAACACAAACCCAACAACTATAGGTGATTTCAATACTCCACTCTCTCTAATAGACAAAAAATAGAAAAACAGCAAAATAAAATGACATCAAAAACAGATCTAACAGATACTACAGAATTTTCCATCCAAATGCCAAATACACATTCTCCTCAGCAGCACATTAAAGCGTTACTAAAACAGATCACATGCTTGGTCACAAAACAAACCTTAACAAACACCTAAAAACTGAAGCAATTCCATGTCCTTATCCAACATTACACAATAAAAGTTGATAGGAAACAAAACTCCAGCCAAAAATAAACTCTAAATCCATGGAGATTAAGCAACTCATTACTGAATGATGGATAGGTCACAGAAGAAATGAAGAAACAAACAAATTCATGAACTAAATGAAAATAAAAGACACACAACAAAACCTCCGGGCACACTGGAAGCAGATCTGCGAGGGAGGGTTGGAGCCCTAATCACTGTTAGGTCAGAAGAGCACAAATAAATGACTTCTTGATGCAACCAAAACGAACCAACCCAAGCCCAGCAGATGGCAGGCAAGAAATAACGAAAATCAAGTAGCAATTAATAAAATGGAAAAAACAAACAAAAATAATACAAAGAATCGGTGACTCTAAGGACAGTCCTCTGGCCCAGCCAACCAAAGGAGGGTAAAGGATTAAACAGTAAAACAGCAGGACAGCAAAGAAACTCGTAATATACTAAGGGAAGGGGTGAACAGGGGTTCCAACTGAACAGGGAGCTCTATCTTCACAAGCTGAGGAAACCCTGTCTGCCCTACTTCCCCCAACCTCACTGCAATGAAAAACTCTTGACCAAAGGAACGGCACCAAAAGCCCCGATGCAATCCATCTTCTGACAGGACCATCCAGCAATGGCGTGCCTACGGGATGCTTCTGACCATACTGGGTACTATCCCAGTTCCTCCTTAGGCACCATCCCTCCACTAAGGTCTATAAAACTTCCCGCCTTAGCCTAGTCTTGAGTCTCGGGCCCCATTCTTTGGATTGCCCAAAAAGCCTGTTTTAAATCTGGTCTGCTCTGGCCTTTAGCCCACTATCCCCACGCCTTTTCAATATGGTACCTGAAGCATTAGCCAGAGCGGTAAGGCAAGAGGAAGAGATTAAAGGGAACCAATAGGAAAAGAAGCCAAAAGATGCAGCCAACATGTGGTCCCAAATTCCCACCAGAAAACTTATAGGACAATCAACAATTTCAGCAAAGTGGCAGAGTAAAAAAATCAATTTACAAAAAAAAAAAATCAGTTTTTTTTTCTATACACCGACAACAAACACACTGAAAATATCTTGGAATAAAACCAAACCAAGGAGATGAAATACCTTTAGAATAAAAACTTTCAATCTCTGAAGAGACTAAAAAGCAGAGACATCACATGTTCATGAATTGGTTGAATACTATAAAAATGACTGCCTACTGAAAGCTACTTGCAGACTCAATGAAAATACTCACAACATTTTGCACAGAAACAGAAAAGCTTAAGATACACATGGAACCAAAGAGAATCTCAGTGAGCCAAAGCCATCCTGAGATTTACAAAAAGAGGCAGCAATGCTTTCACATCAGGAGCTCAACACGTCCTTCCCTTTTACCACACAAGGGCCTGAGTCCAATTAACTTCAGAACCTGTTACTACCTGTGTGCTGGAGACACTGATATGGGTAAATGATCAGCTATGCAATAGGCAATACTGACGTCAGAAAATGTTCTTCTAAAACAAGTCTTTAATTATTTCATTGCATTTGAATGTGTGTGAGGGAGGTGGTGGGTGGTAGGGGCTGGGTATCCAGATGCCAGGGAAACACTTTGCCACTGAAGTACTTCCAGCCCCAATTCTTTCCAAAGCAAACAGACCATCCACATTACCTCCTCCAAATCCCAATCGTGAGGCGCTTCCACAAGAAATCTAGAGCAGTCTAGAGAGTCAGCCTTGTGTTTACACCCTCCATCCGGCTGGCTGACACGAAACAGCCCTCCGAGCTCCTCTCCGGTGTCTCCATCTTCGTCTTCGTTATCCTCTGTCACTGAGGAGACCACCATGAGGGAAAGGTGAGAACAGAACTTCAGTCCTAGAGGACTTTTGCCCTGAACTAGTCAAACCACACATCTCAGAATTCAAGAAACTGTGGTCCCTGCTCATTAGAGACATGTTGTGTCCCTGGACCACTCAGCCACAAAGAGCCAAAAAGCCAAAAAACTACCACTTAATTAAGGTGTCTATAAGACTTATCCTCTTGCAAAGCAAGAGCAAGAGACCACTGAGGAGTGAGATATTAGAGGCTGGGGATGGGAAGGCATTTAAAGGAAAAGATCTCACAGATTTCCTATGCTGAATTCCCTGTCATTAAATGTCTGGAGATAAAGATCTAAAAAATGAAAATCAGTACAGATCACTTTCCAATTTTCTCATCACAAGGCAACTTATTTCTGCATTTTCCCCCCAAAAGAACTGATAAGCAAGTTTAATAAACTATAAAAATTAGTGAACATGGGCGAAGAGAACAGGGCTCTCATTCTTACAAGGAATGTGGGCAACTTTCATAGGCAGAAATATGTTCGTAACATTAAATTTAACAAAACAAACCAAATCCCAAGAAGGACTTTATAAAATGATTTAATGGACTTCCATGCCAACTGAACAACACGTTATAAGACCAATGTATGGTCCTTGTGACATGATTATAAACATCTGCCAGGGCCAGCAAGGGCTCAGCAGGTGAGAGCATGCAAGCCTGGTGACCTGAGCTGAGTCCTGGAGACCCATAAAAGGGTGGAAAGAGAGAACCAACTCCACACATATCCTTAGCATAAGTACTCCCCCACACTGTAAATGTAGACATACACACACTCATACACATACACACACACATACCACACACAAATACACACACACAGTAAGTAAATTTAAAATTTGTTTTTAAAATGTCTGGCAAATACATAAAAGCTGGAAGTCAGATATAATGGATGTCAAAAGTATAATCTTAATCTTTTTGTCCATCTCATTTCCTTTTCAGAAAATAGTCAAGAACCTAAAACATTCTGAGCTCTGAACAGTTTTTTTACCTGTCCCATAAATGAGCTTTCGAAGATTTGGAGCTGCTTGTTGCTGCCTCAGAAAGGCCTCTGCTGCCTTCCTGGAAAGGTCTTCCTTCCACTTGAGAGCACCTGAAAGATCAAAACCCAGTTACACCTGCTCACTGGCCCTTCCTCAAACTCCACAATGCACTCACACACTTGAGGAGTTAACAAGTCCAAAGAGCAGACTGGAACGTGAGCACCCCCAATGACAATGGCCTTTCTGTGGTGTGTCAGCACCCCCAATGACAATGGCCTTTCTGTGGTGTTTACCTGATGTTTCTAGGGAGCTGCCATTCTCTTCCTTGTGGTCTTCTTCCTCTTTGAGTAAATTTTCAATGTCACTGGTCTCATCGACCACGTTCTCTGACTCGAGTTTCTGCCCACTGCAGCCCTGGGGACGTGCACACTTTCCCCTGACAACCCTTTTGTGTTCCGAGTCTTCTTCCTCTGAACTGAGCTCAGAGTCTTCAGACTCATCTTCAGATGGAAATGCCTCTTCGGCTGTACAATGACCAGAATCTGAAGTGGGGAGGGCTGCTTTTCTCACCAGGGAAGGCTTCTCTACACCCCGGCAGTCCCTCCACTGAGGAGCTGCTGGTGATCTTGCCCTACTGTCTCCTCCAACAGACCCGGAATCCCCAGTGTCTCTGTCTCCTTCGGTGGAGTCGCCACCCTCACTGCTTCCGTCTGCCTCCTCTGCTGCCTCCTCTTCCCCGGAGCTCCGCTCAAGATCATCATCACTGTCGGCAAACGCCGGCATGTCGGCCTCACTGTCTTCTTCCTGCTCCTCAAGTTTTGGTCGTTTGCTTTCCCTAACAGTCATGCGTTTAGGGCTGGTGGTTTTGGAGTCTTCCTCTTCCTCATCACTGGTGCCATCTTCCATTCTGTCATCTTCAGACATCTCCTCATCATCTTCACTATCTTCATCTCCAGACTCATCTTCTGTGTCTCCAAAAACAGCCTTCCGACGCACTCGACCAGTTTTCACATCCAGCTGCTTTTCCTCTTTTGGCATCCACAGCCTGTATTTAAAAATAAAATAAAGTCCAGTTCAAACTGTATAATAGTCAGCTAGTCTAGAAATGACAACCCACTGTGCAGAGAAAGAGAAGGCTGAGGCAGGAGGGTTCAGGGTTCTAGCCTGCCTGAGCTCAGAGTAAGGCAAGGTTATATGGGCAACTTAGCAAGACCCTGTCCCCAAATAGAAATTTAAAGAAAAATGTAGTGCGGTAGAGTTTGTTGGTAGAGTCTGACCTGGTCTGTGCAGAGCCCTGTGTTCACTCCTTTCATTATTAAAGAAACAGCACTATATTCCCAAAATGACAGCACACACACACAAATTATGACAAATAACTAATAAGCAAACTCACACAGCTGCCTAAAGACACTCGCAAAGCACTAACAGAACAAAGAGACTCCTGTTATAAACAATCAAAACAACTAATATCTGAGGAAAGCTATTCAAAGGGTAGTATTTGTTCCATCTTAAAAAACTGACTCCAGGCCCAAAGGACAATGTAAGCCTGGATCGTCCAATTGTGTCAGAAAATACTATGCCCATGCTCACAGATTAAAGACACAAGAGACTCGACACTGAGGGTTACATCTGGGACCATGCACACATCAGAGAAAAGTAACAGTTTGGGGACGGTAACACACAAAAGAAAACCAAAGTCCAGATCCGAAGTGGCACAGAAAGCAGGTGGGAAGGGAAAGCTCTTGGTTAAAGAATGCCAGCTGGCCAGAGTTATGCAGAGTTATGGGTTGGCTGACTCATTTCTGGGTGTTGCTGAGTGTGGTGATATATGCATATTTAATAAAACAGACCACAGTCAAGTCTCACCCAGCCAACCTCTCAGGCCGCATGGAGCAAGTGCTATCTTCACAGGTCCTTGGCCTGACTGGTCGCGTCTACAGAATGCTCAATTTCTACCTTCTCCTGCTTTATGGCTCTTTCCCTATCCAGCTGTTTCACTTCCTGGTTCAACTCTGCATCATAATCCTAGAGTTAGGATTAAAGGTGTGAGCTACTACTGCTTGGTTGTTAGGCCTTGAACTCACAGAAATCCAGAAAGATCTATCTCCTGAGAGATGGGATTAAAGGTGTGGATCACCACTCTGATCTTAGGACTGTCCTCTGACTTCAGACTGACTTTATAGCTGAGTTTGCAGTTTGACCCAGGCTGAGGGGATACCTCAGTAGTTCAGAGCACTCACTGATCTTACTGAGACCTGGGTTACATGAATTGACTAATTATTGAGATGATAAAAGTTATAAGATAAAGTTAAAACTAAATAAACATTCAATGTAGTGCTACATATGAAACTGGGAAAACCATCAATTATAAAATAAAAATAAAAACTGCAGAATACCATAGACAGATCGTAAGTCAGAATCCCAAATAGCCAAACAATAATATATAAAGAATGAGTAGATAAGGAAAATGCCCAGAATATATTGTGTGCATGTATGTGTGTGCCTATAAAATTTATATGTATCATGAGCATGTAGGTGGCCAAGGTGGTCAGAGGGTGTCAGAGTCCCTGGAACTGGAGTTACAGGCATTTGTGAGGCAATAGGTGTGGGTGCTGAGCACTAAACCTGAGTCCTCTGCAGAAACAGGATGTGCTCCTAACCACTGAGCAATCTCTCAAACCCCAGAAATAATGACCCTTAAATAAACTTCTTAAGTTTTCAATTACCACACTAAGCAATAATGCACATCATAATAAATACTATAGTAGTCTATCATTTTCAGAATGATTATGTGGCATGAGTAGAACAAAAAAAATCAATGTTAGGCAAGGGCCCACTAAGTGCAATTACACATAAGCATACAAGCTCCCAATCCAGGCTAAAAATGAGCCAGGTGAGTGGGCATCTACCATGGTGACAAAACTACGTATGGAAGACTATAAGAGACAAGGCATGTGCCTTTGGACAGGACCTGGATGAGCAGCTACATTTTACTCTAGAATTTTCATCACTAAAAGATATCCAAGTGCTCTCCTAGAAAACTAAAAGCAATCGACAGAAATGTTTATAAAATATCTGAGCAATATTCTGAATGGAAAACTGTCAGGAAGCACATACAAATGTAAAATAAATCAATAAACAGCTTAGAAAAATAGTAGGCTTACCCTTGATTATCTATATCCTCTGACCCCAGAGGTTTAGAATCAGAAAAAAGTGTCACTCTGCTTGAAGCCATCTTGGCATCGATACTAGCATGGGTGGAGATGAGACTCTGGACTAGTTCATGTGTCGGGCCCGTTTCCTCCTGTCAAAGCCAGGAAAAATGCACAAGTGAGAAAGCTTAAGGACTCTGGAGACATGCTGGTTACATCATTTCTCAAATGACCCTAAACTTGGGCTAGAGACGACTCAGCAGCTCCAATTGCATACTGGTCATGCAGAATACCTGTGAGTTCAGTTTCCAGCAGGAGGCTCACAGCTGCCTGTAACCCTAGCACTTTCTGACACATCTGCCTCTGTGGCCACCAGAACATACATGCATGCATATATACAGACGGACAGACAGGCAGACACACACACATACACTCAAATAATATATCTTTTTTAAAACTTTACCTTATCTTTCTCACTGTCTCAAGAAAAAGAAGAAAATTCTTGTAACAAAGCTTAAACTTGATCCCCAACACTGTAAACACATCTCAATCCATGCAGTACATAACCTAGTAACCTAAGCTTGTAACTAGGAAAACTCCAGGTCTCAACACTACCGCCAAGAACTGTTTTAAACCATCAAGATTACATTTCAAAAAACTAACAAAAATCTAAGTTCCCATCACTGACAAGGCTCAGGAAACACCTTGGGATATGGGGTAGAAGTGTAAGACTGTCCTCTGCACACAGCTTGGCCACTGTCATTAACTGACAGCCACTGTGCTGATCTGTACAAGGTGGAAGCTGTCAACATTTTCACTTGGGCTGGGAGGAGTTCATGAGGCACCATCGCTCCCTGAGGAGCAACTGACAGTTAAGGACTGCTGAAGGGGAGATTTCTGCTGTTGCTGTGTCTCAGTGTGCAGCATGTTAGGGTGTTTGCCTGCACATTCTCATCTGTGCACCACTTGCATTGCCTTTATGCCTGCAGAGGCCAGAAGAGGGTGTCAGTTTCCCTGGAACAGAATAAAAGCTGTGAGCCACCATGTAGAGGCTGGAAAGGTCCCAGGTCCTCTGGAAGAGCAGGTAAAGATCTTAACCCTTAACCGCTGCAGTCACATCCAGTAAGTAACCCCAAACCTATTCTCATGGAAACACCTAATAGACTCAGTGGGTCATTGTAAAAATAACATGCTGAGAAGAGCTTCAGGAGCAAAAAAGGGCAACAAGGGAGGGAAGCAAGTGTGGAAATTGCTGAAACCCATCACAGAGGCACGCTGGAGTTGGTCCTAAGTCTGAGAGGAGGAGGAGGCCAGCAGAGGTGTGAGGGGATGGGACGGTAACTGGGAAGGACAATGATCAAACACAGCACACACATATATACAACTGTCAACGAAACTTCTCAAAAAGATGTAAGAACCTCAAATTTCTTCCACGTATATGCACACCAGCTCCAACCAAGGGAAGACAAAGTTCAACAGAAAAAGGATGGAGGACAAACAACACAGGGTGACAATGTCCTTCATAAGAGCCACAGACAATCTAACAAAACCCTAGTACCCAGCGTGAAAACGTCCCCATGTGCATGGTTGGTCAGGGGAGTCCCAGTGACGCTACTGCTGCTGTCCTTGGGCTTCCCGGAGGTTGGACATAAGTTACTATTGCTGAAGACACAGAACCTAGAGGATTCAAGCTAGATCCAACCAGAAAGTTCCTTCCTGAGGTCTAGCAATCATAGTACCAGAGAATTCTAAGCAAGCCACCAAGGAAAGCAACAATGACCAATGGCAGTCATATCCGGGTGATAACCAATAGCAGTCTAGTTGGACTCAGGCCTGCCCAATGGGAAGGAAAGCATGCTGGCATTGGGAAGCTAACCAACTAGGGCTCGTAAGTCACAGATCTAACTAAGCCTTACCACCACACTTCACTAGACCAGCACAATTCCCAACTGTACTCTAAAGCAGATCTGTATAGCAAAGAGAATAGCCATTGCCCCTCACAGAAGGACCAGTATAGAAAGTACAACTGATTACACGGCAGAGACCACCTGATGCTGGGAGCCCAGTCTCAATGGACACATCTACAGCACAGCTCCGGCCTAAGGCTCAGAGGATACCAAAGAGGGAAGGAAGACTGTAGGAGTCAGAGAGGCAGGGGCTTTGTGGTTAAAACTATGTTCCTAGAGACACAGGCAAGCTACATTCCTGATGCCTCAGCAGACGGCTGCTAAACACCAGTAGTCATGCTGACGCCTGACGTCAGAAGAACTACAGACAACTGATGACTGATGAGGGAAAGAAAGTCAGTCTTCCCCAGGGATCAGCCCCTGACTAAGTATCCAAAACAAAGTGATCAGCCCTGAAAGCAAATACATACAAAAACCATCAAATGGACTCAGTTATGCTTATACATTCATAATTACACACATGAATACATTCATAAATAACAATAATCAAAGAAAAAGGGCCATCAGCTTGAGAGATAGAAGGAGTTGGAGGAAAGAGAGGAGAAATGTGTTTTAATTAATTTTGATGTACTAGTTGTAAATTAGAATAAAATAAGGGCTGGAGAGATGGCTCAGGGGTTAGGAGCACTGGCTGCTCTTCCAGAGGACCTGAGTTCAATTCCCAGCAACCACATGGTGGCTCACAACCATCTGTAATGAGATCTGGTGCCCTCTTCTGACCTGCAGGCACATATGCAAGGTGGGTGGGGGTGGGGGTGTGTGGTGTGGGTGTGTGTTTGTTAAATATAACATAAAATAATAAAAATAAATCTAAAAAAAAAGAATAAAAATATCACCAGTTACTTACATACACCCGCCCCACTAATCATGGCTATGCAGAGAAACCTAGTCAAAAAGAAAGAGAAAGAGAGTGAGAGGGTGGGAGGGAGGGAAGAAGGGAGGGAGGGAAGAAGGGAGGGAGGGAGGGAGGGGAAAAACCAGAATAAGAGCATTCTAAGTTTCTAAAAGATGAGATGGCAGTGAGCATGGCAGTGGTGCTAACAGCTGGGGACTTCACATCTGCATAGTATGAAGGACAGTATTTCATTTCTGCTTCCTAGAATGAAAAACATCCTTTATAATAACAATATGAACACAATAGTTGACAAAAAAAATAAAGATTTTTAAAGAATAATTCGTAACAGACAGCCTTTCTTACCATTTCCTGAAAGCCATGGCTACCACCAAGGTCAACATAGACAGCATCTTTGTCATACAGCACACCCCCAACTCCAGAGAGAGGTGCATAGACCAGCTTCTCCTTCTCATTCAAACAGCGCTTCTTCTGCTGTTCTGGAAGAGCACAGGGGTCTGGGAGAAAACTGACATCACTGACAACGAAATCTCCCACGCCTGGAAGATAGAACCAGGAAGCAACTTGACAAGAGGTCAAGCATTCACCAAACAAGTGTCAACCGTTGGGAAAACATTCCTGCATCTGTAGGCCTGAGGGGAGACCGGGAGAAGGCACCTGAGACAGTAGACCTTGATAGCTAGACAATATCTGCACGCACTCAACACTTTGGCAGATGTACACAACTGGGTTATTCTAAAACCTCCAGACCATGTTTGGTTATTTTTCGATGCTCCAGAGTAACAAAACCATCACAAGAGGCTGACAAATACAGTGTGCTTTACAGTAAGAGAATACCTGGCACATGAATTTGGCTGTTATTCTTCAGGTAAGCTCCTCGCAAATAACCATAAAGAGAAACCTTTCGGTCACACTTGATGTTTGTGCGAATTTCCTCAGGGTTTGTCAAATCTTCCATCCTAGAAAAGTAAAATACAATCACATGATCACATGGCAGGAAGGAAGGAATGTAAAAAGTGCTTGTACTTCTCGTCATGTGCTGACCACGCTCATCATGGGCTGGGAACATGGCTAAGTGGTCAACACTGCCCAGGACATGAGGCCTAGAGCTCAATCTCAAGCACAAGAACAAGGCTCCTCCTTAAACCACAAAATATACAAGTACGGCAGCATGGTTCATGGTGTTCCAGAGGACACTCCACAAGACACGGGTGGGGAAGAGCATAGAACAGTTAAGATTAACCTGCTGCAGAGGTTTCGGGCAATCTGGACACTAGGGCTGAGAAAACAAAACAGAGACAGAGTAGCTGGTGCTCTAGGCACCAGGACATCAGCTCTGAGGCCCGGGATTTCCCCAGCTTTTCTGTTATCCAGTTTGCTCAGTTGTTTTCTGTTTGTTTGTTTTTGCTTTTCAAGACAGGGTCTCTCTGAGCTCAGCTCTGTAGACCAGGGTGGCCTTGAACTCAGAACTTAAGAGATCAGCCTGCCTCTGCCTCCTGGTGCTAGGACCACCATCCGACAACCTGGCTTTGTTTTCTTAGAAAGGAAGGAAGGAAAGCCAAGCAGTGGTGGCACACATCTTTGATCCCATCACTTTAAGTTAGATGTAGGTGGGTCTCTGAGTTCGAGGCCAGCCCGGTCCACAGATGGTACCAGGACAGCCAGGGCTACACAGAGAAATTCTTGTCTCAAAACAAACAACAAGAAAATTCTGGGAATCAGCCAAAGACTTTATGCAAGCCCTCTATGCACTGAGCTATATAGCCAACCCTTAGCTTCACTGTAAATAGTTTATAATTATTTCCCCTACAAAGTACAGAATCTCCCAGTGACTGCACATAATGGGCACTATAACTGATCTTTCTCAAACCTTAAAATGGTTAAAAAGAAATACAAACACCAGGAAGAAAAGAAACTCACACTTATATTACCTGTCTGCCAGGATGTAAGGATGAGAAGTCTGCCATGTGAGAGGCCTAAACTTCATAACTGTAATAAACCGGCCCAGGTTGTGAATCTCTTGGTTCTGATACTCTCCATGTACCATTCCAGAAAGGTAGAACAGCTTGGCACCCTAAACATGAAAAGAAAACCAGGAATAGTAATGTCAATACCGTAAGGAGCAGGGTCATTAGAAGCCAATGTCTCAGTGTGTTCAAAGCCTGGCTGCCTTCTTCAGGGCTTGTCCTGTGAGGGTCTCAGCAAAGCAAACTCCTCTGAGTTAAACGCCGGTACCTGTGGAGAAGCCAAGGCTCCTGAGCAGAGGAGGGACCTGTGAGCACCGGCCCACAGCAGTGCTAGGAGGGGAATGGCAGCCTCTGGTCGAACTAGTTAACTAGCAGAAACCTCTGAGGCACTGCATCAAATCATGCCCAACAGAGGGCACACCACCTCATGGGTGTGTACAGAGACAGCAAGGGGCACGGATAAAGACCACATGGAGGAAACAGGCCAAGGACTGGAAACGCACAATTCAGGAAAGCCCCGGAGATCTTATGAATAGCCCTTCATTCTGGCTACTTTAAAGGATTACTAGTGACAGGACTCAGGGATTACTGTCCTTCCTACCGGGTAGACTTCTGTCCAGAACCTATGCTTTAACCGCTTCTTTGTCTTCTTGAGTTGCTTGTTATGCTTGAAGGAGTCTAGGTGAGTGAGAACTCCCATAATTTTAGGAAAGCCGTGTACTTGGCATATGTTTAGAAACTCAAATGTCTCCATTTCAAACCCAAAGCTGGCATCTATAAGCATCAGCACCTAAAATCAGAACACAATTCACAGAAGCCATGAAAATCCTTCACCCAGACCAAGAGTCAGCAAGTTATGCCCCATGAGTAAAATCACACCACTCACTTGTTTAACTACTCAAAAGAATGCCACAAAAGGTCTCTCCATCGATATTCATGCTCTCAAAACTACACAATTAAGTATTTCAGTCATTTTAAAAACATAAGCCTTAGCAAGCTTATACTGTTTTACTAAGAGTAACAATATTAATAAACCCCAAATTTAAAAATACATGTTTAATATCCCTATAGTTTTGATGGGACCAGAGAGAGGTGCCACACAGTCAGTCACTTGTCCTTGCAGAGGACCAGGTTCACTTCCCAGCATCCACATGGCAGCTCACAACCATCTTTAACTCCAGTTCTGGGGACCAGACACCCTCTTCTGACCTCTCCAGGCACCAGGTATGCACATGGTACACAGACTCACAACCATTCATATACACACATTAAAATAAATGAATCTTAAAAAGTTTTTAATCAGGACAAACTTGTAATTTTTATATTTTTAGAGTCTTTCTGATCCAAAGTACAAAAATCTGTAGCTCTTTGACATCTAGTTAATTACATACACAGACACACAATCCAGGGTATTTACAATCTGCCAGTCAAATTATTTTCACCCTCAAATGATCATTATGGTGGCAACCAACTGCTTTTTGATTGAATTTAAGATCTGTTCCACAGAACTCGTGCCTAACATTGTAAACTTGGTCAAGAGGCTCTGACTGGGGAGTCATAGGTTCTAAAGGGAGTCTACTACTGGTATTTTGTCAGAAGGACACAGTGTCAGACTACCTTCAAAATGGTCATGTTTAGCCAGGGATGGTGATGCACACATTTAATGCCAGCACCTGGGAGACGGAGATAGGTGATCTCTGAGTTTGAGGCTAGACTGGTTTACACAGTGAGTTCTAGACCAGCACACAGGGCTCATAGTAAGATCCTATGTCAGAAATTAAAAACAATGCAAATTGAATTAGTCAACTCTAATTTCCAGAGACTTTTTCCAGTGGGTGGCAGTTAATACAGATTCACTGTTGGTCAAAGGCTAAGAATTATGACTGTAGAGTGCTTGGCACTAAACAGGACATTGTACCACTGCATCCCCTCTCCACGGTGCAGCAATACTGCAGAAGGCAAGTGACTATTAAAAGCCAAGAGTACACTCGAGAACTCACTGCATCTGTGATTTCCTGGATAAGACAGTCCATCACTACTCCCTCATGCATGGTGTTACACCCACACTGAAACTCCATGTCATTAATGGATTCTGGGAGGGACATTGGTAATAAATTGCCAGTGTTCCAATAAATAATCAAACTTACATAAGCAGTCATAATTAAACACAGTGGGTCAAATAAATCATTAACTATTTAAAGACATAAGCCAGGCATGGTGGAACACACCTTTAATCCCAGCACTTGGGAGGCAGAGGCCCATGGATCTGAGTCTAAGATCAACTTGGTCTACAGAACAGGTTTCAGGACAGCCAGAACTACACAGACATCCTGTCGGGGAGTAGGGGGAAAGGTCTCATTCTAAGACAAATTACTTGGGAGCCTCAATTTCATCATATGTAAAGTACACATAACCTGAATAAACGCATAGGTGGTTATGTGAGTGAAATTTACAGAAAGCTTTCAGTATAGTGCCTAGGGAGAGTTCAAGAAATGGCAGGCATTGTGCAAGCAAGTGTGTGCATGTATATGTGTGTGTGCATACAGGGAGTGGTATAATCTCGCCATGTGTGTCTGTGTATTCATATATTAAACATGCCCATTGTTTTCTCAACCCTATGGCTTTATTTAGGTTTTATAATGTATCCACCATATATATTCCATTTTTATGATGAAACAATATCATAATTTCACCACTTCTACTCTACCTTTCCTGAAAATGAGATAAACAAGCCATCACACAGTCACACTCCCCATCGTGATCCCAGGCCACCTTACTGACTTACCAGATCTGCCACTTTAGCTAGATCAATCATTACGTTGATGTCACACCCACATTCAATAAAGGTAAGTCTTCGCTTTTTACCTATTAAGTACAAAGATGAAAATTTTACCTTTCAAAAATCTTGAAAATACTCTATCACTAACTCTATACTGATCATGTTTGAACTGCACCCAGTAAGACACCATCCACCTCTATACAAGTATGATAACTCGTTTTTATGGCCGAAACTATTAAACCAGTGTCAATCCATCCTGGTTCCCTTGCATTGTTCTCTCCTTGATTTTAAAATATACCAACTGCACCCAGATAAACAAAAGTATGAAAAAAGGTACAATCCTATATTGGGGTTTATATGAGCACAATCCTGCTCAGCCACAGGCTCCACCAAATTTGTCTATACTCTCAATGTGGCTAAAAATATCACTAAATGTAATACATCAGGATGTTCATGGGATAGTCGTATGTGACTGTACTGCTACTATAAATATCCCCAAATTTAATAAACCACAATGTTCGTAGAACAGTATGTTTGGCAGTTAAAATATAATGACTAAAGATACCCGTAAGATTAAAAAAAAAAAAATCCTACTCCATCACTACTGAAACAAGGCACTTCACAATTATCATTTGGAGAATTGACTTCATTTTCCCTCACTTAAGCACAGAAATCATAATCTCAGCATTCTGGAGCCAGAGACAGGTGAATCTCTGTAAGTTCAAGGTCAGCCTGATCTACAGAGCAAGTTCCAGGAGAGACAGAGCTACACAGAGAGACCCTGCTTCAAAAACAGAAACAAACAAAAAGCATACAAACCCTCTTCAGAGCAGCTTTGAGAAGAAAAACACATGTGTGTGATGGGGGGGGGGGGGGGTGCTGGGGGATGGGGGGACACCTTACTGTGAAGTAAATGTGCTCACAATGACAGCATCAGTGCTAAGCCTTTCCAAGAAACACACCTGGCAAAATTAGCCAGTCAGACTAAGGTGGTATACAACAACATTATTATGTCTAAGCACTTTGCTTTGAAGTTACAGGCAGCTCAGTAAAAGCAAATACATGGCAGTATGATATAATAGTATTGGTATTATATTTTCTGTTTGAGCGAACAAAACTGAAGCATGTCATCCCTCAGGCAACAACACCGACCACACCAGCTCCAAGGCATCACTCCCTACCTGACACAATTGTCACAGGACCTCTGATCTCAGTTAACCTCTGTCTGGTAAAATTTCGGATGAGGCATCGTATCAAAGTACTCTTTCCAACTTTTGGAGGTCCCATCACCACTACCACTATTGGTGGGGGTTCCAGTGGGGTCCGGTCAACCACTGGAATATGATGCTTTTTTGTCTTTAAATCCTGAGTCCTATTTGTTAAAATAAAAAATAAAAAAAAAAAATTATTACTTCCAGAACATAGTAGACCTTACCATGTTAAAGTTAAATTTTATAAGAGAACATATAACACACAGATACAATTAACTTAACTGGTTAACTTCTAAACCATGCCCCCACCATCCAAAATCTATTCCTCAGTAAAGAGGAAACACATCATGAATTAGATTGATTTGACTTTAATTTTTAAGAGAATAAAGGACAAGGTGGAGATAATATATAATACAAGTAGAGATATAGGAGAGAAAATGTTCTGTCAATCAACTGACTATTTAATTTGTACCCTGGACCTGTTTTATTATCCACAGAACTGGCCTGAGAATAACTCCTAGCCTCTCAGTGCTGTTGAAAGAATTTAATTCAGGCCGTGGCCTACACCTTTAATTTCAGTGCTCAGGAGGCAGAGGCAGGCCGTTCTCATTGAGTTTGACACCAGCCTGGTCTACAGAGTAAGTTCCAAGAAAGCCAGGCCTACATAGAGAAACCCTATCTTGAAAAAGCAAAAACAAATAAAAGAATTTAATTCAGTAATGTGTAAAGGAAAGTACTGGATATGTAGAATGTCTCCCTAAAAATGAGTATCTTAGTACTTCACATTAAATAAAGGAATATGGGGGGGGGGGGGGCACCAATACACATATTGCCATGGAGATAGTTAAAGTTTACAAAATTTTTTGTCAACTAATATAAATTTTTTTCTCTTGGGGAAAAAGAAAGGCAACGGGCAGATGTTGGGAGCAACATGCTTCTTTGGCTGGAGTTCTAAAATGTTAAGGAAAGCACTACGGCATGCCTATGTCCTTCAGACCTGAATTAGACACACAAAGCCACATGCTATTTGAGAGGCTCCTAATACTTAATGTAACGGAAGAACCATCGACTCCAGCTAAACGCACCTGTGAAAGGACCGAGCCATCCGCACAGCAGACTGAACGGCAAAAGCTTTGGGGTTTCTCTTTCGGGCATCTTCTTCATCTCCGAGCTGCAGATCCTGAAGATGCCGTTTCTTTTTCTTCTCAGCTTTAGGCCCACTGTGCTTCTTTCTGTGTTTCTTGTGATCCTGGGTCTCCATGGTGGCTATTTGTCAACTATTAATAAGCTTAACCTATATGGAACTGGGTGGCATGGTGGTGGGGATTCGTTATAACCAGGGAAACATGGGGGAGCAGTAAATTTCATTTATTCTTTATGAAGTAACGATATATTTGTTCTCTAAATAGAGGGAGAAACTACTTAGGCATTCTTCCATATGCCATAAAGTAGGAGAGTTACTGGCACTAATATTATCCCCGTTATTATGTTTTATGTACCTGAAAACCATCGACACTTCATTTTTGTGATGACAGAAATATACTCTATTTCCTTAATAAAGCAGCCATTAACTACACGTGGTTACAGAAAATGTCAAACATACCTCGGGAAACTGAAAAACAATCTTAAATTTTAATCAGTTTTAAACTGAAACAGCTCAGGCCCAACCATTCACTGAACTACTTATTAAGTTGCTCTCCGAACGAAAAGGAACACAAAAGTTTAAAACATCCCAACAGTGCTGGATAGACCCGTCTCGCAGCAACCGGAGGAAGCACGTTTTCCCCTACCGGTGCTCTCCTCTGCTTGCTCGGAAAAGCACACCCAACAGAGCTGAGTTCGACTAGGTGACCTGCTGGAAGGACCCCTCCCCGCCACATCCCTCAGGGTCGGGCACCTCTCCGGCGGTTAGGAAACTTGCCTTCCAGCCCAGACGCGCGGCTGGGGAGCAGCAGCCTGTCGGAGGCTTGCGGAGCAACCTCACCCGGAGGAAGACTGACAGCCGGCGCCTGCCGGGCTCACACGAGCCCCCAACCTCACAGGCGCAACTGCACGGGCCGCAAGCACGACACCGGAAGCAGAAATTGTCCGTCGCACACACCCGCCGGAGGGAAACCAGAGACGCGAGAGAAAGAGAGACCCGCGGCCAGACGACTTTCGGGGGAAGGCCGGAAGTAAGCTCTTGACTGGCTGAGGGTGTGCGCAGGCGCGTCTGCGGATTTAGCCACAGGTTTGCCATCGTACCAATCTACCCGGTAAACATTTCTCTCTCCTGGCCGAGATGGTCTCGAATCCGGGTCCTCAGCCAGAGCAGCTGCAAGGGAGAACTGCGCACGCCAGGGGAGTCACCACCAGTCCCAGCTTGAAAGCCCAGGGCAACAGCTTCCTCTCACTGTTAGAAATGCCTTCACTGAAAGCCCTTAGATCCTGCGGCTCTGTATTGCCCTCTCATGCCAGGACCGACGGGCCAGGGGCTTTTTCTCAAGAAACATAGCTGCTTACCATTTTCTTTGTACCCGGCCTTGTATTTCCAGGATTCCTTCCAGTCTCACCTGAAGAAATGCCCACAAACTACACCCCCCAGTTCCAGTTATTTTCTGTAGCTATACCGAACTCAAAACGCAACCGCTATCTCAAGAAGAATAAGAAATAGGTTATTGCACCAAGTATGAGTGGCTGTGGCCTAGAAATACGGACTTAGGTTTCCACCAAATAACATGTCCGTGTAAAAAATAGCTCTCACCTCTAAGGCAACAAGAGCTTGCTGTTCAACTGAATAGTGGTGCTAATGGGCTCAGAACACGGATTCGTGTTGCCTGAAACTACCCTGTCTTGTACCTTTTCATAGAGTATCAACACAAAATAGATGTAAAGGTTTATATGGAAATCATGAAACAAAATCGAAGGTTCCCCAATTTACAGCCTGAAGGTCTGCACTCCTTTCTTCCCATCCTTTGATCATCATTCCAGCCTTCCTGCCCCCTCCCTCAACTACACCCTGATTTCAGTAGGAAGTAGTTATAGGAAACACTACGTTGCCCTTTACCATCAACAAAAAAAAGCTGAGATGTACGGTCTCAACCTCAAGGTAAATGACTAACGAAGGCCTATTTAACTAAGTAGACTCTGCCAGACAGCCTCCGTCAGTTCCTACCTATTACAAAGTCACCCTGGCTGGCAAAACAGACCCCCTAACCTGAACTCTCCAGCCCAGGCTGGGCTTCCCTTCCTCTGTTTCTCTTCCCTATACAACTCATCCACTTGGACCATGCCAGCCTCTTGGTCCTTAGTTTCCCGGTTTGCCTCTGGGCTCTTGGCTCCTGGTTCCTCTCTTTTCCTTCCCCTTCCCACTTCTCATGCGCCCAGCTTAACTGGCTGGTCATGTTCATTCTGGACCCTTCCTGACCATGTTCCCCCTTATATCTGTATTAAAAACCTCAACCCCTTAAGACCAATCTTTTTATTTCATTTTGCTCACAAACTAGTCAATTCCACCATGTATATCTCTCCATTAGGACTTTCACAGTAATCGATATTTATTCCATTTATCCATTACAGTGGAATTACTTGGAATTTAAAATGCTTAGAAACTTATTTGTACTAAAAAAGAGTTTTTCACAGTATGGTTATCAATGTACATCTAAAAAAGACTATCAGTGTAAACAGCTGTTTGTATGACAACAGCCTGCTAAAAACATTTTAAGTTTTAGAATTTAGGAAGCATGCTCTGTAAAATCATAGACATATAGGAAGCATCCCCATAGCTTATTCAAGTGGGTTACTTTTGAAACAAGTTTTTAGGCTTCTTATGTAATTTTTAAGATAATATCAATGGTCATAATTAGACTCATCTGGTGTCATATATGCTACTTGTCTGTTTAACCAAAGATATGAACTGTTAACTGTTGTGAGTTAATCTTTTTGTACACTATGAAGAGTTGTCACTTGGATTGGTTTAATCAAAAGCTGAACAGCCAATAGCTAGGCAGGATTGGGGGTGGGGAGAGAGGACCCTGTGAAGAAGAAGAGCAGAGATGTAGGAGTCACCAGGAGAGGCAGAGGAAGCAAGATATGCTGGAGAACAGGTGAAGCCACGTCACACGTGGCTTGATAAGAATGCTTTAGTTTTAGTTTTAAGAGCTAGTAAGTAACAAGCCTAAGCTATCAGCTGAGTTTTCATAATTATTAACAAGTCTCAGTGTGTTCTTTTGGAGGTGTCTGGCTACAATTAACTAAAAAAAAAATATTGATGATTACCTGGAACACAATCTCTAGTATCTCAGGAAACAAGGAAGCTACTCCCCGAGTCAGAGGCCACATCTGTCTGGCATGTCAAGCCCCAGCATTCCCAAATATCAGAGGCCGCACTTTATATCCTCAGGTACTTTAACATCATTGTTTCAGAATTAATTGGAATATCATCAACAATGTCAGAGTCCACAGTTCTCATCCTCTGGTAACCTAACTTTTAGCACCTTTGGGCATCTGCCTTGTAAAAGAGAATATTCTGGGCTTCCGTGTCTTAGCCATTGGGCTCTACAAAGCCAGCCATTCATGATAAAGAAATAAGCATGCTAGTATTTCTTTAGAATGTCTAACTGTGAAAAATGTCCTTAATATTTTAGTGTCCCTAGAAAAAGTCCTGACTCATACTAAGTACCTTTCACTGTCAAGTCATTTTGCTGACAGTCTAGTCAATTTCTTGGACACATCATAGAGTCATAAGATCATCCAGAAAATGGGTCTCAATTAAGGGCTTGCCCAGAGCTGATTGGCTAGTAGGCATGACTTCGGGGTGTATATGTGATGGGGGGGCTGTTAATTGATTTAGAATAGCAAGAACCACTATGGGCAGCACCATTGCCTGGACAAGTGGACCTGTGCTGTATAAGATAAGCATAATCCTAGAAAGTGAGCCAGCACGTGCTGGATTTCCATAGTATCTGCTTCAAATTCCTGTTTGAGTCCCTGCCCTGACTTCCCCTGGTGATGGACTGTGGTCTGAAAGTGTAAACCAAAAATAAATCTCCATAAATTGTTTATGGTCAGTGTTTTATCACAGCAGAGTGAAATATGACCTTTAGTCATTTACAAATTTAAAATGCTTTGAAAGACATCAATAACACAAAACCAACCTGCCCACTCTTGAAAATAACTAATTAAAAATTTCTAGGCAGACAGTGGTGGCCCACGCCTTTAATCCCAGAACTTGGGAGGCAGGGGCAGGCAGATCTCTGAGTCCCAGAACTGCCAAGGCTACACAAAGAAATCCTGTTTTTAAAAACTCAAAAAATTAAACCAAATAACAACAAAAAACCTCTGGATACTTTATCTGTTTTTGCATTTTTTCAAACCCATTAAAAACTTATTGTGCACTAAAAAATATGATGTATCCATATTCTTTCTGGGGCTATTTTTTAAAATCATGAATGGACTTTGGATTTTGTCCAAGGGTTTTTGTATCAATTGAGCTGGCCATGTGATTTCTGTCCTTGGGACTATTTATATGAGATATTTAATTTGTCTTTTGTGTATACTGAATCATTTCAGCATCTCCAAAATAAAACCAGCTTGTTCATAGTGAATGATCTGGTTTTAGGGAATAGTTTATGTGTTTGTATAACTTTCGCTATTTCATATTTGTGTACACATATGTGTACTCTGATTTTGCCTGCTACCATGATCTTCTGTTGCCCTTCTTCCTGTCCTACTGACTTCTGTCCTCAAAACCCCTCCTCCTTTTATGCTGTTTTCCGAAGGACTTAGGAGGGGTTACAGCTCCCATGCATCTATCCCTCTTGGCATTCTTTCCTGTTTTATAGGAATAGCTGATGGTTATGATTAGTGGAGAGGAGGGAGCTACGTCCCAAGCTGGCAGCCTAACTTGGCAGTTTCCTCCTCACGTCCTCTGGCTTTGGAAGCAGAAAGAGTACAGCACTGACACGGGTGTGGACGCTTCCTCTAGGCAGTCACTCGGGCAAGGCAGTGTGTGGCAGAGTTACGAGTCCCTGCAAGGGTCATGGAGAGACAACTGCACGGAGGATGGAAAGTTGGATCATGGTGCAGACTACGAGATATTGGACATATAGAAACAGTGAGACATCTGCCAGGGAAAACTGCATACAGAGAATGCAGCCAGCCCAGGAGAGAGGGAATGGCGAAAGCAGCAAAGCAAGAGGGGTAGAGCTATCCAAACCCTCAGACTGAAGCCCCAGAGGCTGGACACACTGAGGGGTAGGGCTATCCAAGTTCCTCAAACTGGATGCCAGAGGCTGGACACACAGAGGGTAGGGCTATCCAAACCCTCAGACTGAATCCCAGATGCTGGACACACATTGGTATAGAATGTAGGGGCTCCAGAAATTGGTGTTCCCCCGTACAATGTGAGAAAAGATCCAACTAGTTCACTTTATAAATTAAAGTCTCTTGCTTTTGTGATATTTGTTGTTAATCTCCCCCCCCCAATAAATTATTGTAAGGTCTTTGAAAATGTTAATTTTTTGTCCATAATAAAGAAATATCAGCATTAGTACAAGGTACCACAGTTTCTGCCGGATATATTTCTGTTAATTGATGAAGTCTTAATTTTCTTTTTAGAGTTAATTCAGAAAACTTTTCTACATTGGTCTTTTTTTTTTAACTCTGTTAGGTAAAAATATCCGTTCTAAGATATTATCTACTCTATACAGTAGAATCTCTGTAGAAGAATGCATAGAAAGTAAAATATCCATAATGCAATCAAGCTCTGAATCCAAGCACTCCATATGGGTGGGCATCCTGTAATTTCTTTCTACCAAAGCCAATTCTCTCTTAGTCTCAGCTGATAATTTTCTTGAGCTATTTAAGTCCTTATCACCTTGTAAGATTTGAAATAAAGTACTTATTTCTTGAGTTGTCAATCCAGTTGTGGGCCTTAGTTAATATAGCCCAGCCATTTTTGAAAATCATTAAGAGTTTGTAATTGATCTCTCCCATTTGTACTTTCTGTGGTTAATTTTTTTTTTTTTTTGAGACAAGATTTATCTTTAAAGCTTTGGAGCCTGTCCTGGAACCCATTCTGTAGACAAACTGGCTTTGAACTCACAGAGATATGCCTGGCCCTGTCACCTGAGTGCTAGGATTAAAGGCGTGTGCCACTGCCTCCTCCTCCTCCTCCTCCTCCTCCTCCTCCTCCTCCTCCTCCTCCTCCTCCTCTTCCTCCTCCTCCACCTCCTCTGACACTGCTACCACCACCCAGCAATGGTGGGTTATTTTTGTTAACATATATTTAAGTAATCAATAGAATGTCCTCTTTGTATTTTTCTGGAGCAATCTGTAATCCCCAATGAGGGAAAGTTCTTATCACTTCTTTAAGCATTTTCTGGATCTGAATCACCTAGTAAGATATCATCCATATAATGGTAAATTATGGATCGAGAAAACTGATGACAATTATTTCCAATGGATGTTGTACAAAATATCAACACAAGGTAGGGCTGTTTAACATTTCTTTGGAAGGATTCCCACTGTTATTTTTTAACAGGCTGGGAATTATTATGAGCAGGCACCGTGAAGGCTAGAAGTAGAAGGTCTAAGTAGAAAAATACTTAGACCTTTAAAAGCAAGGTCAGCACCTTTGGAGGATTGGATTCGTGAGACAATCAACCTAGAGTCTTATGATAGTGATGATAACTGGGTAGGAGAGGTTATTTCTAGAGGTATAAGAAAAAGTCAAAATGGTAAATATTACAATTGTGGAAGGCAAGGTCACATAAAAACAGATTGTAGACAAGACATTCTCAGAAATAGTACTTTTGTTAGGAATAATCCCAAGAGAACCCCCCCCCCTTCTGGAGTATGCAGAAGGTGTGGAAAAGGAAGATATTGGACTAATGAGTACATATCAACAAGGGACAGACAAGGTAACTTTTTACCTCCAGGAAATGCCCCAAGGGGGCTTTCAAAAGCTCCCCCACCATATCAAATCCAGTCTTATCTTACCTTTCCATCATGGAGGAAACACTTTCCCAGAAAAATTAAAGAAATTAAAACCTATTTTAAAAAGACATACTACACGGAATGATAGAAAATCTATAGAAAAAGAAAAAACCCAGAAAAAATTATAAAGTGATTATTTTGGTAAGCTTCTATTAAAGAACAAAGGCCAATGTTAAAAGTACAAATAAATGATGATATTATTGAAGGTTTATTGGACATGGGTGGATGTATCTGTTACAATGTGATTTTTTGACCTCGTTTGGCCAGAGGTCTAGACTTACAGACTTGTAGTCTTAGATTGTCTAATTTGTTGTTGTTGCTTAGGCTTTTAAAAATGATTTGGATGTTTATATTAATTTTATGTTGTTTGGCCTATGGCTTAGGCATAATGTTAGTTAGTTTTTTATTTTAATTTAATTTATTCTTATTAATTTGTTATGTGGCTTGTGGCTTATTTGTGTTTTTTATATGTTTTGGGGGGGGATTTGGTTTGATGTGTTTTTTAATTTGTTTTTTAATTCATTTTGATTTTTAATTTATTTTTGCATGGTATTTATTAAGGGCTAAAATAGTTTTTTATTTAAAGATTGATATATATAGTATATAGAAAGACATTTTTATATTATTTTTTATTTTGTTTAGCTAAAAGGGAAGGTTTTAATTTTAACAGTAAAATTATATATAATAAAACAGTTGCTAAGTAAGAATTGTTATAATATTCAGCTTATTTGTATTCAATAAAAATTTTAAAATATTTTATTATTTATTTTATTTTGTAAATTTAAAGTTTTATATTTAATATATTTTTTAAATAATTAAGAAAAATTATATTTATAGTTATTTAATTATTGACTATATTAAAGATTATAGAAGGACATATCATTTAAGTAAACAGGAAGTTAAGTAACTTTTAAAATCTAGAAATAATAAAGACATTTGTTTGACAGTTATTTAAAGTGTTTTAATAAAGTTTTAAATAAATTTTTAACCTATAGGCTTAGAGGGTTTTTTTTATTTTAGAGAAGTAGGAAATTTGTTTTGTTTATTTTGGTATAGTTTATTAGTTTTTTTTGAGTTTTGAAGAATGTTTGACAGTTTTTTTTGAAAAGTAGAAATTTGAAGGACTATTTTAGTTTGCTTTGTTAAAGTTTAGAGGTTATTTTTTGTGAAACTTGTATGTTTAGTTTAAACATTATATTGTTAAGTAGTTAATATAAGAATAGCTTTTTTTGTCTAGTGGCTAACTGTTGTTACAAAGAAAGTAGACTTTATATGGAGTTTTTAAAATTTTTTTTAAGTAGATTGATGTTGTTAGGAGCAGATTTCTTATTGTCTAGAAAAGTTTATGTTTTTAAAATATTTAAAATGTTATATTTTGTAGGTTATAAAAGTTTTTAAAGATTATGTTATGTGATTGAAATATATTTTGTATATTTAAAAATTAAATGAATATGTACTTTTTCATTATATAGTATAATTTTAAATCAGTTATATAAGCATTATATCTTAAATAAGAGTAGAAAAATATATATAGTATAATGAAATTGACTTTAAATTTGGATCAATAAATTAAAATTTAAATTATTGTAAAATATTTTGAGATTAGTAGTTGATTTTTGGATTAAAGTAAATTTAATAATTTAGCTTTAAAATTGTTTGTATATTATTTTTAGAAAGAGATTAACTATGATTATTAACTATTCATAATGAAAACAAATATTTATGAATAATATTTTGGTAATTTGAGTGTAGTGTTATTATTATTTTTTGTTGATGAAGGGGTGCTGGCAATTTTATAGATTTTGGAGACTGGATTATTTTAGTTTGTAGTCTAGAAATTTATGTGACTATTTTTTTTATTAGAGAATTTTTAGGTGGTCTTGGTTGATGAAACTATAAGAGTCTGGAAGCATTTTATAGGTTTTTATCATTTGTGGAAACCAAAGTAGAAATTTTTTGAAGTAATAAATCTTTAGACATAAATTTTAAAATTAAGATATCTTTAAAATATATTTTTTTTTACCAGAGCCATGGCATCCAAGCTGGCCCTTTCAAGAAGTAAATGTTCAGTTTGGGGGAACTGGGTCATTATCCCAGGTAAAACAGAGATTGGAGGCTGAGGAAGCTGGAGGATATCTGGGTGAGATTTAACTGTGGTGTTTCCTCTCTTTGGTATTTCAGCTTTTCCCTGAGATCTGGCTCTGAGTTTCCTTTAATACAACCAGAATTCATGCTACAATTGGCCTTAGGTGTTTTTTTGTTTTGGTTTATTGTTTCACTTTTGGTTGTATCTTTTCCTAGTGTGGTTGTTAGTAATACTGGCTTCATAACACATGGGGATGCTCCTTCTATTTCTGCTTTTTTGAATAATGTATTTAAGTATTAGCTATAGATCTTCCAAGAAAGTCTGGTAGAGTTCTACTGTTAAGCCAACTAGGCCTGGGATTCTTCTTGTCAGAAGGCCTTCCATTATGTCTCAGTCTTGTCCTGTTATGGGTCTGTTGAGGTTGTTGAACAATCTTGTTTAAACTTTGATGGTTTATCCATTTCTTTTAGATGTTCCAATTGCATAGTGTACATGAATGGAGTACAAGTTTTTCTAGTATTTGATTATAATAAAATGAATTTCTTTGGAATCTGTTGTAACCTTTTCCAATTTGTTTCTGACTGTTAATTTGGGTCCTCTCTTTCTTTTGGTTAGTAGGAGCAAAGTTCTTTTGATCTTATTTATCTTCTCAAAGAAATAGCTCTTAGAGTTGTTAATTCATTGTATTGTATGCGGAGGGTTGGGGCAGGTTTCTCTGTGTAGATCTGGCTGTCCTAAAATTCACTCTATAGATCAAGATGACCTCAAACTCACAAATATCCGACTGCCTCTCCTTCCTGAGTGCTGTGATTAAAGATGTACAACTCTTTGTATTTTTCTTTGTTTCAACTTCATTAATTTCTACATTAAGAGAAACACATAGGGTCTCACTATGTAACCTTGACCGGGCTAGAATCCTCCATATGAACCAGGCTTTCTTAAAATTCACAGAGACCTGGCTGCCTCTGCCTTCTAAGTGCTGAGATTAAAAGGATGTACCACCATGCCTGGCTGTGCTCTGATCTTTATCACTGGTCTTACTGTTTACCAAATTTGACTTTGAGTTGTTGATTTTTTTTCAAATCTTTATCTATTGAAAAAATTTCATTTTACATGTCAAACACAGTTCCCCTTCCCTCCCCTTAACCCACTCCCCCACTCACTCTTCATAGAGGGCAAGGTCTCCCTTGGGGAGTTAACAAAGTCTGGCATAACTAGTTGAAGCAGGATCAAGCCTCTGTCCCACATCAAGGGAATTGGCTCAAGAGGAGGAGGAGGAGGAGGAGGAGGAGGAGGAGGAGGAGGAGGAGAAGCTGCCAGTTGATTCTGGCCACATTGCCAGGGGCCCCATGAATAGATCAAGTCATAACTGTCACCCACATTCAGTTCGGTTTCATGCAGGTCCCCCAGCTATCAGTCCAGAGTCCATGAGCTCCAATCAGCTTGGGTCAGATATCTCTGTGGTTTTCCTCATCATTATCTATACTCCCCTTGCTCATAAAATCCCTCCTCCTTCTCTTCATCTGAACTCCAGGAGCTCGGCCCTGTGCTTAGCTGTGGATCTCTTCATCTGCTTTCATCAGTTACTAGATGAAAGTTTATGATGACAATTAGGGTGGTCACTAATCTGATTACAGTGAAAGGCCAGTTCAGGCTCCCCTTCTGCTATTGCTAGGGCCTTATCTAGGGTCATACTTATGAATACTTGTGAATTTCCCTAGCACCATGTTTCTCCCTAACCCCATAATAGCTCTATAAAAGGATCCATTGTTCTCCCTCTCTCTTCCTCCCCAAGTGGCTATCCTTCCTCCTAATGTTCCCATCCCATATCTCATCCCCTCTAACCCCCTTCCAGTCTATCCAGGAAATGTTACCTATTTTCCCTTCCTAGGGAATCCATGTGTGTCCTCATAGGGTCTTTCTCATCACCTAGCTTCTCTGGGTGTGTGGATTGTACCCTGGTTATTCTTTGCTTTACAATTATCCATTTATGAATGAGTACGTACCATGTTTGTCTTTCTGGGTCTGAGTTACCTCACTCGGGATGATTTTTCTAATTCCATTCATTTGCCTGCAAATTTTGTGATTTTTCTTTTTACTGCTAAGTAATACTCCATTGTGTAAATGTACCATATTTTCTTTATCCATAATTGAGGTTGTTTTCAGACTCTGCCTATTACCAATAGTGCTGCTATGAACACAGTCAAGCAAGTCTTCTTATGGTATGATTGAGCATTCTTTGAGCAAGAGTGTTATTGCTGGGTCTTGATGTAGATTTATTCCAAAATTTTCTGAGAAGCTGCCATACTCATTTCCAAAGTAGCTGTACAAGTTTGCACTCTCGCCAGCAGTGGAAGAGTGTTCCCCATAATCCACATTATCTCCACCATAAGCTGTCATCAGTGGTTTTGATCTTAGCCATTCTGACAGGTGTAAGTTGGTATCTCAGAGTTGGTTTGATTTGCATTTCTCTGCTGATTAAAGATGGTGAACAATTCCTTAAATGTCTTTCAGACATTTGAGATTCTTCTGTTGGGAATTCTCTGTTTAGATCTGTACCTCATTTTAAATTGGATTATTTGGTATAATGTTTAGTTTCTTGGGTTCTTCATATATTTTGGAGATCAGCCCTCTGTCAGATGTGGGATTGGCTAAGATATTTTCCTATTCTGTAGGCTGCCGTCCATGGCCTTACTGAAGCTTCTCATTTCAGAAGGTCCCATTGATTAGTTGTTGCTCTCATTATCTGTGCTACTGGTGTCATATTTAGGAAGTATCTCCTGTGCCATCCCACTTCCTCGTCTATCAGGTTCACTGTACTGGATTTATGCTGAGATCTTTGATCTTCTGGGACTTGAATATTGTAAATGATGATGAATATGGGTCTATTTGTATTGTTCTACATGTCAACATCCAGTATGCCAGCACCATTTGTTGAAGATGCTATCTCTTTTCCATTGTGCAATTCTGGCATCTTTGTCAAAACTCAAGTCTATAAGTGTGTGGATTTGTGTCAGCGGTTTCAATTCAATTCCATTGATCCACGTGTTTGCTTTTATGCCAACACCAAGCTGTTCTTATTATAGCTCTGTAGTAGAGCTTGAAGTCAGGGTGTTGATACCTCCAGAAGTTCTCTTATTGAACAGGATTGTTTTGGCTATCCTTTTTTTAAAATTCTGCCATGTGGAGTTGAGTATTGTTCTTTTGAGTTCATGAATAATTGTGTTGGGATTTTGATGGAGATTGCATTGAATCTGTGGATTGCTTTTGGTAAGATTGCCAGTTTTACTATGTTGATCCTACCTATCCAAAAGCATGGGAGATCTTTCCGTTTTCTGATGTCTTCTCCCATTTCTTTCTTCAAAGCCTTAAAGTTCTTGTCATACAGGCCTTTCCTGGCTAGTGCTTCTTAAGGTGTGTGATGTTATTTGTGACTGTTGTAAAGAGTTTCATTTCCCTGATTTCTTCCTCAGCATGTTTATCATTTCTATATAGGAGAGATACTAATTTTTTTGAGTTAATCTTGTATCCTCCACATTACTAAAGGTGTTTATAAGCTGTAGGAGCTCCTTGGTATATTATATATATAATCTTCAAATAGCAAAGTTTTGAATTATTCCTTTCTGATGAATATCCCCTTCATTTGCTTTTTTAACAACTCTCACTACAACTGAAAGTACTATACTGAGTAGAGATGAAGAGAGTGGACAGTCTTGTCTTGTTCCTGATTTTAGTGGAATTACTTTGAGTTTCTCTCCACTTAATTTGATATTGACTTCCTGATCTATCTTCCCTTAGACTATAACTGGAATATGTCAGCCAAATAAATTCTTTCCTCCTCAAGTTGCTTCTTGTCACTGTATTTTATCACAACAATAAAAAGAAAGAACAAAACTCCTGGACCTGTATTAGGACTCATTTTCAAAAGGAATTTATTCATATCAAATTTTACTCATATGGAAGCACAACACAAAGAAAAATAATTGTTTTTCAATTAGTACAATAGCTTTATTTCAAATATTAAGAGTTTAGAAATTTATAGAAATAAAAACCACTAAGCCTCTTATTCTACATTTTGCTACCTAGACTCTCCCTCCACACTTCTCTGGGGTTATCTGTAGTTGCATCAGGCTGAGTTCTTTAAAATAAGGTGTTAGCAATTTGTTGCAATAATTTTGGCAGTAGTAGTATCTCCTCAGTGACATCAGCTTGGACTGGGATGTTAATTCAGTTTACTTCCTTGTCAGAATGAAAAAGGCTGCCTGTTAGGCACTAGTCTCCATTTCGACATCCCTTGTTTCTGGATCACATTACTAGAGCTAGTCTACCATTAAAATCTTTTTATTGGAAGCATTTTATTTTTCACCATAATAAATGATCAAAAGGAATTTCTCCCCACAAACCACCATACAGTATGTTAGCACTTGGAAAAGTGATCTCTGTCATTAGCTGGAATGCCTTCAACCCTAAGTATCAGACAGACCCAAGAATAAACAAGTAACAGGTATTGTCCCAGAAGAAAGTAGTATAAAGGGCTAAACCGCTCAGAGACTTCACATCTGGATCAGCTTTTGTGTGGTGTGCACTGCCATCTTTGGGTGACTGCCCTTCCAGACCACAGACCATATATGCCAGCATCATATACAGCTGTAAATAAACACATCCACAAGGTATGATCTCTGTTCATGTCTCTTATGCTGCCTCATGTCTTGACAACTTCATTACTAGATCTATTCCACTATTGCATAGCATTCTCTCACTTCAACAAAGGTTGCCATCATTAGCTCTGACTCATTTTGATTTATTCTCCAAAGCATCTGGAGAGGAGGAAAAGATGAAACTCAGCTCAGCAAAGGTGACCAGCATCTCTTAAACTACTGATCAATGTATTTCCAGGAGGTATTGGGAATAAAACAAAGGAGGTAGAGACACTATACAGGAGTCCATAGTTCTAAATACAAGTATATAGTTACTGCATTACACAGAAATATAGTTACATGCCTAAATAGATACACAATAAAAATATCAAGGGTATAAAATGAGCATTTTACTATATACTACCATATTTGTAGAGTGCAGCATTATTATTTAGAACTCATGTTAAGTCATGAAATACTATTTTTTATTAACATTTATAAAGTTGATATAGAGGTAGCTAAGAAAAACCCTCAAGAATATACTGTTCAATTTCTTCACCAAATGGGTAGTTTTGGTAATAATGACCATATTTATTCATGATCCAGAATAGTGAAAAGTATGTGATAATGTTTTTTGTGTGTGCATGTGTGTATAATAATGTCATTTGAAACATATACTGGCCAACCTATCAAGAGAATGGAAATATTTAGAACAGGAAAATTCTGAGGTAATTAAAAGGCTCAATAAACCATCTTGTGGCTTCTTTACTACAGAGACAGTTTGGTAATGATGGTCATGGGCATTTGTTTTAGGAAATAGAAAGATGGGTGCTTTATACTTTCAATCTGCTGTATAGTTTATATACACACAACTTCACTGAGAAAATCAATACCCTGATGCATGGTTTGTCAGTTTCCACAGTGTGACTATTCTAAGGCCAAGCTACCAGCATGAGAGGAGGGATGGATGTGGTGGAGTCTGGAAGCGATACGCAGCAGTGCCCTGCATGTGGGCCGATGGCACACAGCACGGATAACAGTGAGAGGTGGCACATTATTAGAAATGAGGAGTTGCTACTTATTTCCTTTGCTCTCCGTGTGATTTAACTGTAACTTCATGTAATTTAAAGCAACTGATTCACAAAGTTTCTGAAATTTTAACAATTATCAGCACTTTTAAGTTGATGTGAGCTGCCTTTATGACATCATCATTTGTGTATAGGTACATGCATATAAATATATTTACATACACATACATATAGACCCACATTCACATGTATGTCCACAAACATATCTAGTCTTACCAACCTAAAGACACTGGTGGTACTCAGTATGAAAAGTATACCATAATAGTTATAACACTAAGGGTTTGTATTTTTTCCTCACATCCTATTGGGTTCCAATACATAAATCAAATGCTTTCTAAATTACATAAATATTGCATTAGCATACTTACACGAGGTCTACAAACATCAGATGTTCTTTACACATTTGCTAGTCACTCACTTTTAAGTTTCATACTCTCTTATGAATACAAGTAAAATTAATATTACCCATTATACTTAAAATACAAATTTGAAGCACATTTGAAAGGCATTACACAATTTAAACTCTACAGATTTTTTTATCATATTGTTTATATGATTTCCCTTTAATATCTTTCTAATGAAAGTTTTTATTTTCTTGAAAGCTTTCATGTATTTCAACAAAATGGCATTTTCTAGTATGCTGTGATACTCTTTGGCAGTTTCTAAGCTCCTTTCTAAAACTGTACACCTGACTTGATGGGGATGAGAAAGGTGGGCACTCAGGATGCTGAAAGAGTCTTCATCCTTGTGTGAATTCTCTGGTGTTTGGTGAGCACTGACCTCTGACTGAAGGTCTTCCCACACACATTACACTCATACGGTTTCTCCCCTGTGTGAGTCCGCTGGTGTTTAGTAAGAGCTGATTTTTCACAGAATGTTTTCCCACATTCATTACATTTGTAGGGTTTCTCCCCCGTGTGAGTTCTTTGATGCACAATCAGGTTTGACTTCACACAAAATGACTTCCCACATTCACTGCATATAAACGGTTTCTCACCGGTATGTGTTCTCTGATGGACAGTGAGGGCTGACCTGTGGCAGAAGGATTTCCTACAAGCATTACATTCATAGGGTTTCTCCCCTGTGTGTGTTCTTTGATGTTCAGTGAGGTTTGATTTGACACAGAACGTTTTCCCACACTGCTTGCACTCATAGGGCTTTTCTCCCGTGTGTGTCCGCTGGTGGTTGGTAAGGTGTGGTTTTTGGCAAAATGCTTTCCCACATTCAGTACATTCATATGGTTTCTCTCCAGTGTGTGTTCTCTGGTGTTGGGTAAGGTTTGACTTCTCCCAAAACATTTTACCACACTCACCACATTCAAAAGTTTTTTCCCCTAAGTGAGCTCTTCGAGACTGGGTAGGATGGGATTTCTTGCTGAAAATTTTCCCATTTTCATGGTATCCATAGGGTTTTCCTCCGATCTGTACTAGCTGATGTTTAAAAAGAGATGAATTTCCCCAAGTTTTGTTACTTACTTTATATTGTTGGCCAATCTTTCTTGAGTAAGACTCCTGATGAACAATGAAAGCTGAACCATCACAGAAGATTTTCTCATATTCATTATGCTCATAAGGATTATTTCTTGGAAGAGCTCTCTGAGCTCCAAACGGCAGATCCACATAAAAGGACTTTCTACAAATACTGCATTCATGTGGCTCCAGATGCAAGTGAGTTTTCTGAGACACACTGAGCTTCAAACTCTCAACGAAAGTTCTTCCATATTCAGTGTGTTTATAAAGCGTCTGATTTGTACAAAGGGCCACTGCCTCTCGGAAGTCTTGTCCATTTTCATTACACTCAAAAGGCTCATGAGAAACTGGCCGAGTGAGATCCTGGCAAAGGTTAAGAGCATCCCGTTTCTCATTACATGATTTTGCTTCTTCAGGAATGTTTTCATTCCTATTATTAGGGAGTGGCTTCTCACCTACATTAAACTCCTTAAGCTTCTTTCTAGGATAGTTCTTTTTACTAATAATTATTCCTGAAATACTCTTTAAATTCATTTCACAAGAGTCACATATTCTGAACAGAAAACTTCTTGAAGTAACAGGGTCCATTTCTAGACTGGAAGCTTTTCTTGAGTTACCATCATTCTCTACATATGTGATCTTGTTGGTGAGCATGAGCGGCCAAAAATGTTCATCTTGTTTTTCCTGGCTGTTCTCCAAAAGGTCATCCACTTTCCGTTTCCTTTCTACAAATGAGAAAAAAAATCCACCGCACCTTATGAATCTTAATACTTATGTCTTTTTTAAGAAAGGATTTTGCTAGAGGTGAGGAAACACACTGAGAGAAGGCCCTCCACAAAGCAGAGGAGGGACTTGGGAGACTAACGCACCTCAACCTACTTCTGATGGATGTAGGGACTTGGGAGACTAACGTACCTTACCTACTTCTGATGGATGTAGGGACTTGGGAGACTGATGCACCTCAACCTACTTCTGATGGATGTAGGGACTTGGATAAAAAGTCTCTACTCTGTGGTTAATTCTTTTGTTTTAGACTCAATTTCCTGACACAAATTGAATCCAACATATTTTCTTTAGCATTCTGGCTTGAGGAGAAAAAACAAATACGCTGCTGTGGAAGCCAGGATGGGGAACTGGTTATAATATTTAAAACATTATAAAAACTTCAAAACTAGACACAAGGTGATTGGAGAAAAACACAGCTCATAGGGAACTAGAGCAGATGATTTAGAAGTCCCACTGTTCAGAATGGTAAGGTGAGTCCACCAAACAGTGAAAAGTAGCAAAGTGGCAGCCGGGATCCGTAGCCTAATAGCTTTGGAGGGCAGACTGCACTCACTGGGTGGGAACAAGAGCCTGATGCCTCTCACGGAGCACTGGAGGTCCCAAGAGGCACCAGGGTTTTGTTGTTGTTTAAATACTATACATGATAAACAGATTAGAGTTCTACAAATACCTACTTTTTCAGGTCCGAAGGGACAGTGTGAAAATCTAGGATTTAGAGTGTCTTTACTGTTATTTGCAGGAACAGTTTTTGGAAATGCTGAGGGAAAGCATGTTAGAAAAGGTGAAATAAACTCCAAGGAACAGAAATCCATGAAGGAGCAGTTGAGTAGTTTTTAAATACACAGAGTATCTGAGAACAGTAGGTTCAGCAGAGTCCAAACATGGTTTATATCAAGCTCAGTGTATACTCTGCCTCAGATGCCATCTTTTCACATCCTGGTTACTCTGAAACCATCAGTGAATGTATTTTTCTACTTTGAGTGTTTAAGACTGTATTTATTTCTAGGTGTCTCATTTTCACATGGGTTTTTCTGCTTTAACATCTAACATCACCTGTGTTTTATTTACCGGTGGGATCCCTAAACATCATATTTCTGTGTCTGTTACTGAGACTTTCAGTACACTTTATCATAAAAATCTTGGTTCTATCTAAATGTTGGTACTCAATGCAAGAATGTTAATCATAGGCTTATTAAAAAAAAACTATGGTAGTATACTGTCTAAAGACAGCAATTGAAGTTATGATCCTAAAAAAAAAAAATTCAAGACATAAGCAAACAACACTTTATATCAATTGGCTCACATTAAATCTTTAAATCAACTTTCAATATACCCATTAAAAATCTCTCTGTAGTGCTGGATCCATATCTGACATGTAACTTCTCATCACCAGCAATGTTCCTCCCTCAACTAAGCACATTTCAGCCTTGGTTCTCTTGAGAACCTACACATTTTTCAATAAAATACTACCGCAACTGAAAAATAATAAAGAAAAAGAAAACCAAATTCTCCTTCAACACCCACACCATTGTCAGATTCGACATGTTATATCCACTACAAAGTCGTGTCCATATGATTCACTGTAATGAAATAAATCCTTTGCTCAGTGCTGCATCTCTTGCCAGAAACAGAGCCTGGCTCCTGGCAGCTAGTACTAGCCTGTTTCCTTTGCATCCTCCAAGAAGACCATCAAGTAGGGATTCTAGAAAGCCACGTAAACATGGATTATCTTCATTTCTCCCTGATGAGCTGGAATGTACAGGAGACTGTGGGAATGTACAGTAGGCTGCAGAACACTTCCTAAATGTACTAAGGAATGACTCCTCTGAAGCCTGGACTCATAGTTAACCTGGCCGGCATCCAACCAACCAGAACAGAACAACTAAGAGGTTCTTCTTTTTGGAATAAAATCTCAGTGGGAAAGAAATCCAAAGCAATCTGGATGGCCAGATCTGAGTTCTGGGCCTATAGCCACTGGTGGTTTTAGAAATAAAATATGTGCTAGTCATAGCAAAAACGTACTCTAACATAATGGATATAGTGAGCATACAGTCTCTTAACACCTCACAGATACAGTATTACTTATCTGAAAAATATTAAAAGGAAATGGAAATTTAGACAAAGGAGTGACTATCAATATATCTGAAGTACAGAAGAGTGTTGGGGCCAGTTTTATGTCAGCTTGACAGAGCAATAGTCACCTGAGGGAAGACAACTCAACTGAGATATTGCCTCCATGAGGTCCTCTGTCGGCAGGTCTGTAGGGCATTTGCTAATTACTAATGGGGGAGGGGCAACCCATTGTGACTGCTCTCCTAGGCTGCTGGTCCTGGGTGCTATAGCAAAGCAGGCTGAGCAAGCCAGTAAGCAGCACTTATCCATGGCCTCTGCATCAGCTCCTGCCTCCAGGTTTCCTTGCCTTGGCTTCCCTCAGTGACTATGATTCAGGACACATAAGCCAGTAAACCCCCTTCTCCCCAAGTTGCTTTTGGTCACGGTGTTTTATCACGGCTAAAGAAATCCTAAATAAGACAGAAATTATGAGGCTTAATATAAATTCTAGAGAACAAAGATGACTATAAGACAGATGAATAGAATAATGTAATAGTTTATTTCTATGGGACACTATCAGGGCTAGAGGGAAAAAACTAGATGCTTTATGTGAAAAGAGGGAACAAAAGGGGGACAGGAGAAAAGAGCAGGCCGGTGTGGTGGTGCACATCTTAGCCACAGAGCTCAGAAGGCAGACAGACATATCTAAGTGGTATGTTGAGTGAGCTTAAAGCCAGCCTAGTCTACAGAATTACAGACAGGGCTGTTACGGAGAAACCCTGTCTTGAAAAACCAAAAAGAAAAGAAAGAGAGAAAGGGAGCGGGGGGGGGGGGGGGACAGAAAGAAAGAAAGAGAGAGAGAGAAGGAAGGAGGGAGGGAGGGAGGGAGGGAGGGAGGGAGAAGGAAGGAAGGAAGGAAGGAAGGAAGGAAGGAAGGAAGGAAGGAAGGAAGGAAGGAAGGAAGGAAGGAAGGAAGGAAGGAAGGAAGGAAGGAAGGAAGGAAGGAAGGAAGGAAGGAAGATGGAGCAGAGCAGGAATTACACTAGGGTCTGAATGAGGACAGACAATGGCTGTTGTGTGCTCAGTGAAAAGCAATCTTTTGGACAAAGCAGGTAGTTTGGAAAGAAAAGTAGCAAGAGTGTGGCGAAGCCAGTAAAGCTGAACAGATGTGGTACAGGGAACCCACGGGTGCCACTCAGGAATGAGGAAGATGGTAAGGCTGGATTATATGTGACTCCTCAGAAATGGAATTGAAAGTGTATAGCTTGAGGTTTTCCTTCTACATCTCCCCTAATGGATGGATTTAATAACTTTATAAAGATGATTGCTCGAGCTGCCATAAACCCATGCATGGCAGGAGGCACTTCCTTACAACTCAAAGTATCGTTTAGGCTTTTAAAGGGGAGACAGAGAAGAAACAATAGGGAGGTGGTAGAAGGGCACGAAGACCAAAGAGGAGACAGAAGAGCAGCATCCAGGACTCCAAGACGTTCACTGTCTGCTCTTCTAAAGAGGTCTATCTCAACTCTAGATTACATCTAACCATACACCATAGCACCACCTAAAACTGATGCCTTTAGATAGACGCATCTAGATCCAGCCTCAGCTAGGCATCCATTCTTGGATGACTCCAACCTTCAAGTGAACTCAGAGACCAGATTTGAACAGTTATCTCCAACTTTTCCCATTTAAAACTGAATCTGTAAGAACCCTTTCCCAATTATGTTTGTATTTTCTCTATCTCGCTTGCTGGCTTCCTAACTTGTCTACTTGCTTGAGGTAAAGAATTTGAGTCATGTTTGACGTCTCTTGTTGTCTTCATCCAACAGCAATCTCCATGACACAAACCCAGCACTTCTCAGCGCCTCTGAGATGGTCTTGGCCACTACCCTTTCTTCTGGAGTATACGGGAGTTTCTTAGCTGGTGCCTTCCTAGCTCGTGTCCACCCTAAACACACCATAACAACTACTGCACAAGACAGAAAAATTCTTTGAAGCTGAGAATAAGTCTGATGATTCAGTCTGGCCCACATTAACTCAAAACAGGGTTTCTTGTCTCCCTCAAGATAAAATTACTGTACCTTTCATGAACCATGGGAATACTACTCACAATATCATTCTACCAGCTTTCCCATATACCATACTTCCCAGACAGTATGGTCCTCCACTACTGTACAAACAGAACAAACCTGTCCTAGGGGCCTGGCACCTCAAGTTCTCGCTGTCTAGGGTAGTTTACTGTTACTCCCTTAAAGTATTAGACATAACACAGGCCTCATTGAAGTTTTCTCTGACCTCTTTGCCAAATAGCACGCATTATAATGATTGAGTGCCCCCTTGTGTGACTCTTCTCAGCATACCAACCAACACTGTGTGCATATGCACAAGCATGCATGTTCTCAAGTATATATGAAAATAAATAACTGTATCCACATGATTTTGCTCTTCACTGCAGTATATATTCTATAGTATACGGTATATTCCTCTTACCTTCCTGGAATAAGACTGTACCACAGTGAATGTTAAGTGCAATCTACAGAAGTACATGGGTATGTGTCAGCTAATGAAAGGTGTCCAAAGAAAATGGGGAGAAGTCGCATAATTTGTAAAGACAAAGAGAAGTTAACCATGAAAAAGAATCTAAGATAACACCAACTGATTGTAAAAATAAAAGACTCTAAGATGTCCAGGCACAAGAAAAAGTGTTTATGAACAAGAGACAGATGGAAGAGTCATTAAGGCAACAGGATGTGGGAAGCTCTTCTTGGTCATTTACAGAGATCTGGAATGAAATAGAAAATTTTAGAGAAATATTCCAAAGGTGATTGTAGTGATTTGAATAAAAATAGCCCCCATGGGCTCATAGAATTTAATCTCTGGTCACCAGAGAGTGGCACTACTTGAGAGGGATTAGGAGGTATAGCCTTGTAAGAGGAAGTGTGTCACTGAGGAGTCTGCTTTGAGTTTCCAGAAGCCCGAGCCAGGCCTAAAGGCTCATTGCTCATCCTGCTGCATGAGAATCCAGATGTGGTACTCTCTTTACCTCTCTAGCACCACGTCTGCCTGCATGTCACCATACTTCCCACCATGATGATGATGAACTAAACCTCTGAACTGTAAGCCAGCTCCAATTTGTTCTTTTATAAGAGTTGCTGTAGTCATGGTGTTTCTTCACAGCAATAGAAACCCTAAGGTAGTAACCTACCTTACCCAATGACACAAAGTTATTTTCCCCTGCCAGTGTACTGTACCTGGGTTGCATTGGAATCTATTTTCTTGTATCCAGGGATCTTCTCCTTGCTCTATCTTTAAGATCACATCTGGCTTAGTCACACAATACCCTGTTGAGGCAAAATAACACAGGCTGGGTGCTCAATAGATTAGCTTTGTGAACGAAAGAAGGAAGGAAGGAAGGAAGGAGGGAAGGAAGGAAGGAAGGAAGGAAGGAAGGAAGGAAGGAAGGAAAGAGAGAGAGAGAAAGAAAGAAAGAAAGAAAGAAGGAAGGAAGGAAGGAAGGAGGGAAGGAAGGAAGGAAGGAAGGAAGGAAGGAAGGAAGGAAGGAAAGAGAGAGAGAGAAAGAAAGAAAGAAAGAAAGAAAGAAAGAAAGAAAGAAAGAAAGAAAGAAGGAAGGAAGGAAGAAAGAAAAGGGGGAAGGAGAAGACGACAATGACGAGAGGGCGGCACAGCTTTAGTTATGGTTCAGGAAGGTCTACAACGTCCAGCAGAGAGGTGAGAAAACACCATTGTCACAGCAAAGAGACTGGCCATCACAGACACATAAGCCTTAAGACTCCTAAGCCTTAAGCTGGAAATTACAAACATTCCCTCCCAACATTGGAAATGTGTGTGACTGGTGCCACCGAGGAAGACCCCTCACCTACTGAGATGAAGTTGCTATAGTTCTCCAGGATCACATCCCTGTAAAGCACTTTCTGAGCAGGGTCCAGCAAATACCACTCTTCCTTGGTGAAATCCACACACACATCCTTGAATGACACTTGCTCCTGTAACGAAATATTTTTTTCCTGCATGAAGTAATCAGGACTGGGCAGTATAAAGGAGATTTAGCAGAATGAGTTACTTTAGAATTTACTAAAAAATAATGGACAGAGTATCTCCCCCTTTTTGCTGACCTTGGTAGAATAAAAGAAAATATACAAATTGAGAGTCCATTAAATGTCTAGGAGTATTTTAGTTGCTATGAATATGCTGAGGCAAACTAAAACCAAAGTTCCTATTTTCAAATTGCCTCTGTGACCTGGTGAGGACACATAAATGTGCATTTATGAACTTATTAAATAGGCATTGCAAACCTGGGAGATTTCACTTGAAATTGTTAAATAAATAATAATATTGATAAAAAAGGGACAAGATCCCACAGAAAAAACAAACAAACAAACAAACAAACAAAAACCCATGGTTGATGAAGTGGTTGGCCTGCAGCCTAACTCACAGGACCGGGTCAATCCTCTCTGCTTGAGGAAGTTGGAGTCTTGTGAACTTTTTTTTTTTTTTTTTTTAAGCACAGTAGTTTTATTAGACATAGTAAATAATTTCATAGTATGTGAACCAATAGGGAAGAAGAGGGAAAATAAGCAATATAAGCAGCCCCATGGTGACTCAGTGACTAGAATGGTTGAATATAAGCTTCAAAATAAATTGCAGCTGATACGTTCAATAAAACAGGGAATTCAGAAAAGTATAATGGAAGGATGGGAGAATCGACAGATATATGAAGGGTATGATATCTGTGTGCTGTGGGAAAGGCTGAGCTGGCATACCAAAGGCTGTCATCCTGCCAGCAGCTGCCGATTCCTCTTTCTGGTTCTTTTCCCACTCACACAAATGATTACACGTTAACACACAGAGCACTATTATTAGTACCCTATATTCTTGACAGCTGCTTAGGGGTGATGACTGCAAAGATGATGGTCGACTGTTCTCGCAGTGTAATCACCCTGGATGGTGACTGAATGAGAATCCCCAGGGGAAGTTGGAAGAGATCCGGCAGGCTGCAGGGTTACTTGGATGACGATGTCCTCTGCTGTACAGGTTCACGAGGTCCCAATTATCACCTTTTGGGTGACTAGGACACTGTTCAGAAAGTCCTCACCGTGCCTGTTGGAAATCATTACCCTTTTCCTCTAGCAGGTTCTGCGTATCAAGTCTTTTGCTGAGGTCCTGTTTCCATTTTTTGGCTTGGACATTTATTGGAAGTGAGAGGGAAGGATGTTTCATTCTTTGACGTGCAGTTAAACCCTACTTGATGAAGATGCTGTCTTCTCCTATGTGTATTTTGGGCCTCGTCTTCAAAATTCACATGGTTGTAGGTTTATGGGATTTTATTTAGGTCTTCAATTCCATTCCACTGATCAATGTGTCTATTTTAAAGACACCATTATATGACTTTTATAGCTACAGCTCTATAATATAACTTATTATGGATGGTGATTCATCCAGTAGTGTATTTTATTGTTCGGAGGGGGTGGGCTTTCCTGGGTCTTGTTTTGCCACATGAATTTTGTATTTTTTTTAAATTTCCGTAAAAAGTTGTGTTGAGATTTTTAATGGGGATTTTATTGAATCTGCAGATTGCTTTGGGTAGGATGGCCAGATTCACAGTATTAATACCATCGGTGCATGAGGATGGAGATCCACCCCCCACACACACATCCTCACTAGTTTCTTTCTTTAGCATGTTAAAAGTTTTCATTGTACAGGTCTTTCGATTCCTGAGTTGGATGCATCCTTCTGAAAGTTGCTTTGAGGCTACTGTAGATGGGATATTCCTCCCCATGATCATTGTTGGCACATAAGGAAGCTAATGACTTTGTGTGTTATGCTGCATCCTGCTACTTGGCTGGGTTTATCAGCTTTAGACTTCTGGTGGAGTCTTTACATCCCTTTATGTATAGAACTGTATCATCTGCCAATATTGGTACTTTTGTCCTTTCTATATGTATTCTCGTCTCTTCCTGTTGTCTTGCTGCTCTAGGGAAGACTTCAAGTACTATGCTGAACAGGATAATCTTAATCTGCCATACATAGAAATGCTTCAAAACTCTCTTCACTTAGCACGATGACCTGGGCTTGCTGTATATTGTCTTTAGGTTAGGATATGTCCCCTGTATCTTTAGATTCTCCAGGACTTTTATCAAGAAAGGATGTTGGTCTTTATCAAAGGTCTTTTCTTCACCTAATGAGATGACCATGTGGTTTCTGTCCTTGAAACTATTTGTGTGGTAGACTATATTTACTGATTTATGCATTGAACCATCCCTCCATCATTGAGATGAAGCTGATTTGATCATGGTAGATGAGCTTTTTAAAATGTTCCTGAATTATATTGAAAATATTCTCTATTTCCTATCTCTGGTGTTATGTTTTTATGCTCATAATCTGAATGTTACATATTTTCATGGTGTCCCAACACTCTCCCACTTTCTGTTCATATTTTAACTGTATCACTGCCTGTGGCTGAATGATGCAGCCCTTTACTCCGTTGTGCATCCCTGATTCTCCGCTCCTGAGAGGACTCAGTCTATAGGTGAGGCTTTCCACTTGTGCTGTTATTTGGCTTATTGAGTTTGTTATTAGCAACATTTCAGTTTGGGTTTTCTCCAGCAATTCTATTTTCATAACCGAAACCAACTTCCTTTTCATCCATCTTTTTCGTTTTGCACTCCGGGAGTGTACCCATGTCCTCTTTGAATTATTTGAGCTTATAATCACTGTTTGAACACACTTATCCTTTTTAATCATCTGAAAATTCTCCCAAGTCATTTTCATGGTGTCTCAATGCTTCCTCTGTGCTTGTTAGCTTTTATGTCAACTTGACACACACTAGTCACTGAAGAGGGGAAATCTTGCTGAGAAAATGCCTGCATAAGATCAGGCTGTGGGCGAGCTGGTCCCATTGTGTGGGTAGTGTCACCCCTGGGCTATAAAAAAGCAGGCTGAGGAAGTCCTAAGGAGGAAGCCAGTAAGCAACACTCCTCCATGGCCTCTGCTTCAATTCCTGCATCTGGGTTTCTGCCCCGAGTATCTGCCCTGACTTCCTTTGATGATGGGCTATGGTGTAGAGGTGTAAGGGAAATAAACCCTTTCTTCCTCAAGTTGTTGTCAGCCATGGTTTTCATCACAGCTATAGAAACCGAAACCGTGACAGTACGGATTCAGGGTTAGTTATTTGTTAAGGAGGCACATTGTCTTAAAATATGTAGGGGATTTATGATGGTGCATTGTAAATAACTGTCCCACCTACTAGTTTAATTAAAAAATGCTGATTGGCCAAAGGCAGACAGGAAGTGTGGGCGGGGCTACCAGACTAAGAAAACTCTGGGAACAGGAAGAACAGAGCAGAATGCCACAGAGAAAGAAGAAGCAGAGGACAACTATGCTTCTCTGAGAAAAGGTACTGAGCTGCATGGCTGAACAGGATAAGAATCATGGGTTAGATTAAGGGTAAAGAGTTAGCAAGTTATATGCCTGGGCCTTAGGCCAATCAGCATACAATTAGTACGAGTGTCTCTGTATTTCAGTGAGACTATGGGACTGTCGGCCAGAAAGTCCAGGCTACCAGGCTAGGGCAGAAAGTCTGGGCCTGAAACCCAATATTTTATGTTGTTTTAGTTTTTGTGCTGTACATCTGGAATTTGATTGTTGATACAGGGTTTGTTTTTTTGTTTGTTTTGTTTTGTTTTTTATCCTTCTTTCAGAAGTCATTGTCTCCAGTGTTCAAAAGAAGAATAGGTCCTAGGGCTGAGATGTCATTTTCCTTGCAGGCCTGGTATTTAGGGCTGGAAGTTCTGTCTCAAATATTCCTCTGAGGATCAAGTATTGCCTGCATCAGCTGGGGCCTCCTGCATGAATCTGCACCTTTATCTGAGAGTTGCATGACTCTCCGAGTTTGTGAGTCTCGCCCAGAGTCAAATCTGGTCCTTCCCTGGGTCTGAAGTCTCACCTAAAGCCACTTTCAGGTATGGAACTTCAAACAAGCCAGTGTCCTCTGCAGCCATTGAGAGCTATGGAATCCTATAAGCGCCAATGGCCAATGGTCAGTTCAGGATGATCCCTGGCCTGCATCCACAGCTTCTGCTGGAGATGCTGGGAGATGTGAACTTCTAGGCCCCTTGTCACCTCGCTCAGAGTCAGATCTGCTCAGTACCTCGGGTCTGCACCTTCTCCTGAAGCCTCTGGAAGGTGTGGACCTCCCTGAGCAGCAATAGGCCTATCCCTGGTTCAGGACCATCCATACCCTGTGTCTGCTGAAAGGAAATCTCTTCGTATACATCCCACAGAGAATTAGCATCTAGAATATCCAAGGAACTAAAAACTAAACATCAAGAAAAGAAATTACCCAATTAAAAGATGTGTGTTGGACTGAACAGAGTTCACAAAAGAATATAAATGACTAGTAAACATTTTGATTTAAAAAAAACCAAAATCTTTTGCCACCAGGGAAAAGAGAACCTTACCCAGTGAGAAAGGTAATCATCAGGAATGCAAATGCTAACAAACTGTGGCACGGGTTTAGAAAAGGGGACCCTTATATATTGTGAGCAGACTGTAAACTGAGGCAGCCACTGGATATAAGTCTGGTGACTTAAAAAAAAATCCTCAAAGTAGAGCTCAACTGACCCCAATATGCCCCTTGTGCTCAAAGGTTCTAAATTCCACTGTAAAGGTATTTACACAGTCTGGTTCATTGTTGTTCTGGTCATAATAGGTAAGAAATGGAATCTGTTTAAATGACCCCTGATGAACAGACAATGAAAATGTGGTGCACACACAATGAAATTTTACTCAGCCGTAAATAAAACAAAATTATGATATTTGCAAAAAATATGGTGAAACTGAAAAATAATCTACTGTGTGAGGTAAACCAGGCCCACAATGTCAAAAGCCACGTGTTCTCCCTTATTTGTGGATCTCAGCTTCAGCTTCTTCCATGTGTATCTTTAACTTGATATGTTTATGGAGACTGGGAAGTGAGAAAGGGGCCTTGGTGGAGGTGGACGAAGAAGAGGCATCAAGGAGCATAGGGATAGAAGAATACGTGCTCTATGAAAATGGAAGCAAGGAAGCCTGGAGACAGAAGATAAAAACAAGAACAGGCCCTGGAGAGAAGGAGGGATGGAGCAGAGTTAACCACTGAAAACCACTACTGTAAAAGTGATTTTATATCTTTTTGTCTTCTGTTTTTATGCATTAATGTGGGAGTGTGTGGTGGCTGAGGGAAAATGAGAGAGGTACTATCGGGAGGTGTGGTTTTGTGGGAGGAGGAAGTGTGTCACTGTGGAGGTGAGCTTTGACTATCAGCCATACTCAGTGTCTCACTTCACTTCCTGTTGCCTTTGAGTCAAGATGTTCAGTACCTCTTATTTTATAAAAATCAACTGAAAATGGACCAAAGATCTTAATTTAGGACCGAGATAAGACATGCAATGTAAGAGGAGCACCTCAAATTAGACACTAGTCAGAACTCCCTACAGAGGACTCTGATAGCTTAGGAAATGATACCAAGAATTGAAACACAGCATTTCACCAAATTAAAAAGTTTAGCCACAGCAAGGGGGGGGGGGGCAAGTAAAGGGACAGCATAGGGAATGAGGAAAAAATAAACTTTTCTAGCTAAACATATGATAGAGGATTTATACACAGAACATAGAAAGGACTCAAAAAGCAACCCAACCCATAAATGAGCTAATGAAATGAACACACTGCTTTCAAGAAATACAAATGGCCAATAAACATGAAAGATGTTCAAAGTCTCTAGCCATCAGGGAAATGAAAATCAAGCGGCTTTATGACTTCACGTGTCATGTGAAGCCATCTGATTGGCTACCGTTAGTAAAATAAAGAACAGGTGAAGGCAAAATGCCCTCACTCAATGCTGGCAGCTAAACAAACTGGATCAGCTTGATGGGAATAGTGCAGAAGCTCCTCAAAGGATAAAATACTTTCTGACACACATGAGGGCTTGAGTTCAAATCCCAAGAGCCCATGCAAAGGCCAGGCATGGTGCCATACATCTGTAGCCCCCTTACTCCTTCAGGGAGATGGGTGGAAGAGTCAGAATACAGAAAGCTCCAGGGCCACCAGCTAGAACAAGAGTCTATTTCCAACAACGGGCAAGATGACGGCTGGTTGTCTCTGGCCTCACACTACATGCACGCACATGCACACGCACACACACATCACGCACACAGACATCACACACACCCATACACACCGCAAACACATCACACATACCCATACACATCATACACACCCACACACACACATACACCCATATAAATCACATACACACACATCACACACAGACACACACACCCATACACATCACACACACACCCAGACACAACACACACCCAGACACACACACATCACATACACACACACTCATACACAGCACACACACCCATCCATACATGTTACACACCCACCCAGACACACACATACCCAGACATACTCACACCCAGACACCCATACACATCACACACACCACACACATATACATTATACACACACATACACATCTCACACACATTATACACACATACATATCACACATAAACATACACATACCACACACACACATACATCACACAACACACACCCAAACACAACACATACACACCTATAGGATAATAAATTGCTTTTTAAAATACAACTAAAAGTAGATTTGATACTAACCCAGCTGTACCATTTCTGAATATATACCCAAACACCTCTATGTTGGTTAGCTTTTTTTCCAAGTTGACATAGTCAGGGTCAACGAGATAAAGCAAATCTCAATTGAGAAAATACACCCATCAGAGTAGCCTGTAGGCAAGCCTTGGGGGGACGTTTTCTTGATTAGTGATTGATAAAGGAGGGCTACTGTGGAGTTCACCATCCCTAGGCAGATAGTCCTGGGGTGTATAAGATGCTGCTTTGAGTTCCTACTTTGACTTAACATCAATAATGGACTATGATTGGTACATGTAAACAAATAAACCTCCCCTCTCCAAATTGCTTTTTGACATGGTCTTTATCCCAACAGAGAGAAAACCAATATAAGCTTTAAGTCAAGAGACAACAGAAATATTTCCACATATATATTTACTGTAGTACTATCAAAAGAGCCAAGTTATAGATTACAGCCTGTATATTCATCAACAGATGAACACATGAAGAAAATTAAATATGCACGGTGAAATTTTGTTATAAAAGAGGGTGAAATTATGTTGTGTGCCAAAAAATGGGTGCACATCAGATCACCATAATCAACCAGCTCAGAAGGTAAATAGACCTTTCTCTCCCACCAATGGATCTTAGGTTTTTTTTAGCTAATGTCTTCTGTTCCTTTGATAGTAACTGCTGTTAGATGTACTCGGCTGGGTAATGCCTTATTTATACATGTGACATGTTATGTCATGAAAGCAGAAGGGAGATCGGGGGATGGAAGAAGATTAGTAGAAGAAGCCGGGAGGATAGAGGAAGAAATGGGGGTGAATGTGCTCAGAGTACACCATCACTGTAAAAGAAATAATCTCTATGAAAACCAATACAATATATAATAAACCCACAGCGGCAAGTGTGTTAAACAATAAGAGGACATTTGGAAGGGCTGGCAATGTTGGAATGACGCTCTAGAGAACCCTGACTAATACACCACTCTCAGGCATGTGCCCAAATGACACTTTATCCCTACCACAAGGACACACGCTCAGACATATTCACTGTTGCTCTATTCATAATAGGCAGAAACTGGAAACAAAGGTGTCCTTTAACAGAAGAACGGAAAAAAAGAAAATAGACATTTACACAAGAGTGTTACTCAGCTGTTAAAATAACGTTATGAAATAGATAGAACTAGAAAAAAATCATCCCGAGTGAGGTAACTCAGAAGGATAAATATGGTATGTACTCATTTATATGTGGATATTAGCTGTTAAGTAAGTGATTTAAAAAAAAAAAAAAAAAAGCTACAATCTGTAGACCCCGAGAGGTTAGGTATGGAGGAAGGCGCTGGGGTATGGGGGAGATGGCACACATGAACATCCATGGGAGGAGAAAATAGATGTTGTGGGTGGACTGGAAGTGGGGTAAGGGGACAGAAACAGGAGGATCAGGAAGGGAGGGGGAGAGAAGATGGAGTTAGGGAAAGGATGCAGAGGCAGCCAGCTAGAACTGGGGGCCTTTGAGGGGTGGTACGGAAGTCTCCAAATAATAGAGGAGGCGAAATTCCACAGAGCCATCAAATGAAGCTTCCAGTACTGGGACTGGGTTATTGCAACTGAGCTGTTGACCAAAGGGGTCCCATGGAACCCCCCAAACAACCTAGGCTGTTGCTAAGACAATTGGTTGCGCCTCAAAAACAGTCAGCAAAGCTCCACTGCTAAAGGCTGCACCCACAGAACTCACTGAACACTGAGAGGTCCAGCTGGTGCTTACACAGACTCTTCACCCTTACATTCTAGTGTTTAGTATGGGAGGTACTCTAGGACACCAGAAGAGAAACATAAACACCAACCTGACCACAAACCTTTTGATCTCCGATCTGTCCTGCCTGCAAAATATGCTAGGGCAATTGTGGTACAAAGGCTGGGGGAGTAACCAACCAATGGCTGATGTGACTTAGGTCCACTCCATGAGATGGGACCCATACCTGACAATGCTTGGGTGACAAAGAACCAGAGACTAGATAGCCAGAGACCTCCTTTTACTGGTCTTAAAAAAAAAAAAAAAAAAAAAAGTAGTGATAAAATGATTCCTAGTGATATTCTGCTGTATTTATAGATCAAGTCCTTATACAGCCATCATCAGAGAAGCTTCCTCCTGCAGCACATGGGTACAAATAGCCATACAGAGACCCATATATCCAGACCTTATGCAGATACCTTGAAACACAGCTCTAAATGTATGCCTCTCTCAAATCCCTCCCCACAGAGCTCAGGGAACCCCAAGGAAGAGGAGGGAAGAGCGTAAGAGAGAAGGGATGGAGGGCACCAGGAGAGCAGGGCCTTCTGAATCAACTGAGAAAAGCTCATATGAGCTCACAGAGACTGGAGCACCAAGCACAGGGTCTGCACGGGGTCTGTAGGGGGTCTGCACGGGGTCTGAAGGGGTCTGCACGAGTCTGCACAGGGTCTGAACAGATCTGCACGGGGTCTGCACGGAGTCTGCACAAGGACCTCTGCATATATATCATGGCTTTCTGTTTGGTATTTTTTAATGGGGCTCCTCAGTGTGAACCAGTGGGTCTCTGATTCTTATACCTTCTCCTGGGCTCTTGTCCAATTTTGATTTGATGGTCTTTGTTTTATCATATCTTATTTTATTTTTTATGTTTTGTTGTTATCTCTTAGAGGCCCATTCTTCTTTAATGAGAGACAGAAAGGCAGTGGATCTGCAGGGCTGGGGAAGGTAGAAGGAGCTGTAATTAACATGTATTGAATAAGATATTCCGGGATCTGAGGGAGCTAATAAGTGTAAAGAGTATTTGGAGAAAAAAATGACAGAAAACTTTCCCTAAATGAGAGGCATTACACTTATAATGCAAAATCCCCTAGAAATACAAGAAAAAGACCTATACCAAACCATACCAAGTTATAGCAAGTGGTGACCATTGAGAGAGTCAGCGTCTGTATGATTTTCCTTTAAAATTTAAGGAAGAAAGGCAAAGAGTCATAGGTGAAGCACAAAACTGGTAGAAGGCAAAGAAGTGCAGCAAGGAACAAATATTTCATTAAATATAAAGCTCAGTGACTCAAGTCCCCAGACCAAAGATGCATTGTTGGGTTGGCACACAGGAAGAAGAAAACATGACGATATACACATGAGGCAGAAGGAAGGGTCAGGAAGGACGCTGCTATAATTCAGCTGGTAAGTTTCTGCATATAATGTAAACTCCAATCCATGAAACATTTAAATGTAAAATGCAAAAAAGTATCAAAAGACATGAGAATGTGGATACAAAACACTGCTGTTTCTAAAACACTGAAATAGCAGACATGCGACACCATCCACAAGCATCCTGTCCCTCTAGGCAATAGAGGAAAGCCTTGACACAGGCTAGAGTCACCTGAGGGAGGGACCTCAGCTGAGAAAACACCTCCATAAGATGGAACTGTGGGCAAGCCTACAGAGCACTTTTTAAATTGGTGATTGATGAGGGAGGACCCAACCCATGGTGAGTGGTGGCATCCCCCGGGCTGCTGGTGCTGGGTTCTATAAGAAAGCAGGCTGAGCAAACCATGGGGAGCGCCTGTAAGCAGCACCCTCCATGGCCTCTGCAGCAGTCCCTACACCCAGGTTCCTGCCCTGACTTCTCTCAGTGATGGACTATGTGGAAGTGTAAGCTGAATAGACCTTTTCTTCTTCAATTTGCTTTTGGTCCTGGTGTTTTATTACAGCGTGGTAACTAACTCTAAGACCATACCACCAGATACACGAAAAGATAACAAACCACTCAGAGAAAACTGCCATTGAAGCTGTATCGAAACATCACTTCTTACTCAGTTTACTCAAATCCAAAACTGTAACCACAAAGTCTACAGGAAAAGCTGTGGGAGAATAAGGAATTCTTGTGTGCCACCACGGAGATTATGAATGGTCACTCTAAACAGGTAGACCCACGAAGCTGAAGCTGATTAAGTTCTGGGAACTCATGAACATAATTAAATGAATAACATGATACACACTAGTACACACACACGTCCATACACACACAGACACACAGACAGACAGACACACACACGTGTTCACAACGTTATTCCTTCAATGGTTTGTAACTGGCAAAGAAAGGCAGTACTTTTTTGTTGTTTTTTAAGATAGTTTTTCTGGGTAGCCTAGGCTGTCCTGGAACTCACTCTGTATTCCAGGCTAGCCTTGAACTCATACAGATACAGCTGCTGCTACTTCCCAAGTGCTGGGATTAAAGACAAACACCATCACCACCTGACTAGAACAGCCATAGTGTAATAAACTTGGATATTTACTCAACTGTCACGGAATTGAGATGAAAAGAAAGGAAGAAAGAAGGAAAGGGAGGGAAGGAGGAAAGGAGGGAGGGAGGGCAGACGGAAGAATAAACAGCACCAGCAATCCGCATTGTCAGAGAAAGCTCTGGTTCACATCCCTGAAGAGAAAAAAGAATGGTAATTACGGTACATAGGCTTGCCATGCAAACGGGGTCCCCTGAATGGTAACTACAGCACATAGGCTTACCATGCAAAGGGGGGGTCCCCTGAATGGTAATTACAGTACATAGGCTTGCCATGCAAACGGGGTCCCCTGAATGGTAACTACAGAACATAGGCTTGCCATGCAATGGGGGTCCCCTGAATGGTAACTACAGAACATAGGCTTGCCATGCAAGCGGGGTCCCCTGCATGGCAGAACAGGCTTTGCTGGGAGCTCATTAGAAATTCAGAATTCAGGGGCACAACTCAGTGGTGAAGCATCTGACTGCAGGAATTCAGAATCCGGTCATCACAGCATTAGGACAGCAGAGGCAGATCAGGAGTGAACTGCCATCCTGGGTCACACAGCAAGACCCTGTCTTAAAAACTCAGGAGCCAGGTGGACCTTGGCACCAGAGGGCTTGTTGAGTGCATTCAAGGACCTAGCTTTAATCTCCAAGGGAAAGAAGAAAGAGAAGAGGGAGAGAGGAAGGAGCGGGTCAGAAAGGAAGGAGGGAACATCAGGGTTCCATCCACATTATCCCAGAACACACATTAAGCGATGTTACAGATTCACAGGCGCATCTGAGTTTGAGATGCTCTAAGATCAGGTTTGTAAATAAAAAGAGAAGGGAATAGATATAAAGAACAGTCACGCATATTTTTTAACTGAATTAACACTAGAATATATTTAAGTATCAATTACAAAAGGGTTAACTATGGTAGGATGACTATACATTTATGTCTGGAATTGCCCCCAAATTTGCCAACTGACCTAGCATAATTATCTATAGAATCTGTTTCGTGCTCAATGAAAATGTCTCAAGAAGATAAATATCATCTGTCTACAGAAAGTGGGAAGGAGCACATACTTTTGTATCTTTTCTATTAGTCTTCACCCCCTTAGATTGTTTAATGTTATTAGTATTCTAAATGTTAGTATATTACTAACTCAAAAAGATTTAAAAGAAAACAAACAAACCAGGAAAAAAAAAAAAAAAAAAAGGAGACACTTGAAACCCATCAGCAAAGCAAAGCGCAGAAGACTGGGAATGAAAGCAGTATCTGGGGCAAAAAGGAAAGATGCCTTCAGAGAATGGTGAGAAATCAGTCAGGAATGACAGGTTAGGGCATGGTGTTCCAACAAAAAGCACTTTCAAGAGCTCTCTCTGTCTCTCTCTCTCTCACGTGTGTCCATTTCGATTTTTTTTTTCCCTTAAATTTTTTTGGGGGGAGAAAGAAGATAAAGTTGGTCGGGGAGAACCTGGAAGAGTTGACGGAGGAGAAAGAATATAACAGAAATACATCGTACGGAAAACATTTTTAAATAAAAAAAACCTTCAGTCTGTTGTCAAAACTCTCAAATACTGCAGACAGCCAAGAAAGGCAAAGACAAAGACAAGAACATTCACTGGTCGCCTTGAAGATGACTTGGTGGCCCTTCGTAGAACTGACTCGGGTGAATGATGGTGAGGGGGTAAGGCCTTAGTTTTCAGCTTGACTGTAAATGAGAAATGTATAAACATTCGCTGCCTGCATGCACATGTACCTAGAAACACAAAGGAACTGGCTAGGCACTTCGGAGAGCTGATTTGAGAATCCAGTGGATGGCAGTTCCTCCTTCTACGTTGGGGTTTGTTCCTGGACAAAGCAGGAGCATCTGAGAAGTCTACCCCAGCCTCATCCAGCCTGTGTTGGGACTGACACACACAGGCTCTGCTCTTGCATTTAACCAAGTACAGTTATTGGAAATGTCACATTCACCTCAGTGTGACCATCAGAAACTTCTATAACCCAAACCTTGCCATAAGTTTAAAAATCCTTCTGCTCATTCTGTCAACTCTTCTAATGCGAATGTTTCTGGGGCTGTAAAATTTTGCCTGTTTTTACTTTTTTATTGAAAAACTACGAATTCTTAAGAACAAGATGGGAATAAATAAGGCAAAAACTCACCTGGGATTTGTTCATTTTCTGCTCTGAATGGAGGAGGGAAGAGCTGGGGGAAAAGGAAGAAGGAAGTCAGGAGAGTTTTGGCCTGTCCTGCAGATCCTGGATTCACCTGGGTATGCAGGACCATGCAAGGCGTTTGTGTAAAATGTGCCTTATAATACTTTTCATTGAATGAATACAAACACCTGTTTCTTATTTTCATCCAATTTACAGAAAAATTTAAAAGGTGAGAAGATATTTTTAATTCAGCAAAGAATAGTCTAAAGGAAAAAAATGCCATGGCTTTGTCCAGACTGATAATCAAGGGGAAAAATCAGAACATATTGTTTATCTGATATTATTAATCCCCTGACGTCAGATAATTCAAGAAAACTTGAAAAAAGGAATGTGGTTTTTACGGCAAAATAAACAGTTCAAAATGTGCCCCTGGTTGCTTGCTTACAATTCTCTTGATAAGAAACTTTGACCGAAAAGTGTACAAATGTACAACCGTCTGCAGGCGGTTGTGTCGTTAAAAATTTGCGAGATATTTTTTGAATCTCAGGCTTAACGTAAAACAAAAAACTACAACAACCAAACCCCCTAAAACTGATGTGAACTGGAGGAACCACCTGCACTGTTCAGAAGACATTTATGGCCAGAAAAGCATGGTCCTCAGCATCTCCCTTCATGCCACCTTTGGATGAGTCAGTGTCTAGGGACCGCCCCTCCCACAGTTAACAGGGTAGGAGGGGTGCATGGGATGTTAAGGAAGCGGGGTGATAGTAATTCCGGACCTGTGGCTGATGAGCCTGTCACCCTCAAGTGGCATTCATTCCCTTTGCAGTCAGGGTGCACCCATGTCTCTCAACTCCAGCTCACCTCTCTCTCCTTAAACTTGTCCCAGACTTTCGGCGGGCACACAGTCTTCCATGGTTTCAGGATATTGTGTCATTACACACAACGAATGAACGAATAACCAAGTCAGAACGGGGATCCCGAGTATGTGAGGGGCAGAAGGCTTGGTGCCTAGCGAGGCCGGCTCTTTCCTCTTCCACTTCAAACACTGCGCCCTAGGGACCACTCCAAAGGCCCGCGGCAAGGGTGGGCTCCTTGCGACCCTCGCAGGGTATTCCCTGCACAAGAAATAAGTAGTAGCAGTTAAAAAAAAAAAAAAAAAAAAAAGGCAAGTATTCGTAATAGTCACATTATGCAGAAAAAGAAGCCGAGTCGCTAGTGGATTGTTATGTCCCAGTAATTCATTCACTCGGGACCAGGCTTGCCCGCTCGCCCCCACATCCCAACAGCTGGCCCCAGGAGACAGAGAACGCACCCGTCACAACGTCACGCTCACGCCACGCATGCGTAACTCCTCACGGTCCCACCCTACAACCCGCACAGTCCCCGCCTAGTGCACAAAATGCGCAAGCGCGGCACGAGCCAGCGGCCCTAGGTTGGCTATGGAGAAGTGGGGGAACATCTGGACCCCAGAAACCCGGACGCTGGCATCGGAATGCACCGCAGACGGGCCCCCGCTAGCCTTGTTCGCTGCTGACAGCGGCCCGGATGGTCCCGAGCGCCCAGAGCCCTCCGCCCTTGCCGCCATCTAGGGCTCACCCGCTGCTCCCGAAGTTCTCGAAGCCTAAGACCAAGAATTGTTTCCCAGGAGGGACGCAAGGACCAGGAGCAGGAATACAGAGTGCGCGCATGCGCACAGGGAGGGGGGCGCTGCGCCCATCCGTGCTGGAAGTGGGGTCCCTCAGTGCAGTGTTGATAGGAGTGTTGTCTGGAGAACAGAGTCGTCTCTTGTCTCACTCTCTGTTGTAAAACGATGCTATTGACAGCATCTAGGAACCAAGGTTTCCAGAATTAAAGGCGTTTACAATGTAAACACAACCTTGCCAGACTCATTTCTCAGGATGGGCTTTCTGGTACACCATGCCAGTTTCTGTATCTTACTCCTATCAAGAGCAAACTTTCTGTCGGTAGCCTGGAACTTGGGGACCAAATTAGTATATTCTTTATGCTCAAAAGGAAGGAAAGTGTGCTTAAATTTATGTTGGAATGCCAACTGATGTTGGAATTGTTCAGGTCTTGGACATATTGCTGAGATTTCATGGGTGTAGCTTCCCTGTCATAACTAGAAGGCACGGTCTCACATCTGACTTCGTGGGCCTCTGGCCCTAAGAATCTCTGCCAGATCTTCTGCAATGTTACCTGAGCCTTAGGTGCAGGTGTTGTGCATCAGCTGGGGTTGGACACTTCAGTTTCATTTGCTGTCTGCATGTTGATAAGCTGTGCCTTTAATTAATGGTGTGCTGCTGTAGAAGAAACTTCTTTGATAAGGGGTGAGGTCTACACTTACCTGTGGGTATAATGCTAAGCTTTTGGAATGCGGTTAGGAATGATACTAAATTAGGAAAGCAGCATTATTAGGGTCTATAAGATCCATGCCATCACCAACCACATGCTGTCCGCTAGATTTACAGTATCAGGCACAGTTACTCTCCTGTCACCCCTAGACGAAGAGCTAAAAGCAAATGAAGAACTCCAGAGAGAGGGAAAATGAGCCCCCTGACTTTATCCAATCCCAGTGGTCAGCCCAGGAGCATATACATATAGGCAACATTGAAAGACTCAGAAGGCTGTCTTTCTATGCCTATTTATTTATATGTCTAAGTAAGAACAACGGTTAAGGAAGAAAAGGCTGTGGAGAAAGAGAGCTAGTTGTGGAAGAAGTAGAAGGAAGGGAGGAGACAGAATGGGGGAATATGTAAAACTGTAATTCAATCAGAATTTTATTTATGAATGTGAAACAAGTTTATCTAAAATCCTAGAAAATAATCTAAACTGGCATCCATATGATGATGTCTGGAATTAGGAGGAAGACAAGCCACCAACTTCCTGCTAAATAACCTTAAAAGGATTGGTTTCCAGTCACCAAGGAGATGAAGAATTAAGTCATTGTCTGCTATATAGCCAGGTCAAGGCCCACCTGGGCTACATGAAACTCAAATCTTAATGAGAGATAATTGTTGATTTAACCCATACTTAACTCATGTTAACAGATGATGTTTCTGAGAAATGTTTGATATGAAAAGAAATAATACGGAAATAATGTTACAAACTAAATTAAGGGTTTATTCAAATTTCCCCGCTTTCCACTAATTTCCTTTCCTTGGTGCAGGAACAAATCCAGACTACCAGAAGTCCTTGAAGTCAGTCACCAACTCTTCTTGGGCTCTGCCAGTTCATTCTAGTACCTTAGTCTGGTCTTCCATCCCTTGAGATGTTTGAGAGGAATATGTCACTGTGCCCATGTGTTCACCCAGTGTTGCTTACATTAGTATGGGCTTGGAAATCTGCTCTGCTCTCAGTTATTCCTCTTTACCCTTCTTCCCTTTAAACTAATCTGTTCTGTGCACTATAATTTTTACCTTTCCAAGACTCCCAAATACATGCTATTAGGAAGCCACTGAATTTGGCTTCTATTAAATAGCAAAAGTCAATTTTAGTGTATCTTCTGATTTGGCTTCTTTTATATTCTAAACTTGATTTTAGATCCTTTCATGTTGTTATTCAGTGTTTAGGGTCAGGTCCTTCCCCTCTGACACTTTTTAATCAATAATATGATCCAACAATACTATATTATTCTGACCCTTGGGATTCAAATGTTGAACATTTGGGAGCTCTTAGATTCTATCACTTTTAAAAAACATTTTCTAATTTTCTGATACCACCAGATGGTACAGACACAATCTGTATTATCACTACATAAAAAACCAGTCATATTTCAAAGACATATTATTAGAGTCTTTGAGATCTTATCTCTCTAAATATGCTCAATGCTCTGGTGTCTACGCATATATAAACTTCTCAGCAGATAGAGGTAAGAAATATGTGTTTACTATCCCAAGTTAGAAATCTGTGTGTGGGCTACAACCAATGTTGGGGAATCATGAGATATTTGACAACAATAAAATGTTTTTTGATGTACAATGGCCAAAAGTTCGTTCAAGGTTTTCTGGAAACACATGTCCATGCTGTGTCAATAAGAGTTTATTTGAGCCTTTGGTGGTTGGTTGCAAACACCACAGCCAGCAGAGTAGAAATCCATGGGAGGCCAGAAAGAAGTTAAGTTCAACAATATTAAGTAGCTGGTATTGGTTCAAACTGTTGTGCTGGGATAAGGTTAATTTTTACTAGCACACATACATCATTTCACTGTTCATGGCTGATCCAGAGAGGAACCACTTTTTTCTTTTAGGGGTTTTCTCTGAACCATTGTGGAAAGTCCAAGTTAAGGGCCCATTCCCTTTCTAGTCTCTCAGTTGCACCCTGCTACACATATTGGTCTCTGACAGCAACAAACCAACTCTTGGAGAGTTGGTTAGAGACCTGCTCTCTGGTAATTTCTCTGTGATTAGCATGGTTGCTGACAAGATTCTCTCTCTCTTTCTCTCAACAAGAGCTTCATTGAATAGCATGAAAATAGAGCCATAATTATGGGTGGACTTTATAGAAGAAGATCTACAATGCCTGGTTCAAGGAATAGTAAAGGAATTGGAGCTTTTGGTGGTTAAAAGAATTGCATAGCATCATCTGGAATCGGAATTGTTGAACTAGAGAAGAAATAATCTTGACATGTAGATTAAAAATGCATGAATCAAGTATAAGAAACAGATGGAAAGGTTTGAATAGACTCTGAGAGGAAAGTAACCAGGCAACATGACCAGCTATTTGCTTCAAATTCCGTGGACTAAATCCTCTTTTTGTTCCTTGTTCTCAAAAAAAAAATCACTGGCATGTTTGATGTCTCAGGGATTTTGTTGTATTTGTAAAGAGTTACTGGTATAAGACAATATATTTTTCCTTTATCATACCTTCCACCTGAGCAGTGGTCAGTAAATCTAGGATCCAACAGTTCAAGACTATAACTATTGCATATCAATTTTGCATTCCTGTATTATCAAAAGTCTGTGAGTTTGTGCAGTTACTTGTGAGTCCTATGGATAGTTTCTGGGCAGTAAAAATAGAATTCATAAAAGCTCCCAATAACTCTTATACCTATGTTGAGTAAGACCTGGAACCTAACCATTTACTTTGGACCAGAGATATATATTAAAGCAGGGGTATGCACTTATCATTAAAGGTGACTTTTGGAAGAGTATCTGCAGGGTATGTAATTCTGATCAGTTGATTGGGAGGCAGAGCCAGGTTTCCAGGATTAGATAAGCAAAGAATGTGTGGTCTTTAGGATCTAAGTAGTCAGTAAATAAAAGATTAAACTTTGGAATGATTCCAATAGTGCACAAATAAACTGCAGGTCATGGACACACTTATTAGTAAGATAAGGCACCCTATACAAAAGGAGAGTGTAGGTAATGATGGAGGTGAGATATGAGGTTCTGGGGTGGCCTTTGGAGCTGAGGAAGAGGGATCAGGTAGAGAAGAAGTTGAGGGAGATAAAGAGGGCAGTGGGAAGACTGAATGGTCGGGAGTGTGAAGGAGGAAAAGCAGCATCAAGAGATATGGTTCAGAGGGGTACTTTGAGGCCAAAGATGACCTATTAGGTTGGATTTTAAAAAAGACAGGGTGTGGGCAGAGTTTTTCTGTCCTGTAGCCATTCTCAAATAATCACTCAGAGGCTTAATATTAATTAAAATTACTTTGCAGATAGTGTGGCTTATTACTAGCTAATTCTTACACTTTAAATTAACCCATTTTTTTTTTTTATCTGTGCATTGCCATGTGGCTCAAGGCTTGCTTCCTCATTTTCAACATGCCCTGCTTCCTTGGAAGCTGTCTGGCATCTCTTGACTCTACTCTTCTTTCCATGATTCTCAGTTTTGCTTTACCATCTAACTTTATCCTGTTTAGCTATTGGCCAGTCAGCTTGTCTATTAAACCAATCACAGTGACATATATTCACACAGTATATAGAAGGATTATTTCACATTTCCCTCCTTTTGTCTAAAAGGATGGTTTTTAACTTAAACATAGTAAAATTATATGTAACCAAAACATTTAATTAAGAATTATAGTTATAATATCTAGTTTATTTGTATTTGGCGAAATTAGGAAAAAATATAATCAGTCTTATATTGGTGAGTCTAAAGTTTTACACCTATTTTGTTTTCTACCATAACTAAGAAAAAATATGTTTAACTATTTCATCTTTAACTCTATCAAATATCTGAGAAGAATGAAATGTCACCTGATGACAGGGACATCAGTTTGCCTGGGCAGTCACCCAAAGTTCCTCTGTAATGTTAGGACATCCAACCCTAGCCTACAAATGTATCTTACAGACATTCCTGTGAAGCAGGGAATCCTGAAGGACTTCGCTACATTGTCTTAGCAAAGTTTTTGGCAGCTGTCTTTTTTTGTGTCCTGCTAATCCAATTTGGACAGTATATTGTCAGCCATTGAGGCGAGGGCAACTTCTTTGCCCACATGGCTAACTTTTGCCATAAAGAATAAAACTGCATTTAGAGTTTCTTTGATGCCCACCATCTACTCTGAAGTAGAATGGTGCTGCCAGGAGCTGACGTGTCTCGCTGCCATGAAAAGCCTTAGTTTATTGGGCATATTAATGCCATAATTTATATGTCTTCAAAGTGTTTTCAAACCATTTATCTATAAAAAACATATCTGTTATGACCTTGAAAACATACTTAATGTGACTGTAAGTTTGACTATTAGAGATGGTTACTAATCTATATTTCTTAATTATACATTACATTGTGAAGTGAGCTGCATAAACACAATCCGTTAAACAAGAGTAGAGAGATATACATACAGTATAACAAAATTAACTTGAAATTTGTATCAATAAATCAAAATTCATACCAATGTAAAATATTTAAGTGTAATGGTTGTTTTTTTGGATTAAGTAGATTCAATAATCTTTCCTTTTATCATACCATTTTTATATCTTCCTTTTACTTTTTAGAATACAATCTCTGAATCTAATCTCCTTTGTCCAGCCTTTTTCCTGGCCATTACCATTAACAGCTTGCAAAGAACCCCCTTAAATAAAAATGAATATCCATAACTCAACTTTTGGGAATGTAGGTATAATTCTCTAGACTGCTTCCTGTTTTTGTGGGCACTGTTATCTTTGGGGTGCCCTGAGAAAATTTAGGTTTATGGATAAGTCCTGACTGAGGTATTCTGTGAGGCTGTATCATCTCAGCCAGCAGCCTTGAAGCTGTTCTGGATGAAGAATTTTAAAGAGACTATAACAGAGGCATTTTTAAATGTTGAATCATCTGGACCATCTATTTTCATTAGTGTTTGAATCCCTTACACTAAAAATACATAAACCTTTAAAGGTAACATGCATATCTGTATTAATATAAGTAGAGACTGTGAATTATACAAAAGCCAGCCAGAGATAATTTTTTATTTTATGTTTGAGCAGGTAAGTATACATCATGTGTCTTGTAGTTCTCCTAGGTTTATTTGTTTATGACTGTAGCCAGAGTTTTCAAGGGGTCTTCCTCCATCAAACCTGATTTTCTTAATTGAGAATGAACCCATAGCTTCTTATTTCCTGTAGGAAAAATCCAAAGCCTCTCCCCAAAGCAACACATCTTTTGACTTAAATTGTGAAGTCAAGACATTTTTAAAATATATAGGTTGCTGAATTTAGCAGTTTTCATAATCCAGTGTCTTAACAGCCAAAATATTCAAAGACAGCACAATGACATACAGGATCCAGACTCTTTGTGTATTTTCCATGTTTATGTATATTATTTCTTTTATGTTACTTTATTCCCTTTTTAAAAACTTCATTTTATTTTAAATGCATACATACATACATACACACACATATATGTATATATAATGATTGTCTCTATCTTCTCTTTTCTCTCTCAAGCCTACTTACATTTTTAAATATACTGACATCTGTTTAGAGAAATTTTTTATATCTAAACCTGTCATTACTGCATATCTATTGTTGTTTTCATGCATGAGATCATACACTATCAGATGCCACATTAGATTTTATTCAGGGGAGTTGCTGAACAGGTATGAGGGAGAGAAGCAGAAGAGAAAGAGACAGACTTTTACATGGCGGCTCCTTTTAGGAAAATGGGTGGGCACAAATTTACATAGCCATGCCTAGGGGTGTGCCATCCATGCATGGTGTCTTTTGCCAGTGTCATGTTGGGCTTACCCTGTGGCTGCTACGTGCCAGGAATTCTTATCTCACCCAGTGCCATGTCAAGTTTACCACATGGCTGCTATGTGCTGGAAAACCTTACATCTCACCCTTATGTTTATTATAAAAAGAAAGCAGGGTTTATGTAGGGTGGAGGTGCAGGGGAAAATGGATTGAACCAGAGCAGGGTTGAAGATCTCTTAAGGCTGCTTCAAGTTGTTTTAAGGGCAAAGTTTGTCTTTTTGGAAGATGAGAGCTGTATCTCCTGGTGGTCTGTCTGCTGGATTTTGCAGCTCATTCCTGCAGTGCAGGTGAGTTTAAGGCATGGGATGGTAAATTCTGATTTTTTTGGAGCTTAGGAAAAAAAAACTGAGTTTGTAAGAGAATGTTGGGAAGTGACACATATAGTGAGGGTCTCTGCTATTACGAGGTCTGGAGTCAGAAAATTGGGACATGTGTAACCTTAAATTAGGCTTTGTCTATACTTTAAATAAACCTTAAGGTAGCTGTTTGTTTAATATTTCTTCCTCTAGGGGGTTCCACTGGCTAGTGGCTGCACAATAAAGTTTGTGAATCTCTGCTAAGTCTGGGGATGTGAAAAGGTTAAAATGTCTTAGGTTTTTCATTTACCTATTGCTGAGATTAAAATGCCTACTGGTTCCTTTCCTTTGCTCTTGGGAAATGGGGGAACAGTCTTGTTTTACCTGTCATTGGCCCTAAAAATGGTTCCTGGCTCCTTTTCTGTAGTCCTCAGTGGATACCAACTGTTTTCCAATGGTAAGATGGCCTCTGGGTTTTTTCATCCTCCAGAAGCAGAAGCTGGAGGGTTCGTCTGTGGGGGGAAGAGAAGGGTGAGGTGAAATATCTTGGAGCCTTTTGTTTCCAGTAATCATCTTGACTTCGGCTCTGAGAAGAAGGTTTGAATGGAAAACTCAGAGATGGGGAATTATAGGGAAATGTGTCTAGTGACAAAAGGATTGTGGGTATCCCACACTTGGGGGGTGGGTCCACCTGGGAGGCTGGAAGAGGGTATGGGAGGGTCTGGCACTGACAGGCTGAGTGGATAGCAAGAGAAGCAAGAGAGCAGCTGGTGAGGCTGGTGAGGTTGGCGAGGCTGGACTCAGGAGATATGTGGTGACTAAAAGATTTGAAAGCTTGTACTTTAGCTACTCATTTTGGCATGGCCAAAAATGAGTGGGTGATAGGGATATCTCTGAAAATACAATTAAGTGGTGGCATCTGATGAGGCTGGAATTATTTGTCTCCCACCCCAACAATGGAGAGGCTAGAAAAAGAGGTAGAACCCCAAAACTCTGCAGGATCAAGTATGTGGCACTGCTGTTCATGAAGAAGGAGATGGACCACCCTGATACCATTATGACTACTTGAGGCTACCTTTTCGTGGTGGGTGGTTGGGTTAGGGAAGCCCAGGCAGCATCAATTGCCCATGGCCAGGCCTAGGAGATCAACTGGGGAGTGGTCTGTGTGTAATGTCCCCCTGCCATATGGGACTTCAGAACAGTCACTTAGACAAGGTTTCCCTTGATAGCACCCAGGACAAGGCCTGAACAGCCTCTATGAGATCGGGCAAGAGTAAGACCAGAGGCCGAGCTGGCCACGCTTAAAGCACACACCAGGAAGTCTAGGTCTGCCTTGCCACAGGAGGAAGCAAAGGAGCTGGTCAGATAGCTTTTGCTAGCAGAAGGTATCATTCTTGATGTGTTTTCTCATCTCTCCTGCGATATACCTTAAAAACCAGCGCTAAGACTCCTGCTTTGGAGTCAGTGGTCCCCTCTCAAGAGACAGAAGTTTAACTCTGATGTTAGGGTAGCTCTGGGTAAAAAATTGGTCATGAGAAGTTGCCTTTCTTTAGTGCTTCAGGATTCAAGTTAGTATATTGTAAGAGAGCCTTTGTGAGGCAGTTAAAAAACTAGGAGGGACTCTCCTGTTTATCCTGTACTATCTCTTGGCGTTTTTCAAAATTGACAGGCTTCAAAGCAACTCTACAAAGCCTTGCCAGCAAGCAAATCACAAAATTATCTCTGTATAATGGGAATCTACATCTGGGACAGCCTTGGCTCCCAGGGGTGTGCTATATTTGTCTGATGAACCTCATCTGCATGAGTTCTGGCCTGTCCCCAAACTCACCTTCACTCAAGAGCCCAAATTTTTGCTACCTGAGAAAGTTCTGGCAGAGGAAACAGGGTATCTTCCACTATCCTATCTATGCCAGCCTCTTCCCCCAGAGGGAGAACTGGATCAGGATCCTTAGGAGCGTGAGAGTGAGTGACCAGTGGGGTAAATGTAGGCACCAGGTTTGGTTGCAAGAGTTGCAAGTGAGCACTGCGATTTGAAAGGTGGGGGTTCCAGAGAAGGATCTGGTTGTGTGACTAAAAAAGATGGCAGAAGAACAGGAAACCAGAAGAGAAAGTTTAGACCTGAGATATGAAAAGAGATAGGAAAATTCTTTCCAAGAACAGGAAGCTAGGAGAGATTTACCACTGAGATATGGAAAGAGACAGGGAAACTCTTTCCATCTGCTCGTATGCTTGCAAAAGATAGACACCATAAAACATTGGGGTCCAGTGAGCCATAATGCGGTTATTTTGAGTTATTATCTGAGGGATACTAAAGCCATTTCTTTGTGTAAGTACAGATAATCTTGGTGGTGACTAAATAAGGCAAAAAGCTAAGTGGCTTGAGAGTCTCAAGAGCACATCCTAGAGGTGAAGACGGAGAAACATTTTCTGCTGATTCATTCTCTGTTATTGAGGCCCAGAAGGGAAGGATACCACCGCTAAATCTTGATCATCATCCAGGCAATGAGTGGTCTTGGGGGGGGGGGGCAGCAATGCTAGCTACCAATAAGTAGCTCATCAGTTCTGAGGGTAGGGGTTAGGGCAAAGTCCAAAACAATGTGAGCCACCATGAGGGTGGGCATAAAAATCAGGCTAGCTATCACTAGACACTTGTCAGCACCTAGGATAGGTGCCAGAGCAAAGTCCAAACCAACACTTGCCACCACTAAAAACTCTTTAGTTCTTAGGTAGGTGTAAAACCCAGCGCTATCCACCACAGGCACTCAGCAGTACCTATGGTGGCCATCTTACACAAGGTACCGAGAGGGGCTCACCAGCAGCACCTAGGCCTTAGGGCAGAGCCCTGGGGACAGAGTCTGGGAGCAGGATCCACGGATCTGGGCTGGGCTTCAATAGCAGGGAAGGCCAGAAATGAGTGTCAGACAAGAAGAAACAGCCATGACCAGTGAAGATCGTGGCTGTGGGTGTTCCTCCGTAAGACTAGAGTCCTGCTGGAAAGCTGGAAGGTCAATGGTCTTTTCTGGAGACAATAGTTTGTGTTTACACCAACAGGAAATGGAAGACTTAAGAATTGAGGCCAGTGGTGTTTGAACAAGCTGTGGTGGGGCAGATGGAAGGTGGCCGTGGATCAGGATCCCCTGACCTTATGTACACCTAAACCCAGGAGAGAGTCTATCTGAGTCAAGGCCCCAAAATGTTGGTTCTGCCCATGAGATCAGACACACACTACCAGATGCCACACTAGAGTTTACTCAGGAGAGTAGCTGACTGGGTACAAGGGAGTGAAGCAGAAGAGAAAGAGAGACAGATTTTCACATGGTGTCCCCTTTTAAGAGGATAGGTGGGCACAGATTTACACGCCTAGAGGTGTGCCCTCCATATGTGGCATCTTCTGCTAGTGCCATGCTGGGCTTACCATATGACCAATACACGCCAGGAATTCTTATCTCACCCGGTGCCATATTAGGTTTACCACGTGGCTGCTACGTGCTGGGAATCCTTACATTTATAACCTTATCTGTCTGCAAGAGCAAAACCCTAAGCATGCCATGTAGCATGCTGGCTGAGCTTGTGCTGGTAGCTTAAACCCACAGGCAGAGTCTGGAAGACCCCTCTCTGTACTGCAGCCCCTGTGAGAGACTTCAGGAGCCTGCCATGCGGCTTATCTCATGGTGCACTAGAGGTTAAATTCTGCAGGAAGATGTTTCTCTTTACTGTGGCCTTGACTGACAGGAGAGACGGGAGGCTAGGAGGCTATTCTTGGCTCCATTCTAGAACCTTTTAAAAATAAACTTTCTCATATTTAATGTGAAAATTCTTGATGAAAGTTTGGGCACCATATGTATGCAGAATTTTTCTGTCTTGCAGCCACTCTCAAATAAACACACTGAAGCTTATATTAACTATAAATGCTCAGCTGATAGCTCAGGCTTGTTACTAGCCAGCTCTTATAACTTAACCCAGTTTTATTAATTGATGTGCTTCCCTGAGTGTAAAGATTCATGACATGTAGCAGCTACATGGTAGACGTGCTAGTTCAATAACCCAACATGGCACCAGGTGAGAAATAAGAATTACTGGCATGTAGTGGCCATGTGGTAAACCCAACATGGCACCGGCAGAATATACCAAGTATGGAGGGCATGCCCCTAGGCATGGCTATATAAATCTGTGCCCACTAGCTCTCTTAAAAGGAGACACACATGAAAGCCATTCTCTTTTCCCTTCTGCTTCTCTGCCCTTGTACTTGCCTGGCAACTCTCCTGAATAAACTCTAGTGTGGCACTGGTTGTGTGTGTCTGTTCTCACATGTGAAGCCAACACTGAGGCTCTTGGCTTTCACCTCTATCACATTTTGTTTTTCTGACTCTTTCTTCATCTGGCTGAAGACTCCTGTGTTTCCCATCCTTCTCAGTTTGGCTTTCCTGCCTAACTTTGTCCTGTTCAGCTATTGGCCAGTCAGTTTATTTATTAACCAGTCATAGTGACATATAATCTATGTAATGGGGTGGATACAGAGAGAGAAAGAAAATTTCAGATGAACTTTTATAGAAAAGGAACTTATCTGCCAGATCAGAAATGAGAGAAGGTTCAGGAGATTAGGTTTAAGAGTTCAATCTAGTAGGACTGTGAATGCAGAAGTACTGGAAAGAGAAGGAATAGAAGTGGAGATAAAAGAAGGCTTGGAGGTGGAGAATTTCTAGCCACTTGCCATTTCATTGGAGGAAATTGTTGAGGTCACACAAGATGTCAGGGTTGAATATACCAAATTCAGGCCTTCAGTTTTGGCTTTTGAGGACAAATTGGGGTCAGATCTGAACAGAAAGTCAGATGAGGTGAGGGACTTTAATATTTCACTGAGGCCTAATTGATTATTTTTGTTTATTTGTTTGTTTTAACTGTGTCTTGCTGTGTAGATATGGATGTCCTGGAATTTGCTGTGTAGACACCATGCCCTACTTGTTTAATGTTTTGCCTGCATGTATGTACACCATGTGTGTGCTTGGTGCCTATGGAGATTACAAGAAGACATCAGATCTCCTGAAACTGGAGTTACAGGTTGCTGTGATCTACCATGTGGGTTTAAGGAACTGAATCTCAGACCTTTGGAAGAGCAGCAAGTGCTCTTAACACTGAGCCATCTCTCCAGCCCCTTTAGAAAGTTTTAGGAGGCAAGCTGTCTTAGTTAGCTTTCTTAATTACTGTGACAAAATACCATGACCAGAGCCTTTTTATTTTTTTATAGAAAAAGGATTTAATTGGGTATATAGTTTCTGAGTGTTAGAGTTAATAATAGTAGAGCAAAGGAGAGTGGCAGGAACAGCTGATCCACAAATAGAAGTCAGAGAGACACAATTGGTATGGTATTGGTCTTTTGAAACTCCAGTGAAATGCCTCCTCAAGCAAGATCTTGCCAAATGTTGAATCCTTTAGATAAAATCAACCTCTGGGTCTTAACTAATTATTTGGAAATTTGATTAATATATACAACTTACCTTTGTCATATATAACCCTACCCCCTTTGTCCAGTTCTTTCTCCTTCCAACACGTTTCTCCCAACTTTTCAATTATTTTAGACAATAATCTGCTGAATTTAATTAGTGCTACCCAAGTGCAGATGGGTGTGGGGTCATCCCCTGGGACATGAGCAACCTAACAGTGGCCACCCCCTCAAAGAAAAAAGTGACCCTTTCTCTCCAAAATTTACTTTAAAACTCTGGACATTTGAGGGGGGTATTTTTGCTATCCAATTTTAAGATCTAGATAAAATCAGGGGTGATACTCTAACTTGAAAAATATTGCTTTTTATTCACGAGGCTACATGTAGGCAAGTTCTTATGAATCAGAATCAGCAGTCAACATAAATGCTAATAAACTCCTGACCACCTCAGATACTCCCAATAATCCCTGTGAAATAAGAGACTAATCATTCAACAAAAACATGATTCACAGCATCCTTTCTGTTTCAGTTCTACATACTAAAATCTTAATAGTTTAAATTAATATTTTATTTCTTTGTGTATAAACAGGTATTTATTCCATAGGTCCTTGTCTTTCTTTAAAACTGTTGCAGCCTTCTAAGCGATAGCTATTCTAATCACAATTCTACCCTTATCAGCAGTTCAGCTGCAAGGGCTGCAGCCAGAGGGAATTCTGCTCCCCCAAGCACTGACTCTTTTAAAGTCAAGAAGGAAACTTATTTAAATGTCTGTTTCTCTAATGAACTCAAGATTCAAAGGTTGAGGTGGAATTCTGTGCCTCAGAGAGGCTGGATAGCAAGTAGCTCACCTCCTCTCCTTGACTGAATCTCCCATAAAGTCCTTGTCTTTCTCCTTGCCCCCACTTAGAAACCTTCTAAACCTGGCTCCTCCCTACTACTTCCAGTCATTTAGTTGCTGACTCAGCCTCCTGACCGAAGGTGAATTTTATTTAGTCAAATAAATATATCAGATCTTCGCATCATTAAACAAACCAGAGTTTAAACAAAAGTAACACACTTTAAAATAATATTCTACAATAGGCCCTGGCACTGGCTAGACAGAGTCTGTCATTCATCTGGCTTCATCTACTCAGTAGGGCCTGAGTTGACTAGGCTAATATGTCACTCTCTCTCTCTGACACACACACACACACACACACACACACACACACACACACACACACACACAAATACATACACACACTAATAATAATAAATTGTATAAATGGCATGCTATTATGAGATAGAAAATTGCAAATGATATAAGAAAAACTAGTCATTGACTTGGAAGAAAATAAATAAATATCATGAGAAAAAATCAATTGAAAATTCAATTCAATTTAATTGAGGCAACGTTTATTTCATATATCTGTTACATTCCATCAGGAAATTTGTGTTAAGGTAGCAATTCAGTAAGTAAAAAAAAAACACATTTCTTTGGGAAAAATACTTCTAAGCCTAGGTTTTTTCCACATATAAATACAGTGCACAAAATAAATATACTGTACAGAAATCACCCATTCATATTCTGCTGCATCATGTTTGATAAACAGAACACTTAGAAGAGTGGGTTTAGGACCGGCTGCGGTGTGTGCAGCTCTGAGTAACAGAGACCTAGTCAGTAAAGTGCTGAGTCATCAATGTCTGTGGCTACATTAGCCATGTATGTGGTCTGCCTCTATTACTTAGCTCTGCTGGCACAATGTGAGCGCTGCCACAGGCAGAATGTGAGCAAATGGGTTTGTTAGTGTTCTCAAAGTGCTTTATTTATAGACACTGGAATTGTGTTTCATACCACCTTCATGTGTCACAAAATATTTAATTTTTGCAATAATTGAGTAATATAAAACTAATCTCAGCTTAGAGGCTACAAAAATGGGCTGTGGATCTGGCAGGTGCCTGTGGTTCACCAACCCCTGGCCTTGCCTACTCAGGATCTGCTCCTGAGCCACAGTAAGTAGATACACAACCAAATCAAATCAAGGCACTAACAGTGATAAGGTAGGAGATATATAGTGGATTGCCAAACCTGCCACTGTGTAATTCAGGAAATACAAATTAATGAGAATATCTAATACTGAGTTTTTATGATGTCTTACAGACACTGTTCGAAGTGCTTTAAAATATTAACCCATTTCAACCTCAAGACCATTCTAGGGTTCTGTTGTCATTTCTCTCACAGGAAAAGAAGCTGAGGCACAGTGAAGTCGCATGGCATGCCCATGCTAGGGTCTGGGTCAAGGTAGTAGCAGCCTAGAATCTCACTTTTAGCCACTGGCCATGTTGCCTCCGCTAAACAGAAAAGGAAGGAAAAATAATGAGGTATTTTTCATACAAAATACAAGCACAGCAACCACTACTACACAACATCTAACAGCAAGTTGAGTAAATACAGCTGCTTTAGAAGGAGCTCAGACTGCTTCAAAGGCATCTCCAATCCAAAGTTCAGTTGATTAGGATACCGCTAAAAAAAATTTACAAAACATTCACGTTTCTTTTGAAGGGTTCATTTAGTAACAAGGTCTGAGCCGGTTTGTAAGTGCCAGGAAATAGATGAAGAGATATACTATGCTTTTAAAGTACACGCCAATGTATGTTACAGTAACGGCACTATCAATGGAAATCACTTCACGTGCAAGTGTTCTCACACATTACAGCTACTGAGCTCAGGCACAAGGACAGATGAGTCACACGCTTGCAAATGTGTTTTATAGATACCCACCTGCCCACCTACAACATCCTACATATAAAAACACTTCTTTGCTTAATGATGTTTCTTGATGACTTTTTGGCTCTTTAAATAGCTTGATAGATGTGATATCTGTTGGTTTCTGGTTTTGTTATTTGCTTCTCTAGGAAATAAAATCAGTCTTGGATCTGGCAACATAATTTACAGTGTGACTGCTGCCTTCAGTATAAATTCCTTTAATCTTTGTTAATGATATTTTATGTATTTAAAATGCCTACATAGGTGTGATAAATATAGTTAACATTCAGTGATGGGTGTGCTCTTGATCCATATCTCTTGCAATCTGTGCACTAATTCCTCTCGATCTTTTTAAGATGAGTACAACTGTGTGAAGAGAGTTGAGTGCCTGGATACCCACAGGAGGTCCATACCCTGTACTTTGGATGGTGGTGCTAGATTCTACAAGAGAAACTTCTGAACAATCACTTACTTAATTTCTGCCCCATTTTCTCTTTCATGTTTTACAGCTTCTGCTACCCGATATTGATAAAATCTGACCATACTGTAAAATTCTTCCTAATAGCATGACAAGATTCCTTCTGTGCACATGCTGATAATTCTATAAGGAAAATAAAACATGGCTGACAAATCTTTTCTTGACACTTAGGTTCTCCTTCTCTGTGTGTGACATCACAGAAGAGTTATGGCAAAGATTCTGAACTCATGCTATTTGTTACTTTTCCCCTTCTTGGCATGTGTCTTCTGATGTGTGGTGAGTTGTGACTTCTGGATAAAGTTTTCCCCACACTCCCGACACTCATAGGGCCTCTCCCCTGTGTGCTTTCTCTGATGTATGACAAAATGTGACTTCTGAGAGAAGGATTTCCCACATATCTCACACTCATAGGGCTTCTCTCCTGTGTGGGTCCTTTCGTGTAGTCTGAGGACTGAGTTCACAGAGAAAGATTTTCCACACTCTGCACATTCATAGGGCTTCTCCCCTGTATGTTTTCTCTCGTGTTTCGTGAGGTCTGATTTATAGTAAAAGGTTTTCCCACACTTACTACATTCAAAAGGTTTCTCCCCGGTGTGTGTTCGCTGGTGCACAGTGAGGGCTGACTTCTGGTAGAAGCTGTTTCCACACTCCTTACATTTATAGGGTTTCTCTCCTGTGTGTGTTCTCTGATGTGTTTTAAGGTGTGAATTCCTAGAGAAGAGTTTCCCGCATTCCTTACATTTATAGGGTTTCTCCCCGGTGTGTGTTCTCTGATGGACTGTGAGGTGTGACTTTTGAGAAAAGAATTTCCCACACTCCTTACACTGAAAAGGTTTCTCCCCTGTGTGTGTCTTCTGATGGACCAGGAGGTATGCCTTCACATAGAAGAACTTCCCACAATCCTTACACTCAAAAGGTTTCTCCCCTGTGTGTGTTTTCTGATGTTCTGTGAGGTGTGGCTTCTGATAGAATGATTTATCACACTGGCTGCATTCATAGGGCTTCTCCCCTGCGTGGATTCTCAGATGTCTAGTGAGTGATGACAGGTGATAGAAAATCTTGTTACATTCTTTACATGGATAGGTTTTATCTCTGGTGTGAACTTTCTGATGTATTGTGAGATCTTCATTTTTATAGAAAGATTGCCCACATTTTTCACACTTATAGGACTTCTTGGTATGTGTTTCCTGGTGTACTGTGAGGGAAGACTTCTGGCAGAAGGACTTTCCACATTCACTACAGTCATAGCTTTCATGCTGGATGGGAGTTTTCTGACGTCTGGTGAGAGAGAGAAAATTTCCGAATGCATTAATAGGACTTTCAAAGCTTTTTCAGTGCTGTGTAGCGAATAACTTTGATCTGAATAACTTTGATGATAGTTTTGATCATCCTGTTTGTCAGGTTCATAGGGCTTCTCCACTGTGAACACTCATTCACACTGTGACTTAACACTGTACAGGATGGGGCTTCTTTTTCCTGAGGTCTCAGGGTTTCTTAATGGCCTGACTATACTTTCTGTAATGAAGCCTGTTTCACTGCACAGAAGGAAAAGATAACTACAAAGTTTGACCCTCTTGATCCTAAACCATGTCCGTCAGGAAGGCATGCTTTTCTGGGTCACGTTCTTTGGGATTAACTCCAGCTCCAGTTTAACCACATTTCATACTAATTAACAATTTCTCTCAGCATTGCAAACAAGACTATTCCTCCTCACATAGCTTCTATCCTACACATTGATTCTTGAACTTGCCTTGCATTTCCAGCCTGACAATCCTGGGCTTTGGCTCTGGGGTCTGGAACATTCCGCCGTTTGTCTACAAAGGAATCAAGATTTTGACACTATTAGGGTCAAAGGCTGATTCTTAGTCCTCAGGAAAGTCTGTCAAGATGAAAGCACTCTCAGATGAAATCTCCTCTCTACTGTTTGTGACAGTTTTCATTGTTATTCTAGATGGTCTCAAGGAGAGAGCATATAGATCTGTGGGAATGTGTTGATTATGTTAATTGATGTAGGAACAAGCATCCTAAAAGTGAGAGGCACTGTTCCCTGGGTTCAGGTCTTGAATTGTGTAATGGAGGAATCCAGGGGAGTTATTGGCATGCATGTACGCATTTATTCACCCCCAACACCTATATTTCCCAGACATTGTTACCTACTATTATTTCTCACCCAACTTACTGTTCACTGTCCTTAATAAGATAACAGCATTCTCTGCCACGTTCTTAATCAGCAACATATTTTGTTCTGACCCATGTTCTTTCTTATTTGTCTCAATTTTCACCTCCAGGTTTTTAGTTACATTGATAGAGATGGCAGAGATGTCTGGGTCTATAATCAGGTTCCTTCAGTACCTACTAAGTAAATTTCAGTTTTTGTTGACTTTTTAAAAAAGATTCATTTTGTGTCCATTGGTGTTTTTCCTGCATGTGTGCATCTATGAGGCTTTCAGGTTTTCTGAAACAGGAGCCCACAGACAATTTTGAGCTGCCATGTGGGTGCTGGGAATTGAACTTGGGTCCTCTGGAAGAGCAGCCAATGCTCCTAACCCCTGAGTCAACTCTCTAGCCTCTAGACTTTTGTTTTTGACATAATAATGCCATAGTTTCATTTCTGCTTCAGTAATAAAATGACATGACAGAAACACTTTAAGGGGACAGGTATTATTTGACCAGAAACTTGAAGCAACTAGTAATATCCGTAGTCAAGAAAAGAGAATAATTGAATGAAATAATGGGCTCAGATACAGGTCTTCTTGTTTACAAACATAGATGACTGTTTAACAGTATTTGTATCAGAGGCCTGAAACCACAGATAGCCTGTGGCTCCCCCCCCCAATTTCCTATAATATACTTTCTTCTTCATTAGTAACAAGAAGTACTTTAAGGATTCATTTTGGCATAGCTGAGTTTCTAGGATTTCCAGTTGTGCTTTGCAACTATTAATAAGTAAAATAAGATTTTTTTGAGCATAAGCAGTATGATCCTTCCACAAGTGATCTGAAAACCAAGATGGCTACCAAGTGACTAATGCAAAGCAACTTACAGTGTGCTTACAGTGGAGAAAAAAATGATTCATGCTAGTAATGAACAGCATGAGTGGCCAAGAATACACTGTGCTGCTCGGAATGGCATGTGGTTTAAATTGTATGAATTGGTGATTCTGGGATTTTTCATTTAGTATCCCCAGATTGCACTCCACCATGGATAATAAAAACCACAAAGAAAACTACAAGTGGACTCGTATTACTGTCACTAGTCGACCAAAAATCGTATTATACTTCATCTGTCCAGAGCCGTCTGGGTATTCATAATACAGTGAGTTTCTCAGAATATCAATCTCTTCACGTATTGAGCATCCCCACTGCATTTCCCCCCATAAAGTTGGCTTAATTTTTACCACAACAAGAGAACCTAGGATTTCTATGGAGAGAAGAAACCTTGGTGTGACATAGGATTCAAATAGATGTAGACAGATCAGTGTCAGTCATTTCTAGAACTATAGCAAACTGGGGAAATTCCTGACAAGTATTTCAAGGGTCACAAGTATTCCAAGGGTCACATGCAACATGATTTCTTCCCACGTACCGGCACGATTCCTCCGATTTGAAAATTCTCTGTCTAATACCCATGGTTCTTTTCCTTGCTTCAACCTGGAGATCACACTGGGCTTAACCACACGGTAACCTATTAAAGATAAAGGAGATGACACAGATTCCTTGGAAGTGAGATACAGTTTCAGGAAAACACTGTGCTTCACAAATTTATCCTTTATATGAAGAGATAGAAACATACATATTTTTCAAGTATTCCCAAACAGATTAACCTTGAATCATGAAACAAAGCATCATTTCACTTTTCAGAGACCTTAAATGCTCCAGCAGACTGGAGATGAAATGGAGACAACTGGAATTTCAGATGAGGAAAATTCTTACCCACAGCTACCAGGTGTCTGTAGTTCTCCAGCATCACATTCTTGTAAAGGGACTTCTGAGCAGGGGTCAGTAGTTTCCATTCTGCCTTGGTGAATTCCACAGTAACATCCCTTAATGTCACCGGTCCCTGAAACAACAATTCCAATTCTGTCTGAAGTGACAATGGGACAAAGGTTGGGGGTAGGAGCCCCTGCAGAGCACATGCTTAGTATTTTCATTTTGTCCTGAGTTCAACCCCAGGACAAAAGAGAAAAGAAAAAAGAAGCTAGTACATTAAACATCTCTGAGGGGTCTTGTCATAGTCAGTCTGAATAGCTACAGTTAAAGCAATTACACATGGTGTCAAGGAATTTCTCTTTTGACAAGAGGCAAAGTTATAGACCCTTAACGTCCTTATGTGTAGCAGATGCTATGGTAGAAGTATGTTCAAGTCACATGTTGCTCAGATGGTGACAGTTATTAGCATTGTATAATAGCTGTTGTACTTGATAACGTGGTTAAGCCATCTAATATAAATTAAAAATAAAGAGTTCATAGTTTGCAATGACATGGAAGTATGGGGAACAACACTTTTATGAAAGTGTAAAATGACACAGAATGAGAACAGAGTCTAGAACCGAGTCAATTAACTTAAAAAGTCAAGTAAGAGAACACAAAGAATGTTTGGTGCTTTTCCTTTGCCCCAACAAAACATATTTTGCACATATATATGACAGACCTCACGTCATATGTATTTACATCGGTTACATGAACTTTTCTGGGGGAGACACTAACAAATGTCTCCTCACCACACATTGACACCAATGACAGACCAAAGTACAGACCTAACAAATCCCAGCTTGGTAGATCAAATAGTTTACATCACTTTTCAAATTTAAGTTTATTTATATAATAAAAATGTGAATAGATAATCTTCACTTTTATACTATGTGGGCTGCCTTAGACACTTTGATGATGCTCACCCCCTTTACAACCACTGAGGAGACAGGAGTGTACAGTGGAGACATAGGAGCAGATTAGTGATCTATAGAGAAAACTAAGACAGACAGGGCACATGGCACAGGACCAGATATGAGCAATACACACAGTATCACAGACACAGTGAAACCAAGAAGTATAATACAGCTTTTGTGTTCCTGTTTATGTGTAGAGGTATGTGAACATGTGTGTGTGCAAATGTGGAGGCCAGAGGCTGAAATTGTGTCTCTTCCTCTATTCTCCTCCCTGTTGTAATTTGAGGAAGAATGTCCCCCAGAGGTTCTGGCCTTTAAATATTTGGTCCCCTGTTGTAGGATAATGCTCTTGTACACTATATAGATTTGTCACTCTAATTGGTTTAATAAAATGCTGACTGGCAACCAGACTAGGAGAATTCTGGGAAGAAGAAGGGAGAAAGCAGAGGAAACAGGATGAGAATGCTTACTGAGGAAATGTACTAAGCCATGTGGCTAAACATAGATAGAAATAGGGTTAGCTTAAAGTGTGTGGGTTAGCTAGTAACATACCTGAGCTAATGGCAGAGCATTTATAAATAATATTAAACCTCCGAGTCAATTATTGGGCAAGTGACTGTGAGGTATTAGAGAGTGGCTGGTGGGACATAGGAAAAATTCTGACGACATGTGGCACCCAAATGTCTGGCAAGAATTTCTCCATAAAACCTGACAAATGCTGAAAAAAGGATTCTAGACACAAAAGAACAGAGTCAAGCACAGCTTCTTGGTAGCAATATTTTCTTGAGTGGGCTCTGATTGCTGGGGATGAGCAGAGGGAAGGATCCCTTAAAAGAAGGCTCTGTGACTCAGCATTATCAACAAAATTGAGTGGCTCTTTTAAGAGACCCTGCTGCCAAAAACTTACACAGTAGTCATTTATGGGCCGTGGGCACATACTACTTGGTGTCAGCATGGACCTAGAAACTCCACAGAGTAACTCAGCCATGAAGCTAGACTCTCAGGGAAGCTAAAGAATGGGGTGATGTGGGATGCTTTTCTGTATGCTGTGAATATCATTTGTTAATAAAAAAAAAAAACTATTTTGACTTATGGCAAGGCATCTTAGAAGTAGGCAGGGAGTCTAAACATAGATTAAAAAAAAAAAAAAAGGCAGAGTCAACAGAGACATGATACAACTGCCCAAAAGAACAAAATATGGAAAACAAATAAGCCACAGGCCATGTGGCAAGACAAATTAATAAAAATAAATTAAGTTAAAAAATAAAAACTAACAGTAAGCCCTTGTCACAAGTCAAACAGCACATAATTAATATAAACTTATGTGTATTTCTGTGTCTGAAAATTTAAATCATAAGCCAAATAGGCCAGTGAGACCTAGCTTTGATCCAAGTTATGTCTGCTTATTAATTTAAATGCTTATGTGGCAAAAACAAAAACAAACAAACAAACAAATCCCTATAAATGGTTTACAGTGTGTTAAAAATGTATTTAGGCTTGGGAGAGAAAATAAAAAGGGTAGTGAAAGTCCTTAAAAAAGAAATAGAGTAATAAAAAATATGCCACATAAAGATAATCTATATAGAGAGTCCAGATCATGTATGTTATTGTGTTGTATTTGAGGCTTTTTTGACTGTAGAGGAAGGAGAAAGAGCTGCTAAGAGACATTTGATTGTAAATGCTGATAGATTAAACTAACCTATATATTTTGAAAATATTTTGACTTCAAAATTTAAGTCGAAAGATATGTTACTTTTTAGGAGAAATTTTGTTTTTATTTTCATGGAAAATAAGAGGCCATGGATTCACTCCAGGTCAAAGAAAGTAAGGTTTGATTGAAGAAGACCCCCTTGAAAATTCTCTAATGAGCACAGATGTTCTAGATGATCCAAGCTTTCAGAACACCTCTTTTGCAGGTTCCTCTGAGTTCTGTATCCAGACAGCTTCAAGGCTACTGGCTGAGATGATCTACCCCCACAGATTACTACACTCAGGACTTGCCCATAATTCTTAATTTTCTTTGGGTCCCCATAAGATTACCAATACCCCCAGTCAAGTGGAAATAGTCTAGAGAACTTTACCTACATCCCCCAAAATGGGTTATGAATATTTGTCTTTGCTTATGCAGTTTGGTTACAAATTTTTATTGGTCATAGTTGTGGCGGGATTAAGGTGTCAGCTGATAAGGTCAGAAGACACTTCCAGGACCCTGGAGGGGGTGTGGCCAAGCCCATTGATAAGTGGCTGCTGAGACAGGAGGAGCTCTCTTCCTGGTTCCTGGCTGCTGGCTGCTGGACAGACAGAATCAGAATTCATCATGCTTCCATCGCGCTTTCATCGCTCGTCCATTGCTTGGATCCGCCAGTCCTTATTCAGGTGCCACCATAAGCTGTTACTAATATTGTGAGTGTTAATTTATATTCTAATAAATATTAATTTTGGACTGGCGCCTTGAAAGTAAAACTCCGACTACACATAGTCAATCTCTTTCTAAAAGAAGAAAGGGGCATATGATACAGAAATGATGGGGAAATGGATAGTTCATTATTATGAAAAAATGGGTAGGTTATTTAATCTACTTTAATGTGAAATGCAACTGCTAATCTTACATATTTTACATTGGTATAGATTTTAATTTATTGATACACATTTTAAAATTTTGCTATATTGTAAATGTATTTATACTCTTGTTTATGTTATTTTGTTTATATAGCTCAATTAAAAATGTAATGTATAATTAAGAAATACATATTAAAAGTCATCCATAATAGTCAACCTATAGTCACCTTAGTTAGGTTTTTGAGGCATACAAAGATATATTCCAGATAGATAGGCAATCTTCAAACACTTCAAAGACCTACAGAATATGGTATTTAAAATGTTTTAAGAACTTAGACATTTCTTGACAGAGAGACATGTCTTTTCCTGGCAGCACCAATTACTCCAAAGAGGACGATGGCATTGATAAAAACCCATATGGAGTTTATTTAGAGAAAAAGCTAGCATTGTGTCCAAACCTGACCAGCAGGACACAAAGAAAAGTGACTGCCAAATTTTGCTGAGACAAACAACAGGATAACTCCAAAGCCAAGTGTGGTGAGACTCCCAGCAGTCTGGAGACAGAGGCAGGTAGATTCCATCTATGCTATACAGTAAGACTCTGTCTTTCAAAGACAAAACATTTTACACAACACAGAACTACTCTGTATGCACTCCTATAACATTAATTCAGAAGAGAGAACAACAGTGATATGGAAGAAACGGAAAACTGAACCCCAGGAGTTGCTAACTGGATGCAGCCACTGTCTGATTGTTCTGCAGAAAATTAATTTAGCAATAAACTCAATTAACCAACTGGCACTTTGGTAGTATTTTTATCTGTCTTAAGTTCCTTACCTGGGGTGAGTAGACATTTACCTGTGTGCCCTCATATCACATAACAAAATGATATAATTCTATACATAAAAGCCCTAAGACACCACCAAAAAACTTTCATAGCTGATAAATGCATTCAGCAAAGTGTCAGAATACAAAATTATTACACAAAAACCTTGTGTACAATGACAAGCACCCTGAGAAAGAAAGCAGGGAAGCAGGGAAGCAATCCAATTCCCAACCTCGGAATCTCAACAAGGTAGTAAAGACTTGTATAATAAAAAATGGCAGCACACTAAAGAAAGGGCCCGTAGAAGACACCAGGTGACAGAAAGACATCCTATACCCAGGGATTGGCAAGACTAATACTGTGAAAATGGCCACCCTGACAAAAGTAATTGACAGATTCAATGCACTCTCCATCAAAATTCTAACACAATTATTTACCAAAAATTAAATAATCTCAAATTTCACTTGGAAACAACAATCCCAGGATGCCAAAACAACCCTGAACAATCAAATAAATTTATTGGTATCACCATCCCTGACTTTAAGTTACACAACAGTGTAGTGATATATTGTATATCTAATAAAGTTTGCCTGAAAATCCGAGGACAGAGCCAGCCACAGAGTTAGCCCTAGAGGTCAGTGAGTGGCGCCACACACCTTTAATCCCAGCACCTGTGATCCCACACCTCTGCTCCCAGTACTTGGAAACATGGGTCTTTAATTCTAGCACTAGGAAAGTTGAACCAGGAAGTGGGATGTCTGGGGGAGGAAAAAAAAGATAAGGTGGGAGGAGGCAGGAGTTTGGCCTTTGACGGCATCCCCTTCCCTTTGGGCTGAGGACTCAGATGTATTCAGTCTGAAGATTTGGGGATCTACCCATTTTGCCTGAGGAGTTGGTTAGGTGAGAACTCGTTGTGGTTCATTGCTTTGCATCTCTGATATTCAGCTTTTCACCAGTATCTGACTCCTTTATATAATAAAATATCATTATAATTATTATTTTATTATAATACCAAATAGAATTTGTGCAATACTACAGGGTTATAATCATTAAAACTGCATAGCATTGGCATAAAAACAGACACATTGATTGGTGGAATAGAACTGGGGACCCAAATATAAGTCCCTACACCTAGCACCACCTAATTTTTGACAAAGAAGCCAAAAAATTACGCACAGAGAAAAGACAGCATCTTTAATAAATGGTGCTGCTCTAAGGGATAGCTACATGGAGAAGAATGAAACTAGATTCGTATTTCTCACCCTGCACAAAACTCAACTCCAAATGGACCAAGGACCCCAATGTATGACCTAAATCTCATTACAGGGAAAGTACGGGATATGCTTCAACTTACAGGCACAGGAAAATACTTTCTCCACAGGACTCTGATACTATATAGACATTAATACTAACAGATGACAAATGGAGCCATGAGAAACTCAAACACTTCTTAAGGCAAAGGACAGTACCATCCAAGTAAAGAGGCAGCCTATGGAATGAAAAAACATCCTTGGCAGCTTTGCATCTGACAGGAGATTAGTATATACAAAGGAAAAAAAAAAGCCCTAAATACCAAAAAAAACAAATAATCTGATTTTTTAAATGAGGCATAGAACTAAAAAGAATTCTCAAAAGATGAAATATAAATGGTTGAGAAATATTGTTTTAATGATCGTCACTCTTGGCCATTGGGGAAATAAAAATTAAAATTACTTTGAGATGACATCTTGTCCCGGTCAGAATGGGTAAGATCAAAGGGACCAGTGTTAATCAATACTGCATGGGTGTGTGGAAGGGGCCATTGCTCACTGCTGGTGGAAGATAAAGCAATGCTCCATTGTGGAAATAAATCAGTGTGGAGGTGCATCCACCGTGTGTTCCAGCTATGCCATTCTTGGGCATACAACCAAAGGCTTCTATATCTTACTACAGAGATACTTGCTCATCCGTGCTCACTGCTGTTGTATTCACAATAGCCAGCAAATGGGAACAGCCTCGATGTCCATCATATGATGAGTGGCAAGTGAAAATGTGGTACATATACACAATGGAATATTATTCAGCTGTAAGAAAAGAGAAATTTGAAGATAAATAAATAGACCTGGAAATAATCAATGGGAGTGAGGTAAGCTACACCAAAAGAAAAATGAATCAAAATATTATATGTTTTTTCTCATAATGTGCAGGTTAGCATTGACTCCTTACATATGTGCTCAAATTCCTATAGAGAGCAGGAAACTGGTGAGAGGCCATGTGGTGGCTCAGGAGAAGGGAATAGAGCACCGTGCTCCAAAGGAAGGAGCAAAACAGAACAGAATGAGTTAAGTTTGGTGGGGAATAAGAAGGGAGGGCATACGGAGTGGGATAACCTACACTAAATGCCTTTGAAAAGCAATATGGAAACCTACTGCAGAATCTTCCTAAAATATGTACATATAAATCATATATGAAAGGAGTTAAATGGAGTCATTCTGTAACAGGTCCAATACCTCTCCGAGATTCAGCGAGATATCAAATAAAAATCTCAGTCTCTGGCTTTTTGAACTGTTGGTCAGTAGGGTCTCATAGACAATCCAAATATTACAGGCTATATGGATAACTCTTAGTTACCCATAGAACTTGATGGCAAGATCCTATTGCTGAAGGTATTATGTACTTAAGTCATAAAACACAGATAAATCAGCCTGCCAGGAAGCTGCACCCCAACTGACTAGCTTTCATAGCACTGGAAGGTTCTATGCACAACAAAAAAATCGCCAGCCATCTTACTGAGCACCAGTAATGACTGTCCTGGCAAGAAATGCTGGCTGGTACAATAGCAGCACACATGTTATGCGAGTAACCAACTAGCTTTAAGGCCTGCTTCAGAGTAATAAACTCCACCCTAAGTGTTTATTACTGTATCCATAGATTAAGGAATCTCTCAAGCCTCATAGAGAAGTTTCTTTTTGTAGTTGATGGTGATTAACATAGGCCCACAATAGGAGACCGCAGAATTCTCAGACCTAATTGGACGGGTCTATCACACCCTTTTCTCCCAAGTCTCCAGATCAGTGGAGAGACTAGAGTGCCAGAGGCCGTGGGAAAAAACAACTACAATTAAATGGTGTTTTCCAGACACATTGGGAGGTATATGGATTCACAGTGGTTATGGCACCATGCGCCAGACCTGTGTAAACTCATGGCAGATGAAATTCTAACATGGAGAGGGGAGGAGAGTATGAAGTCCCATCCTTAGCCAAGAAGCTATTGACAACTGATAGCTGCTGGGCGAGGAAGAACAGGAACAGTTTTGTTTATTTGTTTGTTTGTTTGTTTGTTTGTTTGGGGGGGTGTTTGGAGACAGTTTCTTTGTGTAGCCCTGGCTGTCCTGGAACTAATAGACCAGGCTGGCCTCATAGAGATTCAGAGATCTACCTGCCACTGCCTCCCAAGTGCTGGGATAAAGGTGTGTGCCACCACTGAAGAATATTTTTAAAAGATACGGCTCCTGGTAGGTAGTCTAGCTCCAGTGAAAGGTGACATATGTCAAAGTACATCGTACTTAATAGTTGTTTGTAATGAGGACACAGATTGGGTGGGCAGGAAGATGAGGTGGATCTGATCAAAACATATTGTACCAAATTCTCAAAGAATTTTTAAAAATATTAAGATACAACAAATTAAAGGCTCTGGGGAGCTCTCTGACATACTCAGACTTCTGTCTCAAAGTAACTTTAACTCCATTCACCCTTGTAAGGAAATCAGAAATTCAGGTTCACTCTTCTTAACCAAAAGGCAGCAATTTTCATGATGACTGCATTTTAAGGACCTATGTTTCTGGATTAAATGGGCATTTAAGGTAACCTATAGTATAGCCAGCCATGATTAAAAAGTCCATTAAATACTCATACTTTACTCATGAGAAGTACACAATATTACAAAACAATTCCAGTGCAATTCCTTTTCCCTTTCTGGTTATAAAATAAAACAATAAGACAAATCAACATACCATGAAGACACTTGCACATCAACGTTTACTGTAGCACTATTCATAAGAGTTACTTTATAAAACTATCGATAGAAACATGGATAAAGAAAATGTGGCAGACACACAGAAAGAAATTTCTGTTCTAAGGAATAAAGAAGTCACAGTGTTTTGCAGGTAAATAGATGCGACAGCAGATAAAGATATTAACCGAGTCACGTTGTTCTCAGAGTGACAGATACAGTGTGTTTTCACACATTTGAGGGTCCTAAACTATATAGGCGCACAAGAATCATACCTGTATATATGACACAGGAATAAAAGTGGAACCACATAGGGACAAAGGAGACTAACATAAAGGAAGGGGGTGGGGAGGGGAGTAGAAATATGGAGTCACTCTGTAACCTGGGTTACACTGTACACTTGTACGAAACTTTAAACAATTCTTGCAGTGTTTTCCAAAGTAACTTAAGAATGTTTGTCATTTTCATTGGCTCTTTTTAACTTAAAAAATTTCACACAGTATATTTTGATTATATTCTTCCCGTCTTCTAACTTTTCCTGGATCCTTCCCACCTCCCTACCCACCTAACTTCATGTTCCTCTCTCTCTCCTCAAATGAAAACCAAAACAAAGCAAAAGACAAAATCAACATGACAAAAAAATACCAAACAAAGCAAAAAAAATCACACAAAACCTTGGCTTGGAGTCAGTTTTGTGTTGGTCAACTACTCCAGGCCATGGGGCCCTGCCCTGGGGTGAGGACAGTATACCCAGTGACACCCATTGGAGAAACCGTCCTTCCTTTCCCAGCAGGTATCAGTTGCAAACAGCTTCTTGATTAGGAGTGGGACTATGAGTCTATTTTCCTTTCTCTGTGCTGGTTTTATTATTTTTTTCTGGTTTGAACTTATGCCGTACCGTCACAGTTTATGTGAGTTCATATATCGACTCTCTGTCCCAGAGAGGGAACTAGAAGATGGCATTGGCCTGATTGCTAGAGCACAGTTAAAGGGTAAGTAAAGTAACAAGGCCATACTGTGTTCTTGATCATTTTAAGTTTAGGTATAATATTCCTATTTTATTCACAAGGAAGTGTTATGTGAGAATTAAAGGGGGGACGAGTCAGGTCATGGTGGCCAGATTTGATCCAGGGATTGGGATTGCTTCCTTAATGACTTTACCAACTCGTTCTTTCTCTCTCTTGAAGACTTCATTGTTACCTACAGTGTCTTATCCATATTAGATCTTAGGAATGAATCTTTCACCATCTCTGGACATCAAACAATACTTGTCCTCTGCGCGCACAGAGTGTGATGCTTGACCAACAAGGACCACTATGAACTAAAGAGCCCAGAAAAAGGACTGTGCCTCCGTTAGACTCTACTGACTGAATGACTACGTCATCGTAGTTGTGGAGCCCCAGGACATTACTAATCCAAAGTCAAATGACCATGGTCTCTCTTCAGCCTTCTTACCAACCATTCCTCTCCCATCTGTGTTTGATCGAACATCTCTCCTTGTTAAAACTCCCTTTTGGAGCATACAAACAGACCCAGCTTCCAAAGCAAAGACCAACAGTGCTTGAGGCCTACACCGAAACCCTGCTTCACTGTAACCTGCCTACCTGATGCTTTCACTAATGTATTTTTAAGGTACCTTGATTTATAACTTTCTTCTGTTATTACAAAATCTTCATTAAATTATTGCCAGCTTAGGGCAAGGTCTTTGAGAAAACTGAAGTCTGTGTTCCTGAGCCAGTCATATTTTGCTCCAAAATAAACTATCTCTCATTCCTTCTGATTTGAGTGCTGTGGTCTTGCAGTGACAATCTGGATTTCCAACTGATTCCCTCTGGTTAAATTCAGGAGTTTCCTCAGTTGCTACCTTCAAGAACAGAATGCTCTAATGATCTGTTTTTCACTTCTTTGCCTTCAAATTGCTTGACTAACACTGCTCAACAAAAATCGGAAATGCTAATCAAATATTGATGGATTTTACATTACTTTTAAAATCATATTTGTTAACATCGTCAGTGACCTAGTCAGACAATCCCTTATCCATATTCAGTTTTCTACATTCATAAGTTTTCCCAAATTCTAATTTTCACATCAGTCAAATTTCAAAATTAGCAAAAAAGAAAAAAGAAAAAAAAGAAACAAAAATACCAATGGTTTTCCTGGAAGTGACAGACTTACTTCAAAAATTATTTTTAGGTTTGTTTCTGGGCTTGTGGTGGCACATTTCCCGGGCAGAGGCAGGGGGATGTCTGTGATCAGCCAAAGCCATACAGTACAACTCGGTTAATTCTGAACAACCATGGTTTTTCCTGCCAGTTCTCTCAAATATAAAAGAATTGTCAAGATATTTGCATAAAAATCACATAAGTGCTTGTCCTAGGGCACCAATTGCCACAGTTTAGGATGAGCAGAAGGATCTTATGTGAATGTTCCATTCCATCACACAATGTTACAAAGATGTGCACTTACTAGTCAAGAGTAACACAATTAATAATTTTTACAGTAGAATTAAGGATGAATGTGGATATAAAGTATGATAAGGACCAGGAAAGGTGTTCAGTATCACAAGTATCTTAGTATTTTTTAGTCATCAAAAAGCAAGCTTTTGCTGTTTCTTTGAAGATATCCTTCAGGAAACTATAAATCTTTTACTCAGCTCTTTGCAAAAATCCAATGATAATAAATTTAGTGTCACTGCCATATTTTTTGCAAACTCTTCACTTTCATGCTATGAAAGTTAAATAGGAATCAATTTCCTTATGTCTTTAAAGCAGTGGTTCTTAACCTGTGTGTTGTGACCTCTGGGGGTGGTGGTTGTCTAACAATGCTTTCATGGGGGTCACCTATTGGAAAATGCTGATATTTACAGTATGACTTATAACAATAGCAAAGTTGTAGCTATAAAGTAGCAATAAAAACAATTTTATGGTTGAGGGTCACCACCACATGAGGAACTGCATTAAAGGCTCGAAGCACTGCTTTAAAGAATTTCTCTTAGTTCGTAGCAGAAGCCGACTTACTATGACACAAATGGAACAGTGTATCTGAGATTAAATTTCAGTAAGAAAATAGAAAAGAACTTTATTCCCTCCACCATGCATTTCATTTCATATGTAATCACTGTGCAATAATATGTACCAAAAATGTACAGCAATACATTTTATATGTCAACATAACTCACAGCTGGCTCAATCCTTTCTCAGCTGCTCCTTATCATCACCCTTATTGTTTTAAGTCATGCACGATGGTCATCAATCTAGTATTGCTCTCATATCAAGAGTAGAAATTCAATTTGCTCATTAATAATATGGCCTTTGACATTAGCGAATCCCTTGAAAGGGTTTAAGGGCACTTGGAGCTCTGAGGACTATACTTTGAGAGCTACTGCTCTATTCAGCCCTGAAAGTGATTATAAACCCATCATACTTTCCTAATTTAATTCAGAGACTCTCTTTTATAAACATTTATTTACCTTATTTTGTGTATATGAGTGGTTTGACTGCATGCATGTTATGTATGTGCACCATGTACATACCTGGTATGTGGAGGTCAGAAGAGGGCATTGAATCCTCTGGAACGTGAATTACATGTGGCTTTGAGACAGCATGGGTGTGCTGGCAATCAAACCTGGGCCTCTTTAAGAGCGACAGCTGCTCTTAACCACTGAGTCAATTTTCCAACCCTAATCAATCCTCTTTCGGAAAAACCTCACAGCACATGTGTGTGCACAACAGAGTTAAACAAATTAAGTTACTCACCTTGAACTTGTTCATTTTCTGTTGTGTTCTTAGAAAGGGTTTCTACCCTTTAAAGTTGGGAGAGTGAAGTCATAAGAAACCATATGCCACAGCTCCAGGTCTCCTGTGAGAAATTTTCATACGTGTTAGTACTGTCTAAGGAGAATCAGTCCTTTGGTCAAATCAGGAGGACTACGCTGAAGTAATGCTCACCTATCTATTGATAGTTCTGGTATATAATCTTGTTGGGCTTGGGACATGTTTCCTTTTACTAAATCTAAACACTTCAACTGTCTCTTTAAAAACCATGTGTCTGCTTATACTTGAACACTTAAACCCTAATAGATCAGTTTCCAAGGATATATACAATATATGCAAACTGAGAACCTGACCTGTTTACATTGGAGATAACATTTTTTCTGTCACTGCTACAACTTCCCCAAAGTTAGAAAGTCATTCCAAAGCTTTCAAACACGAGTACATTTTCTCAAAGCAAAAAGAAAATAAGACACATCTTCAAGAACCTTACATATGATACATTTTCACCAACATATGATACATTTTGCCTTTGCTTCTGTTGCAGGGTCTGCTGCTGATATGGGAACTTAGTTTTAATGCTCTTATCTTTAAAATGAAATGAATTAGATATTCGTGAATAACCCTTCATGTAGCATTTAGTCAAGTCTTGACACAGCAACTCACCAAATTTAGATTGCTGTAACGGACTGTCCCCTTAAAACAGGCCAAATCTGCAGTAAATTTTAATTAAGTCTTAATGAACTTTGACATGACTCCAAAATCTGGTTTTGAAATAAGTCTAGCCCCCAAATATCCATTTGATGGCAGATATGGTGGTACACACCTTTAACCCCAGCACTACCAAGGCCAGCGCAATGAGAGCTAGACCAGCTTGTAATAATACATAGTGAGACTTTGTATCAAAAAGAAAGTCACTGATTAGTTACACAACAGTTTTAGTATCATACTCCCTAAACAGGCATATCCTGTATACAGATAAAGAAACAAATGCTCAATTCCAGCCAGCAGAGTGCTTACAAAATGCCTAATATATAAGTGTAGGGCAAAAGGCAAATAAGGTCAGATACAAACTAGCCAATCCTCAGCTTTATGAAAGTTTATGTCTTCATAACAGGGAACATAAATAAATTACAGTTTTCATCTTTTAAAGAAAAAAAAAAATCTGATTCTGCCAGACACAGTGGCACACACCTGTAAACCCAGCATTCCCAAGGCTGAGGCTCAACAGCTCTAAACTAGTCTGGAGCTACATAGCCAGACCGCGCACCCCTCCCCCCACCCAATCTGTCTCATTTCTATTCCCTTTGAGGGTGAATACGTTAGTCAGCTTCTCAGTGAAATTTAATATTGAAAGGTACTTTAAAAAATATTATCGTTCTTTCAAATAACTGCCCAACAGTCTAACAAAGGCTCGTTGAGGGAATGTAGGAGAACCTTAATTAATCGTTCACACTAAGGGATCTAGAGGAGGCTCAAGAATTTTTAGGAATAGAAGACTCCAGGAATGATCAAGTATGCTTCATGCATGTTCTCAGCCGCTGGTCAGAAAGCAAAGGCAGACAGGACTGCCAGGGACTGGCGGCAATCACAGAGGAGAACAATAGAGGATTAAGGCCACCCACAGGCACTGGGTAAACCGAAGAGCCTCGGAGCGACTGGAGGGCCCAGATGAATGAACCCGGAGCGTGTAATGGGAAGCATCCCGCCCTGCAGCGTCCTCCGCTCTCTGCACGACCGCCCTGCACCGTGCGCCCTGGGAGCGTCTCACCTCGGTGACAGCGGTGGCACGGAGTCCCGCGGCCTCCGCTGCAGACGCTCGGGGCGGCTGAGAAGCGGGCGGATGCCGACGTGGCGGGGGAAGCAGCGAGTGGACGCCACGTCACCCGGGCTGCAGCTCAGATCGGCCTCCGGGCCGCTGCCCTCCTCTCCCCTCTCCTCTCCCGCCCCTCTCAGACCCGCCCCGCGCCCCTCCCCTCCACTCCCGCCCCGCGCCCCGCCCTCCCTCCGCTCCCCCGCTCTCCGTGCTGCTCACACTCCGAGGCCCCCATCCTCCCCTCCAACTTCAGCGGGTGACAGACGAGGGCTCCGCCCCTGAGCCGAACAGCCCTACCTCTCCAGAAGCCTCCGCGACGACTCCATTTTGGATCCGGTTAGGAAGTTGGCACTTCCCCCCCAGACCTGGTCTTTAAGGGGGTGCTTGCGCTAGCAATGGGCATCCTGGGCGGGAAGACAGAGGGTGACTGAGGTTGTGCAGCATATGTTGGAGGGTAGATTAAGTACTTGGAACCAAGTGCGATTGAACACCCAAAGACCTCACAATTTTACCCTAGGGTTTCTAGCTTCCAAAACTATGTAAATGATAACACGAAACGTGAGAGAGAAAAAAAAAAAAGTAAGTGCGGTATATATAAACCAAAAGAGCAGACACCAAGTAAGGTGCCATACATGTTATTTCCCAAAGAATTTTAAAGCCACAGGTGTCTTTATTACCATCTCACTAAGAATGATGTACAGAATATGTAAAGCAACTTGTATATGACCCTGTCAATAACTTCAATGTACTGACATTAGAAATATGGAAATATTAAATCTCTAATAAGAAAATTACGATTAATACACACAAAATGCACACATTATATGTATGCATGGTCCCAATGTTTTTAGGATCAAAGGCTGAGCCCTGGCAGCCCTAAGAAACAATGTTCACCCACTGGTCCTCAAAGAGCCAGCCTAAGAGACAATGGTACCGCCTTTAATTTTAGCACAGGCAGGTAGAGCCTCTGAGTTGGAGGCCAGCCTGGTTTCCAGAGCAAGCTCCAGAACAGCCAGGACTACACAGAGAAGCCCTGTCTTGAAAAACAAAGAGCAAATGGTAATGTGAGAACGGCCTGTAAGATTCAGGGTAAAAATATTGTTGACACAGAAACAGAACTCTCTCCTCAAAGGGGCTAAGAAAAAGTTTACTTTGGAACCAAATTTAGTGGTCATGGTCCTGGAACACAGATTTAGGTTAGCCCAAACTTCAGCTTCCAACATGGGAACAGTTTGGGGGAGCTATTTTAAGTATGTGGGTATTTTGCCTGCATGTGTTTGTGTATCCTGTGTGTGCCATGTATGATAAGGCCAGAAGGGGGGCATCTGATCCCCTGAACTGGAATTCTATGGTGCTGAGAACTCATCCTTGGTCCTGCGGAAGAGTACTGAGTGTTCTTTACTTCTGATCTATCTCCTCCCTAATCCCATCTCAAAGCCTTTATAAATAGTGACAGAAATCTACATCAGAACACATAAATACATTAATGAAAACATTAGTAGATTAAAACTGAGTGGGAAAAACTTTGTTATACGCCTCCGATGCTATCTGATGATAACCATAGGCTTTTGGTTGGTGGGAACTAAATGTAAACTCAAACAATTTACTTAATATTCACAAAGATGTTAGCTTACATACAGAGGAGGGCAATGGCTACAAGAGGTCTAATGTTCAGGGGCGAGATTGCATATGCCTTTAATGCCAGCACTCGGGAGGCAGGCAGATTTCTGTGAATCTGAGGCTTCAAGCTCTACATGGCAAGTTCCAGGCCTGCCAGGGCTGCATAGTGAGACCCTGTTTGTCAGGGGTGTATGTGCTATCACTAAAAATGGTCCACACTAACTTAGCTCTGAAGTTCTAATTAGTTAAGCAGCATTGCAGAAGATTCAGCGAAAGTACGGGACTTCCAGTTATAGCTTTACCAGCCAGAACTAATTAAAAAATTTTTAAAAAGGGTTTTAATAAAGAATAGACATTGTATGCAGAATTACAGTGGCCAATTTCTCAGGGGTTATGGAGTGAATGGCGTCCTTAAGAGGAACTAGGGTTGTTTTATGGTAAGTCACCTGCTTTGCCTGCAAGACTGTTGTGTGGGATGGGTTTGAAAGAGATCAAGAGGGAGCCCAGTAGCAGGGTAGCGAATTTCAGAATGCAGCCTGTGCTCTGTGAAACTCATTTTGGAGATGTCAGAGCATCACCAGTTAGGTCCTAATTGTTACTGTTGAAGTATCACAGGTTACTGGGTCAGGAGCCTTGCGGGCTAGATGATGAGATTTGCTTATTTTCAGCCCTTTTATTTTTGTGGTTTTGCTTCTACAAGTAATAGTGACAAAGCAAAAGATGGACCTTCATTCAGCGTGGCCAAAGACAGTCAGTGCGCAGCCTTCCTAAGGTCTGCCTTCAGAGCACTGACCCACGGTTAGGTCTGATAGAGCAGAAGAGCCATGCAAAGCTAAGTAGTCCTTTTCCAAGTGTGGACCTGCATGCGGACCCACATCATTTCTACTCCTGGCCAAGGGCTCGCAGTGGGTCTTGTAAATTGTGAGTACTAGTGATATTTTTCTGCTGGTTGGTATCCAGGTCCCAGCCTTTTCCTTTCTCTGGAAAAATTCCGACTCATTACGGCATATTCTGTGGATGGTCTGATGGCTGAAGGAAGGTGCACATGTGTTTCTCTTTAGAACAGCCAGGACCGGTATACATATACCCAACACAGAGTAAAAAAAAGGTAAATGTAACAACAAAGTCCCCACATTTTAACAAGAAAACTGACTTTCTAGAGCCTACCCCGGTGATTTGTTGAGACCTTACACACACATTTAGAAACTAAACCTTTGGGCTGGAGAGATTGCTCAATGGTTAGGAGCACTTGTTCTTGCTAAGGATCCAAGTTCAATTCTAAGCACCCACATGGCGCTTTGTAATTCAGCTTCAAGGAATCTGCTACTCTCTTCTGGCCTCTGAGAGCGCTGTATGCACATGGTGCAAACAAAAAGCTCAGATACATACAACAAAAATAAATGGTTTTTTTTTTTTTTTTTAAATAAACTAACCCTTAATGGTCTGTGGCGATTTAATGCCTAGTCTAACCTTAAGTGGTTAGCCTTAGATATCTGATGAAGTAAAAATCATCGTTTAAGAGAGTAGTAAGTAGCTGGGTGGTGGTGGCACACACCTTTGATCCGAGCACTCAGGAGGCAGAGGCAGGCGATCTCTGTGTGGTCCTTTCAGATACGGACTCGGCACAAATGGCCCATGAAATAGGATTTGATAATCTCCCCCTCGGCTGCTGTAATAAACTCCACCCTCTCTCAGCCATTCAAAGCAATCCGTCCTCAGGGCTTTCTGTGGCAGTACATGCTGAATTTAATAAACGGTTTCTTCTGCCTTTCCCTGACCTGTCAGCATCACCAATGCTTGGCCCACACACCTATTTGTGCTCACAGTTACAAATATACACATATTATAGGCACATGGTACCTTTCTGGATGTCAGGTGTTGGTAAAATAATTACAAATAAAGCTCCTTGCCAACCACAGATGGTCAAAGAACACAACAGCTTTATTTTAAAAATTAGCCAAATGAATTGCAGGTCATCCACTGATGAGTTGGCAAAGGCTCAGCTTCACACAGACTCACAGTTCCCCACATGTTCTTGAGACAAAAGATCCACATAATCAAATGAAGGGACATAGGATACCTTATACCTATCTGTCTTAAGCTCACCTCAGGTATCTCTGATAATTTATAGCCTTGTCCAACCAAAAAGTGATGCTTCTTGTATTTCGTGTGCCTAGTGGCAACAGCAGTGAGGCACCGGCCTCAGACACAGCTCCACACATCCTTCTGCAGCAGCCTGAAGATGCTCTCCAGGAACCTTTCCTCAAATAAAGACTTCCCAGAAAGAGAACGTCAGGATGAGACAGCATGAAGCATGTTTACGGGAGGGATAATAAAATAAACTTGTGTTTATTGCTTCTTCCACTTTAAACTATTACCTTAGCTCATTTTCACGCCTGTCTATGATGTACGTGGGGCATATTTCCTCCTCCCCTCCTGCCCTTCCCCTCTCTAGCCTACATGCCTTCAGATTTGCAGCTACCTTTTTTTAAATCATCGTACAGATAGCAGGTTTGCGTCTTTATGTAAAATATAGGATGCACAATTAAGAGAAAGTATACAATATTTGTTTTTCCGAGACTTATTTCATTTAATTCCTTCCACAGCTGTGACGCTAACAGCGTTTGGGAGGTGAATACTCACTAGTCTACGGATGTGGAGGTCGGTTTTAGTTTTTTTCATGAACATCCATATGGGTTTCCAAAATGGCTGGAGTTGTTTATTATTCTACCAGTAGAGCTTAATCATAATCTTACGTCTACATCCTTGCCAACCTTTACTAGGCTGTTTTCTTAACGACCGAGATGAGATGGAATCTTAATGGAGTTTTCATTTACACTTCCTTATGGCTAGTGATATTGAACATTCTTTCGCATGTTCATTGATCATCTCTAATTCATTTTGTAAGAATTACCTGCACATTTGATCTGTCCATTTATTGATTTCTTATTAGCCGTTTGTTTGATTTCTTATTATGAAGTTCTTTGTAAAGTCACGATAGTGATTTTCTGTTACTTGTGTAACTAGCAAAGTTTTTTTTTTTCCTGTTCTGTATGCTCTCTTTACTTGATTCTTTCCTTTGCTATACAGGAGAAATTTAATATTGTAAAATCCCATGTGTCAATTGTTGTCTCTCTTTCCTGAATGACTGGAATCTTAACCGAGAATTTCATGCTAATGCTCTATCTTGAATGTTTTTCCTCAGAGTTTAAAGTTTTGCACTGATGTCTTTGATCTGTTTAGAGCAGACATTCATAGAGAACTAGCTTCATTTTTAAATATATGGTTATCCAGTTCTACCAGCACCGTTCTTTGAAGAGGCGCTCTTGTTGCCAGTACATACTTTGGCAATTGTATTATTCTTTTTTTGGTTGCTGGGGTAAAAACTTCATAACCAAGGCAACTTATAAAAAATAGTTTATTTTGGCTTATGTTTCCAGAGTGTTAAGAGTTCATACTGGCTGGGTAGGCATAGGACTGGAACAGGATGCTAAGAGTCACCTTTTGAAACACAAGCACAAAGGAGGGGGGGAGGGAGGGAGGGGGGGGGAGGGAGGGAGGGAGGGAGAGAGAGAATATTTCTGAGAATATCATTAAGACTTTGAAACAAAGACCTCCTCAGTGATGTGTTTCCCCTATCGAGACATTGGGGAAAAGCTGAAATCTCAGGGAGACAGGGAACAAACCACAGCCAATTCTCACCCAGGCAGAACTCCTCAGGTAGAACAGGGTAAGCCCTATCTATCTTCACAGGTCCTCAGACTGACTGGTCGCTCAGAGAGTGCTGAAAGTCTCCCTTTTCTGCCTTATATTTCTGTCCTTGCCCAGCTATTTTACTTCCTGGTTCAACTTTCATAGAGCTGGGATTAAAGGTGTGAGCTACTACTGCCTGGCTGTTAAGCCTTGAATTCACAGATCCATTATCACTGTCTCCCTGGTGATGGGATTAAAGGCATGGGTCACCACTCCCTGACCTTCATGGCTTGGCTGTGGGTGATTCTGACCTCTATTCCAGACTGATTTTATTAAATATACAATATATAGCACCACAGGGGACCCATTATTCAAAAGCATGAATTTATGGGCTGCATAGGCTTATATGAGCCCGTTGTTTTGTTTAATTGATCTCTGTGTCTGTTTTTGAACCCGTACCACGCTGTTTTTATTGCTGTGGCTCTGTAGTATAACATAAAATCAGGTATGGCAATCCTTCTAACCTCATCTTTTTGCTCAGGATTTCACTGATTATCTGAGGCCTTTTGTGCTTCCACATAAATTTTAAGACTTTTTTCTGTTTCTGTGAAGAATGGTGAGAGATGGATTAAAATTTGTAGATGCTTTTGGTAAAATTCCTTTCTGCTCCCTCCCCTCAAAATTGAGTCTTTGAGTCTTCTAATCCATCAGCATGAAAGGCGGTGCCATTTTCTAGTATTTCCTCACTTTCTTCCTTCAGTGTATTAAAAGTTTTCTTAGTAGAGCCATTTCCTTGGTTAACCTTATTCTAAACTTTTTTTTTTAAAGGACAGTTGTGTCTCTGGATTCTTTCTTAGGATATTTATTGTTGATATACAGGAAAATCTGTGAAGTTTGTGTGCCAATGTTGTGTCCTGCCACATTGCTGACAATGTTTTTCAGCACTAAGAATTTTCTGACGGAGTCTTCAGGTTCTCACGTGGAGGATTATATCAACTGAAAATAAGGATATTTTGACTCTTTTCGTATCTGTATCCCTTTATTTCCTTCTCTTGTCCAACTGCTGCAACTAAGACTTTAAACACTATTAAATATGCGGGGGAAAGTTGACACCCTTATCTTGTTCCCAATTTTAGTTGCAATTATTCTCCTTTTCTCTTTGTCTTATTTAGTAAGAAAGTATCATGTTGATTGAAATGTGTAAAAACATGAAAATTGGCATCTTTAAAAATAGTCTTTTTTCTTTTACTCTTAATTTATAAACAATACACACGTGCACGCACATGCACACAGAACGAGAGGGAGAAAAGAGAGAGAGAAATGAGTTTTTACATTTGGAATCAAATATGAGAAAAGAGAGTGATTAAATTCACTATATACTCATTTTTGATGAAACATTGACAAAAATTACTTAAAGTTATTAACAGATGACACAGTCACAGAGGGATAATGCTCTTGTACACTGTACAGACTTGTCACTCATATTGGTTTAACAAAACACTGATTGGCCAGTAGTCAAGCAGGACGTATGGGTGGGGCAACCAGACTAGGAGAATTGTGTGAAGAGGAAGGGCAGAGAAGCCGATGGCAGTCAGACTCAGAGGAAGCAAGAAGAGAATGCTGCATTGAGAAAAGGTACCAAGCCATGCGGCTAAACATAGATGAGAATTATGGGTTAACTGAATCATAAGGCCTATTTAGTAATATTCTTGAGCTACTGGCCCAGAATTTGCTATAATATTAAGTCTCCAAGTCAATTATTTGGAAAGTGGCTGCTGGGATTTGGGGAGAAATGTTCCACTAAACATGGTTCCACATCCTGAACACCCAAAGGCTCACAGAGATTTGGTCTAATAAGTCAAGGTTCTTGTATACATATATGATGTGTTTTCAGAAATAAGTAAATATTTTAGAAATTGTACGGTAATATTCACATTCACATGTTGGTACAACTATTTTTTTTAGAAAGTTGATAATATTTAGTAATTTTAAAATCATGCAAATGGACAAATTCCCACTGTGGCTTGTATTCTGCCAAGGACTTCATAGACCGGATGATGCCTGCTTAGTGGGGCAGGCAATCTATATGACAGCATCAAACACATATTCAGAAATTCAATAATTATATTTATTCTAAGACCTCCTAGACGTATATCCAAAGGGCTTTGTATATTACAGAGATATTTTTCCATTCCATGTTTATTGATCTTCTATTCTCAATAGCCAGGAAATACAAATAGCTTAGATGCTCATCAACTGATAAATGGAAAAGGGAAATGTGGGCATTTACACATATATAATATACACATTATTATATATATGTATACATGAAATATTGCATAGTGGTTAAGAAAAAGGAATTATTGTGAGGAAAGCCCACCAGAGATGATCATACAGACATTCTGAAAGCCAGAAACATAGTCATTATTGCCAGCCAGTGGCTGCATGGGGAACTTGCCCAAATCTCATAGTCCTTTGTCTTTTGTGCACAAAAACCACATCTTGGTTGTCACACTTAATAAGAAGCACAACTGCAGAAGCCAAAAAGCAAAGTCAGTACATTTAGGGACTTTCCTCGAACTATGGGCTAGGTCTTGGATGAATCAGCTCTTTGTTTCCATTTTGGTAGGTGCTGAGTCTATATACTGGGTTGTAAGGTCAGAATGTTGCCTCTACCATGGTGCCAGTTGTGCTAAAGTCTAGAGGCCGGTTCCATTATGCTTGTAGGGAAGCATTCTGTATGAAGTAGCTAAGACATGAAAAGGCAAACAGAGCGTGCTTTGCCTAATTTGTTGGTGTTAATTTTGAATTCAGATATGTAACCTTGGATTTGCTTCAAATGCAGATTCTTAGGCACCACCTCAACCTCCTGGAAGATACAACCTGGGAGACTCAGAGTCTGTTTTACGAAGAGTCTGTGTGATGCTGATAGCCACTAAGTTTAAGAATCATTTTTTTTTTCTCTCTCAATCTTCTGAAAGCTTCTTCTTTCTTGTCAGGTCCCCATATATACGATTTTTATTAAATTAACTACCAGAGTATTGTTTTCATTTCAGCACATTGGCTGCGCTTTAATCTACTGCTATTTCCGCCAGTGATAGCAATTCTGCAGTGGCCTGGCCACTCAGGATGCAGCCTAGCAAAATTCTATTCCCAAAGGAACTGGCTCTGTCACTGCTGCTAATGCTAACTTTAACTAAATCTCTATGGTTCTATTTAAAGACTCAAGATTCAAAGGCTGGGGTGAAAACCTGCTTGCTCAGAGAGGCTGGGTTGTAACTAGCTAACTTTCTTTCTTTGCTGGCATCTCCCAAAGGCCCATGCTTCCACTCTGCCAAACCAGAAAAACCTGCACCACTCCAAATCTGTCCCTACTACTTCCTGTTGTTAGGGTTCTGGAGAAGTCTTGCAAAAGACCACCATTCATGTATGCAATCAACAAGAGTGTTAATTACATCACATGCATGTGGGGGCATCTATCCAACATAAAGGCAAAATGATGACAACCCCAATAGGTTCTTTTTAAGTACAGCTAAGGGAGGTCCTAAGGTAGTTAGGTCATTTTAGATATGATTGCCTCAAGTAAGTGGCAAACATATTAGTGTTTTCTAATTGGCCAGGGCTAGTCAGGGGCTATAGTTTTCCATTTGGGAATAGGCCTGGATAAGTCCTAGACTTTGTCCTTATTTGGTTATCATTTTGTGCAGTTTATGGCTTAGGCTACCAGGTCTCCTCATCCTTTTTGTCAAGGATGTTGGAGACTGATTGTCCTTTGTTCATGGCTCTTCCTCAGAAATTGCCTAGTCAGTTCCAAAAAGGACTAAGGCCTAATTCTTAACTGAGTTATTAGGGCAGGCTGGTCACGTATTTGCCTGGCCCTCTCACCTGTGTCAGTCACCCTCAGGTGTCTAGGATTATTTTCTGTCAGCTAATTGCTCACTCAGCCTGACCCAAGGCTAATTTTAATTAATCAACAAAAATGCAAACTTGGGGTTTGCAGTGTGATCGAATATCCCCCAACAGAGGACTTGCTCATTTTCCCATGGATTTTTAACTTGGCACAATGGGAACATGTTCCCATTATTATTTACCTTCTCCCACAAAGTATAAAGTGAAGCAAATACTCTAAAACCATTTTTGATGAGCTGTAAGCAGTAATCACAGTAAGGACTCACCCCACACATCTTTTTTTGCATACCACCTAATTGTAATTATTTCAGATGAAAGAGAAATTCCAGGGGACTGGTATCATTTAAAGATGCGACTGAGGGCATCACCCAGGAGGAATGGCAGTACCTTGACACCTGCCAGTGGTCCCTATACAGGGATGCCATGCTGGAAAACTACAGTTACATTGTTTCTGTGGGTAAAGCTACTTCCTGTGTAATGCACAATAACATTTGTATATTCCTTCAATTGTGAAGCATTTGAGCATTTTGTAGAGTTTAATGATATTTAAATTGAGACAATCTTGGTCAGTGTTGGGTATCAGATTGTAATGTACATGTGCACATTTATGTGTGAGAATAATACGGCATAATGTGGGTATGTAAGTGAGAGAAAAACCTTGAGTGTCAACCGTGGCCTTCTGCCTTGTTTGAGTCTCCGTCTCTCCCCTGCCATACACACTGGAATAACTGGCCGCAGTTGTCTAAGGATTCTCCTGTCTCTGTTCCTCATTTCTATGTAACGGTTCTGTCTGGAATCACAGCTACTCACACCACACACATAAGGGTTGTGGGGATTTAAACTCAGGTCCTCAGGCTTGTTTAGCAAATGCTTTACCCGCTGATCCATTTCCCAAGCCCTGACAATATTTTTGTTCATTTCTCTACTGAGATGTGCAAGGGGCCTTGTGCTCCCACCTGTCTTAGAAGACATGATATCTGGGGAGCCGCCAGCCCGTATCCTTCACTCTTGCTGTTAACAGTATTATATGAATGAGCTAGAGGTGATCTTGAAGCTTGAACAAGGAGCGGAACCACGGATTGTTGGAAGCCTTTTTATCTTCTAGAATTTTCTTCCATTTCTTTTCTGTGCCTTGAAGCCTTTATTAGTGGTTGGGCTTAGTTCAGGTCTGTTCGTTTTTTAAGGCAGTTATGGATTTTTCTAATTTATTTTTCAGCATATTTGCTGTTTATGTAAAGGAAGGTGTGATGATCTGAAAACAATGGCTCCCATAGACTCGTGTGTTTGAACCCTCGGCCCATAGGGAGTGGCCCTATTAGGTATGGCCTTGTTGGAGAAAGTATGTTACTGCGGGGCCGACTTTGAGACTTCACATGCTAAAGCCATGCCCAGTGTGGCACCGTCTCCTGCTGCTGCAGATCCAGATGTAGAACTCTCAGCTCCTTCTCCAGCACCATGTCTGTCTGCACACCACCACGACCCAGCTATACCACTCTTGGACATGCACCCGAAGGCCCCTGAATCTACTCCAGAGATAACTTGCTCATCCTTGTTCACTGCTGCTCTATTAACAATAGCCAGGAGACGGAAGCAGCAGAGATGCCTATCAATAATGGAAATGTAGTATATTTACACAAGAGAATGTCACTTTAGCTGTTAAAAATGGAATTACAAAATTTGCAAGTTGAAGGATGAAGTTATAAACCATCATTTTGAGGGAGGGATATAACTCAGGCATAGACAAAATTCCATGGTTGTTTTTTGTTTTGTTTTTTTTTCCTCATTAGTGGATTAGCTTTGAATCTTCTAATATGTGTGTCCTGTTTGGAATACCCAGAGAGGTTAAGAATTTAGTAAGCGGCCAGTAATGAAGAGGGGCCTTGAAGGAACAAGAGATAGAAGTGTTAGAAGGGGGAACAGCGGAACGGGAAGCTTCAAATTAGGGTGGGGGGGGGGAGAACAGAGTAGAGGGTGGAATATGGGGAGGGGGACCTAACACTGAGGTCCTTCGGGAAAGCCACGTGGAAGCCACTATTGTCGGAGCCACCTAAAATCATTCATGCTTGCAAATAAAACCTCCAGTGCCAGTAAGGGTTACATCTTTTTGAGTTGTTAGCCAACGGATGGGTCATATAGACACAGTGGGTAAGCATTCAGGCTACTGTCAATACTCTTGGCTGTCCTCCAGAACTTGACAGCAGTAAGATCCCACTGCTGAAGACACCACACATTTCAAACACTGAAGTGAGAGAATAAAGTTGGCACTCACCTGCAAGCTTCATCCCTGATCACTAGAAGCTGCTATGTAGTCTACCAGAGGAGGAAATAACTAGAGTGAGTGACCTGAGGAGACATGTTCTCTGTACAGTACTGGAACAAATGCTACACCCACTTTCTGACTGAATCTAAGGGCCACTTCATGGGCAGAACCCATACCTGGCAATGTTAAAGGGGCCCAGACCTGCAACTGGGTAAGTCATAGAGCCTAGGGGAGAACCCAATCTCTCAACTCTCAGCGGAGAAGCCTCTCTTCGCCACTGATAGCAATGAACACAGAAACCCTCAGGTGGTCAATGTGCAGGTAATCCCGAGGCAGTAATCTTCATGGAAGAGGGGGCAGAAAGACTGTAAGAGCCAGAGTTGAGAGTAACACCAAAAAAAGTGTTTTCGCAACACACAGGGCAGCTGAACATGTGAACGCATGGTAATTGCACCAGTTTTGCCACAAGACCTTTGCATGCTCAAGCCAGACAAAAATCCCAGCATAGAGAGGGTACAAAATCCTATTTTGAATTTTCTGACGATAAGGAAGGACAAATTGAGATAACTGTTAAAATTGAAATGGAAAAGTTTGCAGATTAAATACTGAACTTCCCGACTCTGATTATTTCATTACAGATATGTATGACAAATCCTTGTTCTTAAAAAGACACATATTTAGGAATAAATATATCATGTCTATAACACACAGGGGAAAATGCCTTTTCTCATTTTTATTTAAAAAAATTTGAGAACATAGCAACCACTATTCCCCTCTTCCCAGTCATCTCCCAGTTCCCCCCCTCCCCGCCCCAGCCCCCATCCATTCCTCAGAGGGTAGACTCCCAGGGTGGGTCAAGCATATCCAGTTGAGGCAAGACCAAGGACCCCCCCCCCCAGTATCAAGGCTGAGCAAGGCGTTCCTCTGTAGGGAACGGGCTCCAAGGAGCCAGTTCATGCCCCAGGAATAAACTCTGGTCCCACCAATAGAGGCTGCACAAACTGCCCACATTCAGAGGACTTTAGTTCCGTCCCATGTAGGTTCCCCTGGCTGTCGTCCAGAGTCCATGAGCTCTCAATATCTTGGGTCAGCTGCCTCTGGGTCTCCTCATCACGATCTTGACCCCTTTGCTCATACAATCTCTCCTCTCTCTCTTCAGTTGGGCTTGGAGCTCGACCCAGTGTTTAGCTACGAGAACAAATGCTCTCTTTGCACCTCTTTATTTTTATTGATTTTGAAAGAGGATAAAAACAAATTTACATTTGGAGAAAGAATGATAATAACCAAGAGTTCTTTGTATTATTCTTTAAAATATTCTACGGTGCTCCAATTACCAAAATAGAACATTTACAAGCTCCTGTATACATGTACAAAGGGATATACTTTAATTATTATTTATTATTATTACTCAACAGGGTGTGAGTGCGGTGTACAAACACGTGTACATTTATATAAAAATGACATAGGCCATGAAATTGAGGAAGCTGGGAGGGAGGAAAGGTGAAAATGAAATAAACATAGCATTCATATAAAATTCTCAAAATTTTAATTTATTAAAATATAAAAATAATTTAAAATATTATCAACAACTTATTAAGTAACTCATTAAGCAAAATGAAGAACCATTAATCCACATGGATACTAGTAGATGAATATATTGTAAATTTGATGAGAAACAAGTATTTACAGTCACAAATTACCTCCCCAGAAAACAATTATTACAAAAGTAAATAGAGGAAAACCATAGCAGATGATTGCTCTAGTCATCAATGGCAACACCATTATCATTGGGAAAATCTAAATTAGAGATCACATAATAGGAAAAAATGAGAAAAACCACATTTGTAATACTCTTGCCAAAATATGCATGATTTAATCATAATAAAACAGAAAATTCAATTCAAGGGCATTCTACATGAATTGTACCCTCTAGTTTTAAGGCCATGAAAATCCAGGAAGGGCTGAGCAGTGTTCCAGACTGCAGGAGCTAAGAAATATAAGTAGCTGGAATCCACAAATCTGAATGTGATTAGTTATTGTCAAAGGACACCATGGGCAAGATGCTTGCCTCCTGACTACTGGGGTGACACCACTGTTACTCGGGGTGCTGTTACCTACAATAAATACTAAAACAGTCAAGGATGGTGGCACACGGCAGCAAGGCTCTCTCAAATGGTTCAGACTTTGGGGGCGGGGCAGGAGTTTTTGAACTTTTGTCTAATTTTAAGACTTTTAAAAAAAACCATCAAAGTTGAACAAGCAAATGAATAAATGGAACTGGTGGAAAGCCTTAGGTAACTGTGCTTGTCTATAGGGTCAAGAACTACAAATCAGTGCTTAAAATTAAAATTACGTTTGTTGGTGATACTGTGTCTGTAATACATGAAACGTTAGCAATGGCTGCCATAGCAGCACAGCGAAGTGATGGCTGGCTAGATTTTTTGGCCCACATAGTGATAAAAACAGAAAAATATAAATACAAGATGATATTTCATCCCACCAAAGTACTCATGAGAAATAGGCTTTGAGGTGGCTTTGTATGTAAAACTTGATAATACTGGTTTAATAATACTTTCAAAATCTGCTTAAAACCATAAACACGAGATAAACATATTAATTTTCTAATATATATGACAAAGTTTTCTTCATTTTATTTTCAAGTCATACATTTAATAGGAAACAATTAAAATATATAGTCTAATAAATATAATATATTTAGACCATCTATATTAATATATATCATTTGTACAAAATAGTTATTTTTCATTATGACTTTTTCTATGTGAGACATGTATCCCTAGTTGCCCTTGAACAGGGAGAGAGCTACCTGCCTGCTTCCCAAGGGATGGGGAAGCCATGTGTAGTCACACCCTGATCACTGGGACATTAAGACACACAGTGCCCGCCCCTCATCTCCTCTGGTCCTCCTAGACACTCGCATGCTTACTGTAATTCCTTTTCTTCCTTTCTTTTTAAAACTCAGCAGATCGTGTATTTTTTCTTTAAAATGTCTATATACTCTTGCGATGCTTCTGAGAGTAGATCCTGACCTGGCTTAGTAGCAGATCCGAGGGGAGAAACTCTGCAGAACTCAGATTCAAGTTCAGCGGCAGCTGCAAAGAAAGAATTATATATATGTATATGTCCACACGTACACACACACATGCACATACACACACCCCCTAAAAAACTTCCCAGTTAACTAAGCACTCGTCAGTAGAAGAGTTGGAACTGAACTGGTAATGTGTATGTGTAACTACAGTGCACAACCATAACTAAATTTAACTTGCTCCCAGGTGCATACGTAACTATCACAGTGAATATCAAAGTGTCTGCATCGGTTCATTTACTCAGAAACCATGTGCAGAACTACTGAAATAAGCACAGGAATGACAAGATGAGATGATAAGGTTCACTCCCAACAATCATGCACCAATGACATCTGGTGTGGGATGTCTTTCTGTATGCTGTGACTATCATTCATTAATAAAGGGACTGCTTGGGCCTATGGCAGGCATCTCAGAGGGAGGCAGGACATCTGAGCAGAGATAGAGGAGAGAGGGTGGAGTCATGGGGATGTGATCCACTTACCCAAGAAGCAAGATGAAATAATAGATGAGCCACAAGCCATGCAGCAGATTAATGGAAATGGGTTAAGATGCAAGAGCTAGCTAGCAATATTCCTGAGCCATAGGCCAAGCAGAATGTAATTGATATAAGCTTCTATGTGTTTCTGTGGGACTGCGCCTGCGGATCTGGCCTTCTGGCCAGAAACTTCATATTACAGTCATCACAGAGCCATAGTACTGAGAACAGCATGGTACAACACACAAACAGGCATGTAGACCAGTGCAGCAGAAGGCCACTGGAACCAGTCATAAAATCACATGTTTATAGCTGCCCGATATTCGACAAAATTCTAAAAATATATACTGGAGGAAAGAGAACATCTGCTACAAACGGGGCCGGGGAACTGAACACCCACATGTAGAAGAATGAAACCAGAGCACTCTTTATCAGCCTGCACAACAGCAACTCAAGATGGGTGAAAGTCTTCACTGTAAAACCTGAAACTGCTGGAAGAGAACGCAGGCAGTACCCCACAAGACATGCCCATGCGGGAAAGGACTTCCTGAATAGGATTCCATTTGTTCAGGAGCAACTGACAACGGGGCCTCTTCCATACAGCACCAGAAACAACCAAGTAAAGAGGAAACCCAGGAACAGGAGAGAATCATAGTATGTAGCTGATAGAGAATTAATATTCAGAATGAGTCAAGGAAGCCAATAATCCAAATAAAATGGGCTATGAATCTGAACAGAGTTCTCAAAAAAGGACTAAAACCCAGGAAAATATAAAGGGACCATATGTTGGTATGGGGAAGGCTGGGAGAATAGCAGGATTCAGGTGACAAGAGTGGGAAATGGAATGTCGGGGAGGGGGCTCCAACTGAGGAGGAGGAAGAGGGTCAATACAGAAGGAGAGGCACACACACCGAAGTTGTTTGATGAAGCCTTAAGGCAGCATATGACTTTATATTTACCTGTGTGTGTGTCTGTGTGTGTGCGTGTGTCTCTGTGTGTGCGTGTCTGTGTGTGTATAACATCTTAAAGAAAAGTTATGCCACCCAGACTGAGACCGACAGTGCTTCCCACAAGAACCATAGATGAACAAGAACTCCAGTAGTAGTCATGGAAACCTCCTTTTGAATGGCTGGTCAGCCAGTGGCTGGTTAGTCCAGATGACTCCCACAGCAATATCGACCGTTGGTGTAGCCCTTGGTGACTTCTTAGAGGTTAAAGTAAGCCCATATTGCCAAAGACACTGAAAACTTAGGACAGAGGCCTACATGAATTGAACTGGATCTGACTGGAAAGCTTCCTACCCGACAGCCAGCTCTTAGTCTCCAAAGATGCTATATGAGCTGCCAAGGGAGAAAAGCTGTCAACATCTCTACTTGGCTGTAAAGCTTAAGAACCACAGCAACTGCACAATATAAAGTATGTCACCACAGGCCAGGTACCAAACGGGGTAACCAAAAGTGTCTAAGTGAACCCAACACCCACTCAACTGGAGGGAATTCATGCCTGGTATTGTAAACCTAGCCAAGAACAGGTCACAGATCTTAAAGGGGAACCCATTACTAAATGGGTTATTAAGTTAATACAGACTCCACATGCCTTATAAACTTCTAACCCCTTATTTCCATAGATAGGTGTAGCTCTCATCTGTCATCAAAGGAGTATCTTTTGCAGCACATGCAGGCTATTACAGAGACCCACAGCTGGTCAAAGTGCAAAGAATAAGTGACTATGTGGTGCCTTATCCCCAAATGGAACATCTGTACCACAACTCCTACACGTAGTGCTCAGGGAACAGCAGGGAAGAGAAGGTAGAAAGAAGGTAAGGCTTGAGGTCCTGACACCTGCTGTGACATAATGTCTTCTGGGCAGGATGCTGCATCCATAAACTCCTATCAATACGGCTACCTCCACAGTATCTGTAAAGATTTCATCAGCTGGCTTGCCTGCAGTGAAGGAGGAGAAATCCACAAAGCCCACCTTTGTCCCCCCATCAGATTGCCTTTAGGTAAATCTGTGGGGCCTTTTCTTGATTAATGACTAATGTGGGAGGGGCCCATTCACTGTGTGTGATGCCACCCTGGGCAGGTGGCTCTGAATGGCCAGTGAACAGCCTCTTCAGACTCCAGGCTCCTGACTTGACTCAGTGACAGAGGTGAAAGATGAAAAAGCAAACCCTCTCCTCCCCAACTTCCTTCTGGCCATAGTGATTATCACAGCAATAGCAACCAACCTAAGTCAGCCTTATCCCGAGATGAACTTCCGGCAGACATGGGCTACTCAGAAAGGGAGAACTAACCTTTTCCAAAGATGAGACCTCATTCTTAAAAACAGGCCAATAAGGGCAGCACTATGGGCCCATAGGTTGTATATGTTAGAAGAGGTCATGAATTTGAGAAGGGGGGGCATGCATGGGTGAAGAGTAGGGAGATGCTACACAGTGGACTTTATATGAAATTCTCAAAAATAAAATAACAAGCATTTGCTGCATTAAACCATGAAAGACATGTTTTCACATCTTTAATTTTGTGTAAGTCAATGATTAATTAGAAATCTATTCAATAAGAAAAACGATGTCATTTAATATTTATTTCAGAAATTAGCCAATCTAAATTTAACTCATAAATTTTGGCACATACCTTCTTTAAGTTCTCTATTTATGCTTTTTTCCAACTCCTGATGCACCTGAAATGGGTTAAATATTTATAATGTTTAGGAAGGTAAAACTTTTTAACTTAGAAATTAATCTTACACAATGTTACATAGTTAATTAGTAAGTAGTATCTGCATCAGATTCCTTCCAATCATAAATATCCGCATGTCGGTGGTATTGGGATGTTTCCCGTCCTCTTGTCATTTGAAAGGAAGACTTAGGATGCTGTATGAAAATTATAACACTTCACGCTATTCCTGGAGTCACAACCATATTTAATTTCCAAAACTCAGCTTAACTTTTAAAGAAACGTATTGTAGCAGTGAGTGCCTGTTGAAGTGAGAACTCTAGGAACTGTAATAATTTTCTCCTCTAGCTTAAATAACCATGACATCAGCATGCACAAGCCAAAAAACAACTCAGTGTCACGTATAAGACTGAAAGTTAGAATTTTATCAGATACTTGAAACCAAAAGGAAAAAGGGCATATACTAACCTTGGTCAGGTAGATTTCCATTCTTTTATTTGATGGCTGTAGGCTTGAGGTAGGAATCACTACGTTTTCTCTGGGAATAAGAGTTCTGTTGAATACCAAACTATTATGAAGACTTCCAAGGCAAGGGCACTCGACAGTAGGCCTTGTACTGAGAGAGCTTAGCAAGGCCCTACTCTGCTGTTCCTCCAGGAGCAGTTTAGTGCGGGTCTCCTCCAGCCTCTCATTAGTCCTGCGAAGACCACAGAAGCAAACACTTAGTGTCTCGAGGTCCCAAAGGGGTCCTGAGTACAGGCTGTTTAAAAAGCTGCCCTGTGGATACATGAATATGCAACTCAACAGTACCTAGCATGGAAAACCTGTCAGAAGGTAACTACTGAGTATTACAGGCTTAAAACTATTTTTTAAAGTACAATTATTTTTAGAGGGACTCTAAACTAGTAAGTAATTCCAACAAGGATGGAGGGAGAGACGCAGCTGTTGAGATGTAAGGCTTAGGCAGTAACAGTGTTGCCTTTTGGAAAGGTTCTGTTTTCCGGCTTCCTGAGGGTGATGTGTGCTAACTAGGAGGTGATTGGTGGACTGATTTGCCTCACTACAACAGACACGTCCTTGTGTATAATTAAAACATGTTCACTCCCTGAGGAGACAGAAGATCTAAGCATATGCTCCCATTGTACATTAAGCCCGACACCAAGGACTAACTCAAAACACCAGGGTGAGGTGCTGGGCTGACGCCTCTGCCTTACGTTAGCACTTCCCTGTGTCACAGGTAAACTTTACACAGATCAGAAAATCTGTCAATCATACTTTGTTTATAGGAGCCTCTAAAATAAATACTAAAGAGGACAATCAAAGAAAATTAAAATGCCGAATGTGAAGGTGCCCAGAGGAACAGCAGCAGTACCTGATCTTTGGGACTAAGAGTTGTCTTTCCAAAACAAAAAGCAATAAAGCCCTTAGCAGTCCTGTTTATAGGATCATCAATAGCAATTGTATAAAAATATAAATGTCAACTTCAAAAATATCTGAAAGCCTAAGAGACCACATTAACTAAGACAAAAGTGACAAAAACAATATAAACTGTCCCAAAGTAACATCTTGAGGGTCAACTACAGCATTATTTCTAAACTTGAATTGTCTAGTCAGCCTTCCCGGCCCGCCACTCTCACTAAAAACGCTGCTGCAAAGCTCAAGCAGGAAGTTTACTGGCTGGGATTCAGTGCTGTGACTTACCTGTTTAGTTTACTTGACAATGATTTTCTAACTCGGAATTCTTCTTGGTAGAGCTGCTTATATTTTTCCAGTTCTATTTTATCTAAGTCTTCCTGCGTTCTCATTCTGGAGAGCTGGGACTCTAGGTCTTTAATCTGGAGCTCCATCTGATTCCTCACTGAAGCGTTACTGTTCTCTCTCAACTGCTCCAGGTTTTCCTGAGATGCTGCCTGTGCCTACAGCAAATGGGAAGAACATACTTTAGGAGATACTGCGTCCCAATCACTATTCATGTGAAAACAGATGCTGATGCACGTGAATTACAAGAGACTTAATCTTCATCTTCTGTTGCTTATTTTAGCCCTGGGAGCCAAGCCCCAGGGCCCGGGGCCCGCTACCCCAGTACTTGAAAATGACTTGTATGAGGACACAAGTAATCTGATAATTCAAAGAACAATCGAATCAGCTCCAAAGTTTAAAGCTTGAACTAGCTGACTTCAGAATAACTCAGGTGTTTGGTATACTTTATATACCAATTTGTTTTCCTTCTAGCCATCTTATTTTACACAAAATAGCTTTAAAAGTCAGTGGTTCTCTAATGAAAGATAAAGAGTTATAATAAGGAAGAGCACTCGAACACAGAACGAAGCATGTCCTCTTTTCTCTCAGACCAGAGCAAATGCACATGTGCGCAGCCAGATCCCATTTGCAGTGAGAGGAACTGGTGCATCTCAGAGGCGGAAACCAACCTGTAAGAAGAGGTTGACTTGCTTGAGCTTTTCCACCAAGTCCTGCCTCGCTCGCTCCTCCACCTCCTGCTTGTACTGCTGTACCTGACCATGCTCCAGCATGTTCTTTTCCATGTGACTCCTGAGGCTCACTACCTCTTGTTCCAATTTCCTCTTATTCTTCTCTAGTTTCACACATTTCTTTTGTATAGTTTTCATCAGTAATAACTCCTGCTGAAGAAACTGGTTTTTTTTACCCAGATGTAGACATTTTGAAGACATAGTTTCCAGTTTTGATGTGAGATCATCAATCTGCAGGAATAAAATGCTACAGTTTGGTAATGAAGGCGGCTGAGAACAGTGAAGTATAAAACCAACAAATACATAAATCAATAAGAGACTTAGGACTCATAATTTAGGATCATATAATGATGGATTGCAGCCTGGGTTCAAGATGTAAGATCAACAGCATGATGTTTTTAACAGAAATTAACAATTTTCATTGACATCAAGTCCATAAAAATAAAACAATATAAAAATTTCAATGCATCCGGAGATTTATATTACTTAAAATTAGGTTAATTGGGGGCCCCAAAACTGACTAAAAATTACCTTTTCCAATAGCATATTAACTGGGATATCCATTTCACATTGATTGCTTTTTATATCTTGATGGAGATTCTGATCTCTGTTCCCATGTTCATTTAATTCTTTTTTGGTCATTTTTAAGAGTTCCTTAAATCTGCAAAAGTGCACAGCATAAATGAAGCCTTTAAAGAGTGCATTCAATGGTTACACTAAGTTCTATCATATAAAAAAGATAAACTTGTAAATTGTGACCCTCTCCCATTTGCATACCTAAAATCTGAAATCATTCTAATGAAATTAAAATCTTAGGTAAATAATAGGAGGAAATTTTCTGCTATGTATGGGAGATAGAGCTAATATTGTAACCATGTGCAGAATACCTGTAATAATTTATATCCATTTTAGATTATTAATATAAACCAATCATATATTAGCTGTAGCCCTGGCATCAGGAGGAGATATAGAAATACTCTTAGCTGCCCGCTGGCCCTCTTTTCCAAGAGGGTCAGCACTGCAGATGTAGTAGAGAATGAATGCTTAGCATTCAATCCCAACAGGAATCAAGACGATTATCCAAAGCAGAGAAAGAGAAAAGACATTAGTCTCTTAAGGAGAGTTTACCTACAGCTAGCTGCTCATCTTCCTTCCTTAAGACTAAAGGCACAAAGGTATGAGTAAAATTTTTAAGGTGTTCAAGGACAAGATAACCAACAGACTGTCAAATGCTACCTTTTACAATACCACATTCCAGGCCCCTGGTGACACCCGGAAATCTCCAGTCACTAGCTAAACTCCAGGGAACCGAATCCATCTTCCCTTTCAAAGGTGACCTTTTCTCTGATTGACTGGGTGACCCTGGATTCTAGGAATAGGATACATTATCTAGAAGCATGTTGTGGCAACAGTTAAAACTATTTCTAGATGGCATCTACCTTACCAATAAGATTCCCCAAGGGCTTCCTCAGAAAATGATCAACTGGATTCCATTCTGACACGTGGACATTTATTCCTCTCCATCCCCAATCCTCCTCTAAGACGACCGTGATGTTCTTCTGAGTGCCCCAATCCCAGGGTACCCTAATTTCTTCCTGGTATGAGGATTCCAAACAAATTCCTGCTGTATTTTCACTGTTCTTTTTAACATTTGGTCCAAAAGGACTTAAGCTGGCCTCATGGGGGTCTCAGGGTCAGGCCTTTGTCTAGATTCTGATAACAGTACCAGGGGATGACTATATAGTATGTATGTACGTTTGCATATGTATTTAACAACTTTTAAACAGATATTCAATATGTAAACCACATGTATACATGGGAGAAGCCCATGGAACAACAGTTTACCTCCATGCTAAACTTTTATAACTAAAAAGAGAAAGAAAGAAAACATATAATTTCTGAAATAGTTAAAGAAACACAAACAGGTTTTTAAGATATCAAAATGCCTAAGAGTGAAGGGAGGAAGACTACAGAAGAAGGAAAAAGATCACAAGTCTGCTCAATGTTGAAACTTTACCCCCACTGAAGAATGAATTAAAAAATGTGGTACATTCACACAATGAAAGTATTACTCAGCATTAAAAAATGACATCTTGAAATTTGCAAGCAAATGGATAAAACTAGGAAAAAAAAAAAAAAAAACCAAACCATCCTGAGTGAGGTAACCCAGACAAAGACAGTATATAGTCATGCACAAGTGGAGATTAGATGTAAAGCAAAGGATAACCAAGCTGCAATCCACAGCCCCAGAGAAGCCAGGTAACAAGGAGAATCCTAGGAAAGACATCTATAGATGCCCCTGGGGGGAGGAAATAGATAAAATCTCCCGAGTAAACTAGGCGCATAGTGGTGAGGGGATAAGGGGAGGTGGGAAGAGAACATAAAGGAACAGAATGGCAGAGTTGGGGAAGGGACCTGGATGAAGAAGTGCAAGGAAAGAGATCTTGATAGAGGAGCCATTTAGGGGTCAGGAAGAAACTTGGAACTTGGTGCTAGGGAAATTCCTGAGAAACCACAAGAATCTCAGCTAAGATTCCTCGCAACAGTGGAGAGGGTGCCTGAATTGGCCTTCCCTGTAATCTAATTGTTGACCACCCTAATTGTTATCACAGAACCTTCATCCAGCAACCGATGGAAGCAGATGCAGAGATTCACAGCTAAGCTCTGGGCCAAGGTTGCAGGCCAGGTGAAGAGAGGGAGGAGGGATTATATGAGCAAAGGGGTCAAGATCGTGATGAGACAGAGACAGCTGACCCGAGTTACTGGGAGCTCACTGACTCTGGAATTATAGCTGAGAAATCTGCATGGGACAGAGCTATGCCCTCTGAATATGGCTGACCGTTGTGTGGCTAGGGCAGCTTGTGGGGCCTCTGGCAGTGGGACCAGGATTTATCCAGAGGGCATGAACTGGAGCCCATTCCCTATAGAAGGATACCTTGCTCAGCCTTGATACAGGGTGGAGGGGCTTGGTCCTTCTTCAACTTGATATGCCAGACTTTGTTGACTCCCCATGGGAGGCCTTACTCTCTCTGAGGGGTGGAGGGTGGAGGAAAAGCTGGTGGGTGAGTGGGAGGAGGGGAGGGAGGGGGAACTGTGGTTGGTATGTAAAATGAAAAAAAAAAAACCTTTTAAATAAAAAAAAAAAACTAATGAAACCAGCTAGGTGGTGGTGGCTCAGGCCTTTAATCCCAGCATTCAGGAGGCAGAGGCAAGTGGATCTCTGTGAGTTTGAGGCCATCCTGGTCTACAGAGGGAGTTAGTTCTAGGACAGCCAGGGCCACCTTGTCTCAGAATACAAAAGAAAGAAAGAAGGAAAGAAAGAAAGAAAGAAAGAAAGAAAGAAAGAAAGAAGGAAAGAAAGAAAGAAAGAAAGAGGAGAGAGAGAGAAAGAAAGAAGGAAAGAGGGGAGAGAGAGAGAGAGAGAGAGAGAGAGAGAGAGAGAGAGAGAGAGAAACTTCAAAGGTGATGAAGATTTCAGTTGACATCATATGCCAAAGTTGAAGAAGATCAGAAAATGGGAAGATCTTCCATGCTCTTAGATAGGTGTCAGGAGCTGGTTCATTAGCCAAGAATCAATTAAAGAATTCCCTTCTTCATCATTCTTCACATAGGACAGCATTCTTTAGATCAAGACAGTCCTTGGAAAAGCCACTAACCTTGGCTCATAATTGTGCATAATTGTCTAACACACTGACCTTGGCTCATAGATCCATCTCCTCACTATCCCTCCCTTCTCCTTGCACCTGCAGCCCTGCACAAGCATATATAAGCAGCCTGGAAATAATAAAGACTGACCACTAGATCAGATTCTTAGACTGGTGGTACTTCTTCCACATCTCCTGTCCCTCTCTCATTCTCTTTCCTATAGGTGACAGGGACCCCACTGAAGGCCCACAGGTTGGGACAGATAGGTAGAATAAACATAGTAAAAGTGGCAAATTTACCAAAAGCAATCTACAGATTCAATGCCATCTCCATTAAAATTCCAACACAATTCTTTAGAGATTTCAAAAAAACAATATACAACTTCATATGAAAAAACAAAAATTCAGGATTGCCAAAACAATCTTGTTCAACAAAAGAATTTCAGGAGGCATCATCATACTTGACCTACAATAATAGACCTACAATAATAAAAACATAGACCTACAATAATAAAAACAGCCTGGTATTGGCATAAAAACAGACATGTGGATCACTGGAATCGAACTGAAGACCTTGTCATTAATCACATACCTATGAATACTTTATTCTTGACAAAGAAGCCAAAAATATACATTGGAAAAAGGAAAGCATTTTTAATAATGGTGCTGGCATAACTAGATAGTGGCATGTAGAAAAATGCAAACAGATTCATATCTATCACCCTGCACAAAACTCAACTCCAAGTAGATCAAAGACCTCAACAGAGACCCAGTTACACTGAACCTGATAGAAAATGAGAAATAGCTTTAAACGCATTGGCACAGGTGACCACTTCCTAAATATAACACCAGTAGCACAGACACTAAGAACAATAATATATAAGTGGGACCTCCTGAAACTGAGAAGCTTCTGTAAGGCAAAGGACACAGCCAATAAGACAAAAGGACAGCCTACATAATGGGAAAATGACAAATCCTACATCTGGCAGAGGACTGATCTCTAAAATATATAAAGAACTCAAGAAACTAGAGATCAAAAAACCAATTAATCCAATTTAAAATGGGTACATATTGAAACAGAATTCTCAAAGAAGAATCTCAAGTGTCTGAAAGGCACTTAAAGAAATGCTCAGCATCATTAGCCATCAGAGAAACGCAAATCATTGTCTCAAGAAACTTTAAACAATAAATGTAATATCTTAGCAATAAAAATTGTTAGTCTTTATTAAAAGTTTCTGAAGTAAATTTTAAAGTAACTATGAAAATGCAGATTAGTTAAACCAGTAAGGAGTGGTTGAAGAGACTGAAATATTAAAAGCTTACTCCGTCAGTTCTTTTTCTAAGGCATCGTTTTTCTTCTGTTCTTGGTCCAAAGTATATTCTAGAGATTCTTTCAACTCAGCAAGTTTCTTCAGTTTTTCTTTATCCTCTTCAGACTTTGAAATTAATTTTAAAAATATTTATTAAACATTATTTCTTTTGTGTCTGTTGGGGGTGTTTTAAAATCTAAAGCCCAATTTAAAACAAGGAATATTATTTTGTAGGAGTTCATGCATATTGTGTTTATATTATATACATCTATATACCCGATGTCAATAGGAACCATATTGGTAATTTTGATTGTCAACTTGACTGGATAAAGAACCAACTGGGGATTAGTGAGTTTGGATGTATCTGTAATGATCTGTCAGAAACAATTAGATTATTAGGGTTCTGTCTTAATCAATTCAAAATATGATGGCAATATCAGGTAATGGTAAAGACGGAACATGGAGCCTGGGTGAAGTGGGACAGCAGGCTGTGTCTTGCCATGACCTCCTCTCTGCTTTCACTTGCTCCCTCTGCCATGCTTACAACTGGCCCAAAAGCATGGAGCCAAGGGACTGTAGACTGTGCTCTCTGAAACGGAGTCAAAAGAGTAATTCTACTCTTTCAAGTTGCTGCTGATGTGAGGCATCTGCTCAAAGAAGTCATAAAGAAACACTAGGACAGACGTTTAAAACAACTCATACCAAGTTATGCTTTCACCATTATCCTCCCTGGAACTTAAACTGCCAATCAAAGTTTTTACTCACAAATGTGCTATGGTTATCTAGAGAACTTAGAGGCTACTGACTGAATTGGCTAAAAGCTGTCTCTCAGCAATTTTTGTTTACATTTATTTATTTGGTATGAGTTGGGGGGGGGACGACACCTTTCAGGAGTTAGTTCTCTCTGCTTGCCATACAGATTCCAGGAAACAAACTTAGGTCAGACTTGGTGGCCAGAGCTCTGCCATCACAACAGTGCTTAGGTTTTGTTTGGTTGTTGTTGTTTTGCTTTGTTTTAAAGTTTTCAGAGAAACAACTGTTAGCCCAGGCTAGCTTGAAACTGACTGTGCAGCCCAAGCTGGCTATAAACTGTTGGCAATCTTCCACTGTCCAAATCCCCCTCCATCAAAGAAAATAAAGAAAACATAGCTAGGCATTGTAGTGGGATTGTGTTGTTACAGTGTAAATAACTGTCCCGCCCACTAGTTTAATAAAAATGCTGATTGGCTGAAGGCAGACAGGAATGTGGGTGGAGCTACCAGATGGGAGAAAATTCTGGGAACATGAAGAGCAGAGCAGAGAAGCTAGAGAGACAGCATGGTGACACCACCAGCCACAGAGGAAAGAAGTTGAAATGCTGCTCTGAGAAAAGGTACCAAGAAGCATGGCTGAACAAGATAAGAAATATGAGTTAGCTTAAGAGTAAAGAGCTAGCAAGTTATATGCTTGGGCCCTAGGCAAGATCAGCATAAATTTTTTTTAAAAAAGTAGGCGGGACAATTATTTACAATGTCACAACATACTCCCACTACAAGGCATAGTGTACACACCTTTAATCCCAGCACATGAGAGGCAGAGGCAGGTGGATCTTTGTGGTCTATAGAGGGAGTTCCAGGACAGCCAGGACTACATAGTGATGCCCCACCTCAAAAAAAAAAAAAAAAAAGTCAGGCAGTGGTGTTGTGCGCCTTTGATCCCAGTACTCAGAAGGCAGAGACAGGTGGATCTCTGAGTTTAAGGCCAGTCTGGTCTACAAAGGTAGTTCCAGGACAGCCAGAAGAACACTGAAGAGAGAGAGGAGAGAAAGAGAGAGAGAGAGAAGGAAAAAGAGAGAGAAGGAGAAAGAGAGAGAGAGAAGGGGGGAGAGAGAGAGGGGGAGGATAAAACAACAAAATGTAAATTTAAATTTGGATTCTTAACACATTCCTTTAAGACTCCTATATAGCAGGGCATCTTTAAACAGTCTCATTTATAGAAAATTTCTCATTAACATATTATGTTAGGCAATATCATCTTAGGACATAAAATTGTATAAAATCTAGATAGAAACTACTTCTTAACGTTTCTTTGGCCACAGAAAAAAGTAATCAACATAAATATTCTAGACTACCCAGTTGTGGTGGGATTCAGGTGTCAGCTGATAAGGTCCAAAGAAGCTTATCCAGGGTCCCAGGCTCCTGGGGGGGGGGTGTGGCCAACCTGGAGGGGGTGTGGCCAACCCCATTGATAAAAGGCTGCTGGGATCTGTTGTAGTGGGGTTTCTTGGTCCTGGGCAGCCAGAAGCCCAGACACTGCCTCTGCTGCTCAGGCCCCCAGAAATGACTCAGACGCTTATATTAACTTCATGCTGTTTGGCCTACTCAGGCACATTGCTAGCTAGTTCTTACATCTTAAATAAATCCATTTTTATTAATCTGTCTGCCACGTGGCCCGTGGCTTACCGGTGCTCCTTACATGTTGCTCCTTGGGTGGCTTGCTCAATCTGTCTCTGACTCCGCCCTGCTTCTCCTACCTATGCTCTGATTTCTCCTCCTACACCCAGTAGATGTACCTTTGGAATAGACGACACAGTGTGACTTTGGTGGCTGGAGTCAGTACTGAAAACAACTCTGATTTGGTGTCCAAGGCATCTATCTTGTGGTCCTTTCTAGCATTAACTCTGTTTTTGTTCTGCTTTAACTCAGTGGAGAACAGTTCACTGGGGAGAAGCACCTGTTTCCTGATTTGGTACCCATTCTTGATGAATATAAATTATAAGCAATATTCTCAAAATCTCAGTGAAAGTCTTTGATTACTAAAAAAATTCAAAAGTCTAGATCAAATATTTATACTTCTTAGAATTTAAAGACTACTGTAAAGTACTAGTGGGTCAATATTGCCCAATATTCATACTAACGTTACATCTATTAACCAAAAGGCAAAGGTAACTCACAAGTCCACCAATGGACAGATGTGTAAATAAGATGTAGTATGTATAAAGCATCAGACTATCACAGTCATTTGATTAAAATTTTAGTTCTGAAATCATTAATTTATAAACTCGGCCAACTTCTCTATAGAGAGAGGGATTTGTACTGTGAGGAGAAAATAGTGTGAAGAGAAACGGTGTAAACAGAACACACTCCCCACCATGGTCAGCTACTACTGAGGACCACCTACTGTGTTCCCACAGTTCAACTCACTATAGGGCAGACCCTCCCTTTCAGCATCAAAGAATCCAGAAAGAGGGCTACTTACCAAATTCACACTTGATAGGTTTTCCTGAAGTTGCTCAATTTTCTCTGACTGCTTTTTTATTGTAACTTGAAACTTGGAGTTTTCAAGTTCAAGCCTAAAATTATATTTTAAAATAATTATATTTATAAAACAATTCAAAAATAAAAGTTTCTGAAAATCCACTGAGTCACTACATAAATTCTTAAGGGTCTCAAGCACAGACAATTGGGCTAACTATAATTTCTCTAGCTGTGTTTTGTAGATCAGGAGTCAAACCCAGATAGTCATACACAGACTACACCCCTAACTGCATCCCTATTCAAAGGTATGCACTTCAAGAAACTTAGATGTGAGACTGTCCTGGCTTCAGAGAGACTGCTATCAGAATTGCTGCCACACTGCATTGCTTATCTGCTTTACAAACACTGCAGTCACACTGTTTAAACTGTACTTTTGTAGGTGGTCTTGCATCTTCTCAGCACGCTGTACAGCCTCTCTGTGTTGATCCTGTGCTTCTTGCAACTGAAATAAAGAATAAAATAAACCCTTACTAATAAGCTGTTCTAAATCCGCACACCTCACCCCAATCTGCACCACTATCCTGCAGTGAAAGAAAATTTAACTGAGTTTCTGTGACAGAGATCTTACATTCCCCCAAACTAAAATATAACCTGGCCCTTTACAGAGTTTACCGATACCTGCTCTGTGACTAATAGTTGTTTGTAAAGCATAATCTACTATTGCCTGGCTAGCAGAGCCAGCAAAGTCTTCACTTGTACCCTACGAGATATCCAAAATGACAACATGGGTAAAACCAAGAAAAGAGGGAATTTCTGATATTAACATTTGTATTTCTGTATTCCAACCAACATCTTGTCATTTTAAAAGTTCCTATGCGTATGTGTTATGTATCTACATCTCTATAAATTGCCACAGCCATGTGTGATATGATGAACGTGGTGTTTTAATGATAGCTGGTTATCTTATGAATTAGTTTCAGAAGCCAGAACGAAGACTGCGTTATTTATTGGAACCCCCATTTTTCTAATTGTGGTGTGGCTCGGCCCTAACACACACCTTTAATCTAAGATTTTCCTGCAAACATATTGTAAACAGGGTTAAATAAAGTCAACCAAAGGTCTAGAGGTGGAGCTAGCAACAGGAAGTGGAGAGAGGAGTTTACAACAGAGAGCAGGAGGGACTCAGGACAGGGAGATTCCCAGGAAAAAGGGACAGACATTCAGATTGAGGGTTTGTTCTTAGACATCAGAAGAGAAATGGGGTTTTGGGGGGTGATGATGACTAAAGAAGGTCGGCTGCATGCTTTTCCTTCCTCTCTGAACTAGTAGGCCTTCTCCTCAGCATCTGGCTCTTAAGTCTTTATTGGTATAATCGAATGATTAAGATTTTGATAAAAACTACAGAGTGCTTGGGTCCAAAGCCCCTCCCCACTAGCTTCTAAATGCACAGATTCCGAGCAAATCAACTTTCTATATCTTATCTTCTTCATCTGAGATATGGAAATAATCCTATGCATATTAACAGACTATAGAATCATTAATAAGGGAATATAAATAAAGTACTTGAACTGTACACAGCAGTGAGATTTTAGGTGGGTGCTATGGCAACCATAAAAGAGGTCCTTTATGCAAACTGTATTGGCTCATTACTTATGTAACTGAATGTGGCAGGAAATGGGGAGAGTGAGGCCCACACTATATCCTTAGTACTTCCTACAATTTCTAGAAATTTCACTAGCCACCAGTAACTCTATGTGGAATACTTCTTTTTGGTTTTCTCGAGACAGGGTTTCTTTATGTAGCCCTGGCTATCCTGGAACTCACTCTGTAGATCAGGCTGGCCTCGAGCTCACAGAGATCCACCTGTCTCTGCCTCCTGCGTTCTCAGACTAAAGGTGTGTGCCACTGTGCATCCTTTCTATTCCATACTACTCAGCTGGCAAGGGTCATATAGCGAAGTGCAAACAGTGTTTCCTGGTAAATGGCATGACAATCAGAGACTCAACATGGGGTTCTATTGATAAATTGAGGCTCCTAAATTAACCCACTCCTCCAAAGTATGCTGGGCTGCTTAGTCCAGAAATCTAATAGTACAAGAAGGTTTTATAGTATAGGATACCAGAAAAGCTGTAGACAGACCTTTGCAGCTGACCAACTTCTATAGACCTGTAGACCCCAACTCTGGCTATATACTGATAGAAGACAAACACAGTTGTTTATTCCCTCACAGTGAATAAGAGCCTTATTACAGGGACTAGGCATATAATTCAGCTGGTAAATGTTTGCCTGGTATTCATAAAGCCCTGGGTTAGTGCCTCAACAATACATAAACCAGGCATGGTGGCACTTTTCTATAACTGTAGCGAGGTGGAGGCACGAGGATCAGAACCACCCTCAGCTATGTAACAGTTTGAAGCCATCCTAGGACACACAAGACCATGTCTCCAAAAAAAAAAAAAAGTCATCACCTTATTGCCTCTAAAGAAGTAATTACTGGAATGGTACAAAATACTTAATTTTATATGAATGACTACTAAGTAAAAACATCTTCAATATGTTCAAGAATACGTGCATATCAGACACCAACCCTTTTAAGTTAATTTCTATCCCAATAATATTGATTATCTTTCATACAAATAACAAAAATAAAAGAGGATAAAGAGGCAGCATGAATACTGGTGTGCAGCCAGTCTGGGTAACTAAGGTGATAAATGCCCCAGCAAGGAAACGACCACATGGTAAATGGTAAAGTACCCTGTAAACAACAGTTCTCTAGCGGGGAGTACAGCAACAGCTTATACTCGACAACAGGAAGACATGAAGGGCTGACAGCACCCTAAGAGAACAGGCCCATTCAAAAGGACTAAATACCTATCATATGATGTAAAATGCTCAGAAAAAAGAAATTATATATAGACATAAAGACCGATCAGTAGGACGGAAGGACCCACGGGACAACAGGAAACTCATCCTGGTCTAGTCAAAATGATGAAGACGTTCTAATGGGCTGTGGTGGCTGTGCGGTGAGTGCCCTAAGAGATGCTGACTGTACTTTGAGCAGTGAGCTACGCACTCTATGTTCATTATACCTCAATCGTGTCCTTCTGTTAAAAGAAAACAAAAACCCAAATCCGATGGCCAGCCAGGTGTACTGGGGCCTGCTTATACCCTCAGCACTTGAGCTGAGGAGGCAGGGAGATGGCTGCAAACTGGGAGGGCCTGCTCTATGCAGCTGCTTCTAGACCAGCTGGAGCAAACAAACACACAAACAGATGGCAGACTCTAGCTACTGTTTTTAATTCTGTTTGGGGTGTGAATATTGTATATGATCTGAATATTTCCATGTGGTTATGTTTCTAGATGAAAGAAATACCTAGCTTTGGAGACAGGTTTTAATTGCTCTAAAATATTTCCTTTTTTGTTTCCGGCACAGGGATGAGCACGTGGACTCTCACATTTGAGACAAACACTGCCCTGGAGCATGCTCGTCAGCCCTTTAAAAGTTTTTCAGGCTGGCTCCAAATTTTTGATGTGCTCTCCCAAGTAGTTTAGATTACAGCTGTGCTATCACATCTGGCTAACATCTACATTTTGAGCAATACATATGACCTCCCTATACACGGTATCTTGAAATCTATTAAATAAGTATCTCAGATGCTGTATCCAACCCCAAAGTGAGGGTAAGAAGGAAACTGATTTTCTGGACCTTTCCATAAACATCATCCCTGGTTTAATCTACTTTTCCTCAACTGCAATAGAAATATCTCTGAGGAAAGATATGCAGTTCTCAATTTTCCCAAGGATAAATACTTTTTCAAAAAGCTCACAAAACTTTAAGAGAAAAATAGGGCCAGTGAGACGGCTTTGGGACCCAAAGGTGCTGGCATGGCAGCCAACCTCATGATCTCAGCTGCATCTCCAGACCATGTGGTGGAAGAACAGACACCAACACACACACACACTTGCACACGCACACACACGCACACGCTGCTTCTGACCTCCACTGGAATGGGGCAGCATGCCTGGCTAGATCCCCACAAGAAATAAAATGATCTTCTTAAATCAAGGAGAAAATCAGCAGGCATAAAACTAGAGTTTAAGAAATAGGTTCTTTATAAAGGTGATGACAGACTACAATGAAATGTTTGCTGAAATTCTCCAAAACCTGTCCTACTTAATAAGCCATACATGAAGAGTTAACATATTAAATTCCATACATACCTGACTTTGGATTTGACCTAATTTCTTCTTTAAATCTCGTGCCTCATCTTCTAAATTACTGCGGTAACGTGAGGAAACTTCTAGAGAGGCCTCTGACATCGACTGCTTTTTCAGGGTATCAGCCAGCTCTTGTTGGAGCTGCCTCACAACCACCTGGTGAGATATTTGTTTCTGATTTTATAAATATCATCACAACATGTTTTAACATTATTTAGCTCTTCCATACGCTCTTAAGAACATTGCATATAGTAGTATGTGCATCAGTTAGGCTGGTGGGGATGAATTCTACATTGTGAAACTTCTTTACCTATTTAATTTTAATTTACTAATATCTTAAATTTTTATTTTTAACTGACATGCAAAAACATAAAATTGTACATATTACCAAAGTACCGCATGATATTTTGGTACATGTACACTTTAATGCTTAAATCGAGTTAGACATAACTATGCTTCCGACCAGAGATCATTGGTGTTAGGATTTATGGTGAAATCCTTTCTTCTAGCTGTTTGAAAATATACAGTATATGTTCAGTAGCTACACATTTCCTGCTCTTAATTAATCGAGCCCCCCCTGACAGAGTGCCGGCCATCTCTCCCCTTCTCCCCAATCTCTGGGAACTACTATGGCACATTAAGACTCTATATTATAAGTAAGATCATGAAGTCCTTATGTTCTTGTGTCTGGTCTTCAGTTATCAGCCTTTGGTCAGCCCCTATACGGTTTTGCCCAGCTTTGGGCAGAGCCGATATAGATGAACTGCCTACTCCCCCATAGCATCTGGGGCACCAAAGGACTGAGGCCCACACAGCTAATTCAAAGCTCAACAGTAGCCACAAATGTGGGGTAGCATTCATGAAGCTAGATCCTTGGCCACTTGGGCTGATGCTAAGTTGGGTTGTGTGTGACTCTCACATCCACTAAGGTCCGTGTCACAGGATAACCTAGGACCAAACAGGTATCCCTTCCTTCACACAAGTCTCCGCCTGTTTCCTGGGCAATATCCACACTCTGACTTGCTAGGCATCAAGGTGAGACTGTAAGTCTACGTAGCTCAGAATGGTTTCAGATTTGAAGCATCCTACTTCTGCCTCCTGACTGTTGGAACTGTGCATCTCCATGGACATCCACACAGAGGCTCGAGAACTCCAGCTTTCTACTAATTCAATCCCCTTCTCCAGTCTTTCCAACAGTCTCACTTCAGAATAAAGGCACCTAGGGCCATACTGATGCCAGCTCCCACGGCTCTCTCCCCTGCTCACTGTATCCTCGATGTACATAAACCCTGACACTCTTTATTTTTCAACATGTTGAAAAATGCAGAATCAATGATAATTAGCAGGCCACTTGTGGCTACAATTATCTCTGCACTAAACAAAGCAGCATACTTTGTGATCATGACCAAGCCTTGAAATGGAAACAGGAGCATGCTACTCATTAAAACATGAAAAACTACAAATGTTGATGAGAGTATTAACATATTTTTAACTTTGTTAAGGTCACACAACTGTCTCAACTTAAGATTTAATGAAAAGCAGATGTTTTTAGAGTTATGGTCATAAGAATATATAATTTGGGACAAGTTTTATTTGATGTAAATTTAAGTAACATAAGACAAATTATATCAATAGGAATATGTAAATATTGAAGGGAAATAAAACACTACAAAATACAGTATCTATATTTGAGTTCCCTGAAGAAATTCCAAATGAACAGTCAAAGCTACGGATTCTATGAGGTCATAACTGCAAACTATTCATTTTAGTCATGGAAGTTTTCGCTTACCTGCTGCATCATGATTCTAAAATTTGGCAACATAAAAGCATTGAAATTACTTCAGGGATAGGATGAGGAGGAGGTCAGCAGTAAAGTTTTGCTTAGCATGCTCAAAGCCTAGGGCTCAGTTCCTAGCACCAAAAATCACAGCTTAAAAGCTCATTCTCTCCTAATTATTATTTCAGCAGCATAAAACCATATTATTAATATCCATATATAGCTAGCAAAATTTGTAACTTAATCTAACAATTCTAAAGATTATACAAAAGTTACTCAAAGTAACACATAATACATCTGTCAGATCTAATTTTAAAAAAAGAAAGAAAAAATTGTCTTTCCCTTTGAATTTCAAATTCAGTGCTATGTATGTAATTATGACTCTTTCAAAATTTTAAATCTAATTATAGTGCATGTGATATTTCAAAGCATGTATACAACTACACAACGTTTAACAGTTAATTCTGAGTAACTGGCACACTTACACATCAAAGTGGATTATCTTTGGGGAATAAGATCTAAGTTGTATTTGCTGACACAATTTTGTTTCTAAGGTAATATAAGAAATATAATCAATAGATTTTTATACCCAGCTAAATTCAACACTTAGTGTAGGATGTATAGGGCCTGTGTTTTGAATTTCCCTGTGGGATGTTTTAGAAATATTTATTTTTGTTGGGGTTGATGAGTTGGTTCAGCAATTAAGAGCTCTTCCAGAAGACCTGGAAATCCTAATACCCACATGGTGGCTCGCAACCATCTTTAACTCCCATTCCAGGAGATCTAATGCCCTCAGTAAGCACTAGGCATCCATGTGGTGCACAGTCACACATGCAGGCATACACCTACACATGTATGATAGAAATAAAAGCTTATCTTTCTTTTTTGGTACTCACTTCTCTTTCTGCTTTCTCGTTTTCAAACTGACACATTCTCTCTCTCAAGTGGCAGCACTCACTGGCTAACTCCTTGTTTCTGTCTTCCAGCATCACCCTGTGCTTCTGACTCTCAGCTTGGAGTCTGCTTAGCATATCATGGAACTGGTCTTGGATATTAACTATTGTCTTGTCTTTGCTATCAGCTTTATTGGAAGCATCATCTAACTGCTGTCGGAGCAACATGTTTTCACTCTGGAGTTGAGATAGCCTCTCCTGTATGGACTCTTGCTTCCCCATGTATTTATTCACCTTCCCTTGCTCATCTTGATACATATGCTCAACTTCCTTCATCTGGCACTGGGTCTGGTTGAGGTCTCTTTGTAGGTGTTTCAAAGCCAAAGTCTTTTCTCTCAGTGCATCTTTTGTATGATGAAACTCAATTTCTAAGCTATTCAATTTTCTTTCAGTTTTAGCGAGTTGCTGGGAGAGAATCTCATTGTTCTCTCTGAGGTTGGACATATCAAAATTCATCTTGTCTTGCGAACGAACCCACTCATCCCTTGCCCTCTGGAAAGCAATCTCTTGGTCTCTTTTTGATGTCTGCATTTCAGCATGGTCATGCACAGCAGAAGCCAGTCTAGACCGGAATGATTCGATATCTGTTTCCAGTCTTTCTTTATTTTGCTTTTCATGCTCCAGCTTAGAGCTCAGCATTGTGTTCTCAGCTGTAAGATTATTAATTTGCCCGTCATACTGGAATACTGTTTTTGTAAATGTTTCTTCATTCATCTTTATTAGCCTTTGAAGCTTATCACTCTTTTCATTTGCAATCTTAATATCTTCCAGATACTTCTTTTCCTTTTCCTGGCTGTGGGTTTTTACTGTGTCCAGCTCCAGCCGTAACATGGCAATTTCATCCTGTAACCTCTGGTTTTTGTGCAATAGCTCTTTTTCTTTTTCATGACTAACAGAAACCTAAGTAAGGAAAAACAAAACCATTTAGGTATCACAATTTCTTATGGTGTTCAAGAACAGCATGTGAAGTTCTACAATCTGAGAACTGAAATACATATATATGCAACATATATCTAATTTCTGAGCTTATAGATGTCTAAGTTCCCAAAAGTTCATAAATGTAATTGAAGACAATGGCTTTATGAAATTAAGAAAGAAATGATTTTTTTTTTTTTTTAAAGAAGCTCAGCAGTAAGCCTTTCTCTGGATTATAACAGACTTAAAACACAGTAAAGATTTCTAAACTGATTCACATTTCACATTAGAGATGGCTTAACGCAAATGAGAGGACCAGAATATGGCTCCCAGCACCCATGCCAATGCCAGGGCGTGTGCCGCCACCTGCACATAAGCTGGAGGTCCAGAGAGAGCCCGACCATCAATATGTGAAGTGCAGAGTGGTCAAAAGGTCACATAACATCAATCTCTGGCCTCTACCTGCATGTACATACATGTGATCCCCAAAAGCTATGAACACACAGTCACACTACACTCACACACACAATTAGCTTTACACTTTACTATCTAACACATACAACCAGTCTAAAGTAAGAGACTTAGTTCTTTCATTTGGACAAAAGAAATTTCCCCAAGTTCTTCTAATTCCCCCTTTCAGAATACTTTTTGTAGTCTGTCATAGGAACTGCATTTATCAGTAAATGCTTAAAATAAGCACTATACAAATTAGTAGGCTTGCACATGAGGAAACTGGTCACCACCATTCTGAAAGGGAGAGATGAAGAATGTAACAAGCTGCAGAATTCCCAGGCTCCCTTAGCCTGCTGCATGCGCTCCTTTACTGACTCCTTTATGTTAGACAGTGGGGGAAGAAATATGTACAGTACATATAGATGCAGACATATGGCTCAAAACCCTTTATATTTTCCATGGCTCATAAGGTTGGTTCTGAAAATATGTAATTATATAAATGCACACATACTCAGAAAACCAAAGAAAGTACCTCAGAAGTCATTTTCTGCTGCGCCATTTCTATCTCCTTTTGTTTGCAAAGGTGATTTGCAAGAATTCCATCTTGCAATATTCTGGCATTTTGTTCTTGAGAAAGCTGCCTTTGAATCTCATTCCGTTCCTCTGAAATCTAGAGATACATTTCGTGAAGTGTTCAGTCTTGCACTATTGTGGCTGCGGTGGACAGGGCGTCTAAAAGCTTACTTATGAGCAGGACATTCAAAACAAACTAGAGCAGCCTGTGGAAACATGAGGAGCTCTATCCCACACAGAACACTCAAATTTGTGTTGAATATAATAGTTAAATAAAAAGCAAAACCAGTTCTCAGAGGCAGAAAGAGTATTGTAAACTAGTTTATTACAAATATTTAACTAGTTTTAACACAGTTTCAGAGTCAACTAGCCTGAATTTTAAGAGGGTTAAAATAACATTTATTTTCCAGACTAAGCTTATCTTCTATTGTTCACTCATAAAAAGTGTCTGTAGTACCTATCAGTTTCCAAGAGTCATGATAAATTAATTTCAACTATCTGTGTTCAAATTTATTCTTAGCATGAGGCACCATCGATCAACAACAGACTGTGTATGTCCTGGTTGCCGCACACAGTGACATCAACTAGTGATGAGGTTGGTGTCTGACATGCTCACAACATTTGCATCATAATGAAACCAACAGATAATTCATTAGCTGGTACATGGAGATATATATGTAATGTGTGTATAAATATAATATGTAATTAAAGTGACTTTAAAAGTATGACAAATAAAGGTAAAACTAAGAAATTTTTATCATCCAGGAAAACATTAATCCCAGTACTTGGAAGGCAGAGGTAAATTTCTAAATTCAAGGCCACCCTGGTCTGAGTTCCAGGACAACCAAGGTTATGCAGAGAAACCTTATCTAGAAAAAACTAACCCCCTCCCCTAAAAAGCCAACCAACCAAACAAAGAAAACCAAAAGAAATCTTTACAGAAGATTAACTTACCTGGTTCAAATGATTTCTTACTGTCTTCAACTCCATATCCAGGGTTCTGAGAGAGACCTCAAGCTGTTGTCTCCCTTCAACCTCGTTCTGATATTGCTCATCTTTTCTCCGAAGCTGCTCCATAGTTTTCTCAGAAAGCTGATCTGCACTTCTCCGCTTCTCTTGCTCTTGTTTTAGTGCAAACCTGAAATTAGATGTGTCGATCTCACGATTAGCCTGTCTGTACACAATGGTGTTCACTTCGTACCTCAAAGTGGTGACACGCTGTCCTAATACATTTTTGTTATTAATTATTCCTCTTTTATGACTCACGAGTTCAATTTCTCACTTCAATCTCTTCTAAAGTCCATATGCTCTTGAAGATAACAAGGATGAATAAAAACTTTGTCAAATTTCTAGAAGTCTAGTAAATATTACTGAAAAGAAAATTTGAACTTATTCAGTAAAGTTACAGGTTGAACATTATCTTTTGTAGGGACAGAGAGATGGCTCAGTAGTTAGAGCACTGGATGCTCTTCCAGAGGACTTAGGTTCAGTTCCCAGAATCCACAGGGTGTCTCACAAGCATCTATGGCAACAGTTCTAGGGGAGCTGATGCCTTTCTCTGACATCAGCAGGCACTGTACACATTCAGTGCACATGTATATATGTAGACAAAATTCCCATACATATAAAATTAAATTAATTAAAATAAAAAAACAGAACTTATGCTTGTTACTCGCTAATCAAAACAGACAACTTAAGGTTGGTTTATTATTTAAAAGATACTAGTTTACACCATGTACCAGAAGTAGAATTTTATCTTTATGAAACATTTTAGGCTTCCCTAAGTACTTGCAGCTTAAGGAAGCACCTTCTGGTGTTCCACATGACACACACCCCACATCATCACCACTACAACAGCCTGAGAGCCTGTCCACTGGAGCAAATCTGGAATGTCTTTTTTGGTGCACTCTTGATGAATATTGTTGCAAATTAAAAATTCCTCGAGGTAAATTAAAATTTCCTTTGAATTAAATGTAACAAAAGGAGAGCATATCAAAATCTATAGAATACAGGGAAGGCAAGCCTAAGAAGAAGCTTATTGCTTGAAGTGATTACAAACAGCAGAAAATAAATAGTATAATGATTCACCTTAACACCTTGGAAAAATAAAACCGAAAGCATCCAAGACACTGGGTGGAGAGAAATAGTCAAGATTAAAGCAGAAATTAATGAAATAGAAACAAAGCCACAATACAAAGAATCAATGAAACAAAAAGTTGGTTCTTTAAAATGTTTAATAAATCAACAAAGCTTTAGCTAAGTTAACAGAAAGAAAAGGATTCAAATTAATAAAATTAGAAATAAAAATGAATATTTTACAACAGACACCAATGAAATTCAGAGGGGTATAAGGATACACTTTCAACATCGCTTTTTCCATTCACTGAGAAATCTAAAAGAAACGGATAAATTTCATAAGGTATATGACATACCCAAATTAAACCAAAAAAAGATTTATCACAAGCAATGAGATCAAATAGCAATAAAATCCAGCCCAGATGAATCCACTCAAAATTCTCCCAGAACTTCAAAGAACTAAAATTGATGCTCCTCAATCAATTTCCTAACACAGGAAAAGAAATTTCCTTTCAAATTATTTTATGAAGCCAGCACTACACTGATTCCCAAATCAGATAAAGATACAAAAAAGAAAACTTATACATCAATCTAACTGGTGAACACAGATGCAAAAATTCTAATTAAGAAATGCAAATCATTCAAAAACACATCAAAAAGATCACCCACCATGATTAAGCTGCTTCATCCCAGGGATTTAGGGATGGTTCAACGTAAGTGTAATGTTAATCCACCACATGATCATCCCACTGCCTGCGGAACAGGCCTCTGAAAAGGCTCTAACATCCCTTCATGATAAAGATTCTAGAGAATCTAGAAATACAGAGGATACATCTCAACATAGAGAGGCAATGCACATCAAACTTACAGCTAACATGTCAAACACAGATAAGCCTGAAGTTTCCACTGAAATCAGGAAGAAGACAAAGATACCTCCTCTCCACACAGATCCAGTGCAGAGCTTGAAGTCTTAGAGCAACCAACTGAAGGAGGAAAACAGGATGGAAGGGCAACGGGAAAACTGACAGAATATTCAAGACGTTAAGGACTAAAGACCGCACTAGGAAACTCCTGCAGCTTACAAACGTGCTCATCAAAGTAGAAAGACACACAATTAATACACAAACACCAGTCCCTTCTTATATACCAATGACCAACACACCAAGAAATAAGTCAGGGAAACAATCCATTCACAACAACCTAAACCTCACCACAAAAGTGAAAGATCTGTACGCAATGAACAACCGAAAACTCAAGAAAGAAACTCAACAAGCGTCAGATAGTGGAAAGACCACCCTGATGTGGGAATGCCTTTCTGTATGCTGTGAATAGCAATCTTTAAATAAAGGAGCTATTTTGGCCCATGACAGGCACCATAGAAAAAGTAAGAGGAAGAATCAGAATAGGTAGGAGGAGCAGGGTGGAATCAGACAGAAGGAGCCAGAAGCCCAAATGATCAACATGTAAGGAGAAACAGACTGAACCAGATGCCCAAGAAGAAGCAAGCATGTAAAGAACACAGGTGAGCGGTGGGCCACGTAGCAAAATAGATTAATGAAAATGGGATGAGTTAAGATAAAAGAGCTAACTAGCAATGTGCCTGAGCCATAGGCCAAACAGCATGAAGTTAATACAAGTGTCTGAGTCATTTCTGAGGGCCTGAGCAGTAGTGGTGGGTGGCTAAGGGGTCTGGGGCTGACTGCGGGTCTGTGGGTCTGGGCCTCTGGCTGCCCGGAGTCAAAAAAAAAAAAACACATTGTAACAGATGGCGCTCAACATGTGTCCGTAGGACTAATACTGGAAAGTGACCATCCAACCAAAGGAGATCTAAAGACTCAATGCAATTCACAGAAAATGAAAGCGAAACAACAAAAAACAATCTCGACACTCACATGGAAACAGGAAAGACCCGGATAGCTCAACACCTCTCAACACTTGTACGGTTCTCACTGGCAAACCACACACAGAACCATCATACACAGACGGTGGTTGATGGCGTAGAAATGAGGACCCAGATACACTCCTACAGCTTACCTGACTTTTTACAAAAATGCCGCAAATACACAAGGGGAATAACAACACCATAAACAAATGCTGCTGGTCAAAGTGGAAACCCACATGCCAAAACCCGAGATCCTCCTCTCACCTACACAAAACTCACTTCCAAACCATCAGGGACCTCAACGTGAATCTAGACCCGGTACCTGAATTAGACAGAGTAGAAAATACAGAACATGTGTCCTCTGATCTAGGGAGCAAGTGGGCATTCTAGAGTGGATTAAAACTTCAGAAAAACTGGGTCTTGAAGGCCCACAAGGCTGTGGATTCTTGTCCAGCAGGAGGGTGTTTCATGTAGGTGCTGAGTGAGACAGAAGAGTGGCTGGGGGAGCCGGAGAGTCTAGTGGGCAGACTGTGGCCTCTCATGTTGGGAGGTAGTTAGCAGGACAGGCTTAAGTGATGTATGGGAGACCTTAACACGCTAGGGGCAAACCTCGGTGGCGTGAACAGATGCTCCTCATGGGACTTCAGATGATAAGATCAGAATACCAGACATAAGGGAGGGAAGGAAGGCTTTACATCTGGAGAAAGTGAGGACTCAGCTGGCGGAGATGGGGTGCTGAAACGCAGGATAAGTGGGGACTCTTATTTGCACGCAAGAACCACAAAGGGATCCTGGGATGACCAGCTCTGAGTGCCAGAGGTCACAGTGGGTGATCTTCCTGCAGAACACACAGGAAGTATACATAGATCTTCAGATGATGCAGGTGGAAAACCCAGGGATGGACTGCTGGGGATCAACCTACCAAGCAAGAGGTAAAGTCCTGTAAAGTCCAAGAACGGTGGCTTTATAGCACAAAAGAAAGGAGGGAGGGAAAACCTCAAAGCAGATTAGACTCTGCTTGCAACATGGGTGACTGGAGTCCTGGGAAGTGCAGTTATGATGCCCCAGAGAGGAGAGTAGGCTTTACTCTTAGTGAGTTAGGCATTGGTCCAGATCGGGGGATCTAGGGGAAGAAGGTGGCCCTTATTAGCAGCACGTATGGAGGGAGCCTGAGGCGGCCAGGGGATGATAAAAGAATACCATTAATGGTAACGTATGTGGCAGGAGTCCTGGGGAGTCAGTGGGTTGGAATACCCAGAGAACATGAAGGAAAGCCCTTTCTCGAAACATATGTACGGGCTTCTGGGAAGGCTGAACTGTGTGGGGTGGCTGAGGGAAGAAGACAGTAAGCCAATTTTCTGTCTTGTGTGGAAGTAGGGAGATCTGGGAAGGTGGTGGGGCTTAGGATGGCTGTGAGAGGCGGGAAGACCTGTACTAACAATTGCATATGGCAGGACCCTGGGGGAGATTACAAGGATCTGAGGTACTTATGGGAGAAGGGGCGGGCTCTGAAGGACAATGAGTCTAGTGTTGGTCCTGGAAAGACAGCAGGGTTTGGGGTAGCTGAGGGAGACACTCAACCAGACAATCCTTATTCCTGATACACTGTCAGCAAACAGTTGGATACAAGAATCAACATATAAAAACCAGCATGTAAGAACTGTCTAAATACCAGTAACAGACTTTCAGAGAAAGACATTTGGGGGAAATCCCTTCATAATAGCTTAAAGACAAAACAGTATACTACAACTTAGGAATAAAAGCAGTCAAAAGGTGAAAGACATCTACAACGAAAATTTTACAACACTGAAGGAGATGCTTCCCATGGTCATAGTCTGACAGGATTAATTTAGCATAAACACTACCAAAAGCTATCTACAGATTAAACACAATCTTCATGATATTTAAGGACATATTCATTCTCCTTCCTTCCCTCTGTGATTTCTATGTAAATATTTCATAGAAATCATGACGATGTGTGATAAGTTCAAGTGTTCACATTATATATTAAAGATTTTTTAAAGTAAATAATTACATAGAAAACCACTTTCATCCGTATTCTAATATCAAACAAAATTTAAAAGTTATCTGATCAGCTGGGCAGTAGTGGCCCACATCGTTAGCCCCAGCACTTGGGAGGCAGAGGCAGGCAGATCTCTGTGAGAGTTAGTTTCAGGACAGATAGGGCAGTTGAGAAATCTTGTCTCAAAAAAAGAAAAATAAAAAAAAGGGGAAAAAAATATTATTTGAGCAATAAATACTAAAGTTATGGCTGCTTTCATAAAGCTAGTAAAACCACGATTTTAGGAGAATCTATGGAAAAGTACCCGTTTAATTCTTGGAATAATTTATAGTTAAATTTGCTATATTATTTATAAGACTCTCACATTTCAGAAGACTAAGAAATTTTCTGTCTGGCAAAGGTCCAGGGCAGGTAATAAAGGCTAAATGCAAGCAGGTCTCTGTCATAACCAATGAGAGCACTCCTTTAAAGCGAGGCTATCGTGGCTGGGGAAATCGACCACTTCGAGTCCAACTCTATACTGGATCTCTCTCGGGGACCCACACGGCAGGAGACTGAGTCTCGGAGTCAGCACCTGACTTCCACACGTGTTCAGTGTGAGTGCACTAAGTGAATGCAATAGGACAATTAAAATTGGTTAAAAAAAAAACAAAACAGTAAAACAAAGACCTACCTTAAACTGGAGAGCTGTTCTTCCCATTCTACCTTTTCATGCTCTAACTGTGATCTTACTTCTTTGGTTTCTGATATTTCCCTCTGTAATTCCTTAAATTTGTTTTCCATTCTTTTAAGTTTTCCCGTAAGGAGTTCACAGTGGCTTTTTTTAAATTCTACTAATCTTTTATATGAATAAACTGCATCCCGGATTTTCAACAGACTAACAATATCTGAATCAGGGAGAAAATAAGAGACAAATAAAATGAGTGAGCATAATAAAGACAGCATTTTTATATGCACTGAAGAAATATACAGTTAGTGCTTACAATGTGGAACTAAGCTCTGCAAATGACAGGCGAGACCCTTGCTCTTTTTCAGCTTAAAAGGAAAATATGGGATTATATACATGGGTTTGTTTTTTTTTTTTCTTAATGAAACTGGATAGAACTGGAGATCTTCATGTTAAGCAATTAAGCTAAACTCGGTCAAATATTCTGGTTAGATTTAAAACAGGCTCATTCAGCAAGCCTCTCTTTTAGTCTGCTTTTAGCCAAGAAGAGGCTACAGCTATGAAGCCATGTTCCCACTTAAAACAATCCAAATGAACACAGTTAAATTATCTCAAATAATTCTTAAGACAATGGTCATTAACAGCCAGGAAGTAAATGAACTCACAAATGTCCCCCTCTCCGACCCTCTCACAGGAGAACTGAAGTAAAGCTCCCTAGACGTGAGGTAATTAGTTCAGAGTCTGATAAACTAAGACAGCTTGATAGACAGGAGAGGAAAGAGCCTGCAGGTCTGTGGAGGGCCCTGGAATACTTAGCCAGTCACTTAGCCAATGGATGTACAGGAAGAAACTACATGAACCAAGATAAATATCTGAAAGGACTGGATGAAATCTCACCCAGTGCTCTCACAGGACCAAGAAGAATCTCTCTCCTGCTTAGTTAGACTGGACAAATACAATTCACAACATGTGGTGGTATATTTAACAACAACAACAACAAAAATAGCCTGAAATATCAGAGGACAGAGCCAAATCCTGAAGGTAAGGGAGCGGTTACCCACATCTATAATCCTAGCACTTACAAGGCAGAGATCTCAAGGTCAGGGTCAAGGCCAAACAGAGCCAGGCACCCATCCTTAATCCCTGTAAGATAGCCGGGCAGGGAAAGAAATCCAAGGAGGAGAAGGCAGATGTTCTGCCCTTTTGCTTGTGTGCCCAGACAGTGTGAGGACTCCTGAAGGCAGGACCTACCCTGTTTGGCCTGAGGAGTGGGCTGTGTGAGAACTGGCTGTGGTTTGTTCCCTGTCTCTCTGATAGTTCAGCTTTCTTCAATATCAGGCTCCAGGTTTTATTATAATACTAAATACAATTCATGCAACATCTGACACCCAGTGTGGGGCCAGACCCCACAATCGTGCCATTTATATATAACTAGCCGGTAGGCCAGGCTACCTCACTTGGTGACAGTGAGGCACAGAGGAAAAGCAAGGCCAACCAAAAGGACTGCCTATGTCAGTCCCGTGAAGAGGAGTCCAGTGATGACGAATAAAGAGCTCACATGCTATTGTAATATGAAGTATATTTCTGGCATGGACGGCACTGCCACACATTGGTGCTCCAGCATCAATGCAAAGCAAATTGTGCATCTATTACCTACCGTGTGTGGGAAGCTGCCCATTTAAACAATGACCATACCTTTACACTCCATTCTGAGATGTTCAATTTCACACAAAATGCCCTCATAATCGGGACCCTGTAGCTCACAGTCCTCAGAGGCTGTTTCAGAGGACTCATTCAAGTCATCAAGGTCGTCCACAGCAGCCTCCTGTGTTCTGGCCTATAAAATAAACACTATTTTAAAGTGTTTCTCTAATATTTACATTATACATAAAATGTTTTATAGAAGCAGAAACAGACACTTCTTAAAAGAAGTGACAGTTGGCAGACGGATGCATTTATTAATGGCTAAAACTTCTCCCCTTTTTAAGTAAATGTCTTTCCAAAACAAGGTCCTTTATATCTTCGCTTTATCTTTCTTACCTTTTAACATATATATCATTACTTTTATAATGTATTTTAAAACAAAATACCAGTTTTTATTTTTACATTACCTTGTTATTTTTATTAGATGTTTTCTTTGTGGGCCTAAAATAAAAAACAAACCCATAAAAATCTTTTAAGACTAATACTATGTGAAATACAAAAAAATCTAAGCTTACTGACTTTTATACAAAACCCCTATATTAGAAATGTATTTCTCTTACTAACAGAGTTTAAAGGCTATTTAAAATATAATATTTTTCTATAAGGAGATTTGATTATAAGCATAGAAAAAAGATAAAATAATTATTAATATCATAAGAAGGATATATATATGTCTTTTTTTCCCTAGCTAAGATAACCCTGAACTCCCCGCCTCGGCCACCACTGCTGGAGACTTAAGTGTGTACCACCAATGCCCACCGTGGGTTCCTGGCAATCAAACACAGGCTTTGTGTATTCTAGGCAGGCACTCTACCAACTGAACCACATCCTCAGGGTAGAAAGAACTAAACTTAGATCAAAGTTCTAATGCCTAAAGGAAAGAAAAAAACATGCTACTTGCTTTATTTGATAGAAATATACCATTAAGGGATTTTTTTCTGCCTATGTCTCTCTCTCTCTGCGTGTGTGCGTGCATGCGTGCGTGCCTGCGTACATGTGTGTGCAAGTGAAGAGGTCAGAGAACGGCCTGCATGAGCTGGTCCTCTCCTTTGTTCTTGTATCTTCTGGGATATCAAATGCAGGTCCTCGGGCTTGGTGGCAAATGCTTTCATTGTCTTAAGCTGCATTACTGGCTCCTATCATTTACAATAAAAACAATTTTGTGGGCACTACACCTATCTGGTAAGTGCTTCTGAAGTCTTTATAGAAGGAAATCTTTTAGTTTTGTTTTGTTTTTAAGATAAGGTCTAATTCTGTAGCCTGTGTGAGCTTGGAATTCAGTATGTAGTCCAGGCTGGCCTTGAACTCAGGAAGAACCTTCAGCTTTCTAACCACAAACTACCACATCTGGCCTGGAAACTATGGACCTACATTACCAGGCATTACTATGAGCACTATTCATGCGCTCACCACACTGTAGGCCTCACAATTCTGTGGGACAGGTTAAGACATAGTAGGCATTTTACAAAGAAGTCAGACAAAGAAAAGAGGGTTAAGTTGCCCTAGAACACACAGCTAACCCAGGAGCTGCTATACAGTGTGAACAAAAGCTCCTACTTATCTTCAAGTGTTTTTCAATGACACAGTAGCAAAAAAGTCCACATTGCTATTCTACTTTTAGTTGTAATTATTAAATATTTCTGATTCAAATATTTTCTAAATAAAAAGACATATTCCTTAATAATTTGGGGAAATTACTTTGAATGAACTAATTTGTTCTAAAGAATTGGGTATCATGAATCTATTCGATTGTTTAGCTTTACATTGAGGGCTGAACACAACACATAATGACACTTGCTACAGGAATTTGTTCTTACCCTTTTTTATTTTACTAAAAATAAAATATCTATGACAGTTTAACTTTCAGGACATCATTTTCATGTTTAATTTACATTAGTATATTCCATGTCTCAACCTATTCGGAATGAACAGTGAGTGAGAGATCTTAACACCAAAAAAATTTAAATAGATGGGGCTAAGAGACAGCTCAGTGGCCAAGAGCACTTGTTGGTCTTGTAGAGAGGACAGGTTCGGCTTCCAGCACCAATATGGCTTCTCACAACTGTTGCACCAATAAAGGAAACTCAGAGCCAGATCTCTGGGAAAGGCTGAGATATCATAGAGGAAACACCACAGTCAGATCTCACCCAGCTGTCTTCCAGCTTCCTCAGCCTCGCTCCTCCTGGCTTCTTCTGCCTGCTCTGTCTTTTTATGCCTGCCTTAAATACTTTCTCTGCTCAGTTAAGACGTGGCACCACCACTGCCTGCCTGGGAGCCTGGAACTCCTTCTGTAAACTACGATGACCTCAAACTCAGACTGGATTAAGGGCATAGGTCAGCACTCCTGGGATACTCCCTGTGCTGGGATTAAAGGTGTGATGTACCACTGTCTAATCCTCCTAGACTGACTGTGGGTAGATCCCTCTGACATCTCTGGCTGTTTTTATTATATTTGAAAATATCTCCCCACACAACCATCTATAATTCCAGTACTAGGGGACCCAATACCTTCTTCCAGTCTATGTGGACACTGCACACCCACGGTACACATATATACATACAGTCAAACATCCATACATATACATTTTTTAAATTTTTTTTTTTTTTTTTTTTTTTTTTTTTTTTGAGACAAGGTTTCTCTGTGTAGCCCTGGCTGTCCTTACAAAAATCCACCTGCCTCTGTCTCCTGAGTCCTGGGATTAAAGGTGTGCACTAAAAAATGAATCTTAAAAAAAAAAAATCTTCAGGGAAAATGTCAAGTTTGGTGCCTTAGACATACACACCAAAACACAACAAGTATACACTTCTCTGCTAAATCCCGCCATCAAGCAAACATAAGATTCTTAAATCACACATTTTTCTTCAGGGTCTATTATTATTCCCAGCATAAAAACCTGCAGCTATGTCTACATTTCTGTGTTGCAGTGAGACCTCCCTGGTAACCCCTTATTGAAACTGCACTTGCTGAAGCCACTTGCCCAGTCTTCCTTTTTAGTAACCGACACAGATTCGTTCTTTGCCTGGAACACTCTTATTTCCATACTAAGTAGTCACAGCCAGTATTCCTTCACAGGGAAGAAAGAACTGATATTTTACCTCGTTCCACTATGGTCTGTGTCACTTAAACTGGAACCATCCTGCACTTGTAGTGAACCACCGGGAGGTAAAGCGGCTTTCTCGGTCACTGGCATCATAGCAGACTCTTTGGGCAGCATCCATCTCTCATTTTCCTTTTTCTTTGCTTCCCTCATAAACAGGGCAGGGCCACTGCTTAAAAACAATGCATTTAAGAGCCAGTGTTTTAAAAATAATTCTACTGACAAAGATAAAAGAAATGTTTTGGTGAAATTCTGACTTTTTTCCACCCTGATTTACTAAAACAAACAGCACCACCCACTAGTTAAGTCCATGCTCAGCAAATGAGCATGTATACATCAGTGGTACACGTGATGCATCAGAGCTGATAGATGACAGGTTTTGTCTGAGTGTAAGGAAAGTGTTCCGAAGAGGTCAAACTAGCCTGTTCACACATGACCCATAAGAATAACCTGATTATTCACAGAGAAGGTACTAGAAAGACAGTCTAGGTTCTGGAAGACCAAACTGCCAACCAGACAACTATATTTAGCAATAGTAATAATAAAACCTTTCCATGATAAAAAGAAATTAAAGAAACGTGTGAGCACGAAACAAGCCCTATAGAGGACACTAGAAGGACCACTTCTGCACGAAGAGAAAGACGAACGTGCTCAAGGGACCACGGTAAACACAGTGCCAGGGCTGGTCATCAAAACAAGCCTAAGAAAACAGCATAAAACTAGCAACCCAAGAGTCAATACACATCTGCGATGGCTAATATGGAATTAATTGGGACCCAACTGCTATGAGAACCACACCTTCTGGGGCAGCCTGCAGGAAAGGGCATGGACAAGGAACTGATCTTGCCTGCTTGTCGCCTCTCACTGACTGGTTTGTCTGTGCTGTTGCAGTCAGTAATAAATCCACCTGCCTCAGGAATCCAGCACAGCCCAGCCCAGCAGCTCTCCAGGAATCCTCCAGGGCTCTAGGCCAGAAATGCCAGCCTTTTCCTCACAAGACAGACCTTGTCGGACTGGGCAGACCACAGCTTGTAAGCCTGTGCTCTTTCTCTCAGCTCTGCTTCTTTAAGAACACTAACAGGACGTCTCCCAATAGTAACTCTACTTCCCTAACAAAAGGACACAGATGAGCAGACTGGATTAAAAACGGGATCCATCATCTTCTTTACTGACGTCAAGAAGCCCACCATCAATGACAGACACTGTCTTAAGGAACAGGATAGAAAAAGGTACCCAAGCAAATGGGACGAAGACACAAACGTCATAGCCATTTTCATGTCTGACAAGACGGACCCCAACTGCAAACAAGTCAGTAGAGTTGAGGAGGGTCACTGCAGATTCATTAACAACAGTTCACTAAGAGGGTCGCAACTTCTAAACATGTGTGCACCAACCTGACCTCAACACGGTGACTACCAAGTGACTTCAGACATCAAATGGACCTAACAGAACACCTCATCCAAACAGTAAAGACACATTCTTCTCAGAAGCCCAAACCTTATCACATCCTAGGGCACAAAGCAACTCTCCACCAATATATACATACTGAAACAATATCCTTCATTCTGTCCAGACACAATGGAATAAAGCTAAGTATCAATAACAATAAAGATACAGAAATAAGACCACCTCCTGGGGACTAAGCAACACACCACTGAATGATCACAGGGGCAAGCAAGACATCAGCAGGAATTTTAAAAATTCTTAACACTAAACATAACTGAAAATGTATCTTGTATTATGACGTTTTCTTAAACCAAATCTCAAACTAAATGTAGTAAATATATTTCAACTGTGAAATAATCAGTACACTAGATCTAATGTAATTTATAAATATGGTTATTCATTTTACATTGGAATTTTAAAATGACAATTTAATACTTTCCCTATTGAGAAGGATCTAGATTATCTCCAACTTTAAGTCACAGTGATATTAAAATACATATTCTTAAAATATGCATACATGTAACATATTAGGTAAATATGTGAAACATATGTAACATATCCTTAATATACCTTATGTCAGTTAACTATCATGTGTAACACAATATACACATATCCTTAACATAAGTATGCATGTGGATTTGTAAGTCATGTTCTATTCCAGACGACCTGACCCCAGGAATAAAGCTGTAGGTTATAGGAAAAGGACATTTCAAATTATGATACATGCAACTAAATTAGTTGCAAAAAGTCTTTATCATTTTTACTTGTTAACAGTGCATGAGAATGCCTTGCCTAATTTTCTTTAATGAAGTATTAATTAATGTAATGAAAAATATGTCCTTTTATACTGTTTCTGACAATCATGCAAGGCTGAATATGTCTAATATAGGCATACCACTTATTTAATAATGAATAGTAGCCCAAGTCAGAATTGGTTTTATAGGACAGTAACAACTATACACACACCGTTAAATACTGCCATAATCTTACCTCTGGTGCTCTCCACTCCCCTTCACAGGGAACTGCTGCTCATCTGTCTTCTCACTCTGTTGACTCACTCCATTATCAATACTGTCAGTGGCACCATTGCATGGACTTCCTGAAGTTTCTGCTTTGTTATTTTTGTACTTTCTTTTTTCTTCAACCTTTAATGGAAAGTGGACAGCATGGGTAAGTTGTTTTTCAAAAGGCTTTTTGTGGGGATGCTGAAGAGATGGCTCCCTGGTTAAGAGCCCTGATTTGGTTCCCAGTATTCACACTGCAGCTGAAAATCATCTGTAACTACTCTCCAGGGATCCAAAGTCCTCTCCATCCTCTGCAGGCACATGGTGCACATGTACACCCACATACAAAATAAAAATACACCTTAAGAAAATAAAAGCTATTATTCAATGGAAAAGGATTTTTTTTCTTTTTCTTTTTCTTTTTTTTTTGTTTTGTTTTGTTTTGTTTTGTTTTTTGAGACAAGGTTTCTCTGTGTAGCTCTAGTGCCAGGAATTCTTTTCAAAAGTCCTTGGTTTTCACTGATATTTTACTAGTTGACAGTCATGACTTAGACTTGGCTCTAAATATCTGTGTTTTGTATATTGAGAAAGAGGTATGCAGAATTTTATTCTTAGGAGTTCTTCAAGGGTAAAGATTTTTAAAAGAACTTTATTTTTAATACTAAGCAAATACACAAAGAAAAATTAAAAAACAATTGAAATTTTCACCAGTAAAAAATGTTTTAGCTATTTCTAAATCACTAGACCATAACTAAGAAATAAAAACTAATTTACCTTATTCTAAAATAAGATATCGTGTTTTTGTCTGCACTATATTTCTGTGCTACACTTACTAAGAAAATTAGTATTTTTTTTTGTTAGTTTTGTTCTGGTATTACAAGGCTTACCTCACCATACATTACAGAATGCACTAGCCCTTTTCTCCTAAAGATCACTAAGTGGGGAACAGATGCACTATTAAGGACCAAAGTCAATAAATACCAATTAGCAAGAGGAGCAGAGCAACATCAATTCCAACTATAAACTATGACAATGTATTCATTTCTGCTAAGTCCAGCTCTAATACAGTCTCCATCCATTAGACACAGTGGATGAAACCCTTTAGAGCATTTGCCAGTTTCTGACAATGAACTCAAGTTAGAAAGTTAATGCGTTTACCCCAACACCACAGGCTTCACTCCAGAGTATAATTCTCTTGACAGGTAATCGAGCTTATATTCTATGCTGGCTCAGAAAACAGTTTGAAGTTATTTGGAGGGGATTGAGGATGGAGTGAATGGTGCATGCACGTGAATGCACCTGTGTGTGCATGAGTGTGTATGTGAGTGTGGGTTCTGAGGCCAGAGAAGAATGCTGGTGGCTGCTCTAATATCTGCCTTACTCTACTGACACACAGCTTTTCACTGAGGTTGAAGCTTTTCATTTTGGCGCTGGCTACTGAGCTTCCAGAAGCTGCTATCTCCGCCTTCAGTGCTGGAGTTACCAACACACATGTCCACACAGTAGGTGTTTTTTTTTGTTTGTTTGTTTGTTTTTTTACACGAGTGTTGGGGATTTGAAATCAGGTCTACAGACTCTTATACAGTAGGCACTTTTACCCAAGGAGGAATCTCCCTAGCCCTATTTTAAATTCTCTAACTAGTTAAAATGTTTTTAAAATAAAATATTAAGGGGCTGGAGTGATGGTTCAATGGTTAAGAGCACATACTCTTGCAGAAAACCTAAGTGTGGTTGTCAAAACACCGCTGAGCTAGTGTCTGCATGTAACTCCAGCTCCAAGGGATCCTATACCCTCTTCTGATCTGCAGGCACATATGTAATCCCTCCCACACACACATATGTAATTTAAAAGAAAAAAACCTGTTTTTAAATTAAATATTGAATTATAATCTACTGATCCTAAAAGGCTAGTCTGAACGATGCTCATGCACCACGCTGTATTACTCGAGTCCACAGCACATTAACCGGGGTTAAGCCTCACGTACCTGTGGCTGGCTGTCTTCACTGCTGCTGAGTCTTTCCCGCTCTTCTTCTGACACCATTCCTAAGCCTGGTTCTGCAGACAAATGCCCATATTCAGTTAAAATAAAATTAGCCACATAGAATCTTTATAAACACAGAAAAAGTAATAAAAATCGACTACGAAGTTACATATTTACTGCCTTAGGAAATACCTCCAGTTATCCAAAACTAAAAGTCAGAGACACTACCTGGAACCTAACATTACATAGAAAAACCTCAAGGATTCATGCACAAATTCACTGAACATAAATAAACCCTGGGGAGGGACAATAAAAATAGTAGAGAAACAAAACTCAGTGTACAAAATGCCATCTCCTAAAGTGACTCTGGCTTCTGAAATTACTGTTACTGCTTACACCTCTACTGCTGAACACTCTTACATCTGAAATGTCTCCAGTCACTATTCTGATGCATTTTTTATTTCAAGACTCAAGTCTACTCTGTAAAGCTCTGAGTAATGGTTTTTCTCTTGACTAACTGGTACTGATTCTAGCAAATTCTATGGCAAGTCTTCGGTAGTCAAATCAGAATTACAAACTGATAAACCTGAGCACAAAGTTTTCACTTAGGGATATAAATGATACAAATCTAATCTGCAGAGTTTGTCTTGAAAGTAGTGCTACACCCTCCTTTGCCCTAGAAACTCAACACTCATCAGGCATTACTGTTTCACACATTCCATGCTCTATTCACTCAGATGTTCAACTATCTACTTTCTTTCTGTCTATTAGTACTAATTATTTGATGCACACTCAGTACTTTCGAAGTTCACTTTTAAGATATGGGTAAACAACATAAATTTACATGAACAAAAGACATCCTAAGTGATCTACTTAGGTATCCCATGTAAAACAGAATGAGTCTAGATAGAAAGTGAATTAGGGACACTTTGGACTCTCCAAGATAGGGCAGAGATAATGGAGTATTTTCTCTGAATTTGTCAAATGCTAATGGACTGGATATTGTCAATGTAATTATTGACTGTATGCATTTGTATATAGTTACTGTACTTATTATATTTAGTTTTACTATGTTAGTTAAAACTTTACTTTTCATTTAGACAAAAAGAGGGAAATGCATGATATTTTGGTTGTGTTCTGACAAAGTTTGCTTGGCATCAGAGGGGAAGCTAGCCATTAGCTGACCACAGAGGTTTGGAGGAATACAGACAGAGACAGAAAGTGACAAGGCGGGGCAGAGAGAGGATCTTAGCCTCTTTTGGATGGAGGAACAGAAGACGTAGGAAGCAACTGGAGGCTGCTCCCTGTTCTCTAATCTGTCAGGTTCTTACTCCTATATTCGACTCCCAATTATTTATTGATAAAGATTAATTAATGATTCAATGATAAAAAAATATGAAAAGGAAAAAATGATAGAACCATTAAAAACCATCTTTTTTTTTCTCTCCCCCATCTATCTCTTACACACACACACACACACACACACACACACACACACAGACATATGAGGCACAATTTGCCAATCCAAATATCTGACTGGTTTAAGATCAGGTATATAATACCGCCAAAGTAAAATGAGTTAAAGTGCAAACACTGTGAACAGGTTAAGAAACCAAGCTTTACTGTCAGCAAGCATCAGCATTCTAGCAAGCATAATTTTCAGAAGACAGGAACTTGCTAAGCTGTTGAGGCCAGTCCCAACTTCCAGGGTTCAAGGGAACCTCATCACAGCTTCTTAAGTAGCTAGGAATACATGTGTATAGCACTGTGTTCATCTTCCAACAGACATTTTCAAAGTTTGGGAAGCTAAAACCAAAAAATCTTATAATTAACTTCTATGAATTCCTAGAAAGTATCAGGATGTTGAACTGTCTACAAGTTTCTGAAACATTACAGTAAGGACATCATAGTTGAAGCTTGCATTTAGAAAATCCTTTTTTATTCTTGCAAATACACTTAAAAACTAGATAGCAACAGTTATGGGGACAGAGAAAAGAAAGGAGCCATCACCACAGCTTCTGGTTACATCCCTACATCATCTGGGGAGCAAGGAGTCAAGAGCCATTACCATCTGCTTTAGAGCAGTGGTTCTCAACCCACAGGTTATGACCCCTTTGGTTTGGGGGTTGCATATCATCCGATCTTGCATTATTAAATATTTACATTAAGATTCATAACAGGAGCACTGATTAATTTTCTGGTTGCGGGTCACCACAACATAAAGAACTGCATTAAGGAACTATATTAAAGCATTAGGAAGGTTGAAAACCATTGGGTGAAGAACAGACTTCTCTGTTCTCAGCTATAAGCCTACAGTTTTCTAGGGGTCTCACCAGAAACCCCGTTTATACTAAAAGACAGAACCCTCTTACGTGGCACTGGCTTTATCTGATCAGATCATAACCCCATTCAAGGGACCTCTGGAGCCACCTTATAATCACGTATCAAAACAGAAGACGAATAAAAGAAAAAAAGGTTTCTACTCAACCCTCTGTGATGTAACCTGAGCCACCATGTGGCTAACAATTAAACACCATGGCTCACACTCAGGCTTGTGTATGTCATATCCTTTCCTCCAATGTCTCTCTTTTAACCCCTCAGCTTAGGAACTACATTAAAAGGTCCTTTAATAAATTATTCTCAATGAGACATGCATACCCAGGCTTATGTATGCTAAAAGCCTCAATTCTGCTTCATCCTGGCTAGTATTAAATTGCTTTTTATTCTGTCAAGGCCACAAACTTTGAGTTGAAGCCCCTGAGCAATTATGAGAAGTCCTCTGGTCCTGAAGGACGGCTCTGTGAAACTGCCTTCCTGTTTCCTCAACACTGACGAACACCGGTAACAATGTTCCAATATTTATTTCAAATCTTTAAGCAAAACTGGTAGTAAAACATGTGTAGTATCAGAAAGCTAAGCATTTCCAGTGTGCAATGCACTTTCTCCTAGAGCAGCACACAATTTACCTGATTTGAACATTTGTACATCCTTCACTCCTGCTGTTTTGTTAAGAACAGGATCTGTCCTTTTGATAGTAGACTGGATGGGTTTAGAAAGAGAGAAATTGTTAAAAATAATTTGCTAAATTGTTAAATGTTAAACATACATTTAACAAATGTATATTTCATAACATGCAGTTAAAATTCATGATAAAATATTACTATACCTCTATGACTGGATATTTCCTGGGGGCCTCTGAAAAGCAAAAGGGAAATTTTATGTAATTAATTATATGTAAATATGGTAAACAACCATTTATTTATGCAGTTAGTATGAAGTGGAACCCTCATGCTACAGTTGAAAACAATCAGCTCTGCCACCCTCCTCTGCTTAGGTAGCAACATAGCAGAAATGTATTCGATAAAGAACAAGAGGGTAAGTTTGACAAAGCATGCAGTTAGGACTCAAAGTGAGGAGTTTCCAAAGACTGTGATCAAAATAGAAAAGTGTACTTGCCAATGTAAATGATGATGAGCAGACAGAAACATGACCGTTAGAGGAACAAGCTATGACTGTGAAGATTAATTTCAGAGACCATGGTAAAGCGTGTTTTTAATGCAGCACACCAGAATGGTTTATTACATTATACTACAAGCATTTATCACGTTCTCTTATCTGCCCTATAATTTAGGAAGGACAAAGATGAAATATAGTTCAGTCGAATATACAATTCACTTCTCACCAGAGAAGATTTTCTAAATTGACTAGGTTGGATATACACTTGTAGAATAATAGTTAATAAAAAATACCAGAGTTTTGTTTTTTTTTTCCATACCCTTGTGGGCTAGTGGAATGCCTACATTTCTTGACTCCTCTAGTTTAGCCATCTTAAAGTTTCTTGATCCACTCATGCAAGAAGGTATATAAGTCACATCTAAGAAATATACACACATTTTGAATATTAAATGATTATCAAAAGAAAAAAGTAAATTGAGTTGTCGGATACTAGAATCATAGACATTATCATAATAAACTTTATTTCAAAACTGGTTTATTATTTATTTAAAATAGTAATTAAGAAATGAAGCATATAGCTAGGCAGTGGTGGTGCACACCTTTAATTCCAGCACTCAGGAGGAAGAAGCAAGCAGAGCTCTGTGAATTCAAGGCCACCTGGTCTACAGAGTGAGTTCCCTAGCATCCCCTCTTCATCAACTCAATAGCCTAGATTCTGCTCCTTCCTCCAGTTCCAGGGGATCAGACACTCTCACACAGGCATACATGCAGGCAAAACACCAACATACATAAAATAAAAAATTCCTAAGGTTAAAATTCAGTATGTTGATATAACAGGGAGCCTGATTCTCTGGTACGAACAATATAATATTCTTAAGAAACACTAATCTAGTCTTAGTAACATTTTTAGAAAACTGGCCTAATTTACTGAGTCATTTAGGTCTCTAATTCAATCTGATCCAAATGTTTTCTCAGTTCAGGTGATGGACAGTGACCAACATAAAAGCAGAAAAGTTTCTATTAAGAATTATTCCCTCATTCTATGGTTATCTTGCTTGCTCTGTTAATAAATTTCTTTTCCTGTATGGAGACTTGACCTCTGGTGATATTTGTGCCTTTTTCTTGATCTATTGAAATCCTATTCAGACACTTCTTACTCAACGACTCAGAAAGTATTCCCTATGTTTTGTTTCTTTGATTGGATGGGTTTTGTTTTGTTCAAAAGAGGGTCTCACTGGGTAGCCTTGTTCTGGAATTCACCATGTAGACCAGGCTGGCCTCAAAGTCTCAGAGACCTGCCTGCCTCTCCTCTGAGTACTGAGACTAAAGGTATCAGCCACCATACCTGGCTTTCCTTGTGTTTCCTTCTAGAAATTTTAGCATTTAATGGTTTAAGGTCTTTGAGACTCATGTCAAACTAGTTTTTGTACAAGGAGAGGCCTGAATCTAATTTCCCTCATGTGCAGGTAGATACCCAGTTTTGTCAACATCATTTATTAAACAGTCTTTTTTCCGTTGCATGTTTTGGCCTTTGTCAAAGATTAGGTGACCATGGTCTCACTGGTCTACTCAGGGTCTTCTGTTCTGCCCCACAGGTCACTGTCTGCTTTAATCAGGTCTGCCTTGAGCATTTTAGCTGGACAGGATAATTGAGGTCAGATATTGTGATACTTCCAGCTACATTCTAATTCCTTCGGGTTGTTTTGGCTCTGTGGTCTTTTATGGTTTCTCCTGAATTGTTATTTTTTTTATGTTATGTTTTTTTTCTATGTCATACATTTCTAAAACATGACATGAGGATTTTGATGGGTGCCACACTAAGTCTGTAGGTTAACTCTGGCCATAGTGACATCTTCACAATATATTACTGACGATCCAGGAGCATGGAGGTTCTTTCCCTCATCTAGCATCTGCTTGGATTTTCTTTTTCAAAGTCTTGACATTCTCATTGGAAATGTCTTTGACATTTTTAGTTAGGCATATTCCATATAGACTTAACTCTTCTAAGCTATTATCAATGAGATATTTTTCTTAATTTCTTTCCCTGCCAGTGTACTGCTGGTATATATGAAGGCTGCTTTACAAACTATACTTCAGACAGAGGCTAATGAGAACTTACAAAGAACTGTAGAAGTAAAATACTAAAGAAACAGAACTACCAGTAAGCAATCGGGCTAATGAAATGGACAGCTTTCAAAAGAAACACAAATGGCAAATGACTGATTTTTAAGTCTTGAATATCCCTAGTCATCAGGGAAATGCAAATCAGTTCTATGGGACTGCACTTCATCCAGCCTGAATGGCTGCCATCCAGAACTCTGAAAGAGGGTGGGTGCACTGCTGAACCCTCATCAGAGAAGCTGGAAACTTGCACAGAAACTGAAAACTGGACAATCAGAGGGACCTTGGAGCTCAGTGCTAAATGTAATAATGTCTTCGTCAAATCCTTATTCTCAAGGTTCAGAGATCTACGCAAAAGGAGGTGGCCAGTTCTAAGAGCTGGTGGTGGATGACTTCAAGGAAATGATGTCTTCCAGACACAACTAAAACAAAATCCCAGAACAAAGAAGGAGATGGGAAGTGGACACAAAATCCCACCCCTAACCAAAAAGCTGTTTGACTGATACCTGCTGGGAGAGGGAAGGGCAGTTTCTGCAATAGGGTGAGACCAGGTATATCGACCACACTCAGGGCAGGTCCCATGCTCAGGAGTAGTTGGCAATACAAAACAGACTCCATGTTTTTGTACTTTTGTTTTGTTTTCTAATTTTTATTTCTGTTTATCGATTGCCTTTATTATTATTTTTTTTTTTGGAAGAACATGAACTTGAGTGGTTAGGGAGAGCAAAGATATGACCAAAAAATAACAGTATATGGAAAAAAATTAGCCAATAAATAAGATAAACATTCTTAAATTACACTAGCAGATACTGTATGTATAAAAAAGAAATTCTCACAGAATTAAAAAGTATTTAAAAATAAAAATGAGACGGATGCAATTGTAAGAGACTTAAACATGGAAATTAAAAATCCAGAACTGATTAGCATCTTTCTAAAGTAAGCTTCCTGGGGAGAAAAATTTGGTAGAATGAGAGCCAAAGTCAGGTGAGTACATCAATCAGGAAAGACGTTGTATCAAAGACGTTGTCCGGCCTATAAAGCAAGGACTCCACAGGTACTGGTACCACTTCCTGCACACAAACCATCATGAGGTCAACTCTTAAATTTATATTTCTTACGTCCAACTTGTGCCAGCCTCTAGAGCACATGCACAAGGATGTCAGAAAAGCAGATGACACTCATCTTCAGCTACACTGGCAACTGTCTACCCCAGTAACAAGACTCAAAACCCTTGTAACCAAAATCCTCTTACTTTTTATGTTTATTAAATAATTTAGTATGTAGGTTTTTTTCACTGATATATTCTCAAGAGACAAAAATGCTAACTTTGGCTTTAGTAAAGCCACCAATGAAGACATTATGTCTTTCCATTAATCATGGTTTGGTTATGACTGTTTACTTACTCAGACATCCTAAATTACTTAAAGTCTTACATGATTAAAAATTCCACTTTTTATCACTATCTTCTAACAAGAACTCTTGCATTATTTATTATCATGTATATATTTTTTAAATTAAATAATATTTCTACTTCACCAATGAAGAAAGTGGACATTGCAAAGTGACCTCTGTTGATGTACCATGTACTTCCTTTTCTACTTACAAAATAAAGACCTGGCTATACTAATAAAACCTACGAAATCTTAATGTATGAGTTGTTCTAACTCGGTCACTAACATCTGATAAACAAAAATAGACAATTTTATTAGAAGAAAATTAAAAGTCAAACTACATTGTTATTTGCTTTCTTCTGTAAGTGACTTTCACTTGACTACTCAAACAAAAATGTAGTATAATGTCAAGTAATAGGACAGATGAGCACTTACTCCTCCTCAGAGGACCCCATTTTTCAGCCCCCCACATGGCAGCTCACAACCACCTGGTACTACAGGTCAGGGGATCCAATGCCCTCTTCCAGTCTCCAGGGAAACTCCAGTCTAACTGTGGTGCACATAAACTCTCATAGGTAAACACACATACACATAAATTAAATAAATCTTTAAAGAAAGAATTATAGTAATGAGATTTAGACAAATCTTTTCTAAAATCAGAGCTAGGAAATCCATGTAAGGTTAGGTCTCTGGATTCAAACTGATGAGGAGAAAAGACAAAATAATAAATCTTTTAAAATACTAAGAACTTCAAACAAAACAATTTACGGAGTTCAGATGACTGTGGGTACAAGAAGGAAATACAGTGATCCTGGCGGGGGCAGGGTTAATCAACTAAGAATGTTAAGTTTATTTTACCTCCAGATTTACTTTAGGCCATGCTATGTTTTTATTTAATTTAGTTTTATTTATTTATTTTAACTTTAGGGATAATATTTCTACTATACCTGTATGTCACTTGGATGTGTTTTGTAAGATATAGAAGGAAAAATTAATAAATAGAGCTCAGGCCATAATGGCTTAGACCCGGTCTGATTTCTTCTCCTGCAGCTCCACCCTCTATCCTCCTGAAGATGCTTTTCTGCTATTTATCCTCACCTTCGTCAATTAGTCTCCCATGACCACAGGACATAAAAGCATAGCGGATTTCTACATGCAGAATGTGAGATGCTTGGCCAGCTGAGAGAACTCTTTACCAATGTTCTAAGGAGAGGAAGCCACATTTGTGTTATCCAGTGGCTGAAAGTCACAACTCCTGTGACTGCGGAGTATTAGAACATCGCAGTCCAAACCCAACCTATCTTGGGTTATCTTTAGCACTGTCACAGCCATTCGACTCTCATCTTAGAATCTGACTTTTGTCTTTTTGGTCAACATAGGAAAGTATGAAGTTTACAGAAAAAGCTACACCTGTGTTAACATTCCACAAGGCTGACTAATGTCACTCATTATAGAGAATTCGAATGATGCAGGTCCAGGTCCAAAGACAAATCATCTAGAGCTACCAGCTGTTTATTACACATCTCTGGATTTACACATCATCCTTGTGACTGATAAGGATGATCCTTTGTGAAATGTACATAAAGGATTCTGCCAACTCAAAGGTTGAGAACATTATATCAAGCTTTAGAGCAGAGACTCTCTGTCACCCATTCCCCTAATGTGTCTACTGTTTATTATGGTGGGTGGGGTAGAGTGCATGGGCTTGCACACATAGAGGCCACGGCCAGCTGTTCAGATGTTGTTCCATTGCCCCTTTTTTTCTTTTTGGAGTGGTGGTTCTTGGTGCTTTTGAAATAGAATCTCTCATTAGCCTGGTACTTGCAGAGCAGACTAGGCTGGCTTGTGAGTGAACCCTGGTGATCTGCCTGTCTTCCCTCCCCAGTCTTGAACTACAAGCAAGTGCCATTTGTTTATATTATATTATAAACATATTATATATTTTTATTATATTATATTAATAATATAATATATTATTATTATATTATTATATATATTATATATATTATATTATGTGTGCTGTGAGTAAGTAAATGCAGGCCCTCCGCCTTGTGCAGCAAATACAGAGAAAGCCAGCTTCCATCATGTATTTTCAAAGCATGTTGATTTATGACTGTTTTTTGTTCAGATGGTATTTAAAAACTCCATGAAAGTGTTGTTACACCGGAACATGAATAGGTTATCAACAATTCTATTTGTCTTCAGAACAATCTCCTGTTTCTTTGGAAGTGAGGGCTATATTTTTGTGTCAACACCAGTAACTAACTCACTAAAGTCAGAGCTAGTGCTCTGTGATGAGTCTAATACCAAATTCCTATTGTTCTATGTGCTTCTGGAAACAAACCTCAAGTTCCTATCATTCCCCAGTGAGGGCAGAGTTCATTTTCCTCAAGGACTTTGGTCAGGGCCTGGCTTTCCTGAGCTTTCAAAACCAATCTCACCACCTTCTTCTTTCTATTGTTTTGGTCGACAGCAGCATTTTAGAGAAAGACAAACTATGCACGCACATGCACACCCGACGAGAGCATGAGGCAGCCCTCAGATGCTTGTGTGTTGTACTTGGTCCCCAGCTGGTGGTGTTATTCCTAAAGCTTCCTGCCCATTCTCTACATCCTAACAGCAGACACTATGTGACCATCTGTGCTCCTGCACCAGGCCACCCTGATGAGACTGTACCCTTGGTAAGCTGTAAACCTAAATATGCCCAAAGCTGTTTCACATCAGTCAATTGGTCAGAGCAAGAAGAGTAATGATACAAGGTGCATGCTTGTCTACAGGAAATAGCAACACCTCTGCATGGTCAGGAACTACAACCCAGGCCTTCTTTACAGCCAGAAAACTGGAGTGGGGCTCACTCTGCTCCTCCCACACTTGGTACTGAAGCTTCCTTCTCATCTCCCACAATGTCGTGTTTTTATCTCAGGCTTACTGTGCTTTCTCTCCCATCACAACACGATGTGCATCTCCTCATTGCCCACCACCCTCCTCAGCCGTCCCTGCCTTTTCCCAAGAGCTTCAGAACAGCTTCCAGTGAATAAGCAGCGCAGCTTAGCAACATTCCCAGTTTACTCTGTTCCTGAACCTCGGGAATTCATACACAACTGACCACTGCTTAATTCTACAAACCCAACTGACAACATTTTATGTTCTCATGTCAAGTGACTTTAAAAAAATAAAACACTTCTTACCTTCTGCTTGCCCGTGGACTCTAGTTTCTCCTGTCTGATCTGCAGTCCCAGACAAATGGCCTACACCTTTCAGTGAAACACTGTCAGAGATACTCTGTTGAAGTAGACATCAAAATGAGTTACATAAGGATTTTTTAATCACTTTCTAACATATTAACATATTTCAATTTCCTGTTTAAACAGTTAGAAAAGTAAGACAAGCATGCACTGAGAAGAAACTTTTATGTACTCTCTACATCAAACCTGTCCTTGCTCTGCTCTGGTTACCAACCAAGACGAGCAGGGAAGATCACGAGAACACAGTCATTACAAAAACCAACTTATTCTCATGTTCCAGCAAGCAACTAAGCTCAACATTACTTCTCATTCTCCATGAATGTAAGGGGACAGTTAAAAACAGACATCTTAAGAAATTCTTATAAGTTCACTTACTTTAATATAGCATGAAGCATTTAAAATATGCCCAGCCACAGAAATTTAAAGTGATGTCTGATAAGGAACTTTAGAGTGCTTGTACATATGCACTGATTATACACAGAGCACTGTAGAAGTGCTTATATTTAGGTAAAGTAAGGCTTAGAAAAATCTAAGTACTTTTGTGTAAAATTTTTAGTGCCAGCATAAATGGCTGGATAAAATGATTTAAAAAAAAAACAAAAAAACTTTTCTGCTTGTATAAATAAAAGCCCCCTAAAATAAAATGTAGAATATGACTCCTTACAAATCAAAAACTTGCAAAATATGCAGTAAGTTTTGATAGGAAAGGATATAGTTAAAATGTGCTAGAAAATTATTTTGTATATAGTGTATTATACATATATAAATGAATATTCAACTTCATGTTTCTGAAGCACCTCTAGACATTTAGAGCAAAATAATGAGCAAATATAATTCACTGTTCTTCAGAATGTTCTGGACTCACTGGCTGGCTGCTGCTTCCATCCTCTAAAAAGTAACCGAATAATGGCACCTCCTCTCCATCCCGAATCCAAAGCCCTCCTATTTTCTCCATCTGAAGCAGTGAGACTGACTCACAGGAAGTTGCTTGGCCTTGTGTTCTAACCCTGAGCCTCATTTGTAATGGTCCGCATTTAACCATCTCAGACCTAAGGGTAAGTCGGTCACAGAAATTTACTCAGGGCAAAGCATTTAAGACCTCATTAGAAAGACCGTATGCACGGAATCACCGTATTCCCCGAGGTTATCTCGATCAATGGTTTACTGAGGCTTACCATGTCCAAACTGGAAATGTGTGCCCCTGATATGTCCCCATTCTTTTCTTCACACTACTTCTCTCCTGTCCTCATGTAAAATATGTCCTCAGTGTTCATTTTTCTTGAAGAGCACTGGGATCCTGCTGCCACATATTTGTAGATGCATGTTATACCTCACAAAATGCTTTTATCCCCACCACACCTGTGCATCACATATCTTTATGGCATGACAAAGTCACTGATGAAGGCTACATTCCCCCCAAATTCTATAAATATTAAATTTCAGACTAAGTATAAACTTGTCTTTTGGCTGTGGTGGGTCCACGATGTATGGTCGTTACACTTCTAAGCCGTCCCCAACTCTTTTAAGTGGTGTCATTAAAATTGGTCATTATTACTGGTATTTATGTCACTTCAAGCATAGATCCTACACAGCTACTCAGTGTATTTCACTTCTGAAAACTATTTAAATCTATTGAAGAAGAAATTAAATTAAGACAAATTTAAACAAAATTGTTGTTAACCCCACATTTGTTCTTTTCTCTCTCCTGATGTTTCACTCACAGATTTATGGACTTTATAATCCAGATAGAATCCCACTTGTAGTGGGGCGATGTTACATTGTAAATAACTGTCCTGCCTACTAGTTTAATAAAAACGCTGATTGGATGAAGGCAGACAGGAAGTGTGGGTGGGACTACCAGACTAAGAAAACTCTGGGAACAGGAAGAGCAGAGGAGAAATGCCACAGAGATGCCAGAGAAGCTAGAAGATGCAGAGGATAACTGTGCTGCTCTGAGAAAAGGTCCCAAGCCGCATGGCTGAATAGGATAAGAATCATGGGTTAGTTTAGGAATAAAGAGTTAGCTAGCAATATGCTAGAGCCATAGGCTGATCAGCCTAAAATTAATACAAGCGCCTGTGTGTCTCTGCAGGTCTGTGGGTCAGAATCTCAGGGCTCGACCAAAAGGGCCAGCTGGAAACCTAATATACCACTCACTTATTACCTTCTCATGTTCAGAAGAAATGATAGCTCAGTTTCCCTTCTCATCCCATAGATGAACTGCACACACCCATACAGAATCTTTCAGGTCACTGGTTGAAATGATATTTTAATTTTTACGTAAACTTAATCCAAATGGTTACTTCTGATTTCATTATTATTAAACGCATCACACAAATTAGCGGAATTGCACTTTGAATAGCACGGGGTAGGTAACTACTATTTATAGGCTGAAAATGTGAGGAAATAGTCCTTCAAAGGCAAATGTAGGTGAGAACGTGAGCACGCCCATTTACAGTTTTTGGTCAGTACCTCAGAATCCCAAGGTGACTCTTCATCTTCGTCTTCTCCTAATCCTAACGCAGACATCATTTCTGTAAAATGTGGTCACACATACATTAATGAGAATGTTTATCACTGAATTTTAAGCACATGCACTTTTATCTACATTTACAAAATTACAGTAATGATAATAGCAAAAAGAAATTATCAGTGAGGTGCAGCAGTTTCATAAAGAACTGGCAGCAGCAAAAAAAGGAAGAGAAAAAATATTAAGAAGAAACACTACTTCTGGATCTAGACCTTCAGCTTTTATAACTATATTAAAACATGGAAAGTCCTGTATTCACTAACTCACCACTTCTATTACTTCTGTGCCAACCGTCAACACAGGTTAAATTGTCAGGCTTCGGTTGCTCTTGGGAAGCCCTTTCAACAACATCAGCACCGTTTTCTTGGGAAGCCCTTTCAACAACATCAGCATTGTTTTCTTGGGAAGCCCTTTCAACAACATCAGCACCATTTTCTTCTTTATTGATTGCAGGCTCAGTTGCTTCTTCCTATGGGAAAACATCCAACTTCAGTATTTCAGTGCAATTTTCAGGGTGCTGTTCACATTTTAGTGAAAATAGGTGACAATACATCACAGGCAGTTAAGAGTGCCTTCTGTCTGAGTTGTAATGGAGGACCTAGAAGGCAGACCTGAAGAATGCTTTAAGAGTATCGGGGGCTGCTGGAAAGATGGCTTGGCAGTTAAGAGCATCTGTGGTGTTTCAGGACACAACTGTAATTCTCAGCACCCACATGGTAGCTTAGAAAAATATGTAAGCCCAGTTTCTGGGTATCTGATGCTTCTGGCTACATGTATGCATACATGCAACAAAATACTCATATAAATAAATCTTAAATAAGAACAAAAGAATATGACCCACTATTGGCATGAAAAGGGAAAGGACCCCTTTCCCTGCCAAAACCGCATCTAATTCCTGAGTTTTAACAATAAAAGAATGTACATACCATTGGGTCAGGTGACTGACGGGACGGAGAAAAGGTCTGGACTTTGGCTGATGCTCCAGGACAGATTTCAACCACATCCTCATTTTCACTATTGGAATTACTATTGTCAAACGGGATTCTGTTTCCTAGGTTCTCAAAGCCACATTTTGTTTCTATTATAAAAGAAAGAAAAGAAGAAAGAGAGAGAGAAGGAAGGAAGGAAAAAGGACTCCATGAAAACATCTACTTTGAAATCAATGAGGAGCACAAGAGGCCGTCTGCAAATGACTTACGGTTTTTCTTGGATTGCTGAGCAGCTGCCCACAGCTCTGTTAAGTTAATTTTGGGGGCATTCTAGAAAAACAAAAATAATTTCAAAAGTAACATATAATAAAAATAATATTCACTCTTCCTCTCTATCTTACTGATCTAACACCAAGAATACGTTTTGAATCCTCCTTCAGATAGCTTCAAATACTAATTCTGCCACTTCCTAACCTACGAACTTCCACTGCATAAAGATGGCGGGGCAGGAACACCATCGACATTTTACTTTCCTATACCTGATTATTACATGATTTTTATGACATCCTTTTGTGTATGAAAAAACCTAGATTGTCATTAATTATTTACTCACAATTTAAAGTACCTCTGAAAACACTAACATTTGAACACATCTGAAGTGCTCTGAACTCACCACCATGCCTCATATTGCCTGAATTACCTCTGGAGGAGAAACTATGAGGGATTGTTTTTTGTAGTTCATGGGCAAAGTGTGTAAGTTATTCTACCTTGGGTGACCAAAGCAAAATGCAAATTATACATATTTAGCTTTTTCTAAGAGAGAAGAGAAAAAGACCCATCATGTTTATTATGGGCAAAGACAACTAGAGAGAAGGGTGTGAGTAAACAAGGAGAGACACTGACATGTGGCCTGAGTCCGGAAGCTAAGTTTAGGCTGAGGAAAAGTCATCTTAAAAAGGTAACGGAGGAACAGAAAAGAGTGAAGGAGGGGTGGGAACTACAAGTGAGTTCCAGTGAAGGAGAAAGGGGAACCTGACCTCCTGAGGGTGCCTACCGCTGTGATGAATACAAGCATGACAAGGAGAAAAGAGTTCATCTGGCTCACACTGAAGGAATCAGGACAGGAACCTGAAGGCAGGAGCTGATGCAGAGGCCATGGAGGCTGCTGCTGACTGGTTTGTTCTTCATGGCCTACTCAGCCTGCTTTCTTACAGAAACCTGGACCAGCAGCCTAGGGATGGCACCGCCCACAATGGACTGGGCCCTCCCCCATTAATCACTAATTTAAAAAAATGTGTTATACCCAGATCTTATGGAGGCATTTTCTCCATTGAGTGTTCTCCTTTCAGATGACTCTGGCTTGTATCAACCTGGCATAACACTTATCCAGCACAACATTGAAGCCTAAGATTTGTAAGGAAGTTTGAAGGCCTTGGTTCATAGTGTGTCTATAATAATGTCTTGCAGTTATATTTTGTAGACATTACTACAGTGAAAAGTTTAATTCTATATGGTTATCTACCATCACCTGAGAGACGTAATGTCATTACCAGATTTAAAAAACATTGCAAAAAACAATGTTCCATCAATGTCCTACTTAAAGAATAATTTGCTAATCAAAATTCTATGAGCAATATGTAGCTTCAAAAATATATTAATTAGTTAACCCAACGGGGTGGGTCTCAAAATAAGCTTAACATATTTTAATCATCTCATTTGTAATGAAAATCCATAGCTTCAGAACAGCAGATATACCCTGGCACCTTCTTCCTTTTCAAGATATTTCTCTAATCTGGTTATTTTGTTTGTTTTGAACATGACATTTCTTCAGTGTAGGTTACATGAGTTTACATTTAAACCTCAAAATGGAATCAGAAGGTAAGCATGTCTTTAGAAATTCATAAAAAGGGAATGTAAAGGTAAGCCATGTTTCTAGAAATTCAATGGTCTTTATTTGGAACAGAGCTTCTAAAAACTGGAGGAAATGATGTATGTAGTAAAACCCTTTCAACACAGGCTAATAAACAGATTTAAATTAGCGCATTTTTATAATTTCTGGTAATAAGGTAATTTATATACAGACTAGGGACAGAAATAGAGAAAAGTTCACCTAAAAACTGTATCATACAGCTGGGCAGTGACATGCCTTTAATCCTAGCACTCAGGAAGCAGAGGCAAAAATGGATTTTCTCTGAGTTCAGGACAACCATGGCCACACAAAAAAACACTGTCTCAAAAAATAAATAAACAAAAACAAAAAAACCCCAAAATTATATCATACTAAGAGGTGTCTAAGGAAAAAGAGAAACAGAGTGTGTGCTGTGTGTTTATAGAGTTCTGAATGTAAAGGCACCAAGGAGAGGCCATGACTTACTACACTAACTGGGCCCACCAGAGATTAATTTTGGTATATTATAAAAGTCATATTCATATAATGTACAAGTGTTAATAAGGTACATTTATTAAAGTAATTTTTTATTCTATCTCATATTTTGTGTATTGTAGAAAGCTTTCCTTGATGGAATTTTCTTGTCACTGTGGATTTCTAGCTCATTCAGTTTTCTACTACCTCCCCAAGGAGCAATCAGTCTTCGATATTCATAAAAACAAAACAAAGCAAAAAACAAAAAACTCAGTAATTCGGTTAGTCACTCATTGTTCTACAACAGTTTCCTCTGGTTGGTATCCACATAAAATGGTGATAGACCACCACTAAATTTAAGAGCTAACACTCGACAAGATAAAACCATTATTTTCACAAAACTGCCTTTTACCTTGGTCTCAAAACTGAAGCCATCTTCATCTGATGTGGGCCAGGAATCAGCGGGGTCGGGTGTGTTAGAAGACCTTAGGACAATATCCAACAAAAAGTCTAAGCCGAGGAACAAATCAGGTACCTCATGGATGTCTGACATCACTTTTGTCTCTAGAACTAAAGAAAATCTGATAACCTAAGGCATGGGACAAACCCTGTCTACCCTGCTCAAAGACTTAGCAGGGGACTTGTATTCAATATGGAAATGATCTAACTAAGGCCCTTCAAGTCAAGTCTAACGGCACATGCCTAAAATCACAGAGTGGGTCAGACTGCCACAAGTTGAAGGCCAGTCTGGTTTACACAGAGTGTTGCAGGCTGAGGAGGGCTATGTAGTAAGACCTAGGACCCTATAGCTTCCAGGTACCATAAAACATATATAGGTATAGGGAATCCCATGAAATATTTAAAGGGTTTGAAAATTAATTTAAGTATACATACGTACAAACTAATGCTGGCAATATATTTTCTAGAGACTAAAATGTTAAAAACGGTAAAAATCCAACTACTTTCCTAATAGGTCATGTCTTAAGTATACATAAACTATCAGTCCTTTGAAAACCATCATGGGTACTCAAGATACTATACCTTTTACTTCCATGAACCATCTAAATACCTTCATTCCTATAGGTTCCCTTTCCTGCAGGGCTCAACAGCAATTTTTGACCTTTAAACCTTCACCTGGGAAGACACTGATCCAGAGACAAGGGTGGGCTCAAAGGGTGGTAAACAGCAACTCTATCTTCCTGTGAATGACGCCTCTATCACCTGCCACCACCTGGAAGCTTGTGACTGATCGTGCTGCTGGCTAACTCTACTGTGACCTACCCATGGGGACATGAGATGGGAAGAGGCACAGATGTGGAGACACCTGCCACTGGACACACACATGCACCTCCAGTCTGTTGGTACTTGAGGGGCTCTATACTACCTTACGTGAATTGGGTGACAGCAGATGTGGAGCCACATTTCTGTCTGCTAAAGAACTACCCAGGACTTCAAACTATATTTAAGAATTTTAAGCAGAAACCTTTTAAGTTTCCTTGAAATTCTGAAATTCTAGTAGCTTTCACTTTGTTTGTCTAAAGAGTATCAGTTATACCTGACAAAAAGAAACTGAGAAAGAATAATTTATTTTATTTGAGGAAAATTAGTTATGAAAATTAAACACAAGTTTTAAAAAATAAAGAAATAAGAAGTGAATTGGGAGATGATGTAGCAGTGAAAACCGCTTCCTATACAAGTATGATAATCAGACCTGAGACCCATAGAAACACCAGAGGGACATGGCGGCCCATCGTAACTCCACCTTAGAGGGTGAAAACAGGATCTCGAGAGCAAACTGGCTTGAAGGACCAGACAGAGGGGCAAACTCTGGGTTTAAATATTAGACCCTGCTTCACTAAATACGGTTGAAAAACTTGCAAGGACAACTCCCAATCAACCTCAAGCCTTCTCAATATATCCCACACCTAAAAATATATTCTCTCTCTCTCCCCCTCACTGACTCACTGAGGATTCTGTAAGTTGAAAAATCAATTTAAGATATCCTCTGGGACTGCGGATTTACAGAGTGCTCGTCTAGCATGCACAGAGCCCTGGGTTGAGTCTCCAGTGTGGCAGAAAACTAGGCATGGTGGTTCATGCCTATAATCCAGCACTAGGGAGATGGAGGCAGGAAGATCAGAAGTTGAAGGACATCCTTGACTACATAGCAAGCTTGAGGCCAACCTCAACTATATGAGGCTCATTTCAAATTAATAAAATAACAGATCCTGTAAACAGATCCAAATATAACTAATACAACTTAGTGTGCAAACTGTTCTTCCTTCCGGTCTAACTGGCCCTCTCCAGGGCTTGCCTACCGAATGTCTGTGCTCCTACAGCCATAGCTATGTAAGATCCATCCTAAAGATCTCTGATGACTGAGGCCAAGACACGGCAAAATGACTGGGGCAAACTCTAGACATGTAACTACTAAGAAAGACTTTAGACCAAAGTCAACTAAATCTTACTTCCTAATTGTCCTGTCACAAATCTTACCCAGTGCTGCACAGGTCCCTATCAATCTATGCAGTGGGACTGCAGATTTGGGAGTTGAAGAGATAGCTCAGCAGTTAAGAGCACTGGATGCTCCTATAAAGGACTCAAATTCTGCTCCCAGCCCCACAGCTCCCAACCCCCTATAACTCCAGTTCCAAGGAATCTGACCCCTTTTATGGTCTCTATAGGCACCAGGCACACAGACAGATAGGGCACAGACCTACATGCATGCAAAACACTCATAAACATAAAATAACAACTCAAAAAAACTTAGCAGAATAAAAACTACTTTAAAAAAAGACAGACAGACAGTCAAATCATAGATAAGGTACCAATTAACCATGGGATCATAGGCTAATGAACCTTTCTGAGTGGTCACTGCCTAATGAGTTAGAAGGAAAGAAGAAGGTGGGCAGGTGGGTTAATAACTGCAGAGCCTTTGCAAAGCTCTTATGGCCACTATAAGAAATAAGTGTTAATCATACATACCACACAATATAGTTATCTATCTCAGAACACTTTATAAATCTTAGTTTCTCTCCCCTATTCTCTAAACAGTTAACACTTAATTTTGACAACTTTATATACTCCTACCCACCTGGTTAAAGATTCATCTTCAGAACCGTTATCTGGTGTTAAAGAAAATATATTTAAAATTAACAAGAGAACAATGTAAAATAATAAGGTGTTATTATTATTAATGCTTTTTCATTGGTACCACATCTAATTAGGTAATAAATCCATCAGGAATGCTTGTCCCTCCTGCTGTGTTTATCAAATCCAGGAAGGAACAGAATGTATAAACATCTGACACCTAAAGGAAACGGCAGCACTATGACCATAGTCCTAACTGAACACTGTCAGAGCGACGGCATAATTAGCGGGATCCATATCATATGCAGATTTCTCTGAACTAATAGCACTAAAACAATTACAGGAGAATAATTATTTTGTTATGATACACTATGGCTTTCCCAGGATTTTAGTCAGTATTGTAGTTGAGGATAAGAACCCTCTACAAATAAGCACAAGCTATGAGTATTGTACAATTTTCAGTAAGTATCTGCCCTTTTTTAATGTGTAAAAATAAGACTACTAATTCAAGCTTTTAGAATTAGCAACAGTTGGCTTTCCCTGGTAAAAGAAAAAAAAAAAACCTTTCTCATTTCATGCAAAGTATGAATTAAACAAACTATTAGGTCTTGGCATTTCCCTTGATACTACTCTGTTCAGTGGTAGGAGCCCGCCCCACAAAACAGAACAGAACGGAATGTTCTGGTGGTGTAGTGGAAGCAAGGACAGTTTAAATGACTGTAACCAATTCCTTGGTACTGAACTTAATATCACACTGTACACACACTCACTGCATTATTCCAACAACATGATCACGCAGGAAAAAGTAAAATTCTAAAGACACTAAAAACAGTGGCTGCCAGGGGGTGAGGGTCCAGGAGAGAGAAACATGTTGTGAAATAGTGTCATGCTTTTGTTTATGTTGTACTTATTTAACTCTGTGAAGCTGTGTTACTGCGCATGTCTAAAACATCTGATGGTCTAATAAAGAGCTTGAACAGCTAATAGCAGGACAGGAGAAGAAATCGGCAGGGCTGGAGGCAGAGAATAAACAGAAAGAGAACTCTGGGCGAAGGAGAAAGAGCAAGAGAACAAGGATAGGAGGATCCACCCAGGCACCCAGGCACCCAGGCACCCAGACGCTGGCCAGCCAGGCACCCGGCCACCCAGCCAGCCAGCCTGCAACAGAGTAAGAGTTAAAGTAAGGTACACAGAAGAAAGAAAAGGAAAAGCCCAGAGGCAAAAGGTAGACAGGATAAATTAAGAAAAGCTGGCAAGAAACAAGCCAAGCTAAGGCTGGGTATTTATAAAAATAAAAAGCCTCCATCCGTGATTCATTTGGGAGCTGGGTGGCAGGTCCTCCAAAGGAATAAAGGAGCCAAAAAAGGAAAACCACCACCAACAGATAGAGTGGAGTCCAGGGAATACTTAGGACAGTTGAATTATTCTGATTATGATACTGCAGTGGTAACGACAGTCATACACTGGCCTAAATGTACAGGGATGTACAAGACAGAGAGTGAAGCCTCATGTAAGCTAGGTACACTGGAGTAACAGCTGTAACAGGGTTAACAGCTGTAGCAGCTGTACTCACTACTCACATAGGGGGGTAACAACAACAACAAGGCTATGTACAACATACAGTACATGGGACATTCCGTTCCTTCCTGTTATTTTGCTGTAAACCTTAAACTTCCCTAAAAGCATGTATAAGGCTCCAGGTTCCATACTCACTGCGCGTGTGCATGCATGTGTGTGTGTGTGTGTGTGTATACGGACGCATACACACACAGAGAGAGAGAGAGAGAGAGAGAGAGAGAGAGAGAGAGAGAACGAGAGACAGAAAAGAAAAAAAGAAAAGTTATATTTAGTAAGCCTACTATGAAGAGATCAAAGGACAATACTGGTATTCTCTCCTAAACTGAAGACTCTGAAAACACACACAACAATTTTAATTCTGTACATAGGGAAGAAATTGATAAAAATTAGTGAAAAATATTGTGCCTGCTTTTAGTTGCGACACTTATTAGTGCCTCCAACAATCAAAGGATCATTCTCTTAATATGTCTAACAAATTTACTGTAAAATCTATTCTTATGCTAAGTGCAGCTTGCTGTGATGTGGACGGCAGAAACATTCACATTAAAACACCTGCAAATCAGTTTCCTAATGAATATCAGGAGCCAAAATTGAATTTTTTTTTTTCAGGAATACTGTTTTAGTCTGTAAATTTCCTTTAACTAATTTCTAAAGTAATCCTCAATTCCAGACTGAGAAGAAAAGAAATAAGTATAAATGTCACTTTATGATTTTGTTTTATACTGATCACTCTTCTACAATCAAAACCTTCTTAACTTTACATGTTTACCCGGGAAGGTCCCAAAGAGTGATTCTTCATGAGGAATCTTACCTGGATTGCTATTTTCCGAGTTTTTTAGTCTCTTCCCATCATATTCAAGTATTTGTCTGTTGCTATGTTTAAAAAAATAAAGACAAAAATTACTATTTGAATGCTGATAAGCAAAAACAATTCCTAAATGTATTAATTGTTTATAACAAACAAAATGAGAGCTGATATTAGAACCGTATCCCAAGTCCCTCAAACGTACAAACTCTCCAAGCTTTGGAGTATGCCTCTAATGAAAGACGAACATACCTGAGCTGCTGAAGAACTGAGGGTGGGTTAAATTAAAATGGCTGGGCAGAATGGAAGGTGTCCTCAGCACAGGGCCCCGGCCTGCAGCCAGTGGTTACTCTTGGGTAGTGCATTTATTTCTCTTAGGGTGGATGCCTCTTTCAAACACAGATTTTAGTACTTTGGGTTGCCAAGCTCCTCTGAAGATCCATGAAGCAAATATAAACACATGCTATGCTATTTTGGAGTTCCAAGCATAATCTAAATGAGTGTGTGTTCGTTCACAGGTTCTAATACTGCTGCAGTTAGTTATAAAACACTGGGGTTTATCTTCATTATTAGCACTTCAATTTTTTGTAGCTATCTGAGCCAAATCAGCGGCACAGTAATCTGAACCAAATGTATAGACAAACATCTCATGAAATTAGGAAACTGCCTCCCGTGACTGAACTAACCAATCACACCAAGAGCAGGAAACATAAGATTAAGACTTGGCTTGGGTACTATTGTCTCTCTGGTGTGTAAGTTCTCTCTACTCTGCACTGAAGACAAACTGCTCTGTTATACACACACGCCTGGTCATGACGAGGACCTAGGTCTTGTAGAAGTGTAATCTTCCTTGACTTAGAAATGTGTGCTGAAAAGCTTCCTTGTTGATCCAAATATTAACACTATGGAAAGCTAAGGCAGGTGGGAGAGCTGGCTGGCCCAAAGGTGAGCTTCTGGTTTACCACTCTCCACCATTCCTCTTTAAAATGGGCTCTAGCACCAAACCAGAAGGGCTTTCAGCTGCTTAGCCTAACCCTTCTAGGCTAGGCAGGCTGTCTAGGAAGCCCCCGAATCTTGGCTCTGCCCCCTCAGTGCTAGAATTGCAGGCATATAGCCTCGCCTGGCTACTGACACAGGGGCTGGAGAGTCTAAGTCAAATGTTCCTGCTGGCACAGCACACACTCTTGGGCACTGAGCCTCCTCCACCCCGGTCTCATCCAAAGGCTGTATTGTCCTCCTTTCAAACAAGGAAGTCAGAACTTAAGCTTAGTAATATGTGAATCTAAAACTATCTCTTTTCTGTGGGGATATTTTCAAATATAATAAAAACAGTCAGAGATATCAGAGGGATCTACCCATAGTCAGTCTAGGAGGATCAGACAGTGGTAACTCACACCTTTAATCCCAGCACAGGGAATATCCTATGTGGTGACCTCCGTTCTTAATCCAAACTGAGTTTGAGGTCATCTTAGTTTACAGAAGGAGTTCCAGGCTCCCAGGCAGGCTGTGGTGGCACCACGCCTTAACCGAGCAGAGGAAGTATTTAAGGCAGGCATAGAAAGACAGAGCAGACAAAAGAAGCCATGGCTCACACTGTTAGTCCCAGCACTTGGGAAGCAGAGGCAAAAGAATCTCCGTGAGTTCAAAGCCAGCCTGGTCTTCAAAGCAAGTTCCAGGACAGCCAGGACTGTTACACAGAAAACTGTCTTGAGAAAACAAACAAACAACAACAAAAAACAAAGACAAGGAGGAGATTAAAGGCACACAGGGTGTGTGTGTGTGTGTGTGTGTGTGTGTGTGTGTGTGTGTGTGTGTGTGTGTGTGTGTGGAGGGGGTGGTATATGCATGTGTGTGGTGCATGGCATCTGAGTATATGTGTATGTTGTGTGTGTACATGTGCAGGACATTAAGTGTCTTCCAATCTACCACAGCTGGCAAGCTTCTCTCCACTCCCCATCACTTGGGGTATAGGCATGCACAGCCGTGCCTGGCTTCACATGAGTATTAGGGATTCACACACACAGCAAGCACTCTTACCCACAAAGACATTCCCCAGCCCCAACTCTTTCATTAAAGAAGCAACTACTATACCTTCCAAGCTGATCAGCTGCATGAATACTTGCTTTTTTCTTTACTAAAAATTCTACAATATGCTGTTTATTTTCCTTTACAGCAAGTAAGAGAGGTGTGAGGTCATCCTGTAAGACATTAAAAATAATCCGTAAGTCGCTGAGTTCTCAACTGAACTGTACTTAGGAATTACGTGAGTGCAATCCAGCCAATCCAGCATCTCTTGAAGGCAGGGGATGCTATCTTTTGTTTCAGTAGCTCTAAAAGAAATACAAATTTTAAATGTTTTATTGAATTAATGAGCAAAATTACCATCCAACAAACTATACAATAGTGTGGCCATGTCTAGTAGTAAAGGAAATCTCCAACTTTATTAAACTCTTTATTTATTTAAAAATAATTTTTTTTTTTCTCCAAAACAGTAATACTGAAGAAGTAAATTCTGGGGAGGTAGGTTCAAAAGCTTCATGAGAATATGAAGTTTCCACTAGGCCAGCAGTTCTCAACCTGTGGGTCATGACCCCTGTGAGGCTGTATATCAGATATTTACATGATGACCCAGTAGCAAAATTAGTTATGAAGTAGCAATGCAATAATTTTGTGGTTGGGGGTCACGACAACGTAAGGGACTGTGTCAAAGAGCTGCAGCATGAGGAAGGCTGAGAAGCACTGCTCTAGACTATGCAAACTTGTTGCCTCTCATCTATTTATTATGCAGGGTCCTCGAATCCAATGTCAGACATTCCTGCTTCAAGTGAGTCCCTAACAAAATGGCATTGAATGAAAAGACACACAGATAGACATTCACTGCTCATTAATCCATGGCCTAGGGGGTTTTTCTTATAATATGAAGGAATGCTGTTTCTGTTGGAAAGTGCAGGAGGAAGATTCTTGCCGTTGAAGATCCTGGATACCTGTTCACATCTACTGCTTTTCATTTGTTTTAACTCTGGCAGCATTTTAATTGAGACTCAGGGGTTTTTTTGTTTTTAATCTTAGACAAAATATAAATCCCCAATACAAAGGTGATGCTTATGAACCAGTGGAGTGCACAAAGGTGCTGAGGAAACACGAATAACAAGGGGAACCTGTTCAATGAAATACAAGAGCAACAAAAAGATTAAGTCTAAAAGAAGAAGCATCCCAAAACGAGAGGCATCAATGACATGGCAAGAGAAGACCCGCCTCATGACGCGTAACAGTCAAGATGTCAAAACACCAAGACAACGAATATAAAAAAGAAGCATGGGAAAAATATCAACGTCAGGAGAGAAGAAATGTGAGATCGCTCATCAGCAATCTTAAAGCCAGGAGAGCTGTACGCATGTAGGCAACAATTACTTCAAGCCCTGAAAGAATGAACTGCTAACCAGACTGCTCTGTCCAACAAGGCTATCATCTATAACTGAGAAATAAGAACACTTGATGACAAGCACACACTAAGGCAATTCACAATGAGTGAGCCACACTATAAAAAAATCCTCACAGGAGGCCAGCGGGATGGCTCGGTGGATAAAAGCAGCTGCGCCTGATGGCCTGATCCCACAGTGGGAAGAGAAAAGGACCCCAAATGCCATGAGAGGAACAGAGGGACAGGAGAGCTGTCACGTCCAAAACAGTGGAACAGCAGACCCTAAGAGTGAGGTGACAAACAAAAGAGCAAACACCAGTGGGGTCACAGAAAACTAACACTAGTACAGTGGTGTAAAGGTCAGATTTGGATACAATAATAGTTAGCGGTTTACTTCAGCACCTGCTCTAATCTTTAGATAGCTCACTCAAACTAAAAACCGAGAAAGAAACTTCAGAGTTAAAGTACACCACAGCTCAAATGCACTCAGCCAATTCACAGAGTACTTCCCTCAACAGATACGGAACACACATTCTTCACAGCGGTCTATGGAAACGTCCCTAAAAGCTTGCACATTCTGGACCACAAATCAATAAAAAAGAACCAAAATAATTTCTTGTATGATCATAGTGAGATAAAACTAGAAATAAAAAGCAAAGAAACTACATAAATATCTAGAGATTAGAGAAAAGGGAGGGGGGGTGTTTCTAGAAACAAAAGAAATAGGAAGCATAACTCACCAGAGCCTGTGGGACACACTGAAGGGGGTTCCAAAGGAGCGGTTAGAGCTTTGAGTGCTTACACTGAAAAATCAGAGTGCTCTCAAACAAAAACCTAGTGACGCCCTCCACGAGCTTAGAAGAACAATGACCTAAATGCAAAAGCAGTGAAAAACAAGAAATAGGAGGTGCTGGTCCCTGCAAGAGGCATCACGGGTGACTGTGAGCCAGTGTGGATCCTAGGAACACAGCCTGGGTCCTTAGCAAGGAATGTAACCACTGTGCCATCTCTCCAGTCCCTAACACACCTAATTCTTCTAAAAGGGTAAAAAAGAAATGTTTTGAAAATGCAGTTGTGTTAGTAAGTAGGTGAGTGGGTGGGTGGGGGGAGATGGGTCAGCAGGTAAAGCCTGTCAACTCATACCGTAGATGGAGAGAAGCAACTCTTAAAAGTTGTCCTCTGACCTCCATATACCCCACCCCACTCCCCCCAAAAAGGAAAATAATGCAATGGTTTAATCATTGAGTTTCTGATCTGATGTATGGATTCTTTTTATCACAATGCAAGTACCTTTAAGGGGCAAATATAGTCAAACTCAGATTTGACCAATGGGTTAAAACACTGATTAGATCCGGAGACCTCATGACCTAATCATTTCTGAAAATACCCAAACAAAAACACACAGAAGTATGTTTTCAATCCAATCATGGTGACAAGAACAACCATCACAATATGTCACTGATAAATGTACTTTGGTTACTTTGGAGACAGTTATTATCATACCTTGTTCTTGGCTTCTGTATTTGCATTGTGTGCAAGCAGCTTGGCTGCCATGGATGTGTTCTCACTGCTGACAGCATAGTGGAGGGCAGTGTTGCCATCGCTGTCCATTACATTCGGATCGGCACCATGCTCCAGCAGTATGGTTGCACATTCTTCTTCCTGGCATCGTATGGCCTGTTGTCATTGCATCAAGAAACAGATCCGCAGTTTAGGAGTTCACAATCAACACATTTGGGTTTACTTATTACTACATTTAAATGAAATCGATTTCCTTTTTCCCTAAGTATTTAAATCAAATCTGTCTCAGTGTGAACTGCTGGTCTCTGTGTACCTTGATGAGAGCTGTGCTGTTCTCGCTGTCACGGGCGTCAATGTCACATTTTCTCTCTACTAGGAGAGTCACCACTTCTGGATGGCCATAAGCACAGGCAAGATGGAGAGCAGTTCTGTGAAAATTGAGTGTGCTTTTTAGTAAATCGCAGAGCATCATCTAAAAACATATTTCCTGTAATGTAATATACACACTAAACAGTATGCAATGTCTCTTCTTTCCAAACGGTTTTCTTCTGGCAGCAGTACATTCTTGGATAACCTACTGGATTTGTGTGAGTGTGTACTGCTGTATGTGAAGCCCTGAGACTCGCGCTAAGTAAACAATTATTGAGCTATGTTCCTAACCCAGCGCAGCCAATTTGCAAAGTATAGCCTTTGGATTTAGCTTGATTTGGGTACCAGCACTCTTTAAGGTCTGCTACTTATTAACAATCACTTAGCCTTTCCCTGCCTCAGTTTTCTCACCCATGACATGGACAACAGCATTTGTCACAAAAGCTTCACAACTTAAGTACACTCCCTAAATCCCATGTTAAAAGGAGAGCTGACTCTTGAAATTTGTTGTATGACCTCCACATGCACAGCATGGCATATATATGCACACACACACACACACAAAACACACACACAACTTAAAAAGGAAAAACACAGAATGACCGTCCTGGCTGCAGGGCAAGCCCACACAGTTCATGTATGTTTCAAATCTGTGTGCGAGTGGGAGGGAATATGACGGTGTTTCCACTAGGGTGATAGGCCAGCATTGAAAAAAAAAAAATCTATTTTGATGCTTCCCATTTCTTTCACTGATGCAGCCAAGTTCTATCTTGAGTATGGGCCAATTTTGTGACAGTAGGGTGCTCTAGTTTTCTGAAAGCAAGAAGCACTTACAACAGAGTCTGGGTAGTAGACAGCCACCGGAGACAGGCATGAAGTGGGAGAGGTTTTCACACCCTGACAAGTGAAGGCAGCAGCAAGCAAGGGCTGTGAAGGGCACAGAAGCTGGTGACCTTGCCTTCTTCTCTGTACAGCATCCTAGAACTGACAATTGACTAGACTGGGCTTCAGCTCAACACAGTACCAGCTAATATAGGGTTGCTGCTATTCTGTTAACTTGCGGTGGTGGTAGTCTGTAGCCTTATTGAGATGTACTTGGTTGGGGCTGAGCCCTCAAGAGAAGACTGCTCTCTAAGATGCCCAAATAAAACTAGAAGAGACACGTACCACAACAGATGCACAACTGCAGCCTAAAACACAGGCAATATGAAAAGGCAATGATGCCTTCACACGTTCACCAAACCCAAGTGCTTGAAATGCCAGAAAAGGAACCCAAAAGTCTAGCCTGTGAAATGATGAGTGTTTTAGTGATGTGCAAACGAGCAGATAAACGAGACAAGTCAATCCAAGAGGTGAAAAGAATCAGCAGCATGGATAATAAATCATGCAAAGATGCTTAAACAAATTCAGCAATTGTTTCACCTAAGGCTCAAGATCACTGCAGAAGTAAAAGATTTTAGGAGCCAAAGGAACAGGGAGCTTGCTGTGAAATTGTCTCCTAGAAATGTCAGAAGCTTCACCATAAAGTTTCACCAACATGGCTGGCCAAATGTGAACTGAACAAAGACAGTACCAATGGACAGGCCAAAGTGGATGGAGACAAGTTTATGAAATCTCAACCCTACACAAAGAACTAAAGGCAACTGAGGAAAGCTGGGAGCAGGAAAGAGCGTCTTCCCCAAGGAGGAGCACATGGATTGGTTATCCAATACTACATCGTCAGCCATGAAAGCATACATCTGAGTAACATTATACAGCCTGAGTGGGGTACACTTAGAAATGTGTGTGTGTGTTTGTGTGTATGGATGGACACACAAATATGCATGCATGTAACAACAATTATTGAAAAGACAAGGTCATGAATTTGAAGTAGAGTAAATGGGGCTATAGGAAAACATTTGGAGGGAGAAAGGGAAGGGGGATGATGTAGTTATATTTATAATCTAAAAAATAAACCAGTAACTTTTCTTTATCACATTTTAAATGTATCACGGCTAAGACAGACCATACCTTATTTGCATATGCACAGTCAAACTTACTTCTTACTAGATGCACCATCTTTCCATGCTGATCTCCATCTATATCTACAGCCACACTACCTTCAGTGGTCATATATTCCATCTTAGGGATCTTTGCAATTCATTTATAAAATATATTTTCCAGCTTCTTCTTAATATACTCCTATCTTAAGCAGTGTCAAGAAAGAAAAACTGCCTCATTGTTTCCTAAATATATTTTAGAGACAGAAACATGTTTAAACTTCAGTAGACTACTTACTACCAATCTGTCTATCTGAAAAGTGCGTTTCATTTATCTTGACTTTACTTTCCTGCTCTTATCACGGACACAAAATATTTTTCTAATATCCATAGACTACTTATGAATCCTAAAAACAAACAAACAAGCCAAAAAACCTATGCAAATTAAGAGTTGGGGGCTAGGAGTCCAGTTCAGGCCCAGAGAAAGGCCATGTGTTTGATCCCCAGCAACAGTATGCAAGTGACTAAATTTTTTTTTTTTATTAAGAGTTAGAGTTCAAGTTTTTCCTCATTGACTTAAAAAAGATGAAAATGAAGACTGTTTTCATATTATATTCATATATATATTGTGAATGCTTTGCAAGAACACAGTGATTTTTTTTTTTTTTTTCAAAATCTTTATCCTCAGATTTTGTTTGGTCTTGAGAATGCGGTTCTGTAGTCATTCTTTGACTTGGTATTTTTCTCATCTTTTTTAAATGTTTAAATCATTATCTATCAGGAATTTAGTTTAGTGACATAAAGCTAGCTAGCCTTCTCTGAGCAAGTTAACAAGCATTTCATTCATGAAGGTCATGTTTCCTACTCATCCGGGTGGTACAGAATCAATTTCTAAATTCTTACATATATTTGAATGGGTACTTCTGGGTTTTCTATTCTGCTCTACCCACTGATGTGTCTCTAGGCTGCTAGTAAATGACTGATGTGTGAAAACTAATGTTTTGATTCTCTAGAAAGGTGTTTCCCCCTAGTACCACCACAAAATCAAAAGCAGCTTGAGAAACTCAAAATTGTTAAAACGCTGATATTCTTGGTCTGTGAAAAATGATTAGGATAGGCGGTTTACATTCTGGAAATTATTAATCTTCTATTCATGGAACTATTTTCCCACTTCAAAATGAAGCAAAACCACATTCACACAGGTGTGCGTTGGTATATTATTGGACAGTACTGAATTTTTTTTTTTACCTTGAAGAGAAATACTTCTCCCATTATGTATTTTTACAATGTAAAACATTTTTTAATGTGTGCGGAAAAAATTGCTTAGTTAACTCGCTTTACATAGCTAATACAGGGAACCATAAGTGGATCAGAAGCCACCTGGAGTATTTTCTGTTGCTGTCTCTGCTGCTCATACAGGGTCGGGCTCTAGACCCCACCAGGGTTTAGGCATCCAAGTGCAAGGGTGAGGGGAGTCAAGCCTCTTTAGGTGCATGGTCTGCTCCCCCACCAGCTACGTCCCGCCCCGCTAGCTCGTGGCCCCTAATTATTACCTGTCCTTCTTGTCTCTATCGTTCACGCCACTTTTCCCAAGGATAAGGATATGCTGCACTTTGGCTACATCACCCATGCTTGCAGCCTTGTGGATCTTGCCCATATCCTTGTCGTGAATGTGGTATCTGGGCATGTGGGAGCCACCAGCACTCTCACGCCCAAAGCCCACGCAGTTGTTCCGCGGGCGGGCAGAGGGGCCTAACGGCGATGGGCCCTTGCTCCTGAAGCCAAAAATCTTCTTCATGGCAAGAGGAGGGTACGCCCCTCACAGGCGCCTTCTCCCCGTCGTGGCGTCGGCTACCTCCACACCGCAGCCCTAGCGTCCACTGGAAAGCCAGCCTAGCGCCACAGAGTCCCAACAGCAAAGTCGCTGCATGGCTCGGTAGGGTTTTATACCACGATAATCGCCAAGCAAAGCTGCAAACTAGCAACCCGCGCCTTCTAGCCCCCGCGCGTGCGCACACGGGCCCGGCAGCAAATGGAGACCAGCACGCACGCGCACGGCCAGGCTCCGCCCCCTCAGCTTTTCACCGGGTCAGCAGCTGCAAAGCATAGTCTCTAGGTCAGGTCATTGTCCTGGAGTAGGCATTCTCTTCTCCAACGGCGCAGGTCCACCCTCAGCTAGTGTGGGGTGTGGGCCAGCCTCGGCTTCGGGACGATCGCCGCAGGGCTCCAACAAGGACCAGCAGTGTAGCGAGGACTCGGCACTCCAGGACCGCTGGCTTCCAGCTTGGAAAAAGAAATTTGTAGTAAATAGCTCTTTCCCAGTGAGTTATCCACTTTGACGGCTTACATTCTTAATAATGTCTAGAAGCACAGCTCACCTCCAAGGGTGTGCTGGCTAGTCTTAGGTTAACTTGACACACCACCTAGAGTTATCGTAAAAGAGGGAAGTCCTTTCTCAATTGAGAAAATGCCTCCATTTTCTGACTGTAGGGCATTTTCTTAATTAGTGATTGATGGAGGAGGGCCCAGCCAATTGTGGGTGGTGTCATCCCTGTTCTGGTGGTCCTAGGTTCTCTAAGAAAGCAGGCGGAGCAAGCCATTAAGTTATCCCTCACCATGGCCTCTGCATCAGCTCCTGCCCCTAGGCTCCTGGCCTGTTTGACTTCTTCGATGAGGAACAGCAATATGAATCATAAACCAAATAAACCCTTTCCTCTCCAAATTGTTTCTGGTCATGGTCTTTCATCGCAGCAATAGAAACACTATTTTAGGACAAAGGGAATAAAATGCCATTTATTCTGGAGCCAAATATGGCTGCTCATGTCCCGGAAAAAACTGATTCACATTATCCCAAATTTCATCCCATGTTCCAATTTTAAGAAGTTGTATCGAAACAGAACAAATCCACACACTTTTCAAATACATTGGTGAGTACATCAGGTAGGTTTTTAGCAACACTGGAGGCAGTGATGACTCTGTCATAGTCTTCAGATGCCATTGGATGGATTTCTTAGCCCTTCTTATTGATGGAAACTAGGAGTCTGAACATTCCAAAGATTTACCTAATATTAACAAAGAGGTTAGGTCACCCGCACAGGAGAACAAGATATCTCAGTATAATTTGGCTACTGATTCGCAACACTGAAAGCTCCACTCTAACGAGTCAGTCTTGTGATCACTGCTTCTTTCCTGGAATTCTACAGCACAGTATAGGTCATACATGTTGTACTCTGTTCATAATGATTTGACTATTGTGGATTTACTTTTTTGCAATAAAAATTAAAATAACCCCCATTGCTACTTATCTTTTGTGTATGTGTGTGTGTACACGTGTGTGTGTGTGGGGGGGGGTGTCTCACTCCAGCCAGAGCTGGCCTTGAACCTGTACTGATCCTGTCTCTGCCCTGGAACGTTGGTGGTATGGATGTAAACTAGGGCTCCTGCCTTCTGTCCCTCTATCACGCTTTCCTAGGCTTTGCTCTGAATCTTTTACTATCTGCTCACTGTTGCTTTTTGATTAGCTCTGGCTCTCTCTAATAGTAGCCTCCACCTACTACACAAAGAAGTTTCTTTGAGAAGGGAGAGTTACACTCATCGATGGGTGTAAGATTGAGTATTTAAAATGCAGGTAGAGGAGGCTAGAGACAAGGTTCAGCAGATTCAGTTCTTAGCACCCACGTGATGATGACTAGCAGTGGGAATCTGGTGCCCTCTTCTGCCTTCCGCAGGTACTGCACAGACATGCATGTAACTGATGGATCTACTGCAAACCTCTACATTAAGTCTCAGAGAACAGCCTGAAAGAGGGTAGAAGGATTGTTAGAACAAGAGGACCCGCCCAGCTTCTGCTGGTAACCTCTATATATGAGAGGTAAACTTACTCTCAAAATTTCATCAAGGTAATCTAGACAAGAACTGCATAATGACGCCACCAATTGATAAGCTAACGGGGTAGGAGAAATCCCACAAGGCCCCACCCCTAGATGAATAGCTACAGGGCTGCTGACATGGAGAATCAGTCTCTTCCAGGAACAAACCCTGATAGTTTAATCTCAAGTGATTAGCCCTAAATACAAGCAACACCAAATGAATTTAGCAGGATGTATGTGTGTGTGCACGCGCGTGTGTAACAAGTAGGTAAGGTCATGAATTTGAAAGAGTGGGGGGACATGGGAGGAATTGGAGGGAAGGGAGCTGGTAGAAATGATGTAATAGAGTACAGTATAAAATTCTCAAAAAATAATAGACTAGCTTTCTATTCATTAAATCATTAAATTTGTGCTGACGTACAAATATCCCTTTTTGTTGTTGTTAGATGAGTCTCCTACTGCAGACTGGCCTTTTAACTAGCTATATAACTGAGAAAGACTTTGAATTTATGATACTCCTGCCTGTACTTCCCAGTGTTAGGATTATAGGCACAAATGACAATGTCCAGTGTATGTTATGTTGGTTGGTAGAACCCAGGACAAGCACTTTACCAACTCAGCTACATCCACAGCCCCCAGAGTGTAATTTTTTCCAAACCATCAGATCTTATTGTCCAGGAACAGTGCAATTTTCTATTGGTTGAGACCTTAATTTGTGCTTTTTATATTTGTGTTTTTCTAAATGTTGTTTTTACCATTGTTAATGAAGCTCTTCATTTTTATTAAACTTCTCTATTTTGTGAACTCAGATCATCAGGCTTAGCTTTACCTCCTAAGCCACCTTACCAACCCTTGATTCCCTTTTCTGAGAAACTTTACTAATTTGAGTAAAGCTATTAATATTATCTTTTATCCATATCCAATTGTAAGTTAAGAATTTGGGCGATAATTTTTATAGAAGTCTTGAGTTTTTAAAGTGAATAATTGCATAATTAAGGATAGTAGTTTTGCCAGATGGTGGTGGTGGTGCCTGCCTTAATCCCAGCACTCAGGAGGCAGAGACAAGCTAGAAGCCACCCTGTTCTACAGATTAAAATCCAAAACAGCCAAAACTATAGAGATAAACCCTGCCTGGAAAAAATCAAAAAGGAAAAAAATAGAAAAAAAAACTTCAACTGTATATGCTTTCAATGTCCTTAATTAAAATACATTTATATACTATTTAAATAAAATTATTTATATGTATTTAATTTGTGTATTGATTAGAATGATTGTCAGGCTTTTCTTTCCTGATTTTAAATGAGACATTTCTGTTTTGCCATTTAAAGTTATGTCTAATTTTTTAGATATGGTATTTGTTATATTTGTGTTGTATGGTTTCTGTTGCTATCATGAAACACTATGATCAAATGCAGCTTGGAAGGAAAGAGTTTATTTAGCCTGCAGGTGGGAATCCATTATCTAGAGAAGCCACCTTGGGAACAGAAGGCATAACATGGAGGAAGGAGCAGACACAGGAGTCATAGAGGGGGCTGATGGCTGGCTTGTTCCTTGTGGCTTGCTTTCTTATATAACCCTGGACCATCTGACAGGGGTGATACCACTTGCATTGGTCTGGACCCTCCCACATAAATCAATAAGCAAGAAAACATCCCCAGAGACATGCCCACAGCCCAATCTGATCGTGGAAAACAGCCAGTGTTCTTAACCATTGAGCCATCTCTCTAGCCCCCTTAATGATATTTTTAAGACTGGGCATTTTGTAACTTTTTTGCTTATTTCTTGAATACTGTGATCTGTTATTGCAGTCCTGTAGTGGGATAGCATTCCTCTGCTTCACTTCTGCTTTGACACGAAGTGTTAGAATTTAAGTTTGCTATTCTCCTGCGTGGTTGGGGGCTGGGGGTGTGGGAGGTGTGCTGGGGTTTCGTCTTCAGACTTATGCTTATAATTTTCCAGTTAAGAACTATGAAACAAAAACAACCCCACAACGTTCCCTTTAGTTTATCTAATTTTTACTATCAAAGCTCTGAGGATAAGGTAAAAACTTCCGTTTGTGAAAGAAGGGCATAAACCATGATGGAAGTGTAGAAAAAAATTCCTTCAAATAATGGCCAAACTGCTTTTATCCAATTTATAAGAATGACTTTATAGAGTACTTTAAAATTAGCTATGTACATGCATATCATAAAATTCTTTGTTACATTGATGTTTTGACTGTGTATATATGTCTGTGCGAGGGTGTCAGGTGTGGTGATACTTTGCTTGTGTTCCAACAAATAAAGCTTGCCTGGAGCTCAGAGGGTAGTGCTAGCCACTAGTTAGCCATAGAGGCTAGGCAGTGGTGACTCACACCTTTAATCCCACCACTTGGGAGGCAGAAGCAGAAGAAGATCAGGAGTTCAAGGCCACCCTGGGCTACAGGAGATTGATTCAATCTAAAAGGGAACAGAGCCAGGTGGTAAATGTTCAAGCCTTTGATCTCAGTACTTGGGAGGCACAGGCCTTTAATCCCAGCACTGGGTGAAGACGGAGCAATATGGCTGGGCAGAGAGGAGACAGGAGCTCACCACTTTTTAGGGGTTGGTGAGAGTTAAGAAGTGACTGTGACTTCCTCCTTTGTCTCTATGATCTTTCAGCATTTACCCTGATATCTGGTTCCAGGTTTTTCTTATTAAGACCAATTAGAATTCAAGCTAAAATCAAGTCCTCTGGAACTGGAGTTATAGACAGTTGTGAGCTGCCATCATATCATAAAATTGTTGTTGTAATCCCTCTGATAGAGAAGAAGTTCTCTACCACAGTTTAAATCCAAATTTGAAGCGAGCTTTAATACTGTGGAGGAGGATAGGCTCTGGCCAGGTCCATGCTAGGCTCCTGGGAAATGGTCCAGAATCAAGTATGCCAAAGGCTTAAGCAGGAAAACTCATAATTTATTGCATTTCCTATCAGGTCCAATCGGGGAGCATACATGCTAAATTACCTCTAGCTGTAAACTTCCCATTCACGTGTGATCAAGCATATTCAGTGCATACTGGTCAAGCAAACTTGTTTAGGGGAATGAAAAACTATGGCTTGTTATTGTGAAGGCATGGATTTATCCTTACAAAGCTTTGTTTTGAGAAAGGAGCCTTTGGTGCCCGAGAGCAGGGCCCAGGTCTGGGAGTGCACCTGACAGCCAATAGATTCAAAAGTTAGGTTTGCACCAAGAAAGTTCAGCCAGAAGATTCATGACTTGGGTTAGGGCTGGAAAGTTCAGCCAATAGCCGCTGTACCCTGTATCCCTTTACCCAATCCTGAAATGCCAAGATGTGAAGCACCCCACTTACATATGCTTTTCTTTATTAAAAACCTCACCTCTGGGCTTGGACCTTTAACCCTCCACTGTGGGAATGCATTTGTGTGTGCTGTATCTTTAAATAAAGGAGCTGTTTGATGGGTCATGGCAGGCACCATAGAAAAGGTGGGAGGAGAGTCAGTTCAGGTAGGAGAAGCAGGGCGGAGTTAGAGGCAGACCGCACGGAAGCCGCCGAAAGAGCAACATGTAAGGAGCACGGGTGAGCTACGGGCCGCCACGTGGCCCGCAGATTAATAGAAATGGGTTGATTTAAGATGTAAGAGCTAGCTAGCAATGTGCCTGAGCCATAGGCCAAACAGCATAAAGTTAATAAAGCGTCTGAGTCGTTTCTTGGGGGCCCGGGCGGCGGGCGGATAAGCAGTTCCGGCGGCAGGTCTGTGGCAGACCTCTGCCTGCACGGGACCGGCGAACTCTCTACAACACTCCACAGTGCTGGAACAAAGGATTTTGACCCTGGTTCCTTTGAACCTGTGCATAACAATAAACAGACCCTCCTGTGTTCACATGAGTCCATCTCCCTGGTGGTCTTGGGGAGGGTCCCTTGACACAGGTACAACAGTCATCCTCCATAAACAATAGCCTCTAACATTTCAGGAACCATCTGTCCTTGGGAAACGGGCTTGCAGATCAGAGACATTTTTGTTTCATGGATCTCTTAGACGTAGTAATTAAAACTTAAAATGTAACTTTGGTTCTCACACTTGCTCCAATATTTTTTTAAGCTTTTGATCAGCAGCCATCAGCATTGATTTCTGACAAGAAAAGGAAAAATATTATATACCCAGTGAGGAAATTGTTTATAATGCCTTTAACCCACGAAGTTGGCTGAGCCTGCATCAGAGTTCAATTTTAATCTGTGGGCCTCCCCTCCCATTTTGTATTTTCACAAGTGTTGATATTAAGGAAGCAGTCACAGGCTCCTAAAAGCTGTGGACATTCCTTTATCCGTGTGCCTTTCGACCTTGGTGAAGAGAGAGCCTGGATGTGGCCCGGATGCCATGTTTCTCTCTTTCTAAATATCCGGAGTTCTTCCCCCGCATGCCTTGGAAACTCTGGCATCTTATCCCCACTGAATAAAAGGCTGTTGAATCCAAGTCTCAAGCACTGCTAGCTGCATATTTTTTGGCTGCCTCATTCAGCCAATTGCATAGCTGATTTTGTGTTTGGTTTTCAGCAACAGTGGCTTTGTGGTTAGCAGAAGTGTGCTGGGGTACCTGGTTTGGGGTCAGGAATCATGGTTGTCTCTATGTTCAAGGTCCTGCTTTTCCCTTTGGGGGAAGGGGTCAAGATGGTGCAGAAGCAATGGCTCAGCTCCCAGGAACAGGTTGAATCAATCAAGTTCAATTTTATTATGTGTGTGTGTGGGGGGACCTTAAATACATTTCCCCCAGATCCTCCCCCCAGCAAAGGGCCTTGATTTGCTGGTATCTGAGGCTTTCGGTTGTAGTTGTCTATAGTTGGTTTAGGAATATTGTAGCTGGACTCTGCCCTCTTCAAGGCCCCAGGCAGACCCCAGATTGGCTTACATGGAAATGCTTAGGAACACATGTTTTAAAATGTTATCGGCTGGATTAAAGAAGAAGACCCCAGACTCAGATTTCTTGCAAGATTTAAAAAAAAAAAAAGTTTAATTGATACACTCATGAGCGGGCTCAAGGCACTGTGGAAGCCAAGAGCCCCGAATATTTTTAGGGCAGAAGTTTTATAGGGCACTCTGGGTAGGGGAGGGGATACATCTGGACTCTGGCGAGACAGGGAAGTTACAACAGGGCAAGGCAGGCAGGCATATTTCCTGTGAAACAATAGCAAGTCTTGGGCAAGCAGGAGACCACCTGAGGACATTCATTTCCTGGAGCAATGGTCACAACGGGCACATTGTGCAAGCTTCAGAAAGTTCCTGCTTTGGTAAACAGCACATGGGTTAATTACAGGTCAGGGGTGGAGGATTCTAAGAGGTCATATCTCAGGCTAGGCAAGGAAAACTCTATCTTCACAAAAACACTAGTTATCACCAGTTTGCACTGGCCAAGGCTGGGTTGATCTCCAGGCTTCTTAGAAGCCCATCCCTTCTACAGAAGTAAAATTCTTTGAGGGCTGCCATGGAACCCTTGGATTCACAGACTGTAAAGTGAGTTTTTCTTTTTATTTCTTGAAGTGCTACACTGCACTCAGCACATTCAATTACCTGCTGCAGGCTTGTGGCAGCACCGTAACCATGGCAACCAAGCAGCCCTGGGAGCTCCCCAGGGAATTGCTTGAGTGAGCATGGTTATCAAAACCAGGTACAGGTGGTGATTTAATCACTTAGAGTGGAATGTATGTCATGCCAGCATGTAATTCCTCTGGCAACAACCTTTGCAGTGCCCCCAAACCTGAACATGTGACTGAGCACTCCTAAAACCCACTGATGGGAATCATCTCCATCAATGGCTCCTACCGACAAATCTGTACCAGGGATTAATCTGGAAACAATACAAAACAAGCTAAAATTTGAACAGGAAGTTTTTTGTTTGTTTGTTCTGTTTTAATGTAAAGAATTGTAACATGAAAAGGTCTTAACCATCAAATTAGAAGTAGTGAGTGCAAAAGTCAGCTATGGTCTCCAGGACAGAGTGACTTCAGATGGAAACAGGAGTGTGAAGCCCTCACACAGTCGGCCCGGGGAAGGAGTCCTGCCTGGGAGCATGGGCCAGTGCTAGTTGGGAAAGGGATACTGATAACACTGCAGGCTGGAACCGATCAATTGGAGCAACTGACTGAGCATCACTGTGACTCTGACACTGTGGAGAACCAGACCTTTCGGAGAGGCCCTGATGAACAGACAAAGGGAAATTCAGTTCTGTGACCTTGTCCAGCAGTGGACTTGGCAAGGCTAGTCTAAGATTGGAGCCAGTGCTTCCTTATAGGACTCAAGGTTGTGGTTTTAGGGGACCGGATTCTTCCCCTGTGTTTTGGCTATCAGTCCTTAGACAGCTATGGCTGAGGTATCCTGTGTTTTCCTTGCCAGCATAGACTTAGCTCTCTGCTAACCTTGCCCATTTTCCTCCTGAAAATAGTATATACAATGCTGTAGTTCTTAATAAACTTGCATGACATAAGTCATCAGATTATGCAGACTTCCTGGTCCCCACTATTGATTTTGTCTTCTTTATTTTTTATATTCTCACTTGACACCTCAACATTCAGATCATGACACCAAGGCCCTCCCAAGTTGGGAGGGAAGTCACAGTGTTCTGAAGCAGCCCGCAGTGTCCTTTTATTGACTTCTATTGACAACACTGCCACTGACAGACAGATGCCTGACAGGGAAGATATAATTATGGGGTCAAGCTCTGCTTCATGAAGTAAGGTACTGTAGTAAGTGGTTTCGGGCCTAGCCTCAAGGTGTAGACCTGCAGATCTACAGACCCACAGAGACACATAGATGTTTACAATAGTTTCAGGCTGATGGGCCTAAGGCCCAGGCATATAACTTGCTAACTCTTTACCCTTAATCTAGCCCATGACTCTTAACCTGTTCAGCCATGCGGCTCAGTAGTACCTTTGCTCAAGAGCAGCATAGTTGTCCTCTGCTTCTTCTGGCTTCTCTCTGGCATTCTGCTCTGTTCTTCCAGTTCCCGGAGTTCTCCTAGTCTGGTAGCCACACTCATACTTCCTGTCTGCCTTTGGCCAATCAGCTCTTTTTATTAAACCAGTAGGTGGGACAATTATTTACAATGGAACAACATAATCCCCCTATAAGGTACCATGGCACACTTGGAGCTGAGAGAAAAATTAACTGATAAATTGCATGAATGCATAAATCTGGTGTGTATCTGGAAGTGAGTAGGGCAGGGAACAAGGAAATGAGGTCTGTAAGTCAGAGAAATGGACAGCATCAGCTCACACAAGGCATTACACAGACCCCACTGTGGTCCAAGTGTGAAGGGAAAGGTGTGATGCCTTCTGACTTATTTGAAAAGGCCAGCCTGTAAGTCATGACTCCATGGGACAAACGTAGAGTAAAAGAAGTGTCTAAGTGCCACACTCTAGTTAAGCTACATACCATCTTCCTCAGGATGCATTCTATGGTGACAAAAAGCATCAGTTGGTCTGGAACCACTGAGGGGCCATGCATGCTCTACTCTCAAGAGTTCTGCCTAGAGTGTTGGCAGTGTCTGCCTTTAATCCAGAACTTAGGAGGCAGATCTCTGTGAGTCAGAGGCCAGCCTGACCTATAAAACCAGCCCCACGGCTACATTTTCAGAACTTGTCTCAAGAGAAAGGAAAAAGTTCAACCTTAAGATAAGACACTATTCAGCCACCCTAGGTGTAACATGCACCCTACATATACAATGACATTTGTCTTGAACCTTCAATAGCACTGGGTAGAGCGACTGCAGGTGACACCTGTGGGGTGTTATTTCACTCTTAGCACTTTTACTCTTTGGGGGACCTGCTGCCAGCTCACAAATAGCTGACACACCAAGGCTTGTTCTTAACTATAAAAGCCTGGCGTTGGCTTGACTTGTTTCTTGCCAGCTTTTCTTAACATTAAACTATCCCGTCTACCTTTTGCCTCTGGCCTTCTCCTTTTATTCTGTATATTTTACTTCCACTTTTACTCCATGGCTGGCCAGGTGGCCAGGTGGCTGGGTGGCCAGGTAGGTGGGCTGGGTGGCCAGGTAAGTGGGTGAGTGGATGGGTGGATGGGTGGCTGGGTGGCCAGGTGGGTGGGAGGCTAGGTGGCTAGGTGGCTAGGTGGGTGGTTGGGTAGCCAGGTAGGTGGCTAGGTGGGTGGCCAGATGGGTGGGTGAGTGGATGAGTAGCTGGGTGGCCAGGTGGCCGGGTGGGTGGGTGAGTGAATGGGTGGCAGGTGGCTGGGTGGCCAGGTGGGTGGGAGGCTGGGTGGCAGGGGGCCGGGTAGCCAGGTGGGTGGGAGGCTGGACGGCAGGGGGCCGGGTGGCCAGGTGGGTGGGAGGCTGGGTTGCTGGCCCCCAGCATCCTCCTCTCCTCTTCTTACTCCTCCTTCTCTCTTTCTCTCATTTATTCTTTCTCCTTTCTCCTGCCTTGCTATTGGCTGTTCAGCTCTTTATTAGACCACTAAGTATCTTAGACAGGCACATCTTAAAATATTTCACAACAGACACTGTGTTATAGCATGTTGTAGTCTTGTTTGAATAATGCTGAAGTTACAAGGGATGTGTTAGAATCTTTTTCTGAACCCCTAATATTTGCAAATCCTTTTTAGTTCATAGTGCCAAGTTCCTACACTGTAGTAATTCCTACAGTGGAGATGACACTCCTTTGACACAGATGTAGGGAAAAGGGCCAGGGAAGAACACCCTGCCCCTGAAGTGATCCCAAGACCAGGGCTAAGAGAAAAAACCCTACCCCTCGCTTGAATTCAGAGATCCTGAGACTTGGAATACATCCCCCCCCCATTATTTATCATTAACAACCAAACAATACTTACTGCTATGCTGTGCTTTGCCATCAGCTCATTGTACATACTCTAAAAGAGCTATAGAAGCCTCCCCTCCACCCGATCTCTGCTGTCTCTGTTCCAGATCAGAAGCAGCTGGCACTCTCTTCCCAATCTCTTGTGTGAGGTTTGTTGCATAGTGTGACTCTATGATATTCCTTGGCTCCTGATTGCCAAGATGCCCTTGCACCAGAAAAACCCTTACAGTAGGTGCTCTGTAGGACAAGATAGGAGTCATATTGATAACTGAACCATCCTGAAAAACATGAAGCCCTTCAAGGAGTTCCTTCATTTTTTTCAAGAGATGCTCAAGATTGCAGCTGTTGGAAAACTGCAGGTGGCTATGTCAGAGGAGCAGCCGGTGGCAATTGAAATTCAAGGTGTCAACTAACCAGAAGTAAACTCTCTGGTGGGTAAATTTTATTTAGGTGAGGCCACAGGACTACAGACCCTGGAATGTCTTTTGTTTCTAAAGTGCCTTTATATGTTTCTGCTGCTTTCTTTCTCTGGTACCTGGCATGGTGTGAATGGATGTGGGGAGATCACTACTGCCTGTGATATAATGTGTTTATCTCATGGAAATATTCCATTCTACTGGGCATGTTTATCTGTGGATTGCCATGAAGATGATTCTTTCCTAAATTGTACTATCTAATTGATGATAATGTTGACTTGCTTATACAGAGTTTTGATGAATAAAAATAAATACAAGGATATATTTCACAGCAAAGGCCTATGAGTTTCACCTAAGGAACCGCTTTAGATCATAGCTCAGGTTAATCATTAAGAACATTGAATTCCCTAGGAGCCAGGCTGGCTCTAATTCTCTTAATGCTGAAAAGATGGAGTCATGGGTTTTGGTGTGTATCGTTGGTTGTAACAAAGCTTCAAAATAACTTCATGGTAGACTAGATGTTTTGCAAGTAGTTTTAAGATAAATAACCCCAGAAAATAATCTAAAGTTTACATAGGTAAAGGACACATAGCTGAGCTGTCTGATTCATTAGACTAGGGTCAAAAATACAAATCAGTCCAAGTTTGTTGCTACCTGATACACCTTCCCTTATAGGTCTGGTTAATGATCAAAGATGATGGTTAATTCCTTGTACCCATTCCTGACCTCAGTTTTCTGATACAAGAAACTACTGATGAATGGGCACATACCCCGAGGATTCAAAGTTTAGCTGACTGACTTTTTTATGTATTGTGAAGATAGAAAAATCCTGTTTGATTCTTTCCTCCCAACCCCCTTCCTGAGGTCCCTGAAACTAGCCAAAGTTGACAGAGTTTCAGTTCCATTGTTAAGTGGCAGCTTGCTCAGAACTCAGGTTCTCAGCTTGACCTTCTGGACACTAATCACTCTGAGCAGGACCACCCAAGATAAGGATGTGCTTCCTCCATTGCTTGGCTTGCTAACTCCCTGGGACTGCATTCCTGATGTAGCAACCTGGGTGGGACCACCCAGGAAAGCCTTACCATGAGAACTGTTAACCCATGTACAGTTTGCTGAGGAACTTTCTGAAGCTTGCACAATGTGCCATTGTGACCATTGATCCAGGAAATGAATATCCTTAGGTGGTCCCCCACTTGCCCAAGACTCCTATTGTTTCCAGGAAATGTGCCTGCCTGCCTGTAGCATTCCTAAACTCTGTCCTAAGCTGACCTTTGGCCCCACCCTGATGTAACTTTCCTATCCCCTCCCCTACTCAGAGTGCACTATAAGAATTTTACTCTGAAAGCATTCGGGGCTCTTGGCTTCCACAGTGCCTCGAGCCCGCACATGTGTGTACCAGTATATCATTCATTAAACTCTCTTTTTCTTTAAAGTTAACAGTGGTCATTAGCCGTGTCTAGGGTGTCTAGGGATGCTAAAGTTAGGGGTGCCCGCCCATTACATTATAAAAGTTTAGGTTTGTGACTCCTTTAAGATTTCTTATATGATTACCTTTTAAGATTGATAATAAAGTGACTGATTCATTTTTTTATAACCACAATTTGAAGCCTGCCAACATTGTGCCCAGAGTCCAGACCTCCCAAAAAGACCATCAAGAGATGGGACTCAATGCAATAATAAAGAGTCTCTTTATTGACAAGCTGGCTTGGGTCACTCTGTCTGTCCTGTGTGGCAGTAGAGTAGGAGTGGCCCTGAGCAGTACTAGGCAAAAGTTTTTATTGGGGAAAGGGTTCTAGGTGTTCTGAGCTGTGGAGTTACAGTCCTGGGATTGGTCCAAACTCGGGCTAGGGGTACCTGTTATGAATTCATTGGCTGCTTTGAATTCTAGGACTGTTCCAACATTTAGCAGTTTACCTATACCAGCAGATGTGTACCTGGAGACTATCTGTTCGATTGTTAATGTCCCTTTCCCAGGAAGGAAATGTTTGGAATGTCAGGTATTTTCCCTAAGGTTCTGGCTCCTCCCTGGACACTGTCTGCTCATGGGCCCTTCCTGGAACCACCAGCTGCCAGCAAGAACCTGCTGTCTGTTCGTTTTTAATTAAGCCTGTCATGGCAGCTGTGTGGTCAGGCTGCTCTGGGCTCCACACCAACAAAAGAGTTGGCTGAAAAAAAAATGCTCAGTGCTTGCTCATGATCTATTAATTTGTGTCAAGTTATTTAGATGTATTGTATGTAGGTTATTGGGATGACTGTTTTTAATCATGTAAGGAAGATGAAAAACGTGTTCTAATCATTCACTTGAAAAATGCAATGTGAGTCCTGCATTGCCTGAAAGATTTTGTTGGCGTTATGTAAGTTGCAGAAAAACATGAGATGACAGAACAAGGAAGAACGGAGAAGAACAAAGGAGAAAACCATCCAGAGAGCATGCTAGTGTCCTTTCTCCTAACCTTCTCAGATAGAAAAGTCTTAGCTTACACCATTGCTGTGGTTTCCTTTAGAGCCTCGGGCCGTTTGAAGGCTGGTCCCCCAGGCAGCAATAGAAAATCCCACCGAAGCCCACTTTCAGTAATCTATGCACAGCAGACCATATCATCCCTAGCTGCCAAAATTTGACATATTTTTATTGTAGCCATGAATCTCTCATTCTCCCTATGTGCGTGTGCTATACCTTATAAAAAGCCAGAGTTTTCCCTTCAGATTTTGTTATTATACCCTCAGATCCTTTATTATTATTTTATGGAGTGACAAAACACTAAGTTTTCTGTACTATTGACCTTTGCATTTTATCAGGAAATCGAAGTCCAGTGCTAGGGTTTCCCAACATTTTCCATAGAACTGCCCCAGGAACTTGTTATCCATTTCACATTCTTAGCAAGTCAGTTTCTCAATGAGGAGAACTCTTTGTTTGCTAAGTCCTCCCCCAGCCGAGTTTTGTGTAGGCTTTACACCTTTAGGAGACTCTTAGACAAGATTCCTAGGAAGGTACCTGAGACAAAAGGTAGCAGTCACAAAGGCAGATTACAGCTAGGTGACAACACCCAGGAATCAAACCAGCTGCAGCCCTGCAGGAGCTCTCCCTGCACAACAGGGTAATGCCCTCTATTCTAGTTAATTACAAACACACCTTAAAACTTTAATATTTGAATGTTTACTGGCAATTTGCAACTACTTACAATTGATAGTTCTGGTAATCCTATAGGTTGGGGCCTATGGAGCATACCTCTGTTGTAGAGGCAAGCCTTGAATTTAGACAAGGCCAATCCCCTGCTCCTGCCTCTGACTTTGAAACTGTTTATTACTGAGATCAGGACTTGGCAGCGGAGAAGGCTGGGAAGGCCCTGGAGGAGAGAGGACCATTGGCTGTTACCTGTAATTCCCCAAATTGTCTCCATCATCAATAGGGCGAATGAATGGTTGCCTCCATTTTTATAATTGTATCCAAATTATTTCACATATATTTATTGGATTGTGATAAAACAGTCACAGCATCAAATCAACAACAACTTTCAGTTAGATAGCTCAATAGTATTTATACACTCATAGTCTTTACAATCATTGCCATAGTTTTGTCCAGAAATCCATAGCTCACAAAACCAGACCTTTATACTTGTCAAGCAGAAATCCTCCCCTTCTTCCCCTCAATGTCTGGCAACCGTCATCACTTGCGTCTGATTTTAGCTAGATGAAGTATGCATATATGTGGAACTTTACCGTCTGTCTTGTGATGGCTTATTTCACTTAGCCTCATATCCTCGGAGGTTTTTCTATTCCACCACATGTGCCTTTCTTTCTAAGGCCAAATGATGCGATGCTTTATACAGGCACTCAATTTTATGCTTCCATCCCGGTTGTCTGGCATTTGGTTTATGAACATCTGACAATCTGCTTTCAGTTTTCTGGATGTATCTAGAATCAGCTGGTCCCATGGAAATTTTGAGTGTAATTTCTTGGGAAACTGTCATTTTCCACTGCAATTACAACATCATGCTCTCTTCATTTTGTCACAGTTTGTCTCCATCCCAGTCAGCACCTCCTGTTTCTTTGTTTGTTTGTTGAGACAGAGTTTCTCTGTGTAGCCCTGGCTGTCCTGGAACTCACTCTTTAGACCAGGCTGGCCTCAAACTCAGAAATCTGCCTGCCTCTGCCTCTCCTGACTTATTACTTACAAAATATATGATTTACAAATATTTTCTTTCACACTCTAGGCTTCCTTTTAATTTTTTAGGAAAGGTCTCTTATGTATCTCTGGCTTCAGGCTTGGAATCCTGCTATCCCCGCCTTCTGAAAACTGGAATCTCAGACGGTAGCCCCACACTTAGCAAGGCACCTTTGTTTTCAGCTTTCTCGAAGTCCAATCATTAGGCTACCTTTTATTTTGTTATTTCTCTCATGTCACATCAAAAAGAATCGTTGCCTAATCCACTGTCACAATTATATTTCCTCATATTTAATTTTAAATATTTTATGATTTCAGCTCTTATATTTATGTTCTTGATTCAGTTTTTGTATGTTGTGTTAGACAAGAATATAATTTCATTCTTTTCCAGATTGACATCTAATTTCCTAAGATCTATCAGTTGAAAACACTGACCTTTCTTATAACGAATGGCCTTCAGTGCTCTTCAAAATGACTTACCATGTGTATCAGGAGTTGTTTCCGGGACCTCTCTCTTCCACTCCATTGGTCCAAGTTGTAGCCATGGCTTCTGCTGTGGTGAGGAGACACCATGACCAACATGCAAGTTGGGGAAGAAAGAGTTTATTTGACTTATACTTCAGCATTGCTGTTCATCGTTAAAGGAAGTCAAGACAAGAAATCAAACAAGGCAGGATCTCAGCGGCAGGATCTGGTGCAGAGGCCAGGGAGGGCAGCTGCTTAATGGCTGACTGCCCATGGCTTGTTCAGCTTGACTTGTTATAGAACCCAGGACCAGCAGCCCAGGGATGGCACCACCCACCATGGACTGGACCCTCCCCCATTGATCACTAAATGAGAAAATGCCTTACAGCTGGATCTCATGGACGCGTTTCCTCCGCTGAGGCTCCTTCCTCTGATGACCCTAGCTGGTGTCCAGTTGACACAGAAAACCAGCCAGTTCAGTCTGTGTTTAACCCAGTATTCTACAACCTCACTGTTTTCTAGGTTTTGAAACAAGAAAGCATACGGCTCCAGCTTTGCTCTTACTTTTCAGGATTGTGTTGAATATTTGAATTCCTTTGTAATCCCTATAAATTTTAGAGTGAATTTTCTGTTTTGGCAGGAAGCGTGTTTGAGAGTTTGATAGGAACTGTTTGGAGTTTTGAGTCGTTTTGACATCGTGTCTCTGAATATAAAATGTGTTTCTTCTTATTATGCTTTTTCATTTGGAAACACTTTGTAATTTCTCTTGAACAAGTTTATTTTTTTTAACTTCCTCAGTTAAATCAGCTCCTGAGCATTTCATTCTTTTTGATACTATCATAGATGGAACTGTTTTCATAATTTTATGTCCATATTGTTCTTTGTTAGAAATGTAACTAATTCAGGGAATACGGTTCATGGGCCCAGCACTTGCCTGGGTATAAAGCTGTGGATTCTCTACTCCCAACCAAAGAAGCAAAGAAATGCTACTGAGTACTGTCTGTTTTTTTTTCCCTGCTATTTTGCTTAATTTATTAGTCTAGCGTTCTTTGTGTGTGGATGATTTTACGTCAGACTTTTGCTACTTTATCTTTTCTTCCCCCAGTGCTTGTAGTACTGTTTTGAGTAGACACAGCAGAAACGGGCTCCTTGCCTTGCTGCTCGTCTGAGGGAAAAGCAATGACCTTTCACCACTGAATGTGTGATGCTCACCACGGGCTTTTTGTGCGTGGCTTTTTATTATAGCAAGGTAATTTGTTTTAATAATATAGTATTTTAAACAATTCTTTGAGAATTTTATACATTCAGGTAATGCATTTTGGTCATAACTCTTTCCAGTTTATGTAGTTAAAAGTTTTTAAATTTTACTGATGTCTTCAGAGAAACATAGTTTGGCTTCATTTATTATCTTCCTTCCTTCCTTCCTTCCTTCCTTCCTTCCTTCCTTCCTTCCTTCCTTCCTTCCTCCCTCCCTCCCTCCCTCCCTCCCTCCCTCCCCCCTCCCTCTCTCTCTCTCTCTCTCTCTCTCTTTCTTTCTTTCTTTCTTTCTTTCGACAAGCTCTCACTATGTAACTCTGTAACGCTGGCTGTCCTGGGACTTACTGTATAGACCAGGCTTGCCTCAAACTCACGGAGATATGTGTGTTTTTGCCAACTAAGTGCTGGGATTAAAGGAATGGACCATCATGCCCAACTTAAACATTAAAAATTAGTGTACACAATTGTAGGCTTCATTTGTTCCTGCTGATTCTCCCGCCCACAGTGTCGGACTCCTTTCTCTCCCTGATCCCATCCTCAGCTGCCTCCTTCCTGCTCTCATATCACATATTTCCTGTCTCACACCCTCTGCACTCTCTGCAAGACCTTTGCTAGTTTCATAGCACATACCTGCACTTACGTCCCCTCCAATACACATATTTAATAGACATTATAGGTTAGGACAGTGGTTATCAATCTGGAGTTGAACAACACTTTCCCGGGGTCACCTAAGACCATCAAAACCCACAGATATTTACAGTTCAGCAGAGTAAAAAATTATAGTTATGAAGTAGCAACAAAAATAATTTTGTGGTTGGTGGTCCCCGCAACATGAGGGACTATGTTAAAGGGTCGACGCGTTAAGAAGGTTCAGAACCACCGGCCTGGGACCTGCACAGACAGAACATGTGGAGGTTTTGTTGTTATTGCTTTTCTTTGCAAGCAATTAGTATCAGACTTTCCAGATCCATCCATATTACTGAAATTTTTATAATTTTATTTTTCTTTACAGCTGAATAAAATTCCGTTGTGGGTATATGTATTAAATTTTCATTATCTACTCATTCTGTAGATGGGCATCTAGGCTGATTTCATTTCTTCTTCTATTGTGAATAGTATAGCAATAAACAGGGGTGTGTGGGTGCCTGTATAGATTCATGCTGAGGACCTGTATAGATTCATGATGGTATATGCCCATGAGTGGTATAGCTGGATCATATGGAAGTTTGTTTTTAATTTTTTGAGAAACTTCCATGTTGGGAGGCCCTATTAGTCAGATGTTGCGTCTTCCATGGCCTGGCAATTCTCCCCAAACTTGGAAACATAAAAGACCCCCTCCCCAGCAAGGCTTCCTACCCTTATTTAAAGGATATCTCTAGGCCAGGATGCCTGACTTATCCCAAGGATGACTCCTGACATAGTTCCCTGGAAATATTCTTCCCCTGATGCTCACATGATAATTAGGTTAATGTTCTAGCCATTTTGATAGGGCTATGATTCCACTAATCCAGCTATATATCTACCGTCCTGGACCAGTGGCCAATGATCCTGAGAAAGGAAAACATACCTCCATCATGGCTGTATCATGTTATACTCCCACCAGCAACAGTTAAGCGATCATCTTTCCCTATATGGAAATCAGCACTTTTTTCTTGTTGGGAGTAGGGACCAGTCAAAAAAAAAAACCCATGCTGGCCCTGAACCCAGAGCTAGTGAAAGAAACACACCCCGGATCTGAGACCTGAGGCAGTGAAAGAAACAGTTTACCCCTGAGCCCAGAACCAAAGAAACATGCCCGACCCTGAAACCAAAGCCAAAGAAACACACTTTGTCCCTAGAATCATAGCCAATGAAAGAAATATGCCCTGTCCTTGGACTTAGAGTCAAAAGCCAGTGAAAGAAGCACAATTTGGCCTGAAATCAGAGCCATCTCTACCCCTGACCAATGATACTAACCAGTCCCTGAGCAGGAACCAATCCTGAGTCTCCCTGGAGAAACTCTGCCCTTAAGAAGCCCTACATAAGCCCATCTGCCTGCTCAGTTGTTGGCTGTTCTCTCTCACACTGGTACAGGCAGCCACTCTCTTGAACTCCTCTTCCCAAATAAATCTTTCTCATGAGTCTTGGGTGAAGACCTTCAATCGCCAGCACAGAGAAGAGCTTGCTGAGACATCCTTTAGGGGACTGAGCAGCAAAACCTTGCAGAGATGTTTTCTTAGGGCAGCTGAGCAAGGTGGAACAGAACAGAGGAGCCCTGCTGAGATATCCCTTAGGTGACTGAGCAAGGCAGAGTAGAAAAAGTAACTTTGCTGGAGTTGGAGGTGATTGCTGGGTTTCTGCAGGGGTTTCTCCCTTTAGCAGAGTGAAGCAAAAGAAGCAGAGCTCACCTGAGAAACCCCTTTAAGGTGGGAGGGCAGCAAAGCTCAGCTGTAGCAGTTTTCCAGAAGAAGAGCAGTCTGCTGATAGTTTACTTTACTATATAGAAACATTTTATGTGATTCTGACTGTCAGTTCTTGATGCTATTTCCTATGTGGAATCTTCTTGTTCCTAACTATTCTTGGAGTGTATTATCTATGTTTTCCTTCAGCAGTATCAGATTTTAAATTGCGTGTGTAAAGAGATCCAACCTCATTTTTCTGCGAGTGGATACCAGTTTTCTAGTACCATTTCTTGAATGGCTTTATTTATGTATTTATTTGAGGCAGAGTCTCTCTATGGAGTCCTGGCTGTTCTAAAACCCACTCTGTAGACCAGGCTGGCCTTGAATTTACAGGGATCTGCTCCCTCTGCCTCCCGAGTGCACCACACCCAGTTATATTGTTTTGATTATTTGAGGGTTTTGTGTTTTCAGATGAAGTTTTGGATTATTTTTAAAACTTCTGTTAAGAATATCATTGTAATTTTGATGGCAATTTCCCTGAATCTGCAGATCATTTTTGGTAATACATCCGTTTTCACAATATAAAGTATGCCAGTTTGGGAGCATGTAAGGTTTTTTCTCATTATCTGGTATCTCCTTTAATCTCTTCTTAGTGTCTTCAGGATTTCATTTTAAAGGAATTTACATGTCAGCCACAAGGATTATTTCTTAGTACTTTATTCGCAGGGGGCTTCTGTTAATGGAATGGTTGGTGTGTGTGTGTGTGTGTGTGTGTGTGTGTGTGTGTGTGTGTGTATAAACGTATGTGTGTGTGTGCTGTGCCTGTGTGTGTATGTATGTGTATGTATGTGCATGTGTGTGCACATGCGTGCGTGTGCCTGTGTGTGTGTATGTATGTATATGCATGCGCGTGCACGTGCGTGTGTGTTGTGCATGTGCCTGTGTGTGTGTCACTGACCCAGGCTGAGTTAGACTACCTGCTCAGCAAGCCTTTGGAGCCCTCTGGTCTCTAGTTCCCACACTAGGATGACACACTTGTTCTAATTCTTACCCTTTCCTCAACTTCCTCTACATTCTTCTTTAGTTTTGAGATCACCGAGAAAGTTTGAGCCCTGAAAGGAGGAAGCTGGTTCCTGAAAGTTTCCCTCTGACCTCCACGTGTACCATGGCACTGTATACTGTCTCCTCTAACAAATAAATGCAATTATAACAGAGAGTAATCTTTTTTTTTTTTAAAGTAGTTTTTCCAGATCTTATTCAGAGATGGCCTGTTGATTTCCCCCCCTTTGGAATGAATCCTAATTTCTTACTTCTTTGTGTGTTTTGTGATTTCTTATTGCAAAATGAATGGTTGAATATAAAACTGTGGTACCTCTGGAAGCAGATGTCCCCTCCTCCCTCCATCTTCCTTACGGTTGTTCTTTGTGGTGCCTGGTTTGCTTGGTGCTGGTGCCCTCTGCCCCTGATTGTCTGCTTTCGTTTTTTGTTTTTAGACATGTGATTTCTTGGTAGCTCAGGCTAGCCTGGAACTCATGATGTAGGCCAGGATAGCCTCAAGCTCAGTTACCTACTGCCTCAGCCTCTAGGAGTGGTGGGCTATAAGTCAATAAGGACGAAGGGTAAGCTTCATACCTAGGGTCAGTTTTGATGAGTATGATATCCGAAAGGCTTTCTTGTATCTTTCCTGAGGCCAACCTTTCCCTGGATATGGGCGATCACTTTCTAATGTTCTTTATCTAAATAGTTGCTTTGGGGCATATTAGTCTTTAATGTCTAGCTTTCAAAGGAAAAAAGGGGAGACAGAGGGATGGAAAGGTACTGGCCCTTTAAATCTAGGAAGTCACTTCAGTTGGATGGAGAAGGAGCTTTCGATGATGGGAGTACAATAATGACCTCCTGCTTGAGTGTTTGCACTTCTGTGATTGGAAGCAGCAATCTCTGCTGAGTACAGATCTCTGATGTTCAGGATGATTTGCTTTTCCATCTGCTGTGGCCTCACAGACTACATGCCAGCTGCTCTGGGTGAAGGTTCAGTTGCTGCACCAGGCTGAGTCAGGCCGGTGGCTGCTGCTGGGCTAAAAGCTGAACTTGCCAATGCTAAGTTGGCTGTTCAAGCATTTCTCTTTGGGGATTCCAAGGCATGAGACTCCAAGGCAGAGTCCAGCAGAGCAGTCTTCTCTAGGCAGGAGACAGGTTCCTGAGCCACTTTCCCTGCCCCTTGAATCTCTGTGACAATTCTGTTTCTCATGGAGATTATTCTGGGAGCTTTGGGTGAGCCAGTTTACATTGTCATGGTAACCACAGAACCTTGCATTTGATGGCTGCAAGGCACTGAGCATCCTTTCTTTCTCCTTCCCTAGTATATCCCCCTCCTCACTTTATCCAAGATGAGTTATGGGACAATACTTCTATTTTCTGAGCTAATCATTTAATTTCTCTTATTCTGCCTCCTTATTTGCCTTTGGCTATTTTTGTTGACTCTTCATAGATGCAAGAACATCTATGTGAGATCCACTGTGGCCATAAAGTTAGGGATTATGCTGGAGTCACCTCCCCTGTCATCCCCCCACCCCCCAGCTTTGAAGGATCCAATGCAAGTGAAATATTGAGGGTTAAATCTATTTCTGTGACCTGTACGAACAGGAGGAGAGGTATGGAAAAGGGGTGATACTGATTAAACCAAGATCGACATTGTTACGAAATTTATTTGCAATTCTTTTTTGCGGTTTTTGTTTGTTTTTTAAATAACATCATTCCTTAGATAAAAATGCAATCTTACAGGAATATACAGTAGCGTCTCACACAGAGATAGACCCTGAAGCTCTCCTCGAAGGCTTTTCCTTCTAGATTCCCTGGCCTTGCTGGAGGGGGAGAAGGCGCAGCAGGCAGGGCCTTTGACAACAGGATTATTTGATGATTACAAACTGTACAACAATATTTACAACAGTCAGACTGTGGTGTCGTGGAGCCTGGAGGAGTAGGTGTGGGATGTGGCAGGTGTATTATGAGTGACATAAACCTTGCTCATCTTTCCATGCCTCTCTGGGAACAGGCATGGCACATGACACAGGTTTTCTCGTGACATAAAAGTGGATTGGGTGAGTAGACAGATAGAGAGTTGGAAGTGGGAGCGGCTTTATGTGGACCCTTTACATGGAGGGAAATTTTCCTTAGCAACACTGACAGATAAAAGAAGAATTGCAGTACTATGAGAGAGGCAGACACTGGAGCGTTCACTCTTGGGGATCTATCACCCTGTTTCTCAATGACTTCTTTTCCCACAGGCTCTCCTTCATTGCTATTACACAAATGTGTGCAAACCTAGCCATTCCCTTGCTAGCCAGGTTCAGGGCAGTGAGCAAATAGCATATACCTGAGCAGGGCAGGACATATGGATACAAGGTCTGGTAGGAAGGCTCAGAGGTGGATTTCAAGTCCAGGGGACAGGATACGGATGTGGATTGTGCTGTGTGGTGAACAGAAAGGTGCCCATAGCTCCTGGGTCACTGTGATACCTTCTAAGGAGTCTTCTCAGGGATTGCTTGCTTACAAATCACCTGTCTTCAGTTCCCAAGGGTTCTCCCCTGCTTTTAGCTTTGGTGTAGTTCTTCAAGCTGGGAAGTCTTAGCAGGCCGAGACTGTCTCAAAATAAAAGCTAAAGTGCTTACCCAGCATGCACAAGGCTCAAACCCCCAGTACCTTCAGATTGCTTCCACCCAAAGAAAGGAAAAAAGAAATCACCCTATAGTCTCCCCCAAACTGTCTCTGTAATGACCCTGCTGAGTGACACATGAGGAAAGTTTTAGGTGGCAAATTTGCATTAATTGACTCATATATGCTGGAGTAAGCGGAATGTCACCTGTTCTGTAACCTTTATACATCAAATCATTTAGATTCTTGGGAATTGGGGTGCATAGTATTTCCCATGGGGATGAGGGGTTACACCTCTAAAGCAATGAGCATCTGAGACAGTTTGGCTCCGGTGATATGACATTTACAGTTTTCATTACATTTCCCTGGTCTTGTCTTCCTTATTTCTAGTGGAGATCTAATAGAAACATAACAGAAAATCTCAACTCACACTTTACTCTCTGTACTGAATTGCTTTGCAGTGCTTGATATATCCAGCTACATTCTTCAATCCCTTTCAGAGACAGGTTAGCAGGTCTCCCTCACATACCGGGAAGACCAGGTCTTTATCATGTCCTAAACGGATCAAACCTCTTAAGATGGCTGGCGAAAAAGGGAAAATTTACAAGTGGTAGCGTTTCCTCACTGTAGATGAAAAAGCCCTTTCGTCCTTGGAAACTGTTCTAGTTCCTTCCACACGCTCCTCTTCAAAGGTTTTCAGTGTTTTTCTCATCTAATAGGACGTCATCTACAAATGTCCTAGGACACATCGCCACAGACTGAGCAGGTTGAGCATGTCTTCCATAATCCTCCTTTTCTGTAGAAACAATCACTATGTGGCCATCACTTGTGCCTTAGGGTGTGTGTGTGTGTGTGTGTGTGTGTGTGTGTGTGTGTGTGTGTGATCCAACTGTCTCCCTAAAGAGGTGAAGATATGGCAAGAAAGCCACTGTAAGAATCTGCAAATGGTTCCTTTCACCTTTCTGTTGCCTCTGGGTTTGGGAGGAGAAGGAGGAGGAGGAGGAGGAGGAGGAGGAGGAGGAGGAGGAAGGGGAAATGCTAAAGGAGGGGAAGATGCCTGTTATTGATGTCATAGGTGGGGTGTTTTCCACTCACAGCTTTCCAGAATGCCTCTCCCCAGAGCAGCTGCTGTAGAACATGGACTTTGGTGAGACCCAGGCGTCTCCAATTTTCCTACTGGCAAACTCTTTGGCCAGATACAGTGGAAGGACCTCCCACTGTCAGGTAAGGAGCATATATCTCTAGCTAGGTTGACTTTGCTGGAAAAATACCTAGGGTAGGAATTTATTTCTCACAATTTCTAAAGCAGATCATGGGGCCATCAGCCTTTGCCAAGGCTGGACCAGACAGGAGCTGCTTTCCACACAATGAGATGACACAGAAGGTCTGAGGTTGTACCCTTTCCTCACCCACAGACCCTCTAGTTCTCTGTGCTGGCCCGTTTCAGGGCTTTGTTGAGAAACAGTATCAGCTGGCACACTTACAGCAAGTTTTGGCTTCCCTGGGCTCTGTGTAGCTCCTCTGAAAGCCAGACAATTCTTCCTCAGGTCTTTGCCTAGTTGTTTTAGCTCCTGAGTGAGATATTTCAGTCACTCAAGGTTCCAGGATGGAGGGGCCATCCTTTCTCTTGGCGACATTTGAAATGTGTAATGAGAAGGCTAAAAATCCTGATGACCAGATTGTACTCCATGCTTGATCTGGATCCTTGTTCTCTTGGCCTGCCTTTGGGAGCACCGGAGTCTGTCTCCTGAGCTCTGTACCACAGTTGCTTTCCTTCTACTGACTTCCAGAGTATTCTCAGAAAAGCAGTGATTTCGGAAAAGGAGGGGTTGTCTACTGTGTACAGTTAGGGTGTCTGGAGCTCTGGATAGCTGAGGAAGGAACACACACAGACCTTCTTCTCATGGTTTCCAGAATTTGGAATCAGGGTACCAGAGGAGGGAAAACGACTGAGTTGGACCTTGGGCTCCGAGTCAGGGTAAGAAAAGACAAGACGGAACCACAACTATCAGGGTAGATGTTTGCAAATTAAACAAGGCCGAGGAAAGTCTCTCTTTGAATCCTAGAAGATATGACAAACTTTCTAGGATCAGGAAGAAAGGAACCAACTGAATTTTGTCTGTATAATGTAGCCTTACACACGAGAAGAGAAGTAAAAGAGAGAGCTAGTCATAGGACAGATGAGCATACGGCCTACACTCCTTCATGCCTCTTTCTTCTGCCATTCAGGGATTGTCAGGATTGCAGGAGGATTGTCTGATAATTATGTTCAAACAGTCATTGGGAAAATTCCATGTTGGGTGAGTGGAGACAGTCTGGTGTATACATTCACTGGCTTCCCTCCTGACTATGCCCCCCTGACCTGGTGACAGGCAGCATGTGTCAATCTTATCCAGGTGGTCATGAAGCCAAGCATGAAAACCCACTGTCCACCGAACCTTCATTCTTTCTAGCAATGAAGGGTAAGGTGTCCACTGTCCCTGATGATGCTATGCTTGCGGGGTGCAGTGTATGAGTGAAAGGCTACTCTGGTTTTCTTGGCCATAAAGGAGAGGCAGCCTGTGGGTACGACGAGTGAAGGGGTGTTTGGGGAACCACACCTAGCAGAGTCATGGTAAGAGCTGCAGGGGCGTGGCCTGTAGCTTATGTCTTTTTATTCATTCGTCAGCAGAATCTAGCAATGTAGATCAAAGCTTCCAAAGGAAAACCAAGGCAGCATGGGGACACTGAGTATGCGGAGTATGCAGATCTGTGTAGGATGGATGAAAACACATCTTCCTAGGATCAGATGTATGCAAGAACCAGGCAGCCAGTCAGAGGGCTCCCCTCTCTATAGCCACCACAGTCACATCAACATAGTTGCAGAACTTTCCAGAAACAAGACAAAGGATGCCATTGAATCCTCAGATCTGTAAGCCCTTATAGGTTCTGCAAAGGATGCACAAACACTGGGTTAACGGCACATGGAAACCCAAGGAGAGATGCTGTTTCTAGACTCTGGCTAACCTGTGCACACTGGGCTTCTCTCTCCACATTTTCACTAAACAGCCAGAGAGCAGATTCATCTTCACTGAAGGAACATCCTTCCTGGAATTTCTAGAAGATTCTAACAATCTCCAAAATAGGCTGGAAGGATACTAGAGCTGGAAGATACTCTGTATGTAGGTAAGTTCTGGGTGGATGGCTGAATTTTATTTTCCTCAAAGACCTTCCTATCAATTGTTCTTGTTAAGATACAAGCGAAAGACCTGGTACTAATTGTAAGGCTTGCTGAAGGCAGACAAAGACAAGCATAAATGAAATGAAAGCCCCATACAATCTGTTCCTTTCTATGAGATCCTGATGCCCAGTCCTTGTCCAGATTCCCTCCTTCTCTGCCTTCTGGCTTTGGAAGAAAGAATGGATGAGTAGTTCCCAGAAGGACTACAGTTCCATGCACCACAGCGCTAGCTCTCTGTGTTTGGGTAAAGCATGTGTCAAAGATGAATCTGTTCTATCACTACCCAGTCCGTGGGTCACCTCACCCTCTCAGCTGAGATGTGTGCTGTGGGAGTGCTGGGGCAAGCCAGCCACCTCTCCACAGGAACATCCTGGACATGTATCCACAGAGAATGGCAGAAGGCAGCAAGTGAAGACCTGGATGAAACACGTCCTGATCTGGCAATGCAAGATGTGGCATGGACTGACTGTCTTACCACCCAGCTTTGGGAAAGACTGAGGGAAATGGAAACAAAACACAAGATATGCAAAATGGTACCTCCCAGACCTGCTCCTGAAGAGCAGAATGAGGAAGACTGACACCATGGATACCTTTGCTCACTTCACAAATGAAAGAAAACCATCTCCTCCCCAACCACATGTAGAAAAAGCACTTAAGAGTTCAAAGGTAAAGCTTGTCACACTCCAAATACAAAATGATTTACTTTACATGCAGCAAAATATACAAGAAGTGAATTTTAAAACAAACTTAAGTCATTATATTTGCTTGGCACAATTGCAATTCAGTTTTAAAAAAATATTTGAAAAATACTGAAACTGACCTGAATTCAAGTATAACAGTTTCTTCAACAGAAACATTATCAATGCAATAAAACATTACACAGAATATATCGAAGCAAAATGTCTTCTTGAGTTTTTCCCTTAAATTTTGTGTTTTTTTAAAATAGAATTTTAATGCTGACACAACTCACAATCGTATTTTAAAATGGATATTATTGCATTGCTTTTGCATATCTCGTGGGACAGGAAATGCAGTTACCGATTCTCGTTTCAGAAGCAGAAGCGGAGACAGTGATTTGTTTTTGCTTTCGAATAGCCCCAGATTCAGAACTCCCTGCAGTCAAACCGGAACCGGGATCTCCGGACTTTTGTGCGGGGGTGGGGGTGGGGTGAAGGGGGTGCGCACGGACGACCCACTATGGACACACGTGTGACACACAGATGCTCATAAATCCTCTCTCTGAACCTATCCACACGCCCAGTTTAGAAAGGAACCCAGCTCAACTGCCCAGGTGCGCAACACTTTATCTAGCAGCCTGTTACCTGTAGATGGGGAAGCTCAACCGAACCAAAGAAACGGGGGAAGGGCGCTGTTACTTAAGGAAATTGTAACAAGGAACTGGGCATATACAGAGCAAGTTAACCTTCTTGTGTGATATTAAGCCCTCACTCCATGGGTAGAAAAAAAGAGGGGTGGGGGAGAAACCCTGCACCATTTAAAGAATATAATAAAACCGAATCCGATTTAAATAACGCAAATGTGGAAACAGTGAGTGAGGCTGCGGAACTGTAGACGCTCTTCTTCCTCCCTTCCCCGGGGAAAAGCACAACAAATAAAAAAATAATAAAGAAACCAAACCCAGAAAACCGCAACATGCTAACAAGAACCATCAAACCATGGAACCAAATTTACCAGGCAGCAGCCTGCGCCCCCTCCTGGCCTGGCTAGCTGAGGGTGGGTGGTGTGGTCTGCACTGGCTCCAGTCACCTGCATCTAGGCTCCTGCAGAGAAAGGGTCCCTGAAGAGACCTGGCCTGCACTGCTGGAAACCTTGCGGCCACCTCCCGGTACCCTACCCGAGTTGCTGGCTTACTCTCGCCATAGATCCCTGGGTCCCTGCTCCCTAGAGACGGCCAGGCTCAGACAGAACATGTGCAAATGACTGTTTATACAAGCAAGGGGAAGACACCCTTTTGCTTGGGGGGTGGGGGTGGGGTCCTTTGGGCGGTGCTGCCGTGGGAAGGTGTTGGAGCCCTGCACCACCACGGCCTTGGCCCTTCTCCCCTGAAAAGCCGACTCCCGCACACCGCCCAGCTCTGAGGCTTGTCCCGACAGCAGTGAATGAAGACGCTGTTCCGGTTACCTCCAGGTCACGAGAACAGTGAGGCACTTCTGAAACGAACCCATTAGGAACATTGAAACGAATAAAAAACACCCGCGTCTCGCCATCCCTGTGGACTACAGGTTGCTGACGTAGGCCCTGCTGTCCGGGAGCGCCTCCTCGCTCCGGCCTCTCCCCAGGGCATATGCACAGCTCTCGTCCTCTGGGACCACAGCCCTGTCCTGCCCCGGGTCCCTGCAGTTCACAAAAGGTAAGAGGGTGCCGTTGGGGCTCTGCTGGGCGCCCCCACTGAGGATGTTGTCAGCCGCGTTCTCCATCTCCTCTATTGTCATGTCACAGGCGTCGGCCAGCTCCTGGGTAGTGACCTCGATGAACTTGGGATCTTGAGCAAACTGTCCCAGTCCTTCTGAAATTAAGACCTGAAAAGAAGGGGCAGGAAGAGGGGCGTGGTCACTGGAGTTCCATGCCCCCTGAGGATGCTGCAAAGCTGAGCATCTGTGTGTGCAGAACGTGTGCATGTGGGGATGTGTATAGGGATGTGCATAGGGATGTGTATATGTATGCACGGGTGAATGTTTACATGGGTGTGCATGTGTGTGTGGGGGGTATGTTTACATAGGTGTGCATGTGTGTGTGTGTTTGTGTGCTAAGAGGGACATTCACAGGAAAGTAGAGATGGAGTCTGGACCAAAGGAGGTGGGCATGCATAGATCAGAGGACTGGGGGATTCAAACCCTATCATATCACCAAATGAGGAGAAACTTGCAGAGGGGCTGTGGACTCTGCTCTGCTTTTTCACAGGCCAATCTTGTCTCCCCTATGGCCTCCAGACAAGTGATACTTTCATTTTTGGTGTTAAGCATTGCCCCCACCCCTGGCCAACTCCAGGGCTCCTTGTGCAGGACACGTGCTCTACTTTTGTTTGGGAGAGCTCCACATGACCATCATGTGTCTGCCCTTCCTCCTCGAGGCTTTAGCAAGAAGAAAGATTACTAAGTCTCTGAGCCAAGGGGTAGAAGGATGTAGCAGTCAGGGTGATCTCTTTTTTTCTCCCAGGTATTTGTTCCCTCTCTTCTGCCTGAATCACTCTCTCCTTACCGTGCCTGACTTTTCTACCGATATCCTGCCTGTTCTGGCAGCACCATGCTTACTTTTTAATCTGTCCTCACCACCACAATGGAAGCTCATGAGATCTGAAATCCATTTTTCTGGTTGTCTCACTCTGCCTGTAGTCTCTACACCTAGTAAAATTCTCAGAGATTTTTGAGATAATAAAGGGCAATCAAGCCGAAGGATTAGTGTTTCAGAGTTGGAAAGGACCAGTTACTTAACTGAACTCACTCTCAGGTCTGTCTGACCACAGGACAGATGCAGCCTCTGCTTGACATGTCCGGGGATGGAGACTGATGCCTTTATAGTCTTACTAGGGATGGCTGTGTTGGTAAGGTCTTCCCTACACCATTCTCCTAGGAGACCGTTTCTAAGGATCCTGCCATACTCTTAGGGGTTTACGGCAGTTTGCCAAAGTCCCCTATAATGTGGTGCTATGGTTGGAATAGATGCTCCTCAGGGGAGAGGACTTATAGTCCTAAAATCTCTCTAGAGAAAGAACAGAAGCCGAGGAGAAAAGGCGCCATCTTAAATGTGGGCACTCATGCATTCCAATCACTGGATGCTCTGAAAACACCAGTTTCCTTTAGTGAATTTCCAAAGCGCTGGGAAATTGATCTCCTGAGAAGTCAGAGTTGACACAGTGAACCCCGACCCTCTTTGTAGGAGCAAGCCCAGGCACATGTGAGCCCACAGAACATTTCTTAGGGTTCACTGGCCCTCACTATCAGCTTGGGCAGTCATGCGTTCTGCCGGCCAGACTTTCCTTCACTTGACACCCAATTAACAGGGGAAGGAGCCAGGCTTCCTTCTCTGTACGAGAGTCTCTTGTTTTCTGGGTCCTCTCCCTCCCTAGGAGCTTGAATTCACATACCGCTTCCACCAGGCTGCTGGCGCTGCCATGGAACTGTCTCCCTGGAGCTCCAGCCTGGCTGGGCACGGTGAGGGAGACGGGTCGGGCTCTCCGAGCCATGCTGCTGCCCTCACTACAGGCAGTGGTCTCTGACCAGGAGCTGCAGTGGATGGATGGGAAGCTGCTGTTGAGTTTCTCGCTGGACTCAGCCCCCTCCAGCCGTAGGGTGGGGATGGGCTGGAGGGGCCTGCCCCTGCTGTCTGGAGTGACAGGGGGTGTGGGGCATGGCCTGGGGAACGTGGTTGGAGAATGGCTTCTCTGCAGGAGGGGGCTCAAACCTGCTACCGCCAATGCCTGTGGACACAAGGAAAGGAGTTACCAGGATGGTCCAGCCCTCTGCTTTCTGAGTGACTTTGAAGCTAGTATTTTCCAGTGAGTTCTGCCTAGAATTCTCAAAGCCCAAATCTTGTCTACCTCACTGGGACCTGGTGTAAGAGTCAATGATATCCAAAAACATTTTAATGATCTTTCCCTTCAAGCTTCAGGACCTTACAACTGAGTACAATCTGGATCATCCACTGTTGAGGCTGGCTCTGTCATCCATATTATCTGGATCCAGTCACTCTACCTTTTCCATTAGAATGGAGAGGGCAATGATGACGTGTTCTCCACAGAGCCAGCATTTGCCAGTGCCCTCTTTATTCATCGTCCTGTAGGCTAGTGTGAAGTCAAGAAATAAGGCTTTTGAGGTATAGTGTCTATCGTAAAGACCCAGATAAAAACCAGAAGTCATTATTTTAACTTTTACAATGAAATAGGCTCATTGATAATGCCCTGCCAATCTCTAATCAATATTAGACTGCAACATGATTAACAATTTCCATGTCTGCTTTCTCTCCCCTCAGAATCTCCAGAGAGCCCTTGGGGTGCCCTGCATTCCCCTGTCAGCATGACCCAGTGTCCACTGGTCACATGTAATGTTTGCTGAAAAGAAAGAACAACACTGTGGTAGAACCTTCATCTCTGGGAGACAGAGAACAGGTTGCAGGTGGCTCAGTGCTACAAAGAGAAACCTTATTTCCCATCTGTGGGCATGAGGAAAAATGGTCAAACCCAACTTGGAGAAACCTTTTAAAATCGAACACATAGTGTCCCTACATCCCGCTTTTCTTCCCTCTCCCCAGCTTCTGGGTACCTGGAAATCGAAGGGAAGCATAGATCTGTATTCATTATGTTGAAAAGTTCATGACAATAATCCCCATTTAGATAGTGCTTTGGCCTTTGAGCCAAAGTTGTATCAGTTTATAAAATACATTTGTGTGCATGGGCCCACAATGCACACATATACTAACACATGTATACACATGAATACACATGTGTATATATACATGCACACACACACACAAGCACACACACACATACACACACACACTGAAAACACAGGCCTCAAAGGGAGTAAGTGATTACAGAGGTAAACTGCGGAGCCTAGGGTAATGTATCAGCTGGAGCCTGACGCTTTCACTTGTTCCATATTACCAAGGATGAGTGTGATGCTGGTGTCTTCACTGTCTCAGTGGAGCTGTGCTAGGATAGATTTTATCTAATTAGTCTTCCAGGTCTTTTCTCCTTAAAGACTAGTCCCTATTTTTCTTTGCCTGCCCATCCTAGTCCTAAACTCTCCATTCTCTGCCTTAGTCTCGTGAGCGCTGTGATTATAAGCATGACTACCATGCCCAACATTCCCTACTCGTCACCATGCTGCTGAGAAGTGCTGCCATCACATCTGCACTACAGTGGAAAGATAGATGGCTGCCAAGTTCAGCTCCCAGGTCCCATCAGATCCTAGGTCTGACTGGATCTGCTTCAGAGGGCAGCATAAGGCAGTGCATTGGGGGAGGGATGATATCTGCATACTGTAAGAAGAAAGCTCAGAGACCGGAAGTTTCCAGTTAGAATCATGAAAGGATTAGTTAGAATCCTCACCAGGATTTCCCAGGGACCTTGTCTTTCAGTGTCACAGACTGTGGGACCGGATGGCTCTACCTGGGGTGTGTGGGGCTGATGCACAGAGGTCTGAGAAGGGGGGGCATCATCCTAGGGAGGTATGGCTTGTGGCCTGTCCACCAGTGCATACCTGATGGTGAACGAGATGCAGGGGCAAGGCTGTCTTCTGAGAGACGTCTCCCCCTTGGTCCTTTTGCCGCTTCAGACATTCAAGATGGAAGGAGGCCCTTCGACCTGCAAAGGTAGCCAAGGACTAGAATCAGGGCACAGTGATAGCACCGGCCAGTGACAGCTCCGCTACAGCTTCACCCACAATGTCTACCAAAGACCATGTGTTAAAGGCTTAGTCCCTTTACTAAGTCTCTTACAATTTAAAGGTTGGTTGAATATTTAAAAAGTGGAGCCCCATGGGAGGCTTTCCACTGTTGGTGATGGGTCTTTGAAAGAGATCATGGATCTTTACCTCCTGTATATCTCTGGCCAGGAGGAAAGGGCACATTTCCGGTCAGGATACACTACTTTGCTACAGGCTCAAAAGTGATGATTGGAGCTTCCAAAACTGTGAGCTCAAATCTGCCTTTCTTGTTTTGAGCTGATCACCTGACATGTTTTGTTATAGTGATAGAAAGTTGACTTAAAGAGGCTCATTTTCTGTGAGGTATGAGGGCTACTGCTAGGATCCCAAGCTCTTTGTATGTATGCCTCGACTTATCTTTGAGGCATCTCAGAGGCTGATGCCTAAGTCCCACCCGACAAACCCTGTCTTTGGAGAGCTAGCTTGTCTTTGCGTGTCTCCCAGCCCATCTCTAGAGGCTGTCTCAGCGAAGCCCGAACAGTTTTTCAGTTGTCCCTTGGTGTCTGACCATTGCCAGCTTGGAGGTGACCACTGTCTACATCTGCAGCACAAGGCGTGAGTTTACCGAGAGAGGCAGAGCGAAGGAAACTCCTCTTTGGAGACTGCTGGATCTCCTTCTTGTCATCCTCTGCAGATGTCAGCTGTCGGTTTTCATCATCTTGGTAGGAGAGTCTGGAACAGAGAACCCTTAGCACTTCATCCTGAAGGCTGAGAGGTGCCACCCATCAGGACAGCTGCTATTCCCAGAAAGCAGTTTCCAGTTTGGGGAGTAGGTAGCAGGGTGTGCTAAGAAACCCGTGCTAGGCCTCATAGTTGTTTCATAGGCCTGCTTGTTGGGTGTTCTGGCTCTTGATTCATACCCTGTGCAGGAGCCTTGTGGATTCCCCTTCCGCCTCACCTGCCCTGGGCTGAGGATTGGAGTTTAAGGACTCATGCATGCTAGGCAAGTAATCTAACACTGAACTCCTCCTACGTTATCCCTGAGCCTTGCATTTCTGATCTCAGCCACTGGAGGCTCTATTGGGTTTAGAGAAAATTGGAAGAACAATTCTAGGCCCATCACATTCTCTTAACAGTACCTTAAGTGCCTGCCTGTCTCTACAGAGTAGGTCTATGCTGTCTACTATGGCCATTCCCAATGCTACTCCAAGATCCCCTACCCCTGCCTGACTTCACTGTCCCTTCGCTATCAAAAGCACGTGATTTACTCCCTGGAGTGATTCTGCAATCACCCAGTCAGCAGAGAGCAAGGTGGCAGTAGCAGTTAGGGCAGTGGTTCCCAATCTTCCTAATGCTGAGGCCTTTTAATACAGTTCATCATGTTGTGATAATTCCCAACCATAAAACTATTTCCACTGCCCCTTCAAAACTGTGGTTTTGCTACTTTTATGAATCTTGCTGATTTTTGCTACTTTTATGAATGATTTAGACAAATCCCAAAGGGGTTTCGACTCATGGGTTGAGAAGAACTGCCTTAGGGTCTCTTGTTGATGACTTCCAAACTTTCTGATGGTGCCTCGCAATGAAGAATATATTGTAATATGACCACTATCATAGACATTCCTAGCCACAAGAGACACTCCACTTTTGCATGCACCACTCTCTGATTATTCCTATACTACTTTTTTTTTTTCAATGATTGTGGCTATTATCCACTGAAGTAACTTCATCACCCTCCACTGATCAGTCTTCAGTTTGAGAATCACAGTTGTATTCCAGCCCTCGGTGGTGTGGATTAGATCTTTCGCTAAGTTCACATTTTTGTTTTCTTGCAGTGCCAAGGATGTAGCACAGGACCATGAGCATGCCATTAGTACATCCTACCACTGAGCTAGGCTTGAAGGCTGACACTGTGCAGCCTGTTTCCTCTGAGCTCACCCCTGTAACCAAGCACAGTGATTCAAAGAATGTGTATGTGTGTAGGGGAGTTTGGGACACGAGATTCTCACATTCTTACCCTGTCAAGGCTTCCTTGCTACTCAGGATATTTTCTTGCTACTCAGCTATCTCCACTCTTGCAGACCTGACTTCTGCTTGGCCTAGTACACATCTCACAACTCCAGCTGTGCTGCTGCTAGACTCATTCTGCATGTCTGTCTCCTTGGCACTGGTACCACCCTGTGGGCAGTTGGTTAGAAGGCTCCACATTTTCCCCCTCTTCTGTGATCTCTTAGCTTTCTAATGAGTCAGTAAAATCTCCTGGATTCAAAGCTGGCTTATTTGGAGTTAGACAAATATTCACTAAGAACGAGAATCTCTTCATCTAGGCCTTTCTTAACTTTAAGGGCCTAGAACAAGAAGCTGGCACATAGCGAAGCACTTTCGGGCAAATGAAAGGTATCTGCAGTAGGCATAAACCTTTTACAAAAAGCCTAGAGAGGTACATACTTAAGCACACACTTCATAAACAATATTTACTTTTTTCAATAACTTTTTTCTGCTGTTCTTCTATTTTATTTATTTGTATCAATTGTTACTAACTTAATTGCCTTAACTGCACAGTGTGACCATTTGGTATGTGTAGATAACAGGTAATAACTAAGCATTTCCTTAAATAGTAAAGTTTGCTGACTGATATGTAAGAGCACAGTATTTATCGGATGCACTGTGATAGTTCAACAGGTATAGACACTATGTAATGAACATCTCCATCTTTTTACATTACTTTGTGTTTGACACCTTTAAGGTCCTTTTCTTAGTTATTCATAAAATATATGCTGGTCCAATTCTTAAGAGGACTGGTCTTAGCCCAGTGGTGGTGTACACCTTTAATCCTCGCACTTGGAAGGCAGAGGCAGGCTGTTCTCTGTGAGTTTGAGGCCAGCCTGGTCTACAAAGCAAGTTCCAGGGTAGCTAGGGCTACACAGAGAGACCCTGTCTCAATAAATAAATAAATAAAAAGAAAGGAAGGCAGGAAGCAAAAAAGAACACTGGTCCTTCTCACCAGATGGTCATTACAGCCACCCAGCAGATCTAGTAGGAACTAGCATTCCTGTGTGCCAATAGTGCCTCATCAGGGCAGACTTAAAAGAAGCTGTCCCATGAAGAAGTTTGTTTAAGTATTATATATGTATACTGACTCACACTGGGAAATACACCTATGAGTTGGTCACAGTCTCATCGTTTAAGACGAGATATTTAAAAGGTTTTCTGGAAGTGTTCTGCAGTGAGGCAACCCAAGCTGCAGAGGGAATCATGGGCAGGAGTTACTGATATGCTATTGTCTGGCCCAGAGGAGGGGTTTCTGTATTGCTCCCCGAGTTCACCTTTTCCTATGCTTAGGGTCACCTGGGTAGGAGGCTTACATCTCTGTGGAAAGCAGGCTGGGTTCACTGCAGTACTCAATGTCTTCACTCATCCTCACCCTGCAGGTCTTATCTGAGGCCCCCTGGCTCTCTCGGGAGTGGCACCTGCAGCATCCAGAGTAGAGAAAGACATCAGCATCTTCCAGCCCTCCTGCCTCTTCCTCAGCAAGGAAGATGACATTGGGCACATAGAGACACAGTCCCACAGCTCCTGATGAAGCCGCAGAGCCAGAGATGCCACAAACTATGTCAGGGCTCTGTGTGGGAGACTCAAGGTCTGAATTCTGCTCCAACTCACTCATGCTTTGGCCCAAGACCTTTAGCTTACCTCACACCTCAGTTTTCTCCTCTACAACACTAGAGTAAAACATTTCCTGCCTGATGCAGAGGCTTAGTCAGTAAAGTGATTGTCACACAGGGCAAGGACCTGAGTGCCATCCCAAGTATCCACACAACTAGCTGAACGGGTGAGCTCTAAGTTCAGTGAGATCCTGTCTCAGTGGAGAGAAACTGAGGAAGACATTTGATGTCAGTCTCCGGCCTCTAAACACATGCACACATGAGCACGTGTACCCCCACACAAATTTAAACATGCACAAAGACAAAAGTGGGAAAGACTTGGCTTAGAAGGACAGTTGTGGGCTGTGCAATCAATACAGGGCACCACAGTCTAGTTGTGGGCAGCTGAGCCTTTAGGTGGATGCTTGAAGTAACTGACCAGCCCCCGGAATCATATTCAATATGCCTTTGTTCTGACCCTGAAGTAAAAGCACAGGGGAGGAACTTCCTGTAGAGGCCTTGTTCTAAGCGGGCAGAATGAGCCCGAGTCTATGCTGAGCCTGGGTACTTCCTGAGCTAAAGAAAGGCCCCACACCTGGATGTGCTGTCCCTTCTGGGACGGGGCCTCCTGCTCATTCATCATTTCTTCTTCAGCTCTGGCCAAGTTCTCTTCCTCTTCCTGTGTGTGGCTTAGGACTTCCCTGCAGCTCTGTTCTCATGGACTCAGCATGTCAGAACCCTAGGCCTACAGGAACTTACTACTGCTGTTTACTGCATGAACATGCTGTCAAAATGCCCTGGTCACAGATGCTTCTTTTAGCTGTGAACAGCAGGGACTCGTATGTGGTCCAAGGACTGAGAATAATTTATCGCTGAGGGCTCAGTTGTAAACAAGACATCTGTATTACTCCTTCTGAGGTACAGGGAACATTTGGGGAGAGTGGGCAGGAAGCTGGAGGATTCCTTTGTTTGCTGCCTTCCTACAAGACCCAGCCTATCAAAGTGCCATCACAGAGGGGCAGGGCTGGGAGGCTCCACCCCTCCATGAGGAGCTATTGGCTGGGGGAGGAGAATGCAGGCTCATCTTCAGTGTGTAACCTCCCACCCATTTCTATCAAGGGACCCTAACTAAACTCAGTGGGCCACATAAAAAAGGAAGGCATGAAAGAGAGGAGATGATTGGGAGTGGACGGAGGTAAGAGAAGGGATGGGGAGATGACTGTGGTAAAAAATATATATATGTGTGTATGAAACTGTCACCTAAAAGGTGGTGGGACAGGTATAGAGTTGTAGAAGAGGGTGGGGCCACCAGAGCAGTCATGGGACAACTGCTTCATCTTAATCTCCTAGTGGAGCCAGCACATCCCTCCTGTGTGTGGAGATCTCCTGGGTCCAAGGGTTCAGCCAGCACTGCTGATGGGTGGTCAGAGCAGCTGGTGTCCCTGAGTAACTGCAAAAGGCATTCAAATGCATGGCCATGGAGACTTGGGAATAGGACTGTGTGAAAACCAGTGAGCAGGTATGTTGCTCTGTGGATCAGGACACTTGGGATTAGAAGAGATGCCTGAAATTCTTGATTATATTCCAAGGGCAGTCACACCAAGAACCGTGGGCTGGAAGGGCAGCTAGTTAAGGGCAGTGAACAAGACCCAGAGGATGTCCTCTCCCACCCTGGCTCAGCTGATAAGGAGGGGACCTGCCCAGGGCTCATGATTCCCTAAGGCCTCGAGCAGTTATAGCACCTACCACACCCGCATTTCATAGTGGTGTGTTCTACAGCACAGGCAATGGGGGACAGGGTGAGCTGGGGTAGGGTGGGGGTGGGGCAGGAGACATGGAACCATTCTGCACTGCTGCTACAGAGGTGGATATGCTGCCCAATCTCCACTAGGTGAAAAGCCAGACTTAGGGGTTTGGGAAAGGGCAGGAGCTGGTTTTGCCATACAGGCCCAAGTCACACATCTTGGAGGGCACAGGTCAACATGCTGAGGAGGGATGAGAGGAGAGGTAAGGCATCTCAGAAGACACCTGGGAAACAGGGTAATGTCCTCATTGTCATTGCCATGTGTGAGCAGACATGGGTGGCAAGCTGGCTCCAACCTCTAGTTTAACGGGCGGTGGCCTCCACTGGAAACTGGAGGCTGCGTAGAAGGCTGAGGGTTTATGTCTGTCGTTCCTGATGTTAACTGGCTAGGGTGTGTGAAGCCACAAGGCTCAGGCTTACCCTCCTGCTTACCTCTTCGAGCTGAGCTTCCATGCTGCCTCCTGTACCCGGATAGCAGGGGACAAGGGAGGCCCATGTCCCTCTACAGTGCTGACTGTGCTGGAGTAGCTGGTGGGGTGGGGGAAGCGGCCCAGGGCAGTGTTGTTGGCATTGTTAATGTTGGCATTGGAGCCCGTGGATGAGTAGCTGCTGGGAGTGACAGTGGAGTCCACCAGCTTCTCGTGGGACGGTGACTCGGTGTCACCATGGCTGTTTCCCGTCTTGTTGATATGCAGTGGGCGCTGGGTAGTGAAGGTCTGAGGAAAACTCCTGCTGTCACTTTGATAGTAGTTGACATGGTTGCCAAACAGGCCTCCAGCCCTCTGTAGACAAGACAGGGGTAGGTGGAGAAAGCTTCCCTCCCCTCCCCGCTTTCTACGGCCCCCACCCCCACCTTGTAAGCGGCAGTGGTTTAGAAGCACAGGTCACAGGAAGCCATCTTGCCCTTCAGAGAGTGACACACTCTGGGCACATGGTAGAGAGAGGGACTGAGATACTCAAAGTCTCATGATTCCCCTACATGTACCACCAGGACAGGGATTCCCTCATGGGCCTGGGCAGGCAGGAGGGTGCTGGGTTTCAAGGACAAGCCCAAGATGGCTGTCCTTCACAGAAACCAGCTGCTCAGCTTGGTGGAGCTTGCTGTGAGTGCTGAGGGGTGGGAAGAAGGAATGGAAGATGGGAGCCAGATTGCTTAATGGAAATATGGCTGGCTTGTGGAGCTACAAGCTGTATTGATCAAATCGAAACTCAAGAGTGGAGAGTACTGTATCGATCATGTCACAGTTCCCTTTCCTGTAAGGGTTCTTTGAGAGTCCTTCTTTGTCCCAGAGTGAGGGGTAGGAGTAGGGGAGTATGGCTGAGGGCAGGGGAGTATTCGTTTTCAAGGTCTGTCTAATTTGATATCCGAAGGTCCCTGGGTCCTGGTGACAGGTCGTGTAAGGGTGGTATTATCATGGTTCTGTATCTCAGAGGCCATTCACTGGTGGATGTCTCAGTGATGGCAGTAAGGCTGCAGGGCTGGTCATGGCATGGTGGGCTGGGATTGGTTCTCTATGTGCATTAGAGCCTGGGAGCCAGACCTGGGGACTGCGGTTGGCAAGAAGCAGAAGTGAGGGAGTTGGATGGGAAACTGCAGGTAGTTATGGCACAGTAGTGTGTGACTTTCTCACTGCCCCTAGGAAAAGAGGAGGAGGCCTGAGGTACCACTGTGACTTGGATATCACCTGCTCCATATTAATAGTGCAACCACAGCCTGCCTAGCTGCTACATGAGAGTCCAAACCTAATATGGACACTTAACCTGATTCTTATTTTCTCCAGAAGAAGCCAGGAGTTTGTATTTTTACTTAGATGTGTCAGATATTCAAATACTGGGAAATAAAATGACTTTTCAGATTAGATGTGGCCTAGGAGTTCCTACTCCACACTTTCTGAAGAGAAACTTCTTCAGGAAATTTTTTTTTTTTTTTTATTACAGAAACAGGATCCTCCTGTTCTCTGAGAGCTGGCCATATTTTGAACTGCTGTGTGCTAGGAGGATGGCATAGCACAGAGTTGCCTTAGAAAGGAGTCAGGAAATCATGAGATAGATGACTAGGAAGCATGTGGCATTCCTCAGAGAGCTCAGGCAAACACCAATTTAATGTGCCATTGCCCCCAACTGAATTTTGTGAAGACACTAGTCATGGTACTTACCCTGAAGATGTCGTCTTCGGAGGCAGCAGACACAGCCTCCCTCATGGCCTTGTCCAACTCCTGTTCAGCGGTAAGATCTCCAGAGATGGCCCGCCGGATCTCAGGCCCAATGTCATGCAATGTGCGTAAGCCAGCCTGCAATCCAGAGGGACATGTCAAGACCCAGATCCTTTCTTCTGATCTTTAGTCAGCCAGGACCCTGTTGCTCCTCCCCAAGCACCTGCCTCTCTGCTTCTCTACCAGGCAGTTAGGCAACCACACCAGGAGATGGGCTTCCCTGGAAAATACCCACCTCCAACTACCCTAGAGTAGAAGATCCTCATCTATCTAAGAGGAAGGACCACCAAGAATCTGCTGTCTCAGGAACAGAGGTCCTAAGAAGGTTGGGGGTTGAGGATGCTGCAGAACAGCTGAGGGACATATGTGGGCAAGAATGCAAAGAGAGAATAACACTGACTTCTAGCAACATTAAAGGAGGTTTAGAGTACTTACAAGCTTTCTTGGGATGGGACCTGGCCTCTAGGTAGCTAGCAAGACTTGGACCCTGGCTAGTATCAGTGGGGAGGTGACCAGGACCTTTGAGTGTGGGTCCCTCCCTCCAGCCCCTCACCTGCAGGGACAGTGCGTTCCTCTGTGAAGGCTTTCCCACCAGCCCCTGTTCTTTTCGCTTCTTGAATTTTCGGAAGTACTCTTGGATTAGGAAGGTGGCATAGAACTTGCCAACTGTGACTTCGTCATCTAAGGCACACAGAGAAGAGAAAAATGATGGGTCATTCCACCAGAATTCCTTGATTTTTTTCAGCACCTAAAACCTTTTTTTTTTTTTTAAAAAAAAAAAAAAACAAAAACCAACATATTAGCTATATATTTTTTTTTAGTTCAAAAGAAAGCATGCAAAAGGCACAATGTTATAAGTCACCATATCCCTGCCTGCTTACTTACCACCTCTTGACAGCTTATCACATCACTAGTTTCTTTATCTCTTTCCCAGAAACGAGCAAGCATGTTCTTATCCTCTTTTTTTTCAAAATGTATTCTTCCCTCATATATTACATCCCAGCCTCAGTTTCCCCTATCTCCACTCCTCCCAATCTCTATCCCTCACCTCTTCTCTCTCCCAGATCCACTGCTCCTCCATTTCTCTTTAGAAAAGGGCAGGCCTCCCAGAGATATCAAGTGAACACCACATAACAAGTTACAATAAGACTAAACACATTCCTCCTATTAAGGCTGGATGAGGCAACCAAGTAGGAGTAAAAGGTCCCAGGAGCAGGCAAAAGAGTCAGTGACAATCCTGCTCCCACTGTTAGAGAGCCCAACAAGAAAACCAAGCTACACCATCATAACCTAACTCAGACCCAGACAGGCTCCCTGATTGTCACGTCAGTCTCTGTGAGCCCCACAGAGTCCTGCTTAGCTGATTCTGTGGGCTGTGTTCTTGTGGTGTCCTCAACATCTCTGACTCCTACAATCTTCTTTTTAAATTGGGACAAGATCTCCTTATCTTGTCCAAGTGGCCTCCAGTTCCTAGGATCAGGTGATCCATGCCCTCCCGAGTAGCTGGAAACAGACACATAGCTGACGTCTGTGCCCGGTTGTGCTTTTAATTTTTCCCCTTACAGAGAAAGTAGGGTATTACCAAGGTTACCCACCTTGTTTTTTCCACCCTCCTGAATGGACATTACTAAGTCCTGTTTGATTCCATTTATCATCAAATGATCAATCTTTTAACTGTTGATACCTCTTAAAGATGTTTCCAGAATGTGTGGCCTCAATTAACATGTTAATTGACATGACAAATGAAAATTGTTGACACTATTCAATGCTATCCTGTTTACTTTCAACAGTTACTCACTGTAAGTGTTTCATGTGAAGATTCCATCAGTTAATTATAGCTTTCTGTATAGGCATACCGAGCATTCTTACTTTGAATGCATTTGCTTTTAACATACCTCATTTTAAAGCATTCTACTAGTGCTATGGAAATTACAAGTCAGGCAGGTTATCTACGATTTCGATTTGGGATTGTAGTAGGGATGGTACCAAGTGCTTGCTTGTTATGAGAGGGGGCTTGTGGTTTGGCAGGCATGAGAAATGCTACTCAAAAAAACAGTGAGCTTTTTAAAAAGATGTGATAAATCCCAGGAAAATTTCCTTTCAGAGCTCTAGAGAAAATCTAGAGCAGTCAGACTGGTGGTTTATGGGTACCTACACTGAAATATTGTAGAGCTCCCACAAAAGTTCTGCCAAACCCGTAAGCATGGAAGGACTTGCCTGTTTCCAAGTATGAATGTGGGATTACAACAAGTTTCTAACTGGATAGTTTGTATCCAAGCTTGTTCAGGACATTACAGCCAGATAGGGCCTCTGAGCCCACCGAAGGGTCCAGAAACACGGTGGACTCTGCATGGCAGTCTCAAGGGCTGTGTCTGTACTGTCAATGACAGCACAGCTGGAGGACAGGAAAGTGGAGAAATCCTACCAGCTGAGCGAGTAACCCTGGTCTGGGAATACAGGGAACACTCACCACCGGCAGGGGGCACCACCTGGTCCAACAGCTTCATGCTGGTCCTCTTCCAGATTTTCTTGATGATGGCCCGCAGCTCTTCATTGGCCTGTTCTAGGTTCCCTGATGGGAATGAAGGAAATGAAGACTGAAACAGATGTGCTGGGAAGCCCCACAGGGTACCCCAAGTCATCACATTCTGGTCCCCCTGCTGCTCTTGCTCCCCAATCTTCTTATTTTCTAGTTCATTCCACTTCCCTTTTCTCTCTTTTCTTTCCTTGTGACTATCCTCTCTTGCCCTGTCCAATGCCATTCTCCTTTCTTTCCTATTCCACTGCAAGCCAGCCCAAAGTCCCCTACCCCCACCTCAAAGCCACAGTCCCTTCTGGTTAATGCTGAAGAGCCTGATGGTGCCTTCAGGCACTCATGCCTCAGCCTTGATACTATTTGCCCTGTAGGGCAACATCCGGATTAATCGTGATGCTGACATTTCACAGTGACCTCTGAGGTGCAGTGAAAGAACCAGGCTCCCAAAGGGAGTGGTGCTTTTAGAAGGTGTGGCCTTGGAGTAGGTGTGGCTTGGTTGGAGGAAGTGTGTCACTGTGGGGGCGGGCTTTGAGGTCTTTTTTCTCAAGCTTCCCTCAGTGTGACAGGCAGTTGACTTCCTGTTGCCTGCAAGATGTTGCAGTCTCAGCTCCAGGCACCATGTCTCCCTGCACAACTCCATCTTCCCCTTCATGATGACAATGAGCTGACCCTCTGAAACTGTAAGCGAGTCATCTCAATTAAATATTTTCCATGATCATGGGTCATGGTCTCTTCACAGCAATAGTAACCCTAACTAGACACTTCCTTGTGAAGCTGCAGGAAATAGAGGTGTTTTGAGGGAAGGACAATCCACTTCTCCTGTACTCATACACGACACGGGGCACATATGTGTCCAAAGGATCTTTGCTGAGTCCTCCAGGTAGAGAAGTAGAAAATCTAATGGTGAAGGCAAAAAACCTGAAGGCCCATGTTCTGGGAGTTTGGCCTTCATTAGATGCATGCTGCCTGAGACACTAGTCTCATACTGGTGGAGAAGCTAAGCTAAAAGGCAACTGTAAGAGGGGATGTGCTAGATACGATTCTAGGGTCTTCCCAAGGATACCTGCCCTTTGTTACCAGTGTGCATGCAATGTGCAACCCCATGGAGTGAGAATGTGACACATGGCACTCTTGTGATGAGATTGTCACACAGCACTTATTACCTGACCAAAGGGAAATGATGCCTATGGCCTAATCACAGGAGCTCATTAAAAGTCCAGAATTTATGTGTATATAAAGCTATTCTTTGGTCACTGTATATTTACTAAAAAGATTATTTTAGAAGAAGTCTAGTGCATTCTTTAACTGGGAGCAGAAGGGTATGTAGGACCTGGGGGCTCTCACAGGCCCATATGAATGAATACTGTGTACCGAGTAAAGGTAGCAGTCTTTGGGAGCAAAGAGTCACCCCAGCAGACTGGAAGCTAGCAGGAAAGGAGGGAGAGGAATTTCAGTCAGGGTCCAAATGTGCTTGGAGGCAGCATCTTCCCCTGGCTTAATTAATGTACCAAGCTTTGCCTTGGGAGTCCCTGAACAGGCCCCGCTTCTCCATTGCTGCACTTCTGACAGAACTGTATACAAGCTGGATGTTCTTTGAAGCTGTAAAGCTTACAGGGTTTTCTGCATAGCACTGCCAAAGGATATGGCTGATATCATATGGGAGGTGATGGAAAACAGTGTGAGCTACAGGGTCAAACCCAGGGAACAAACAGAGGCTCTACACATTGAACAGCAAATTCAAAACACAGCTGAAGGCCAGAACACCTGGGCATTCCAGCACGCCTTCAGATGCCTTCACTGGAGGTGGGTTCTTTTTTGTTTGTTTTCTGAAACAAGAGCTTATTATGTATCCCCGATTTGCCTTAAACTCATTAACCTCCTGCCTCAGGCTTTCAAATGCTGGGATTACAGGTATGTACCACCATTCTGGACTTAGTGGATTCTGACATATCCAGTGAAAGAATCCTGATGATAACAATGTGCAAATGAACTTATCTTTTGTATTGGGTTGAAAGGAGTACTTCAAAACTCATGTCTTCCTGAGACCCAGAATGTAAATTTATCTAGTATGGTAGTTTGGATGTAATTGGCCCTTATAAGCTCACAGGGAGTGGCACTATTAGTAGGTGTGGCCTTGTGGGAGGAAGTGTGTCATTGTGGTGGTGGGCTTTGATGTCTCCTTTACTCAGGTTTTCGTGTGACACTCAGTTCACTTCCTGTTACCTTCAGATCAAGATGTAGGACTCTCAGCTCCTTCTTCAGCGCCATGTCTACCTGCAGGCCACCATGTTGCACCATGATGATAGTGAACTAAACTTCTGAAACTGTAAGCTATCACCTCAATGAAATGTTTTCTTTGTAGGAGTTGCTGTGGTCCTGGTGTCTCCCTACAGCATTAGAAACCCTAACTAAGTCAGAGTTGGTACCAGGGACTGTGGTATTGCTGTGAAAGACCTGACCATGCTTTTGTTTGAAGGAATATGGACCTTAGGACTGTGGATTAGAAAAGCAGTTGGATGCTTTAAGTGCTGTTTAATGGGCCATAGCAGTAGGAGCATGGAGACAGTGGTGCTGAGGGTGACTTGAACTGTGGGGCCTGGCTCAAGAGGCTTCAGAGGAGAAGAATTTCAGTATGTTGCCTGGAGATAGTTCTTGTGATGTTTGATGAAGAGTGTGGGTGCTTTTGCCCTTGTCCAAAGAGTCTGCCTGCAGCTAAACTGAAGAGTTTTGGATAATTCCCTTGGCAGAGGAAATCTCAAAACAGCCTAGTATAGACTCTGTCATGTGGTTACTAGTGTTAACCCTAATGAAGATTTATAAAAAAGGAGGAAGCCAGGCAAAGAAAACAAAAATGAACAGTCTGAGAAGAAGAGCAGGAAGTGGAATGGAGATAAATCCTATGTTCAAGGCAATAAACAGATTAAGAAATGGAATAAACAGAGTGGTGACCCAAGGGGAAGATTCCACCCAGCCAAGTTTCCAGCTTGTGAAAGGAATTACAGAAAAGCTTACAGCCAGGCATGGTGGTGCTCATCTTTGAGGCCAGGACTCCAAAGGCAGAGGCTGGTGGATCTTTGAGTTTGAGGCCAGCCTGGTCTACAGAGCAAGTTCCAGGACAGCCAAGCTTAGGCGTTGAAGGAAACCATGGGAGACAGAAAGCTGGTGAAGATGGAATTGAAGGGGCCATGTTCTAGTCCAAGTAAGCAGCTGAACTTGGCAGCTTCAGCCATGTGGTTTTGGTGTTAGAGTCAAGAGGGGCAAAGCCAGTCATGTATCAGGGATGCCTCGGAATGGAGGCCTAGAGAGGCCATTGTGAAGCTGTGAAGAAGCCTGGATTACTTTGGAGAGCCAAAGATATTAGAGATGCCAGAGCCGGGGATACCTGCTGAGGAGAGGTGTGAACAGAGAATGGAAACAGCCCAAGAGAAAGAAGTGTGTTCCAGTCATCAAAGCTGAAAGGAGCTGGAGATTTGAAGAATGTTTTGACATCGGCCATGGGGATGCAGAGTTTGGGGTTTGACTGGCTGGCTTTTGGTTTTGCTTTGGTCCAGTATTTCCTCACTATGCCCCCTTCTCTATGCTTTAGAACAGTAGTGTATATCCTGTGCTATTATGTTGGAAACTGTTATCTCTTCCAAAAATTTTGATTTTATAGGAGATTACAGTTAAAAGAATATATGAATCTCAGAAGAGACTTTAAACGTTGGACTTTAGAACATTGTTGAGACTGTGAGTATATTCTGGGGACTTTTGAAGTTGGAATAAATGCATTTTAAATTATGATATGGTTACAAGTTTATAGGGGCCAGGGAGTGGAATATAGGAGTTTAGCTATAATTGGCTCTCATAAAAAGCTCATAGGAACTATTAGTAGGTGTGGCCATGTTGGAGGAAGTGTGTCACTGTTGGGATGGGGCTTTGAGGTTTCCTTTGCTCAAGCTTTGCTCAGTGTGACACTCAGTCCACTTCTTGCCCCCTTCAGATCAAGATATAGGGCTCTCAGCTCCTTCTCCAGCACCATGTCTGTCTGTCCTCCACCATATCCCACCATGATGATAATGGACCACACCTCTAAACTGCAAATCACTCCAATTAAATGTTTTCCTTTATAAGAGTTGCTGTGGTCATGATGTCTCTTCACTGCAGTAGAAACCCCAATTAAGACATCTAGAAACAGGGTCTTCACAAAGGTAACTAATGAAGTCATGATGCGTTAAGACAGACCACTCAACCAATATGATTGGTGCCCATAGGGCGAGAGAAGAAGACCAGAGTTGCACAGACCAGGTCATACTGTGAAGAGGGCGGCAGAGACTGAGGGATGGAGCCAGGTCCTTGAGACCACTGAAGCCAGAGAGACATGGAGCCCATTCTTCCCCAAGGCCTCTGTAAGGAACCAGCCTGCTAACACCTTCCTTTGGGTGGTTCCTCTCTTAAATTGTGAGAAGAACAAAGTTTGTGATCATTTAGTCAGACCCAAGGAAAAAATGTATCTTCCAAAGACTCCTACACATTTTAGGCCTTCATTTATTTCTGTAACAACCCGATGTAACTGTGGAATTTCACCAATAATTGTTTCCTGTTGTATATGTTTTATTTTTATTGTTCTGTTTTCAGTGCTGGGCTCTGAATCTTGGGCCTTATGCACACTAGGCACTTGCTCTACCACTGAGCTTGCTCCAAGCTCTCATTTAAATACTTTGAAATATCTTTTTCTTTTCATGTTCCAATAGAAAATCTTATCCAGCTTGATACTTTGCTTGGGATAAGGTTTCTGGTTCTCAAGGTACACGTCATTTTTTTTTTTTTTCTAGCTACTTCCACTTTTTACAAATGCCTGAAGGGTGAATGAAGGTTGATCTGTCTTATCCCTATAAATGCTGGTGTTTTCTTCCATTTCTTGTCTGAGTGAGATGTTGACTCCTGTTCTTATGTAACAAGTTCATAGAAGGCCTGTTTTGGCTCAGCCTCGAATACTGGGGTGTTCCATGCCCTTGGTGGCTATCTCCAAGAGCCTTTTTGTTTAAGGGTTTATCTTTAGTTCTTAATTAACTATATGTCCCACTGGCTGGCTTCTTGCCTCAGGAATTCCCCTTTCCTAACAGTGGCTGTCTGTGATTGAGTATTTGGCAGCCCCTCAGGTATTGGCATATTTCACTGAGATCTGGTTTGCCTGTGCATCACTAAATCTTGGCTCCTATGCACAAGTACTTTTTATTCCTCCTCGGAGCCAAACCCTGCATTATTAATTTATATTAAGCTTTACGTATCACAACACATCCATTATCGTAGCCATTCTGTCTTTTCTCGTTGGAAAAGAAAGCCCTCCCCTTGGAATGGAAAGGAAACAATATTTACTGTAGAAAATCTGGAAATATCAAAGCTGAAAAAGGCTCCACTACCCAATCATATTCAACATCAATGTATCAGAAGACATCTTTCCAGTTGTCTGTTATACACGCATGCGCATTGGTTCTTCCTTATCAGGCCTATTTATACCTACCCCAGATTGAAGTTTTTCAATGGCATGATTTTTTTTTTTTTTTGGCCTTTGTTTTCCTTAGTTTACTAGGAGAATTTGATTCATTTTTACTTTTTAAAGGTTGGCTCGTTATCCTGACCTGTACCGTTCAGGATTGGTTCTTGGTTCCCTCATGTCTGTTGCTCTCTGGAGAAGTGCAAGGAAAGAAGGTACCTCTCTGGGTGCCACTGCCTCCCATATTCCATATTATGAAACCGAAACAAGACAATAAGTAATTACATACACACTGTACCCTGTTGTGTTGTGATGCCCAGTGCCCTTCCACCATACAAAGGACATTGGCTGGAAGCACGATGCGCTCAGGTTGGACCAGTGGTGTCAAACTCTAGTTCACACACGAGAATTCCATGCAGTTGTCTCTAAACGCAGGTTCCTAAGCCCCCCTCCCCAGACATGTGAAGTCACAGACTCAGCTTGGGCTCAGATTTAGCTTTTTGAGCTATGATTCAAATGATTTGGAGGCCTTTGCTCTCTGACCACATGCTTAAGAGGCACTTAAGCTGGGTCTTGGGGAGTAGCAGCATCTTCTGGGGTGTGACCACATAGCCTATCTCAGATAGTACTTATCAGTGAGGTGGCAAAAGATGCCCTTTTCAGGGCTGCTTCTAACCCACAGGGTAGCTCTTGGTCCCTCTGTTATAATCAGTTTGAGGGGCTACTGTCTGAGTTGTGTAGCACATATGGGATTGTAATTACAGGCAATGACCTCTATCCAGTCACTGCTTGTCACTGTCAACTTTCCAACATAAGTCCTTTTAATTTCAAAAGAGAATTGAATGTTTTAGAGACAGGCCTGTCATTAATACAGGTTCATCTGTATGGGGCTTGTCCTGCTCTGCATAACAACCACCTCTCCCACGTTTTGCATTAAACCTTCAATCTTTAGGAGGTTACTAGGAAATTTCTAGGGTTTGATGGAAAATAAAAGTTTAAAATAAATAAGCTATGGCAAAGGGGGCACTTAGAAACCAAAGAAAATGTAAGTGTGATGCACCTCTTGAAGAGTCAGAGTACAGGCTGCCAATGTTATTCTGTACCAATACTGTGTAAGCAGGAATATCTTTCTGGTGGAGATGCTAGGCCTTCCTAGGCATCCTCCACCAGTGGTCCATGAGAGACATTACCTTCTGTTTTGATCCTCAGGGCTGTCCTAACTAGCGCAAACAGGGTAGCATTGAACATGACTGTTCCATCGCTGTTCAGAGGCATGTTCATGGACACCAGGCGCTGGAGGAAAAGGAGGTCAAATCAGTGACAAGGACAGGTGGTTCTTCAAGGCTCTGTACAGCCACGGTGGCAGGGAGGTTGGGAGGTCCCTAGAAACTTGCATGGGCGCTCTTGGGAACGGGAGGGGTATGCGTGTTGTCACCAGAATGTTTTCTAAGATTTTCCAGGGAGAAACTAGGCTTTGTTAATTACTCTTGTACCTCCACATTCTTTAGACCATTGCTTTCACAAAGGGCTCTTTCCTGCTCTCGCTCAGGCCTACAGATACAGTTCTGCTATCTACTAGTAGCAAGAACAGCCAGCCATCTGCCTACCAGACAGAATTATCCAGCTCCAAAGAACAGGAAAATGAGATGGCTCTGTGGGGACAGAGTACCCACTCTGCAAAAAAGACATGCTTATCTCTACTTTAGTCCTGATCTCAAATTCACTCATCCAAACAGGACTTTGTTACTCTTCGCCTCAAAAACATGCTCCCTTGGCTTCCCCTCCCTTGGTGAGCCAGCCCCCCAACACCGGTCACTAGGAGAAAAAGCAGGTATGATGGCCACTGTGGGTGGTAGTGATGTCATTCCTCAGACCAGGTGGGGTCTTCCTGTGGATATTTGCCAAGGGTTGATTTTTTTCCCCCAACTGAATGCATCATTTTCAATCTCATAGACACCGAGTTAGAAAGCTTCAGTTTGGCTCTCAGCCCTAACAGGCCCATAGGAAGGTAGTGACCTGTACACTCCAGTTCCCTCTGGGCTATTTGATTTGTACCTTCTTACAGCTTGAATCCCAAATGTCACCTAAAGGCCATGCCACAAGGGCCCAGTTCCCAGCCCCAGTATTCTTAGTTAAGTGGTGGACCCTTTAGGAAGTGAGGCCCAGTGGGAAGAAGTTACAGAAAACCACGCTCCAGAGGAGGGTATTAGGACCTTTGTCTCTCTGTCTCCCTTGGCCCTGAGGTGAATGGACTTCTTCTACAACTGTAATGCTCCAAAGCTGCCATAGACCCAATGCATAGGCTTGACAGATCCCAGGCTGAAGCCTCCAGAACTGTGAGCCAAAGGAAACTTGTTCACAGGTTGACAGCTCAGGTATTTGTCACAGACCAGAAAGCAGAACAATACAAGGCTCTCGTTTCTCATATTTTCAGGACCTTTGGAAATCTCCTGAAGCTCTTTTTGGAATAAAGTGGGGGTACTGATGAGGGAAACCTGACTTCCACAGAGGATAAATAGAAGTTCCTTCTTCCTAAACTCTGTTGTCCACGAATGGATTATTCAAGGATCTCAACTACTGGCCATTGTGCTCCTCCGCTCTATGGCTTGGCTCTCTGCTACTGTTTTCAAAGCTCTTTCAGAGCCCATCAGGATTCCCACTGGAAACACAGAACAGGGAGAATGGAGGTGGATGCTGACTGAGACAGGATGCTTCTTGGCAGTTACTGGACCACATGGCAGGATCTAGAGCAAGTTCAAGGGCCTATACTCTCAAGGTCAGTCAGAGGCTGTGTTGGTCAGAGACAGATTTATTTGATTCAGGTGGTTTTGTTAAAAGGCAAAAGATTTATATGATCTGAAGAGAAACCAGAATATCCTAGAGCTGCTTTTGGATAATGGATTCACTTAGGAATTTGGTCAAAACCGGCAGATCCTTATTTTGGTAAAGTTTGTATTTTGGTGATGAGATATCACTTGTAGCCTCTCATAATGGTTCTTGGACTTCAGGTCCAAGTTTCTACCCATCACAGTAGGTGTGAAGGGTCACCTGATGTCTGGGCTGTGCAGTCTGATGGGCTGAATAAACCCTATATTCAGACAGAATATCTGTTGTCCTCACTGGGACACAAGACATTCATTGTGATGGCTGTTCTTTTATAGCCTTGGGGCTTTAAATCTGGAAGGGTCCTTAAAATAGAAGCCGGCTCAGGTTTGTTTCTTTAAATACCTAAAATATCTCCATTCCCTTAATAATTACAAAGGCAGACAGGTATGTAGCCTTCTATATTTGTCCTTTCCCCCAAGGAACCAAGGTCATTTCTTACTTTGCAGGCCACACGGTGTGGACACAACTTCCCAAAACCCAAGGGGGGCTGAATTCGACGGAGGAGGGTCACCACATCCAAGTGTTTGATCCGACCCCTTGAGAAGGAAGGAGAGAAGGAAAGGTTAGAACTCATGAACTGGGGCAGGGCCAAGCCAGATGTAAGGGCATCACCCCCCCCCCACCCCCACCGCAGGGCTGCATGAAGGCGTGGCCAGATGTAGAGGTGTTCCTCAGGGCTGCCTGACAACCCTGAGCAGTGTACAGATGTATAATAGAACTACCAACCCAGGATGCATGGTACAGTTTTCATCACTGACGTTTGTTAGCGTTGTGCTCCAGGAAGAAACAGTTCCAGTAGTGTAATTAAATCCCAATATTTATTTGTTGCTCAATCAACTAACCATTTGGCCAGAAGGCATTTAGGGATGGGCAGTTAATAGTTATGGGTAAATGAGAGTTTCCACAAACCTGAGGTCAAGATGGAGCTGAAGTCGACGTAACCCTAAATGACCCAATATAAGCATTAACTAATATTATCTGACACCAGAGTCTTTTATTTTCCCATTAAACTGATATGCTTCCCAGTTTTGGGAATGGTTCTTGACCTCTTTTGGCCCTTGACCCTTCATTTTGTGTCTGATACATTTCAGGGTTTCAGTTAGTACACCCTCTTGGGGTGACCTCCTCTTGGGTCTCTTCTACAGGTCATTCAGCCCAGCTCTCAGCCTGGGGGGTGGTGTTTAAGGGCTCCCTCTGGGAACTTACTTAGCTTCAGGGTCATACTCGGCCCAGATCCTTTTGAATTCATCCAAGTGATGGGGACCAAGGATAGACCAATCCCTTGTCAGGTAGTCAAAGTTGTCCATGATAACAGCTACGAAGAGGTTGATGATCTGCAGGGAACAGTTGGTACACTAAGGGGATTACCAAGACTCACATTTGCTGCCTAAGCCCACTTCACATCAGTGCCCAGGTAAGTCTTAAGATAAGGTTTCTAAGTACCAGCAATATGTTAGCATTTAGGATGCTAACTGCTAGAATTTGGGTCTCTTGGGGATGAGCTCAGTACTATTCCCCTAAGGGATAAGTCCTACACGTAGACAGAATAGTTTCCTTTATACCAAGTTACCAGGGACAGAGAGGCTTTGTCTGGTCACCTTCCCCTTGTTCATGAGCAAGGTATCAGAGACATACAAGTTCATGCAGAACTTCCACACATCTTTGTCTTCTAGAACAATGCTACCACAAAAGCCCCAAATAGACAAGATGGAGTCTGGCTGAGTCACTCTGGGCCAAAACTTCTGGCCCTTTTCAGAGGTAAGATATCTCTGTTAATTCAGTCTTCTAAAGATAGCTCTTTTGCTGGGATTGTCCTGCCCCCACGCTGCCCCCATCTCTGTGCCTTTGAGTCCCACCTCAGCTTACCAGGAAGGCACAGAGCATATAGAAGCTGATGAAGTAGAAGACAGCAAAACTGCTGCCACACGGGGTCTCCCCTTCTGTGCTGTTGCTGGGCTCAGACTCTGGGGCACACTTCTTGCCTGGCATACAGGCCAGCATGATATCCTGCCAGGCTTCCCCGGTGGCACACCTAGACAAGAGAGGCGAGAGAGTCCAACCTCAGCTGGATACTCTGGTCCATGCAGGCAAGGCTCCCTCAGCCTCACCTTCAAGGAGGAATTGAGCATTCGGTGTTCACTGGATGATGATCATGTTCATTAAATACAGGAATATAAAGCATTGGAATGTTTGAAAACTTCAGACACACTGTGTGGCGGCAGCGCATGCCTTTAATTCCAGCACTCAGGAGGCAGAGGCAGGCAGATCTCTGTGAGTTCGAGGCAAGTTCCAGAATGGGCTTCAAAGCTACACAAGAGAAACTTTGTTTCAAAACAAAACCAAACCAAAACAAAACAAAAACCTTAAGATACATAGGAAGTTTCTGAAAACCTGTTCTTTTATCTACGTGAAGTTTTTAGATGTAGCATGTAGAAATATTTCAGCTTGAGGCTGTCTTCCCTTCTACACAGGAGTACCCTCCGTGAGTACATTAAAGACCCACCCTTGCGTTGGCAGTGGGCTCTTCAGAAAGATGGTCTTTACTATCATAGTTCACAATGCAGCAAGCATGCAGGTCTGTGTCCTGGGTGTCTGCTTTGGAATGGAGCCACCAAGTGGTTCATGTCTTCATTTTGATCACCAGGTAGCACTTGTCTGGTTTAGCATCATTGCAGACGTATCTGCTCTAGGTGTTAGAGAATGTTAAAGAATGTCCCCCAGATGATGGTGTGGAATTATATTTAACTGCTATTTAAATTTGGCTTTACTAGGCCAGTCTGGGCTACATGAGGCCCTATCTCAGAAAGAAATACAATAAATATCTTCTTTAAAAAATGACTTTGAAATGCTTAGGAGGTTGAGAGTTTTGATCTCGTGTCTTCTTCACTGTATGCTCATGGCTTTCCTCTCATGGGTTATATATCTTCTTGTTTATTCAAGGAGTCCCTGGTATTTTCACATTCATTTCTTTGCTTGCTACATTCACTACAGATGTCTCATTCAGCATGGCTTCTCTATAGCTTAACATGCAAACACACACACACACACACACACACACACACACACACACACACACACACACACACACATGCTCTGTTTTAAGTGCCACCATGGCTACTGAGGCCGTAAACATTCGGTCCTTATGTTGTCAAGGCAGGGACTTTACCCACTGAACCATCCCTCCATCCCATTTTTCTTATATTACTGCACTGGATAGAATTTTCGACAAAATATTGACAAGAAAAAGTGACAGCATAATATGTCTATTGTATTTGCTAATTGGTCACCACAAGCTGGTGATTTTCTTGATGGTTCTTCCACCTCGCTGATCCTACCCACTGTTATAAAATTGATCTGCTTGCATTTTCTACCGGAATAGCTTTTGTCTTCATTGACAGAACCCTACATTGTAGTGGTTGTGACTTCTTGCTTAAAAACAAAACAAAACAAAAAAACCCCAAACCAGTACTAGTTCATCTTCTCAGCTGAGTGGGGGAGGTCCCCACTTCTTTCTATTTCTGAGAGTTTGGATGACTCTGAATGATTTAGTCCCCATCACAGATGAAAACATAGCAGTGGGAACCCTGTAAAAGCTGTGATTTTGACAATCTTCTCAATATTTATTGTAGATAATGCTACTCAGTTATTGAGAGCATTTCAGAATTTAAATTAGCACTAATCTGCCCCTGGCAGGGAAGGCTGCTCCCTCTGATAAGCCTGAACTAAGTGGCTAAACTCACTTTGATTTATGTGAGTAAGTAAGTGGCAGTCCAGAAAACTACACTCGGGGACATTTTCTGTTTTCAAAGAATGATTTGTTCTTTAAATTTTCGGTTTCTTGGTTTATTAATGCTTTTACAGTTAATAGTTTATTTTTTTTTCTAAAAAAATGCTAATAAGATCAATTTATTGCTGCCCAAATATTCTTGGATGAGTGGTCTTCCATTGGAACAGAATTTTTCTTCTTAACAAAGTTTTTGTAATCCCCATTTTCCTAGATAAAAGCATGTAGTCCAGCTGGGTGTGCTGGCACACATCTTTAATCCCAGCACTTTTGAGACAGAGGCAGAGGCAGGTGAATCTCTGAGTCCGAGGCCAGGCTCGTTTAGATAATGAGTTCAAGACCAGCCAGGAATAGGCAGAGAGATCCTGACATCACCATCGTCATCATCATCATCACCACCATCACCATCATCATAGACACCTGGAGACCCCAAAACCTCCCTCCTGGTCCACAGCTGACTAAGAGGTGAGTGACACCCTGATCCTGAGGCCAAGTGGAGATCACGGTCTCCGAACCCTGGTCCACACAGCCTCTGGCACCCCAGCTCCACCCAGCTCCACCCTAAACCAAGGATAGCTGGGAGAGCCCCCCAAGCTCAATCCCCAGCAAAACACAGCTGGAGGGCCATCCCACAAGCCAAACCCCACCCAAACTGCAATCTGTGTCATCACACACCGACAACTAGAGACTCCAAAGCCTCCTGGTCCACAGCTGATTAAGAACCAACTAAGAGCCAACTAAAACCCAACCAAGAACGACCCCTGCAACAACTGGAGACACGTAGCTCCTTGGCCTACAGCCAACTAAGAGCCCACTAAGAGCAGCCCTTGCAATTACTGGAGACACTCAGTCCCCAGGCTCACAACTGACTAAGAGCTGACCAAGAGCTGACCAAGAGAGAACTGAGGAAGCAATGGGCAGATGCCAGTGCAAGAATACATACAACAATGTAAAGAACAAGAAGGCATCATCAGAAGATTCTACAACATCAAGACCTTAGCATAACAATGAAGAGGAAACAGAAGGAAATGACTTTAAAAAACAACTTCATGAAGATAATAGAAGCTTTAAAAGAGGATATAAAAAACTCCCTTAAAGAAATAGAAGAAAATAAAAACAGAAAAAATTGGAAGAGATGAACAAAACCCTGGAAGAAAATAAAGAAAACCAAGAAAAAGAAAACAAACAGGTGAAAGAAACATTCCAGGAATTAAAAATTGAAACAGAAGCAATAAAGAAAGCATAAACTCAGGTAAAGCTGGAAATAGAAAACCTGAAGAAATGAACTGGAACCACAGAGGCAAGCACAACCAACAGAATGCAAGAGATGGAGGAGAGAATCTCTGGAGTGGAAGATTCAATAGTGGAAATAGATATGTCAGTTAAAAAAACCCTAAAACCAAAAATGTCATAACACAAGACATCCAGGAAATCTGGGACACCATGAAAAGACCAAACCTGAGAATAACTGGAATCGAAGAAGGAGAAGAATTCCAGCTCAAAGGCACAGAAAATATGTTCAACAAAATCATAGAAGAAAACCTTCCCAACCTAAAGAAGGAAATGCCTATAAAGATATAAGAAACTTACACAACACCAAATGCAAGAATGGGCATCTTTCTGGACAGGTATACTTATCAAAATTAAATCAAGATCAGATTAAAGATCTAAACAGATCTATAACCCCAAAGGAAATTGAAGGTGTTATTAAAAGTCTCCCAAGTAAAAAAAGCCCAGGACCAGATGGTTTTAGCGCATAATTCTACCAGACATTCAAAAAAGAACTAATACCATTACTCCCCAAACTGTTCCATACAGTAGAAACTGAAGGAACATTGCTGAACTCATTTTATGAGGCCACAATCACCCTGATTCCCAAGCCACTCAAAGATGCAACAAAGAAAGAGAATTACAGACCACTCTCCCTCATGAACATTGATGCAAAAATACTCAATAAAATTCTGGCAAACCGAATCCAACAATATATCAAAAAAATAATCTACTATGATCAGGTAGGCTGCATCCCAGAGATGCAGGGATGGTTCAACCATATGAAAAACTGAGAATTTCATCTATTGTATAAACACACTGAAAGAAAAAAAATCACATGATTGTCTCATTAGATGCTGAAAAAGCCTTTGACAAAATTGAACATTCATTTATGATAAAAGTCCTTGAGAGATCAGGAATACAGGGAAAATACATAAATATAATAAAGGTGATATGCAGCAAGCCGACAGCCAACATCAAACTAAATGGAGAGAAATTCAAAGCAAGCCCACTAAAATCAGGAACAAGACAAGGCTGTCCTCTCTCTCCTTATCTATTCAATATAGTTCTCGAAGTTTTAGCAATAAGCATATAAGCAATAAGATAACAAAAGGAGATTAAGGGGATATAAATTGAAAGGGAAGAAGTCAAACTATCTCTATTTGTAGATGGTATGATCTATACACAAATGATACCCCCCCAAATTCTACCAGGGAACTCCTACAGATGATAGTGACTTCAGCAATGTAGCAGGGTACAAAATTAACTCAAAAAAATCAATATCCCTCCTATGCACTAAGGATAAAAGGGTTGAAAAAGAAATAAGGGAAACATCATCCTTTATAATAGCTGCAAATAACTTGATGTAACTCTAACCAAAGAAGTAGCAGACCTGTTTGACAAAAACTTTAAATCACTGAAGAAAGAAATTGAAGAGGATATGAGAAAATGGAAAGGTCTCCCATGCTCCTGGATAGGATAAACATAGTAAAAATGGCAATTTTACCAAAAGCAATTTACGATTCAATGCAATTTCCATCAAAATACCAACACAATTTTTTTAAAGACCTTGAGGGAACAATACTCAACTTCATATGGAATAACAGGAAACCCAGGACTGCCAAAACAATCCTGCTCAATAAAAGAACTTCAGGAAGAATCACCATCCCTGATTTCAAGCTACACTATAGAGCTGCAGAAATAAAAATAGCCTGGCATAAAAACAGACTAGTGGATCAATGGAATCGAATTGACCCCGACATTAACACACATACCTATGAGCACCTAATTTTTGACAAAGAGGCCAAAAATATTCAATGGCAAAAAGATAGCATCTTCAACAAATGGTGTTGGCATAACTGGATGGTATTGTGTAGAAGAATGCAAATAGATCCATACCTATCACCCTGCTCAAAACTCAAATCCAGTGAATCAAAGACCTCAACATAAACCCAGCTACACTGAACTTGATAGAGAAGAAAGTGGGAAATACCTGCCAATGCAATGGCACGGTGACCACTTCCTAAATCTAACACCAATAGCCCAGACACTAAGAACAACAATCAATAAGTGGGACCTCCTGAAACTGAGAAGCTTCTGTAAGGCAAAGGACACAGTCAATAAGACAAAACGACAGCCTACAGAATGGGAAAAGATCTTCACCAACCCTACATCTGGCAGAGGACTCAAGAAACTAGAGCCCCCAAACCTAAGTAACCCAATTAAAAATGGAACTCAGAGCTAAAACGGAAATTCTCAACAGAAGAATTACAAATGGCTGAAAGTCACTTAAAAAATTGCTCAACATCTTTAGCCATCAGAGAAATGCAAATCATGTCTGAAGTGAGAATTGAGTATCAATAAGTACTGTCATGAGAAAGCGTTTGTGGATGCCTATGGTCTAACAATCACGGAATATTGGCTCACAAATTAAATGGGCTAACATCTACTGCAAAAAAACCCCTCAGAAATGACATTATTAAAAAAATAAAGGACATATTAAACTACTTTGATTAAAATAATAATAATGTATCTATTTTATTTAGAGTTCCAAAAAGATTGGCATAAATCTGTTCTTAAGGTCTGATCTTACTTTACAAACCCTCATTTTGACTGGTTTTGGTCAGTAGTAGAAATGGATGATTGATCACAAGGAGAACAGCTCCATCCGTGGGCACCTGACTCCTGGCTTATCTGGCCTTATTAATTTTCCAGAGTATTTTGCATCTTTTTAAAAAGGTTTATTTACCATGTAAACAGTGTTCTGCCTGAAAGCCAGAAGAGGGCACCAGATCTCATCATAGATGGTTGCGAGCCACCATGTGGGTACTAGGAATTGAACTCAGGACCTCTGGAAATGCTCTAAACCTCTGAGCCCCTCTCCCTTTTTAGTACATTTTTTCCCTTAGAGCAATAGGCCAGTGTTTCATGTTTCAGGACACCCGAGGGAGGCAGGATGCAGAGTCCCGGGTGCTCTGGTCCTGTATTTCTTACATTCTTTGTTTATAGGCCCTTTTACAAAATATGGGTGAAGGCAAACTTTCAGAGATTGAAATGTTTGTGGATCTTGTCAGCTTTGGGGGGTCAGGTAATGAGAATATCCTTCTGCCTTTCCCCCAAAGTAACCAAATGCTAATATATAAGCAAGCTGAATTTGCATTTGCTTTTCTACAGTGCGCATTGGTCCATAATAACCAGAAGGCCCACTCCTGGGTGAGGGGGGCAGGGGAGTCCCTCCTCTGCATGCCATTCTTACATTTATTTAGTGCACAGCACATAGCCCTCCCAACCTCCACCTGAGTGTCAGAGGCCACTCCTGGGCCATACACTTCTTGTAGAAGTTACAAAGTTTGTGTTCACTGCCTGCTTTAGAGAATTTCTGGCAGCCAGTGGCCAGAAAGATGTGTAGCTTCATTCTGAAGTAGATGGTAATCTCAGAGATGAGGCAAAAATGAGGCATAAAATTTACCCACTATCCTAAAAATCATTTCCACATCCATAATTATGCTACATTCCCATGCTTGGTGTTATCTTCTCTTTTTAGTGTTTATATTTAATAAATGCATATTTACATATTGGTATTTTCAAAGAATCAACTTACAAAGATCAAAAATCTATTTTTTTTTAATTTTTGGCAACTTAAACTTTTATTTTCATGAGTGAACGCCTTCATAATTTGGGATTATTTTGATGTTCATTTGCCCATTTGTTTATCTCATATAATCTCTTAAGTAAAGACACTTGGGCTCTCATTTTCTTTGGCATTGACCATCATCCCATCATGGTTCCTGCTACCACTGCTGAGAACCTGTCCTTTCAACTCAAGCTGATTAGTAGAGCGTCTTAACAGTTGATGTAGGTAGATTTTAAAGAGACTATTTCTGGGCATAATGTCTAGCTTGCTGTATTAATGTTGGGGAAGCTTTAGTACTTATTACATTCTTTATGACCTAAATTGTGGCTACTTTTGTGGAAGTTTCTGAGTGCTCAAAGTGAATGTCTCTCTTTGCCACTTATTGAGGACAAGCCTATAAATGACACCTCTTAATTGTGCAATTTAGACAGTTTTTCATCTATGTCAGACTATTATTTTTTATGAACTGTATATCCAGCCTCTCACTGTTACGTATTTATTTTCCCTTTGTATCCTGTATTCCTATATGTATTTCCAAACAATATTGTTAAGCTTATATTGTTTATAATTATTATATATTGTTGGTTGCTTAAGCCTTTTATTTTAATATCGAATCCTCTTTGTTTTTTTTAATGCTTCTTGTCTAGAATTTTACTTTTATAGAGTTGTGACTGCTGTGTGCACACGGCAAGCATTGCTCGAATTTTTATTTCCCATTTCTTTTTCTTCACTCTCTTGGGGTCATTCTGTTTTATGGTATCTATTACAACTATTACAGAGTTAGAATTCTCCTTTTTTTGTTTTTTTGAGACAGGGTTTCTCGGTGTAACAGCCATAGTTGTCTGGAACTCATCCTGTAGACCAGGCTGACCTCCAGCTCACAGAGACCTGCCTGCCTCTGCTTCCTGAGGGCTGGGACTAAAGGATTGTGCTGCCATACCTGCTAGAATTCTTAGCTGTAGACTATCAATCTTCAAAAACTGTGATTATTCAATCATACTAATTGTACAAACTAATAGGGTTCATTGTGAAATTCCTACGTATGTGTGCATTGTGTCTTGTCCTTATTTTTAAAGAATTTAGAAATTATTTTTGGGTGTGTGTGCCTGTCACAGCTTGTGAGTGGTGATCAAAGAAGAATGTGGAAGTGTCAGTTTCCCCTTATACTTTGTGGGTTCTGGGCGATTAAACTAGGTTGTTAGTCTTGCCAGGGGGCACTTTTACCCACAGAGCTGTTTTGCTGGTCTTAATACTTGGTTTTTAATGAAAAAATTTAACAAGCTTAATTTTTTATTATCTTTCTTCTCCCATTTTACTTTTCTTCTTTATTTAAATGCTACGTTTGCCCTCTTTTTGAGAGACAATTGAAGTTTCCCCATCCCATGTTTTAGCTAGTGGTTTGCTTTTCAGGCAGTGCTGGAATCCAATCCAGGGCCTCGGGTGTGTCAGGCACTGAGCTACATATGCGCTCTCCTCCCCTTGCTTTAGAATGCACACTTTCAATTTCTATGCATCTAGTTGCTGACTTTCAATATGTTCATATATGTTTACAAGCCCTTTCCCCCTAGACACGCAGCAAATCTCCTCTCCTGAGATGACCACAGGTTTTTGTCCTTCATTCTGTTAGTGTGCAGTATCACACTCCTTGATTTGCTTATGGAGAACCATACTTGCATTTTGGGTTTAAAGTCTACCTGTACACAACTGATGCTTTTAACGTACTGTTCAATTCGGTCTGCTTGTATTCTATTGCAGACTTTTAATCATGTTAATTAAGGATATGTGTCTATGACCCCAGTGAAATTTGAATGACCCTTTCACAAGGGTCACTTAAGACATCAGAAAACACAGATATTTACATTATGAATCATAAAAGTAGCAAAAGTTACAGTTTTGAAGTAGCAAAGAAAGTACGCTTTATGGCTGGGGTCACCACGGCATGAGGAGTTGCATTGCAGGATAGCAGTGTTAGGAAAGTTGAGAACCCCTGTCCACAGTTTCCCTTTCCTGTAGTGTCTCTGTATAGTGGGTCTAAACAAACAAACAAAATAAACAACAAACAGCTCGGAAGATTTCCCTTTCTCCAACATTCTGGAGTTTTCACACTTTGGAAACCTTTAAGATATATTTTTTTTTAATTGCTGGCATTCTGAAAAGTCAGCCTAAGTAAGCAGTTAAGGGTATTTGGAGATAAGACTGAAAGAAGCTATTGCCATGTGACCCCAACTAGCTTTGAACTCATGATCCTCTGCTCCAGCCTTCTGAGTTCCAAGGATACAGGCACGAGCCCCCGGCCCTGAGAGGTTAAGGATTTTTCTGTTAACTTTCTCTGCACTAATAGGGCCATTTCAATCTGAAGGCTTCCTTCTGTTTGGAATGTTATTGAGTCAGCCCATTGCTATACTCTCTTCGTTTCTTCTTTTCGTGTCTGGAATTTCTATTGCACGGTAGGATTTTTCTATCTCTATTCTCTTCATCAATCCTTACTTCATACTTTATTTTTCCTTATACTCTGGTTATATAGTAAGCGAACCTCAGTTGATATTTCAGCTCATCAATCCATTTTTTAAATGTATTCTTTCTGCTCTGCATCTCATTTACTAAAAAATATTTTAGAAAGGAAAGTAAAAATATCTGTCCTTTGTATTTTCCCTTCCTCCTCTGCCCTGTTTAGTAATGGCAGCTGCCACCGTTTCTCCTAATGTATCAGACCTTTGCCTTTCATCACCCTGACAATGTGAACTGTATTTAATTTAACGTCATTTGGATCTGTTCACTCTTCTTCCCCCTGTGTGTTCATTTATTTGCGACTTGGGCACGACACAGACATCTCTCCGTCCTGATGCTGGTTTCCTCAGATATTCTGGAATTATTGTCAGTTGCCCTTCGTAACTGAGAACCTAGTTCTCTGAATAAAGTCCTTAACATGAGCTCTCTGAGGATCACAGACCAAAGGCAGGATGCGCTGAGGGGCGGTTTCCTGAGAGGGAGCACCCTTCTGGGTCCTTCAGACTCCAAAGCCCTGGGGTGAGATGTCAAATGCTGCTGTCACAGTTGATGAGCATAGCAGAACTTCCCCGAAATGCAAGTCCCAGAGGAATCAGTTCAAGCAGTGGCCCAGGAGTGCTGACCCAGATCTGGCCTGTCCCTGGCATCTGTTGACATTCAGACTGGAGAAGCTCACACCCTCCCTGGTCTCAAACTGTCTGGAAATGCACCTGTTTTCATTTTATTCTTTTGTGAACTGATTCTCATCTACTTTCATCCATTTAGAAGTTCCTCAACACTTCCAGCTCACCCATCTCACTCCATCTTTTAATTTTCCATCTTTAGCTGTGTTATGGGGTTGTTCTTTAAAAAGGTATTTTCTGCCATTAAGACCTTTAAAAAGGAGGGAGAAACCAGTGGCTAATCTGAGGTCTGTGATCATCTCCTGCATTTATGTGTGGCATAAGCTTGCCACTGTGAAATAGAAGATTTACAATGAATAGCTTTGCATTCTGATGGTGTGTGATTTGGAAGGCAGTCACGTCAGGCTGATATTAAGGGGACCCATATTTTTGATAAATGTATTTTGAGCAGCAATAAACTTGAGTGTGGGACTAGGCTCTGGAGGAGATGGTGGAGGTGGCCTTAGCTGACAGCCCCCCTCATCCCCAATATGCTATAGAAAAGGGCTTTGAGGACCTGGAAAGCATTTGCCATGGAGACCAGAGCAATAGTTTCATCTATCAGGCTGGGACTAGATGGAGTCTGAGAGTGTGACATCATTCAAAGCAGGAAGGTGAGAAGATGGAAACAGATTAGAGGATCATGGTAAGCCAAGAGAAGAAGAAGATGGCGGTGTGAGAGACCAACTCTGGGCAGTGTAAGTAAACCACCTTCTCAGCTACACCCATGGTGGCAGATTTCCAAGAAGAATGGTATCTAAAGGATGACTTGGTAAAAAGATTGTAAGAGAAAGTAGACACCTTGCTCAAAGTCAGTGTGTCGAGGCTTGACTATGCCCCAGTTCAGCTGCCAAGCCACCATGCTTTGGTATTTAACTCTGACCCCCCCCCCCCCCAATGGCTGGGGCAGGGGACTCCCAGGAGATGTGTGCAGTGCCTTGTGGCTATACGTAGAAAGCTGGTGTAAATGACAATGTGATGTCCTGGCCAGTAGGGGAAAAGAGGCCATTCTTTCCCTGCTCCCTTGGCTCTCCCAGGGATGGACTATCATCCTGTAAGTGTACATGTGCGCACCCACATCATCAGAGACCCACCTGAAGAGCAGCAGCACAGCCTGGGGGAATGTCTGGAAGTTGTTGTTCCGATTAATCTCTGTGGTGTCATTCAGGGCAATCTTCCCAAACACCTACAGAAAGAGGAATTCAGGGACCAGAGAAGGCCAGCATGCTCGTCTCCAGACACAGCCTAACAGCCTCTCTGGGACTACGCAGCAAGGAGTCTCTGACTCAGAAGACACCTGTTGATCCCTAATCCCTGGGGCCTAGCTCCAGCATGGAACACTTTAGGAAGAAATGTGCCCTTGGCCCACAGAAAAGGGCACCCTCCCACCCAAGGGAAGCTGGGGACCGGGGTGGTGAATGTATGCTGAGGTCAGGGTGCTCACTGTAGGAATCAGGGTTCATTGCCTTCTTGCCTTTGCATCTCCAGATATCCAGATACCCAGTCGATCCTTAGATTTTGCAGTGATATAGAATGGGCAGTCCAGAGCTTGGACAAGCTTTATTCATTCCTGATATCAAGGGCCTGCTTGTGTTTTCCCTGGCCCCCTGAAGCTATGCTTCTCTGAGAGACTGTCAATGCTGTCTCCTGTATCTAATGCTAAGGGACATCGTTTTCCTTTAAAGCTCAGAAGTTTTATTTTCCCCCTTAGGAACTTTTAGGGATTTTATATGGGGAGATGTTAAAGGAAGATCCTGGCTAGTATACATGCTTGGCTGGAGAGGTGCTGCTTCACTGAACCTGTACTTAGCTGGAGCCCTGAAGGGGTGTGTGTGTGGGACTCTGAGTGAGGGAACAGAGACAGTGCAGGAGGCCTCTGGGAAAGCGGCTCCTGAAAATGGCTGCATGTTTGATGGGCAGTGCTTTCTCCTCCTTCCCCATTCCAAATCGGGCACATCAAATGTGAACGAAGCAGAGGATGCTGGTGGGACAGTCCCACTTTCTACTGTCTCTCTGATGAGGCTGGTCTCTCCTGAGGCCCATTGCTTAATTTATGAGTGTCTTTCCACTGCAGAACTCAAGCTTGGTACCGTAAAGTGGAGGGTTTCTGTGCTGTCTCTTGCTCACGGCCTATAGCACATCCCATTGGGGGAAGTTCTAGGTCTTTGGATGTTGAGTGACAGGCAGGAACAAAAGTCAGAAGAGAGGAAGGAAGGGGGTGGGGCTACAGTGCTGGGGCCTGGGCAGAGTTTCTCATACCTGCATTCCAATCACTGCATAAATAAAGAACAACATCACGATCAGAAGGGCCACATAGGGCAGGGCCTAGAAGGAAGCACAGAGGGGCCATGAGACCCAGGGTACAGGCCAGCAGGATACTTTCCCATAAAGCATTGCATTCCCAGTTCCATTTGGTTTAGGAGGACTAAGTACCAGGGAGAGAAACTGAGAGGTGGGCTCTAGCTTCTCTCTCTCTCTCTCTCTCTCTCTCTCTCTCTCTCTCTCTCTCTCTCTCCATCCATTCATCCATCTGTTGGGGATGGACCTGAGGGTCTCTACCACTGAGTCCTGGTCCCAGTCCATAGCTTGGTTTTAAAAGCCTTCTTCCCAGTAATGGAGATAGCGTCATATTGTTTACTGAGAACAATCAAGGAGCAACCCTCCTCAGACTACAGTTATATATTGGCACAAAGAAAGAAGGGGTGATGGAACTACCCAACAAGACCATTGTAGTCACCAGGGAAAAGTAGAGGGAGGCAGCTTATACCTCATCTTTATCCAATGACTTTTATAATAAAAACGAACAGATAGCACCATTGTCATGAAAACAGTTAATAAGGGGAAATGTATATAAAAAAAAATCATGAGCTTGCATGTTGTTCCTCTACTTTCCAGCTATGGTGCTTGACCATAGTACTTAACCTCTTTGGACCTGTTTCCTCATCTGAATGGTAAGAAATGGTACCTTATACCAGGCAGGGTGTGTGACATCAAAAGGATCTAAGGCTTGTGAAATGCATAACACAATAGCACGCACGCACACATACACACACACACACACACACACACACACACACACACACACACACACACACACACACAAAATTAGGCTCCACATATTTTGCTCATTCATTTTACCCCCTAAACAGAGCTAGGGAAACTTCTGAGGAGGCACTGTAGGTCTCAACACCTTTTGTGGAATCACAGAAACCTGGCTTTCTGGCTTATGAAAGATGTTGTCCACATACCACTAGATGGTGCTGAGAGATCACACAATTATAAATGTGTGGCGGGCTCTCCTGCTCCCTGATCAAGTCCCATTCTTCAAGGTCATCCCAGCCACTTCCCAGTACAAGGAAATGTTGGGGTGTGTCAGGGGCTAGGGCACAATCAGCCTCTCATCTTGATCCCATTAGGGTCAAGGATTAAAAAAAAATCCTTGGAAACTTTCCGCATTGACCTGAGAAGAGTCTTGGGGTGAGGGCAGGGGAGCTCCGGATTCTCATTAGGGGTTGAGAGGTCAGCAAGTTGGGACATGGCTAGAAGAACACTGGATCTTTTTGCAGCTGGGCTGGACCTCGAGGTCATCCATAGAGAGCTTTGGTGGCACTGTCCGCAGAGCTGTGAGTTTGGAAGGGACTCCACATAGGTCAGGCAAGCCACCACCACAAGACAACTATCCTCTGGGTACGATCACTTATGAGTACATCTGGATGGAGGCAGACTCTATGCTCTATTTGAACTTGTGTTTTCTAGGGCAGGGGACACAAAGGCCTAGCTGCAGGATCTAGAGACGTCTAAAAGTGGATGTGTGGAATGAGAAGCTGGCTTTTGTGTGGTGTCTGGGAAGCACAGTTAGGATTTTCCACCGACCTTTCCTGGAGTCCATTTGCCCGAAGGGCTTTGTTTCTCATGACCTTTATACTTAGAAAACACTTCCCAGGACTGGTCCTACAATCCTTATTTTCTAATAAATTCTTTGGAATGCGTTGAGCCCTGGATTTTGGAATCACTGGTTATACTCAAATCCTCTCTGCTCAGAATGAGGAAAGCCAACTGCTATCACACTGCCATCATCACACACTCACACAACCACTTTGAACACATAAGGACCAGCTCTAGCCAGACCTGGGTCCTATATGCTGTGCTGGAACTGTTTCTTTCCTGGTATGCCCTTTGTGAGGAACCCTAGGTCATTTCATTTCCGGGGAGCAGCGGAAGTTGCTTTTGTACCAGCTTTACAAGGGGAAGGGGGCGTGGCTACCTGGAAGGACTTGATGAAGGTCCACAGCAGGGTCCGGATGCCTTCCCCACGGCTCAGCAGCTTCACCAGGCGCATGACCCGGAAGAGGCGGAAGAAGGTGATGGAGATTCGGGAATTCTCCTCTGTGCTCTAGAACCCGTTGGCAATAGGGGGGGTGCAGTTAACATAGCAGAAAGGTGGGGCAGGAAGGGATCCTCTGAGAAACAGCCACTGGTTGAGAGGAGGCAGGCCTGGGCGGGGTCAGCTGCACTAGACTCCCTAGGTCCGAGGTGGGGGGCCAGTACCTTCCTTTCCAGGTTGGCAGCCTGTCCCAAGGTCTCTGCTAAGACACAGCCCTGAGCCCACGGCCTTGTTTCCTATCCTCCTTTTCTCCACAATCCCTAGCTATTCAGCTATTACAAACTGTGGAATCTGGGCCCAGAGCTACTGTCCTAGAGAGTCCTGTAATGGAAGAAAGCAGCCAAGTGACCCCTATCTTGTCAGTTGGGAGTTCTGTCTTGTGACTGGAACTCTGCTCTATCCAAGAGACTGGATGGTGATGACTTTGCTCCCAGATGTCTGAAGTTGACTCCTAGAATGCCTTAAACACTCATTTCCCTTCTCCCTGTCACCACTTTCTACCTCTCATGGCCCTGATCTAAATGACGTTGGGGATGGTGGCAGTGGGTTGCTGTGTTATAATGGGGCTATGGTCCCATGCCTCATTGCAGCCTCTGGAGTTACTGCCCTTTCCTGGTTCTCAACACATGGCCTCAGAGGCTCTGACCTTCCCTAGAGGTCCATATCTGGAAGGACTGATGAGGTCAGCAGGACAAGGCAGGAGAGGCATCCTGTGCATCAAGTCCCCAAAAAGGCTGAGTGTGGCACATCACCACTATAGGGTGCCACTCAGGGTACCTGCTGTATGGTCTTGGATAGAGAGAAAGTGACAGAGGCAGCATTGAGGTCCAGGGGAGCTGAGGTGAGGTTAGAATTCGTGGGCTGCTGAGAATCTATGGCCAAAGGATCACGATTGGCTTCTTAGTCTGGAGGGTATGGATACATGTCTAGTCAGGTCTCTGGGGCACACGAAGTGATTTTTGTCTCCATATCTGAGAACAAGAACTGACTATACCCTTGGCCCTCCTGCTCGCATGAGCAACCGGCTATGTTCCAAAGTTCAGAGAGCTGCTAGGAGCCCTTCTGACTTCCCCAAAGCTAGTGCAGCCTACCCAGCCCTGCCGGCAGCAGCACCAGGAGAGAAAGGACCCTAGAATTTCCTGTTATGGCTCCCATCCCAGGCACCCCTTGAAGGAGGGGCCTTATGCTGTTTGCTCTGTACCATCCCTTTAACTTGCCATCTTGCTATACTGGCAGTGTTTCTAGATACACCCTCTCTCACAGCACCACGCCTGAATATTCCTTAGCACTAAAGCCCAGGGGCTCCCAAAGCCCTTCAGTTCTTCCTCAACGGTCTTCTGGACCACCCCTGAGACTGGGATGGCTTTATCTCACATCTATCTGGAGGAGTATGTGTGATGGACTTTAGAAATATGCAAGGGGCAAGAGGCTGGAACAATGAGATATTCAACCTCCATGTCACTGACTCCCACCAAGGTAGGCAGGATAGTTTGGGGTAGGTTTTCCAGATCAGCCTCACCCCCCCCCCCATTCTGGGAGTGCTCTGAAGAAAGCAAGCCAGAGGATTCTGGTTTTCAGCTCCTCAGATAGGACAAATCAAAACAATTGTTATATTTTAAAACTGGAGCTGCACCCATTGCTATTAAGACTCTATCCCTCCCAGGGAGTGGACACACTCACAGGAATTAGGAACTTCTGAGGCTCGCAATGTGGGCTGTGGGTCCTCCCCTAACCTCTGCATCTGTCTGCCTCCTCTAAGTTCTATTTTCTGTCCTTAGAAGGAGGTTTGCTCCTCAGAGGAGCATTCAGGGAGCTCAGAGCTTTTTACTTGTCCTTTCTTCCACATTCAAGAGAGGGAAGATAAATACCCACAACGAAACAAGACAGAAGCAGCAGAATAAGCTGGAGTGAGGACTTCAGCTGTGGCTGTCAAGCTCTTGTGGAGCTGGTGTTGCTGGGACATCTAGGTCTGATGAGTCAAAAAAACAAAACAAAACAAATTCCTAGGCTGCCTTCTGCAAGCATGGGTGGTTATGGGAATCATCACTGTATCTCTCAATCTGTCATCCAGGGGTCTGGGGACCACTGGCCTGGTTAGAAAGGTATGATGGGGCCGTTAGGGGAAGCGATTCCAAGGAGCTTCAAGGTCATCTGGAGAGACCCGTCTAGCACTCAGACAAAAGAAATGTATACACCTCCATCAGGAGTGGTCCAGTTGGTTTGATTTCCCCGCTGCCCACACATTCCAGGAAAGTGTTGTTAGGGCAAATGTAATGGACCCAAGGGACTTGGAAAAATCTAAGACTAAAGCGTAGGGTTTCAGTAGAGAGACTAGCGGGCTAAGCCTGCGCCATAGCAAATCTTAGCGTGTGTCTCTCACACAGCCTTCCACAGGAAGCCCAGGAGAGGCTGGTTGCTTCAGAGCTGATTAGGACCTTTTCTTCTAGCTGGATCCCACCCCTGCTTTTGTCTTTTCCCTGGGAGAAGCCTCCATCACCGTTCTCGAAAGTATCCTTCACAAACTCCCACATCAGAGGAAACACAGAGTCCTTGGGATGTTTAACAGGAAATGCATGGGTCCGGTTCTCTCCCAGTGGATCACGGTGACTCACCACCCAAAGGAAGCTTGGGGAAGTAGAGGGACACCACTGTACACACACCCTTGCACAGCTCGCGTGAGCACAGGCAGGTAAGGCACACAATGGACATGGTGGCCACATGCAATGGGAGCTGTGCTGGGCTCCCGGGGCTCTTGAAGTTGGGGTGGATAAGAAGTGGTGGGTGGTTAGAGGGGGGAGGGCCACAGAAGCTGGGAATGTGGTCTGGAGGGTTGTTCTTACCATAGAGGGAGAGCATTGAGTATGTTCAGCTGGCTTTAAAGAAAGGCAGACAGAGATAAGCTGTAATGAGTCTCCAACGAAGAGCCTGGTATTCTAGGTCTTGGCTAACAGAGGAACAACACAGTGGTGGGACAGGGCATAAGGGAGCAAGTGAAAGAAACACACAAGTGTGGGCCTGGCAGGGTGAGGATGCCAGGGAGAACTCGAGATGTGCGTCAGCAGGCAACATGGCCGACAAGGACCCACAAGATTCTCCTACCCTACTCAGCGACCACCTCTGGCTGAATGAAATAACGCAGCCCAATACAGAGGAGGGTGTGAGGTCTTCCAGATTTGTGACTGGGGCTCAACTTTTGTTTATTTATTTTTGTTTTCACTTAGTCTGTTTCAAGGTAAGCTTTTAGAACGTCCACTTTCTACACTCCAGCCTTCTCGATGAAGAGCTAGCCAAAGGACAAAGCCTGGTTCATGTGTGCCCATCATTGTCCACATGCACAACAGTTAAACAAAAGATGGCAGGCCCTTAGGTTGGAGAAGGTTGAATTCTAAGTACAAATAATGAAGATCCAAAGAGGTTGCCCTCAGCAATCCCCTTGAGCTTTCTTTAATAGATAAGGCTCAGGCTAGACATGGCCTTGCTTAGGGCTCAGTTCAGATTAGCATTGTGAGGACCCTTGGCCATTGACGTGGGAGTAGGTTGAACTGTTTTTTTTAATCCCAAGTCTTATACATAATTTACGATATCACCTGTGGGAATACATTTGTGCGTACTGTATCTTTAAATAAAGGAGCTGGTTTGGGCTATGGCAGGTACTGTAAAATAGGGGGAGGAGAAATCAGTTTAGGTAGGAGAAGCAGGGCGGAGTTAGAGGCAGACTGCGCGGAAGCCACCGAGAGAGCAACATGTAAACACGGGTGAGCTGCGGGCCGCCACGTGGCCCGCGGATTAATAGAAATGGGTTGATTTGAGATGTGAGTGCTAGCTAGCAATGTGCCTGAGCCATAGGCCAAACAGCATAAAATTAATATAAGCCTCTGAGTTATTTTTGGGGACCCGGGCGGCGGTGGGTTCCTAGGCGGTCTCGGGCGGCGGGTCTGTGGGTCTAAGTCTCCGGACGCCCGGGACCGAGAAACCGCATTACAACAGATGGCGCATCCAACGTGGGCCGATTATCCACTTAGAGCCTGACAAAGATTAAAAAGAGTTCTAGATCGCAGAAATTGAGCCAGGGCAGCTTCCAAATTGTGTGTGTGGAGCGGGTCTTTGTACAAACAAAGCATGGTCCGGGTCACACTCAAAATGGCGCCAGCGGCGGGCTGGCGACAGGCAGTGTGAGCTACAATCAGGCGGGTTCCTGAAAACTAACAAAAGACTCAATAATGTGATTGATTTTAGATTTCTGCTTATTTGGAACAAAAGAGAAACAGATTTTCTTCGTGGCAGCACCTTCTTGGGTGTGCTCTGTTTACGGTCCGCTTAAGAAAACTTAGTGATTCAGCCTAATTTGCAAAAACTGTGCTTCTTTTTGGAGAATGTATTTTAAAAGCTCTTAAGGTTAGAAGATGATTAAGGATTCACAATAAAACAGATTCAGATAAAAAGAAAACCTGTAAACGGGTTACAATGTTTGTAAAAGGTACATAGGCCTCAGAGAGAAAATAAAGAGGTTAGAAAAAGTTTTTAAAGCGAGAAATAGAGTGATAAAAATATAATAAGCCACGTAAAGATGGAAAATAGACACAAAATCTGGATTTTGGTTGTTATTGTGTTTTCTTTTAATTTTTTAACTGTTAATGAGCTAACTGCAAAAAGACAATGGATTGCAAAGGCTACTAAGTTAAACAAGAATGTATATTTTAAAGGTATTTTGATTTTGAAATTTGTGTCTAAGGATTTATTGCTTTGGAAGAGTTCTGTTTCTGTTTCCACAGATGAGAACCTGTGGATTGCTTCCAGGCAAATATGGTTTCATCAACCAAGACCCCCTGAAAAAACCTCTGATGAGAAGAGATGGCCAGAACAGCTTCAGACCTGCAGATTGATTCAGCCTCAACAACCGTGAGACTTTCAACGCCCCTTAATCAGCAGGAAGTAGTAATAGAAAAACAACGCCCAAATTCCCCAAATATTGTTTCTAAATGTTTGTTTTCATTATAAATGGTTAATGGTCATAGTCAATCTCTTTCTAAGAAAAAACGGGGGATATGGTATGTAAATGCTTTTTTAAAAAATTAGATTATTGAATTTACAGGTAATCAGCTGTTAATCTCAAAATGCTTTACATTGGTATAGATTTTGGTTTATTGATACAAATTTAAGGTCAATTTTGTTATGCTGTATGTGTTTTTCTATTCTTGTTTAAGATATGATGTTCATGTAACTGTTTTAAAATTGTAGTGTATAATTAAGAAATAAAGGTTAATAGTCACTTTTGATAATCAAACTTATAGTTAGGTTAGTTAAGATTTTTAGGTATACAAAGATATATTTCAATTAAATAAATAATCTTCAAATACTTCTAAGACCTACAGAATATGGCATTTAAAATATTTTAAGAGCTTAGACTTTTCTGGACAGTGAGACAGGTCTATACCTGGCAGCACTAATTTACTTCAACAGGAAGATGGGCATTGAAGAAACTCCATATAGAATCTCATCTATTTGTGGTGATGGTGAGCCACTGGAGAACAAACTGTTTTTATATTGACTGCTTGACAGTATGCTGTTTAAACTGGACATGCAGGTTCCATAAGAAGATGACCTCTGAACTTTGGCAGAACAAGCCTAAATGGTCATTCAGGTTCCTGCTTTACAGAAAAAACTGTCAGACATTCTTCAGGACTCAAGGAGAAGCAACAGATGAACTGTGCCAAAATGGGCAGAGCAGATTTCCTACTTCACTAAAATGAAAAGAGACTTTGGGCCTGTAGGCTGAAGATGAATGCCCCAACTTTATAAAGGAACTTTGGGTGACTGTCCAGGCAGATAGGTGTCATCTCTGTCCTTTCTAGATTTTAGAAGTCGTTTGCACTTCTGGTTTACTTGGGTAAATATTATATCCTTCTGTGGTCTTTGATGTAGTTGAAGATTAGATAGTTATATGTACAGTTTTTCTTAGTCATTTGAAAAATATACTAGATATAAAACTTTAGATTCACAAAAATAAAGTAGATAAAATGTTTTCTTTAATTTTGCTAAGTGCAAGTAGACTAGATATTATAACTATAATTCTTGCTTGATAGCTATTTTGTTATATGTAATTTTGCTATGTTAAAATTGAAACCTTCCTTTTTGATTAGAGAAAAAGGGGGAAATGTGGGAATACATTTGTGCGTACTGTATCTTTAAATAAAGGAGCTGGTTTGGGCTATGGCAGGTACTGTAAAATAGGGGGAGGAGAAATCAGTTTAGGTAGGAGAAGCAGGGCGGAGTTAGAGGCAGACTGCGCGGAAGCCACCGAGAGAGCAACATGTAAACACGGGTGAGCTGCGGGCCGCCACGTGGCCCGCGGATTAATAGAAATGGGTTGATTTGAGATGTGAGTGCTAGCTAGCAATGTGCCTGAGCCATAGGCCAAACAGCATAAAATTAATATAAGCCTCTGAGTTATTTTTGGGGACCCGGGCGGCGGTGGGTTCCTAGGCGGTCTCGGGCGGCGGGTCTGTGGGTCTAAGTCTCCGGACGCCCGGGACCGAGAAACCGCATTACAACAATCACCAATAGTGCCCCAAGAAGTTGTTTTATGGGGTCACATTGCTGAACTTGTTTGGGGGCAGGAGCTCATAGGGCACCTCAAGGCCACTCCTCTAGTAATTTTCCTGGGGAGATACCCTGGCACTGGGCTTTAGCAGTCATACCCGACGTATCTCACCCCTTGGTGCTGTAGCCTAGGCCTTCACTGTCTACTTTCAGATGTTGCCCCTATGTTTGTTTTTAAGGTACAAACAATGTAATGAGATTTTTGAAGGAAAAAACTATTCATAAACAGGCTTTTTTTTTTCTTGAAGTCTGAAAATAACTTCTTGGTAACATAGTTTTAGCAATTAACTTTTAAAACAATTTTCCCATAGAGAGCTGGTTTTGATGGTTTGGGGGATGGTAGAGAGAGTTAGTGAGGGGGGCAGGGTGGAAGGGCCTTCTCTAGTCATGCATAGAGCACATTTTATGTCTGTGAGGATTGCCAGCTGCCCAGCTTGTCTGCATGTCTGGAGGGAATGGGTCAGTAGGATTTGGCTACAGGGTTGATAGGACACGTAGAAACAGATGGACAGACATACACATTCACACACATAGGGCATTTCTTGTTCAAGCATTCCAGCCCCTCTTCTATGATGGTCAAGCTGATGTCTCTTAGTGTATCTTTTTGCTCTACCATTTACTGCTGGTTGGTCTAGGGCTTTTGCCCATGGGTTGCTAGATAAAGAGTTCCGTGTCAGCAGTGGAACAGAAGAGCCATGTGGAGGCCATCTGCTCTGTAGACTTTAGGGGCTCTGAAGTGAGCGTGTTCTGGGTTTGTGCTTTGCTCTGAGGAACACCCTAATGTCATCCAGTTACCATCACTTTCGAGGACCTCCGGTCAACCCTTAAAGGACTTCTGCATTAATCTCATCCTAAATAAGACCAAAATGGAAGCAATTTAGACAATTCACCTGCTCGGCTAGCCCCACTAAACCAGCCTCTAGCCATTACAAAGAAATCAAATAGTTTACACTTAAACACCAGGAAACCCCTCATTGGAAGGCTTTAAAGATTCATTAGCCTTGACTATTTTCCCCTCTGATGCTATTTTACTTGGCCTTTTGTTGCTTGAATTAAGATATCATCCACTTAAGTTATATTTTACTTCAAAATTTAGGGTAGGGTCTTATTCTCTGGTATCTTATTACTTTAGTATCATACCCTAGCTTGACAGTCTTCACAGCAGAAGACAAGATTTCACAGCTGCTTGGGTATGACGACTCTCTGTGTCTTAGGCTCTTCAGCCCAGGCAATCACAATTCTGAAAAAAATGAAAGCTGAGAAACTCTGGGGTAACTTTTTTTTGAGCCTTAAAGCCACACTATCCAGAAAGTTTCTGTCTGGCCGGAGTACTGTTTCCTTAGCATCCCCCACACACTGTTTTACACAGTTTCGGAAACAACCATTCACAATAGAGTCAGGACACAATCACAGAATAAGTTCTTCATGGGAAGAAGTCTAGAGAGGCCAGATGGTGATCCTCATAAGATCATCCAGGTCTTCAGTACCTTCCCAGATGCAAGTGAAAACCTCTTCTGTGCTATATGGGGGGGGAGGCTGGAACTGTAGATTGGATGCCCATGATGCCCCAAGCTAAGCAGTTCAAGTCTATGGTCAAGTCTGTCTTGTTTGCTACTTTGTCAGTTCCTCATATTTGTAGGGGTGAACACACAGTAGGCATCAGTCTCCTACTATGGTCCAACATGTTGCAGCTGGTAACCCTTCCATGTTTCTTCCCTTGAACTTGCCTAGAATCCCCTGTGGGTTGGTCTTCTTTCCCCAGTACTATCCCAGTGCCTGTAGCTCTCCTGGCACGGACTCTCTTGTCCCTGTATCTACTACAGCCTCCTGCAAGAGCCACACCAGAGTCCAGCTAGAGCTGAGTACACCGAGGACCTGGGAGCCCTAGGAAAGCAACAAGGAACTCTTATCTCACCACAGAATTACAGAGGCTAGGAGCTACAGCAGACTATCAGCCTTCTCCATCCAACTTCTACCACACTTCAAATAAATTGAGGCCCAGGGACCTGGACTAATTGTTCTTAGGCACCTAGTTCTTGGGGCCTAGGCTCGAAACATAATAATGGCTTCCTAATGTACGATTTGAAAATGGTTCTCCACATCCATATTGTAAGAAATGAGGTATTCCAGCACTTTCTGTTCAAATCCTTTCAGAGGCATCATGGAAATGTTGTCAGAAAGGCTGTTGGTCACATCCCCAAACTGATTGCCATTTGGGATTTCAGGGAGCATTCTGGGAGGATGCTATCAGATCTTCCACATACAACCATGGAATACTTCTAGAAGGTGTGATTTCAAACTCCAGGATGGGAGAAGATGCAAGGCTCCACCATAGTGGAGTAACACCACACTTTGATCCTACAGGGCTGGTCTCTCTTTCTCTCTCTCATGCATGCCTGCGCATACACACACACACACACACACACACACACACACACACACACACACACACACACACACACACAGAACAGGGCAGATTTAGACAAAGTGATACACTAGGGAGTCAGTCAGAGAGCTGGGTCTGAGACATCCTTACAAAGCAGAGTGGGGGCTTAGAGTGGTATTTGGAAACAGCTCTGATCATGTGGCTGTTGAGGGTCTGTACTTTCTCTGATGGCTGCACCTGCTGGTGACCTCCATGAGTCTCATTAACAGCAGCTGGAAAAAGGGGTACACTTGATATGTGTGGGCTGTAAGTTATGGGCATACCAAGGAGATGGTCTAGTTAGAGGCAGGAGTTTTGATGTGATTTTCTTGGATGCTGTAGATTTTACTTCATAGATCTTTACAGTTGACATAGGGCTTTTAAATAGGTACTGGTATGTGAGCAAACATCTACACACATTTTATATAGGGAACTGTAGACTTGCTTTGTCTTCATTTTCACTGAAAACAGAAATAGAGATGTGATATCACAACGAGATCTATGGCTTTTGCTAGCAGTACAAGAACCCAAGAGGAACTCCGGGGCTGCACTGGGTCTTCTGGCATCATGCCAAGCAGCTGGCTGTCTTTCCCTGTGTTTTCCTACTGCAGATCTCTGCGCTGATGTCCCTATCAGTCTGCTCTGCTGTCTACATAAGGATGGCAGAGCCCACACCTCAGTCTTTTTACTGCGCTCATGCAGGACCCTCAGGGCAGCACAGTGCATGAATTCTGTGCTAAGTATAGTCTGGCCTTTAAGTTCTGAGACTTAAGTAACAACTGGAGTATAACTTAGGATTCACATACGCTGCATGCTGGGAGTCTACTCAGAAAGGAACTTAGCAGCAGTTGTGGAAAACTGATTTTGTTTGTTTGTTTTTTAAATTATCTGAGAGTTTACTGGGGGGAGGTTTACACACACACACACACACACACACACACACACACACACCACACACACACACACACACACACACACACACACACACACACACACACCCCGAGACAAAGACAAACTCAGATTCTCAGAGACAGAGGGGCAATTGAGGCTGGAGCTATAGGATAAATGAGGGCATAGACAAGGGGATAAAGGAAGGGATGTATGGAGAATGTAAGCTCCTCCTTCCTAAACTCAGTGGCTACACAGAGGAGAATCAAACCAGTGAAAGACCATGTCAGGCCAATGTCTTGGGAACGGGCCAGGCTGCATGGAGGTAGTGGGATGTGTGGAGGATGACAAGAGAACACCAAACATCTAAGATCAAGTCCCAGAGTCAGGTGCTCAAAAATTCAATGGTTTTATCCATCAAAGGTTTATGCAAACATTATCAAGTCTCTTACTTATGGAAAAATAACGACAAAAACTAAACAATACATGTTAAGGATTAACAGCAAGAGGACTTGCTTATAGATCGAGGGGAAACTCAAACATGCCAGGTAACAAAGAGACATGTGCAGGAACTGTATAGAAGGAGGCAGCTCTGGGGAGGAGAGGGCAACAGGGCTGTGGCTGTGGGGCCTGCCTGAGGCCAGTGAGCCGGGGGCAGGTTATGAAGGGCAAGGGGTGGGAGAGCAGGCAGGTGTACAGTCTACTCTTTATGATGAGTTCATGGATATGAGGCTCTTACATGGACCCTGTTTCCATGGCAATGGGAAGACAAAACCCATCCAGAAAGCTCTCAGTAAATTGCCCAGCCATCAGGCTCTTTACTGTTTCCAGAGAAGGGAGGACAAGCAAATTCTGAACATCAGTACTTTGTGAGAGTGTCTCAGGATACTGATGTTTAGGGAAAGCAGACCAAGCCTGTTCAATGGGCAGACAATCAAGTAGTTCTTGGGAGAGGGGAGGTCATGGCTGACAATGCAGGCAAATTCCTAGCCTCAACTCTGGGTGTTCCATTTTGAGGGCACACCTTTTGAGAAAGTTATAGGGATGGAAAAGCAACAGGAGGAGAGGCAATGTCTGGAGGTGAAGTTTGGGGTCAGGATAGGTTTCCGTCCCAGCTCCAGGGGTTGCCCAGAACTTGTAAAGAACCCTTCATTTACCCACTCCGTAATTCACATAGCTGCACCCTCCTATACAGTGTGAGTCATGCCAGGTGATTATAAAGGGAGAGAGAAAAAGATGCAGCAACGAACACTCAAAAGGATGTCTTAATGTGTTCTAAAAACTTAAAAAAAATATTAAAAAGAAATCTCCAAACAAAGCAATAAAAAAAATCAATTTTAACCAATTTAAACAAATTAAAAAAAAATGAAATAAAAATAAGGAAGTGGGACACAGAAATAAAAATGATAGATGAAAATAAAGCAGGACAAAACAAATGGATGTTAGAGCAGGCGGGGTCAGCTGGGTCACAGACACCATGTACTTACGTGTACCTCGGTGATTGCTATATCAACAATGCTACCCACAACAATCAAGGCATCAAATGTATTCCATGCATCACAGAAATAGTGCTGCATGGGGCAGAAGAGCCAGGAAAGAGAGGAGGAGATAAAACCAACAAAAGAGGCAAAAACAAAACAAAGGGAGGGAAATTAAAAAAAAAAAAAAAGGCATGAAAGAAGGAGAGGGGAGAAAAATGAGAAAAGAAAGAGGTTACGTGGGTGTCTTAAATCCTCTTACCACTCTATAGCTCTGGCGGCTCAAACCTGGGCAACCTGGTTTTCGCAGGATCGAGAGGCCTGACAAAAGCTAGGTTAGTTCCGAGGTGGGTGGGCGACAGCCGCCCGGCAGGCGGCCAGTGTTGGCCCAACCAACGTGCAGCCTGTTCCCTCCGCTCAGCTCTGCGCCCTTGGGCCCAGCGCACCGGGACGAGAGGGGAAAAAAAGAAGAACAGATTTCTGCTTTTTTTCCCCCACAAGACGACGCAGGCAGGTTCAATAAAAAGTATGACTAGAGGTGAGTAAAATCAGAAATTAAAAAAAACAAAAATAAAAAGAGGTAAACAAAGAGTGAGTGAGAGAGAGAGAGAGAGCAGAGTGAGGAGGTAGAGGTAGAAGGGCTAGGGTCCCTGGGGAGGGCAGAGTGATACTCACATTAGTTTCACTGAGAATGACATCAATTATGCTCCCAATCACGATGAGGAAGTCAAAAACATTCCAGGGATCACTAAAGTAACCCTACATGAGGGAGGGGCAGGCAGGATGGGGATTAAAAAGGAATATTAGACAGACAAGAACAGAGCAACATCACCATTAGAATCATTGTCCAGGCACCTGAGTGTTGCTGTTGGGAGTTCCAAACATCCGCGTCCGGCCAGGAGCATGCCTGGGTTAGGAGCAGGAGAGAGCAATTCACTTCAGCCCTCCTGTCCTGTCTTTCATGGGTCATATGGTCCACATTTTCTCTACCTCCTCCACAGAGGACCCTTTCACTTCCTCAGGGCAGAAGTGGCCATGAATATAGGGACAAGTGTAAGTAAGACCCAGCGGTGCAGGGTGTGGCTGGATCCTACTGATTATGTGCCATCTCCTATGGTATATAGTCAGTATATAGTGTATTGCATGTAGCATATAGTAAAGGACCTACATCCTTAGTTCCCTCTACTAGATGGCCCTATCAGAGCGAGGGAAGTCAGGGGCTGGTGTTTTGTGGTTGACAGGACTAGAATACACCTTAAGAGACATCAAACACCAAATCATTCTAACTGTGTGTTCATGGTAAGCTGGACTCTGAGTAGATGGAATGGGGTTTAGCCTCTTTCCTGCACTGGACATGCCTGTCTGTCTCTGAAGTACCATCCCAGGCTCCTTGACAGAAAGTCTCAGTAAAATGCTACGAAAGTGATGGGCATTATCAAGGACTTCCTTTACTCACAAGAGGAAAGAGATGAACATCCATGCAAGGCTTTTCAAAGTACATGGACAGCTGTGTGCCCAGGGATCCAGAATGCCCAGAGGCCTGGGGACTCCTGGGTAGGCATCTGTCTTACAAAGCAAATAGTAAGTAGTCTCAGGTTTTGATTATTGCCTCTGTGGGAGGCAAGGCAGCTTAAAGGGCCACAGACCAGGAGACCCCAATAATAGGACAGTCATATGCCCCGTGGTGGAATTCAGAGGACCTAGGACCAAGGAGGCCTGCCTCCTTTTGTTTTCCAAGCAATGCTCTCCAAAGGAGACAAATTAGTGCTGCCCGCGTTTGCTCGGCAGGGCCACTGCTTACATGGCCAGAGTTCTTTGGAGATGGATGTCTGGAGGTTGGCAAGAGGCTTTAGAAGCAGGAAGAGTACTCAGGGAAAGGTCTCAGCTCTTTGCTCTCAAAGGCTGCCAACTCTCTTGTTCACTTTTTACTCATAAGATCTGAACCTACATTCTTCCATTTTCCTCACTTTACCCAGCTCCCTAAACTGTCTGGCTTCCCAGCCACCTCCTTCTAGAGGAAATGGCAAGACAGGCTGTTCTAAGGCCATTATTCTTAGAAGAGAAGGTCAGGCCCTAAGGAAAGGGGACTCTAAGTTCCCAGGCATTTCTGCCCAAAGAAAACCTATGTTGCCCCAGGAGGCTTTGGGAAGCCAGACTGGGTCTGAGGCTGTTCAGGTCACAGGTCAGATGAGGGTCAGCCTGCACCAGAGCTCCTAGATGGCTTCCTAGAGCAATGCCCTCAATATCTCAGGCAGGGATTTTTTTTTCTTAAGTCACACGCTCTAAGCAGGAAAGAACCAGTGCACTCCTAGGTTCTTACACATCACTCAGGGTAGAAAGGGTGCATGAATTTGGGGGAGGGAGGGAAGGAGTGAATCTCTCAAATGAGCCCTACATACGTGTATGCTTTAAAGCTGGATCTTGGAAAATGCTGCAGACTATCTCTAAAGGTGAGTTGTTTGTCTGGGCATAGAGCTATTTCAGAAGAAATATGGAAGAGAAGTCAAAGAAGAGAGAGAGAGAGAGAGAAATGGGAGCAAAAGGGACACCGCAGGGTGCTCAGCACCAACCTAGGAAACGCAGCAAGTAAACGTTATTGGGGTCTGGAACAGGAGGAGAGAGAAGGGCAGGCGCCACAGCAGAGCTGGGGTCTCTCCATCCACCAACGACCTGAAACAAATCGGTAAGCCGGCCATGTCTGCAATACCTCTGAGGAAGGAAAGGGAAGAAGGAAAAGCCAGTACACACACAGTTAATCTTCACACCAGGGGAAGGGCTGAGATTTGAAGGGACTCTGTCAGCCTCCAGCTGTGCATCTCGGCTCGCTCCTCCGCTTGAATTTATTTTTTATGTGTAGAAAGAAATGACCCTCGGTCATCATCTTCCCCCAGCCATAGGTAGGACTGGCTAGGTCTGTTGGGACGAATCACATCTCCTGGTTGCCTGCCCCTGTCTGTGCTGCTGGGCCTTTTTCTTGCCTTCTCTGTACTCTGGCAAATGACCTTGTGGACACCACTGGGTGCAGAAACCAACCAGTTCCCTTGGTGCCAAGGCTTCAGTGAACCTAGTCCTGGCAGACACATGCACAGCTGGAAGGCAGAGGGGTCACCATGACCCAGGGACCCACATTCCCATCCCTTTGTCCCTTGGCCCATCAGTCCTCTCAGCTGCACCCTGAAGAAGGCTTCGGACCCAGCTTCCAGGTCACCATTCCTTCGATTGGTTTCTTCTGCCCACTATTTCAAGAACCATGACCTCCTACTTGCTCCACATCAGTTGCAGAAACAAAACCCATGACCACCAATGGTAATAAATAGGTCATCCAAGGGAGACACCTGGCCAAGTCCTTCTAAGAGGGGTCTGAAAGAAGATTTCTATATGCTGTGGTGTGTAAGAGTCAGGTGTTTTCTTTCATTTGCACACACACCTATTTCTTCCACCTTTCATTTTTCTATGTGCAATTGAGGCTTGGGGATATAACGAGGAAGGTGGGGAAGATCCTAGACACCTCCTTTTGTAGAATCCATTTGACTAGGACCAGCTTATACTTGCCATCAATCTTTTTTCTGGTGAGTGGGTTCCTTATAGGGCTAGAGAGAATTGTGCTGGCTCTCTTAGAAACGGCAAACCAAACCACCGAGTGCCCAACTCCTCAGCGCCAGTGAAGGTGGTGTGTACATAAAAGGCAGTTCTTGTAAAACTAGAGGACTTCTCTTGCCACCTGCAATATCCTACAGGTGGAGTGGCCTCCCCTTTCAAACTACCAGCATCTTGGGATGAAGTCAGAATAGGGGCCTCCCCTCTGACCTAGCTAGGGAAGGTTGGCATGGCTAGAGTCTGATTACCATCACTGCTTAACTTTCCCACTGGGTAAGTTGCTGAGCAATGGGCAGCTAACCTCCTCCCACTGGATGTAGTTGCTGAGTAATGGACAGCTAACTGGCATTTGCTTCAGCAAATCATTTTCAGGAAGAAAAATTACTACAAAAGCTTCATGCTACACATGTCATATGCACAAGAGGTTTGGATTTTCTTCTCTTTTGGATTAACTATATCTCTATTCAGCAATGTCATAGGAGATCCACCATTTTGACAGAGACAGTGGTATGAACAGTTATGATCTTTGGAGTCAGTTGGTTTAAATCCTGTTCTGCCACTCACTAGGTAGCTGTGTGCAACTATTATGACAAAACCCATGTGGGAATCAATAAGAGAGAAGGTTGATTTTGGCTCATGATTTTAGTTCACATTGTTTCTGCTGCTTTGGGCCTCTGGTGAGGCAGCTCATGGTAGTAGAATGTCTGTTTATCCTATGGTGGTTATGGAAGTTTGAAGGAAAATGGTCCTCAAAGAGAGGACACTATTGGGAGGTGTGGCTTTATTGGAAGAAGTGTGTCACTGTGAGGGTGGGCTTTGAGGTCTTGCATATGCTCAAGCTTCACTCAATGCGATATTAAGGCTACTTCCTGTTGCCTGCAAGATATAGGACTCTCAGCTTCTTCTCCAGCACCATGTTTACCTGTAGGCCACCATGTCCCAGCATAATGACAATGGACTGAACCTTGGAACTGTAAATGAACCACCCCAATTAAATGTTTTTCTTTATAAAAATTTCTGTGATCATGGTTTCTATTCACAGTAACAGAAGCCCTAACAAGACATAGAAAAGGAAAACAGAAAGGGTCTACACACTTCAAAGACACTCCTTCAAGGGTCTGCCTTCCACTAGGTTCCTACTTCTGAATGTCCAACTAAATCTCAGTGGAGTCAAGATCCAAACTTTCCAGAGGCCACATCAGAGAACCAGCAGGTAGAAATGGACTTCAAGATGTCAGCCCATCAGGAGGAAACTCTGGTGGATGAATCTTGGATAGGCAAGTCCCTGAGACCCCAGACTCCAGAGTGTCTTTTGCTTTTGTTGTACCTTTACATCTTTGGCCTTACCATCTTCCTTTGGTATCTGGTATGGTGTGAAAGGGTGTGGGGAGATCCCCACTGCCTGTAATGTAGTGTATTTATCTTGTGGAAACATCCCATTGTATTTGGTATTTTATCTGTAGGTTATTATGAAGATGATTCCTTCCTAAGATCTACCGTCTAATTGATAATAATAATGCTAGTTTATATAGAGTTTTAATAAATAAAAATAAATACAAGGCTAGGGCCTATGAGTTTCACCTAAGGAGCTACATAGATTGCAGGTCAGGTTAATTAAGAAAAATAATTGAGTCCCCAGGAGCCAGATTGGCTGTGATTCTCCTAATGTTGAATGATGCTGTCACAGGTTTCAGTGTGCATCATTGAAACAAAGCCTTAAAATATCTTTAGGTTAGAGCAGATGTTTTGATAATAGTGCTGATAGGAAAAACCCCAGAAAACCCCATTGAAGTAGAGCTGACTGACTTTTTCATATATAAAAGTTTAGGTTTGTGGTTCCTTTAAGATTCCTTATACAATTACTTTTCAAGCTATGTAATAAATAACTGGTAATTTTTTGTAACTGTGAAACTGCAGCCTGCCAGTAAAAAGACACGATTGAGGGAAGTATCTTGCTTGTCTATACAGTTAATCTATAACAAGTTTCTTGGATATGAATGTATGTGGGTTCTTGGTATATTTTTTTCATCTGTAACACAAAATTTCTAATCATGTAAGGGAGAAGGAAAACGTCTGTTTACCTGTATTCATCATAATTATTCACTTGAAAAATGGAATGTAGCCACATTGTAACTACTGTATTGTCTGAAAATATTTGTCGGGGTGTATAAACTAGAGGAAAAAAGTATTCCCTAGAAAGAACTCGAAAGAACAGAGGAGAATGGAGAATAGGGAAGGAGACCATCAAGACAGTGTGTCTTTTTCCCTAACCTCCTCAGATAGAAAAGTCTAGTACGCCTGACTTGGTGGATTTCCCTTTTTCCCTTGGAGCCCTGTGCTACTGGAGGTTTCCCACCCCCCAGCAGTGAAATGAACTATCGCAATAAAAGTGAGAAAATACCTCAAACTTTCTGTGCCTGTTTTCCATTTTATAAAATGGGACTGACCCTGGCGTTAAAGTACACACACAGTACTTGGACCTGTACTAATCTGGAGGGAGCTCTAAATTCATAAGAGCCTTGTTCATCCTTAGCTGGAGTCAGCCTGCCTGCCTCATTGTTAAGTATCATGTACAAGCTCAGCTTTCTAGTGGGAATGAGCAAAGGGAAACTCCGAACCAGGCATCAAGAAGCAAAGTGCACAGAAGAAGACAGAAGTAGCTGAAGGTCTTGAGCTTGTCAAGGCCCTTTCTGCTCACCGTCTGGTCACTAGTCTTGAGATGCTGTTGAGTGCGATCAGGCTGGGAGTGCGATCAGTATGCAGGTTGTTATGGTTTAATTCTATTAGACTTCGGTTCATATAGATAGCTCACGGTTAAGTTCTTAAAAAGCAACTAATCAAACTAGAGGAGACATAAGTCTTCCTTGGGCTAGAAGGCTGGACGGGAAGAGTGCTGGGCTGCCAGGAGGCCTCCATCCCTGACACAGATCACTGCGGGGAGATTGTAAGTACGCACTGTTGCAGAATTCTGGATTCTGTTTCTCTGCCAGGAGCATAAACCTCACAACAGGTGGTGGTACTTAAAAAGCCACAAAATTCTGTTCATATTTTCATTGGTATGCCAAGATTATGTTATTTATTCTTAGGAATTTAAAGGTAAAAATTATATCCTTGCTATTATTTGTTATTTTTTGGCCCTTTTGTTCCTTCCTGTCCATCCACCTTCATCATCTACCTTATATGGGTCTGACAAAGCCTAGTACCTGATGTGGAAGGTGATAGTTACAGTTTCAGTCTCTCCAGGGGCACTGACCCAGAACTGCTCCCCATTGAGGACAGTAAAGCACAGGAGAGCTATGGAAGGTCTGAGCTGAGATTAGAAGCAAGACTGTTGACACAGAAAGGTTAAAAGTTAAAAAAAAAGAAACCACACACACACACACGCACACACACACACACACACACACACACGAGACAAGGGAAGACTTGATGCCATGGAATGGAGATGACAACACATTCAGGAATCACAGAAATGATGTGAAAAGCCAGAAATGGAGATGGCGTTGGTGCGAAGGGTCACTATAGGTAGATGGGAAAGGGGAGGCTATGCAGGATGGGGAGACACAGAACACACTGATAGTAGGAAGAAGGGATAATGGGGATGGGGACAGCAAAAAGGGGGGGAGGAAGGGGGGGAAGAGGAAGAAGAGGGAGAGCCTGGGAGGGGGGCTTGATGTGAAGTACCCGAGGTTGGGTGTCAGAACACTGGACTGACCACACAATTCTGACAGGAATAAGAAGCATCAGCCAACATGAAACCAGAGGGGGTGGTCAAAGAGGGGGTCGAAAATGAGAGGAACAAAAGGTGACCAGTCTAGGGCATGGCGTGGAGAGAGAGCGGAGGTTCTTGGCTTGGGAAGCAAATGTCTGAAGAAAGATGTGAGGCCCGAGGCTGAACAGGGCAGGTTGTGAGTTGGTGAGAAGAAGACAGGCGTAATGGAAGGCTGAACCTAGTTTCTAGAAGAAATCATTTTCCTGGGTCCTGGGCTGTGGAGTTGAGAGGTGGGAAACAGAATTAGGGGAGAGGCGCTGAAGCTAGCCAGAGAGAACAGTTACTGTGGCGGGCCTCACTGTGTCTGTGAAGAGATGGTATTATGGAATATCATGGAATCAATGGTTAAGAGACACCAAGCAGAGATAATATAAATTGTATTACATTAGGGTGCCACTTAGATATAACTAATCATGGAGATTAGTGGCATCTAGTGGAGAAGGCATACCAGAGCACACAGCTGCTCATGGCCTACAGCCTGAGAGGCAGTGAGAATTTTCGCTTTCCTGTCAGCCCCATCCTGTGGTCTGCTAATTCAGAAGCTCTGGACAGCTTCCTACAGAAATCTGGTAACTGTAAGACAATGGGCAAGAGCAGGCCAGGGTTGAGGCCTTGCTGTGAAGATGTCCCCACTGGGGTGATGATGTGGTTCTTTCAGGATGTCTGGAGGAATACAGACCTGGGAATGCATGCTTTTCACAGACACCTTCTGCTCTAACCTTCTGCTCTAGAGTTCCACTGAAAAACTTGAAGGCATCCATTCATTTATCTCATCAATATACAAGGGATTCTAGGAACACAGAAATGTACAAGGCTGGAGTCCACACACCTGAATCGAATCCCCAAAGCTGGTGGTCTGTCCCTAAAGCAGATAGAATTGGGGGCTACGGGCTGGCTCCTTTTGGGGTCTCAGGATCTTTTTCTGCCTCAGTTGTGCCTGGATAGATGGAAGGATCCTGTAGCTGCTTCTCTCTACTCACACTAGAATAAATGAACAGATTTCTGCAAAAGACAAGGTGACAGAGGCTGTATCCCTGGAGCCAGGCATCGTGAACAGCTTCAGGTTTGAGTGTACACTGCCCTACAGTCCATGGATATGAGCACGCGGCTGCTATGGGAGTGGGTGTTGCCCTTTCTGAGAGAGAAAAAGCTTGTCCTCTAAACAGTGTGATGACACAGGCCCCAGGGAAGCTTCAAAACCCAGTCAAGACATGCTCGTTCCTGTTTAATGCCCTTCAGCATCCCCTAACCCACCTATCATTCCTTGGTCCAGGCCCCATGTCTGACTGATTCCACAGGTATGATTGATTCAAGGAAAGTCATTTGATTCAGCCACCTGAGCCACCTTTGCCATAAGACACAGATAAAATGGTGCTCTGCTTTCACTCTCAGAGATGAGTCTTAGGGGCTGTGAGAAAGCTGTCTAGTCTCCCTGTACCTCAGCTTCCTTATGTAGCGTGTGCCAATAATAATTGTGCATGCCTCTGAGGGTATGGGAAGTTTGTGCAATGGATGCCATGCACAAGAAGTGCCTACAAGGCCTGGTTCTTAGGAAGTGTTCAGTGTCCACTGCTGCTGCCACTACCGCCTCACTTCCTGATGCCTCCTGCATCATAGAAGGCCATTCCTGCCCAGGAGGATCTGGCAGTCTGTGGCCACCCAGTCAGGGCTACTGTTTCGTGTGGGTTGAGACCGTGCCTTAACACCCTCTAGGCTCGGGAATCCCTTTTCTTGAGTGTTCAGTTCCTTTTCCAGTAGCAGGATGAGGGACAGGGAACCACAGAGTACTTTCCCACTGGGCTTTTATACAATGTGAATACTTTTCTACATTAAATAATTAAATGTAATAGCTAATACTTCCCTTCCCACACTAAGGCTTTATGTAAGTCATATAATTATTTTTTTTATCATTCATGGTAAAAGCACCATGCAGGAAAGAAACCTGTCACAATGTTGCAACAATATGCAAATCTCTGGGTACAAGAGCTGCGGTGAGGAGGCCCCTCCCTAGGAGCCCATTTGTGCCTGTCTGCTGGGCACTGTGCACATCAGGTGTCCGTGGGCACACCATGGATAAACAATAATCAGGGGAATGCCTGCTTACCAATCAGGTGCTAAAAAGCAAGCAAGGGCTGGCTGTACACCCACAGGTCCCCGGGCTCTCCTAATGAGGCCAGGAGTGGAAGGGTAGTGGCATGTTATACCCAGTGCCCTCCTTCCCTCCCTCCTTTCTCCACTTCTCTATTTCTTTTCCTTTAAGTGACATGTGCCTCGAGTCCGTGGGCCCATGGGTTCCGCTGACAGCCAAAGACCCTGTGATCTCAGCCCGAGTGAACAGATTTCAACTAGACTCAGTTAAGAGGCTGAAGGAGGTCCTTCCTTGCTCTTTGCCCCACTCAGTGGCCGCCAGGGGGCACTGTGGAACTGGGTAGAGCTACAGAGTGAGTCCTGGAAGCTAAGCCAGCCTTTTGGATTTAGTGGGTGGGAACAGGGACACGTGGGACAGCTAGGCCTTAAGAGTGATGCAGCCACAGGACCTCTGAGAGCCGCGTGTGGTAGGTTCTGTGCACAATATAACTGGCTGTTGAAACTTCAATTTTCATTCCAAGGTCCCGCACCTTTTTTGTTGTCTTCCGTTTCCGCGAGGAATAAACCTTTACCATACACAATCTTTCCCACTTATAGTATGGCTAAGAGATTCTGTACTTTTCACATTTTATGTATTGGTGTTGAATGTTTGGGAATTAAAAAGACATTACAGATTTTTATCACAAAACGGGGGGGGGGGGCTTGTAGGTCTAGAAAGGATTCAAGACCAGTAGCCTAAAAATGATGGCTAACTTTCCATACAAGTTTTAAGAGAAGATGTTTTCATTTACTCCTGAGGTTGTTTAAATTGAATTTTCTAGAAATACAGTTCTCTGCACCGCTCACGGAAGGACACCCCTTCTGCTCCCCTGGATAAGCAGGGCAGCCTCCAGGCTTTCTGTTCACCCACCCTTTCTTCTCTGTAGCTGGCTTCACATAGCCCTTTAGCCTGAGAAACATTGGTCCTTCTTCATCTCTTGTTTTGGTCATCCCAGACCCAATTTCCAGACTCCTGTCTACTTCCTTCTCTCCAGGGCCCTACCTGTTAGCGCATCATCCACATTCTGGGATAAGGAGGGTCCAGGACAACTCTCAAAACTTCTCCTTGGGGGGGGGGGCATATGTAGTACTGACTCCTAAAATAGATCTCTTGCCCAGACTGCCTATTTCAGATTTTAACAGCTTTTAAACACCCAGTACATCTCCAGATCCCCTTTAGGCTGGCTTCTCTCTACTCTCCTCAATTTTGGTGAATTGTAGCACTAATCCATTTCCCGAGGGACAGGCCAGGACACTTTGAGCCATCTTTCATTCCTTGTCTTCCATCCTTACAGCTGATCCGCCACCAAATGATATCAGCACAATGCCAAGACCACTCTGTTCTTCTGTGTTTCCAGCAGGCTCTGACAGACAACTCATTCCCTGAGTCTACATCAAGCTATTTCTTACCAAGGAAGCAACACTCTAGTCCCCAAACTCCCTGCTCTGTGCCCCAAGGGCTTCCCAGAAGACAACAGCCCTCACAGGGATGCTAGTCATTGAGGGTGGAGTGAGTTTCAAGTCCTACTGAGAACCTTATGAAGCAGAGAGATTAAAGGCCTTCCATTAGGGACACCCCGATATCCCATTAGGGACACCCCGAAATTCTAGGTCTGTGCAGGGAGGAGTGTGTAACCCTGGGCTTATCCACTCAAGTCTTCATTTTGTTGCTCTTTCTGAACCTTTGTTAATGGCAAAGACTAGGCATTTAAGGAACGACAATATCCCTGGCACTCAGTCCTCTTGCCAAGAGTGGAATGTCTGTGGCTACACTACCTTTCACCAGGTCCTGTGCTGCCCAACAGTCAGGTCAGAGCTGCCAACATGAGCAGAAACCTTGAACTCCAAGGCTCATCCTAATAACCTCACAGAGTCTGCTGTGTGGCTCCCTCCCTCCCCGCTTGTCATTATAGATTTTAATTGGGATGGTGCTGAACCTACAGATCAAATTGAGAGGAAATATGTTTTAGCAATGGAAAGTTTTCCAGTCTGGGAGTTCATCTCTTTAGTTATTAGTTTCTCTTCAATCCTTGCTATAAAATCTAGTTTTCTTATTTTGTTATATTAATTTTAGACACTGGACATTTTTCAGCTTTTACCACAAAAGTTTCCTTACTTTTTCTGTAATTACTGACACAGTTCATGTCACGATAGAAATATAACCTATCTTATAGTAAACAACTATTTAGTTACCCTTACCCTTTGAACATTCCAACCCAACCTTTCCTGCAACTTACATCTGTACATTCATACAGCGTCGAGTACCACCCAGGTTTCTGTAGCCTGTTTTCCCTACATCTAGGGACAGAATTCCTGCGGCATCCACCATCCTTTTCTAGACCACCTCAGCATCCTCCAGATTGTTTATGTCAGCATCTCATATTTCTATGGATTTATTTTTGTATGGACGAAGTATGAATTTAGGGAGTTGGGCAGCTGGATGCAGGGCTGAGATTTCCTTGAGTAAACTTACTTTACATTGAGTCGTGAGGAAAACAGATATGAATGAAAAGATCGTGAGCGTCAGTGGAGACAGTAGATGAAACAGCCAAACGTCAGATCAACCCGCCAACCAATCAGAAATGAGGAGAATATGCTAAGGAAAACTAAATCAGGGACACCTCTGGACATCATAGCCCTGACTATGCTGATGCCAATTGCTGTAGTTTGAATGCCACGTGTCTATCAAAGGACCAGGTGGGCTTGCTCCCCAGAGTGCTGCTACGGGGGTGGGGAGCAGAAGGAAAGGGAAAGGGGGGCAGAAGGGGAGGGAGGATGGAAAGAAGCCACTGAGGGCCTGCTCTTTGAGTACTGTGGGAGTCCAGCCTGCACTCTTGTACTGATTCCTGGTTACAGATGTGACTCAGTTTCTCCTACACACACCCCTGCTATGGTGTAGCATCTACCACCCTCCCTGGAATGTACTGATGGAAGCAGCATGCACCGAAACCTCCAAATTTCTGTTATTTGCTCCAAGCATTTTATAGTCCCCACGCCATGATGACTAACACATCTACTTTCTACACTCTTGCTGACTGTCTTTCACAGAGATGGGAATAGTTGGTGAAAACAAAGTCCAGAAGCCACTGTATTCCAGGTCTGTCAGAAGCTACTCCATTGTTCTTAGGAAAACTCTAGGTAGATATTTCTACCAGTTATAAGAATTTCTGCTTGGTATTCTGCCTGAAAATACAAGGGCATATTTTCTAGTCCGTTTAGCAGGGAAGAATACAGTTACTGAGGGTGTAGAGAGCCAAGGCTCTCCTTCATCTTCTCAATTAACTAGCCAACTGTCTTTGGTCACCCACACTAATAGTCTTCACTCCTCTGTTGTCAGGGGTCCCTTTTGAGGAATTAATAAAAGAGCTCCCCTTGTCATACTTTGAAGCCAAAGACTGACTCTTGCTATGTGAGATGCCTCTCTTTGGCACCCAGGAAATTTTCCTCATAATTTACCCTGTCTTATCACTATAGAAAACCAGGTATTGAAGAAAACAGGAAACCCTTTATGGTTTAGGCCATTCCAATTGGTTATGTCTAATGAATTCATTTCCTTTTCATCTGTAGGATATACTAAATGTGTGTTTCAGGCAAGGCCCCTGAAGATGTCAATCTTGTGGGCTTCCCGTGGCATGTGGCTTAATGCTGGAGAGACATGATTCAGAAGTTCACAGCAGGTTCTGGAGATTTCCTCAGACACCAGGAATATATCTGAGTCCACTGTGGCATGATCGAAGACTACATATTTAAGCCACGTGTTTCATGACATGAGGTGAAAGTGACAGCAGCTTCCTGAGAGGCTGAATGAGGGGGAAGCCCAGCAATCCTGCTCTCCTGGCTCAGGATGCTATGCTGATGCTTCTATATTCTAAGGCATGGAACCTGGAATAGGGTAACACGTGGATGACCATGTTTGTGGGCCCCATAAAAGGTAGCCACAGCAAGTTGGTGGTCTTTTCCAGGTCAGGACATAAATTATCCCTTAACGAGTCTAAACTTGGAAGAAAATCTGACAAAGAACATATGTCCTTCTTGGACATAGGGAAACACCATTATTATGGTTGTACCAAATGAGGCTCATTAGGAGTCTTTGAAAAGTATTCAAGATCCCTAGATGTTTTGTAATTAAAAGGAAGAAGCAGCATTTATGACTACCGTATGTACTCTCTTTAAGTGACTCAAAGGTTGTCGCTGCTCTTTCTGAAAAGTATCCAGCAGAGCCCTTGCCAAGGAAGCACCCTTGTGAACAGCTCCATGTGATAGAAGAAACACCAGCTCCCTGCCTTAATAATTGTGTAGTTGATTCTGGGTACGCTGTCAAAATTTAAACATGATCTAGCTGGAGATTGTCATCGGGTTCCTGCTGTTCTGTGTTGCACATGGTAAAGCTGGTGAAGGGGTGGGGGGAAGCTTGGAAAACTGGTTAATGTCTCAAATCTCTAAGTGTGATTCTCCAGCCATGTCCTTTTCAGCATTTTCCAAGAAATGTCAGGACGGCCACACTAGCTACTGAGTTGTTGTTACATCTGCCCTCTGAAGTAGCTGTCGGTCACAAGCCAGTGAATGTAAGATCCTGGCCTTCGATGAAGGTCAGGGATGGGAGGCACTACTTGTACTAGCCTGCTCTGGTGTCACCTGGGACAATGGGCAGGGCTGGTCAGCTCCACTCACTCAGACAGTGTTAGCCCTTTCTTTTTGACAAGGTGCTGTTTGCAAGCTGTGACAGGGAAATCTGCAGGCTACTGCTCTTCCCATGCTGGAGGACAAAGGGAACAGAGGCAATGTCTCTGAGCATGTGTCCATGGCATGGAGTGCTGGGCCCTGAGCAAACGTCCCAGCCTGGACTTATCACCCACTTGTTCTGCATGACACATGAACTGAGAGAGGAGTATATCAGGACCTTCCTGGATCTGGGGGGCTGGGCCAGAAGAAGTTTGGCTTGCCAGGTTATGGGAAATAGAAGGAGAAGGATTGTGGCTTGGCTCATAGAAAGACCACAGCTCAGCTCATGGAGGAATCTACTTCCTGCTCATCCCAGTCACGGAGAAGACTATGAGGTAAGGTTATGTTTGAAGGAGTTGGCCTGGTTCGCCTCTTGGTTAGCATAGCTTTTAGAGCACTCTTCAAAGAAGGGATAGCCCTTCACTGGTAAGTTTGCCCTTCACATCCCTTGTCCTGTGGACACACATATACCCACCCTATTCCATCAAACAGCTTTTTCTCAGAGGCCTACCTTGGGTTTGAAGGCAATGAGCTTCAGGATCATCTCCACCGTGAAGAGGCCAGTGAAAAGCATGTTGAGTATATTCATGGCAATTTTGAAGAGGCAGCTCTGGCCATAATGCTAAGTGGAGGGAAAGAGAAGACCATGAAGATGAGGCCGAAGTCCTCAGGCTCTTTATCATCATGCCCAGCTTTCTCAGATGCCCCCATGTCTACAGAGGTATTCCTTGAGCCATCCACAGAAGGCTGCCCACCACACCTTGGGAAGGCAGGTGGACTCCAGAGACACTGCAAGCTCTTGTCTTTCCTTTCATGTCTCATAACTGGGTGGCAGAGATCTGAGTTCCTGATGATTGAGCATAATGACTTCTGGATGTTTTGGGTACTTGAGAGCCCTGGCACAAACTGACTTCCCTGTAGGTGGGTGTGGTGGGATTCCAATGGGATTGGCCACTCCCCCTCAGGAGCCCAGGACCCTGGATAAGCATCCTTGGATCTTATCAGCTGACACCTGAATCCCACCACAGGTGTGGGGGGGTGTTGAATCCACCTCCACACCCCATGATTTATGATGATGACTCCAGGCTTACTCTCTTGATTCTCTACCTATTCTGTTATGAATTCAAGGTCCCAAGGACTCTCCCATAGGTTTCTGAGGACCCTCATCCTTGAGAAGGGACACTTGTCCTTTTCTCACCTTTCTGTCTCTCTGAGTTTCCCAGCAGCAGTCAAGTGACCACCTGACCTAGCCTTGGAGCTTTTTCTACTCCATACTTCCTCAGCATTTTCCCTAGGCCGTCCCCACGCAGAGACTGACCTGCATGGCCAGGCAGATGGTGTTGAGCAGGATGAGGATGAACATCAGATACTCGAAGTAGGTGGAGTTGACCACGTACCACACTTTATACTGGTGCTGGTTCTTGGGGATGTACCTTCGCAAGGGTCGGGCCTTGAGGGCATATTCCACACATTGTCTCTGGAAGGACAGAAGGAGAAGCGAAGGTACGTGAAGAAAGAGTGGGGATGATGAGGGGTGTGTGGGAATAAAAGGTAGAATGCACGTGAAACCACAACCTGGGAAGGTGTTCTCAGGCTCTGGCTCACAGATGTGGCATGTAATGTGAAGCATGCTTTTGATTTTTCTGGCATCCCTTATCAAGGACAGAGGCTCAAAGTTGGAGATCCCTTCCATCAAGTCTTATCCAGATTGCAAGCAAGGAGCTCAGCTCTTTTCCTTCAGCTGGCAGTGACTGGTGCATTGCTTAGCAAGTGCTTGAGGCCTGATAAGTCTGTTTGGCTCACAGCTTGCATTGGTTATGTCCCACACCTGATTCTTCATGGGGATGTATCTTGCTTAGTTGGTTTTCCTATCCTAAATCTGTCTTCCTACTGTCCAGCATCTATAGGATCAGGAGACACAGAACTTCCAAGGGAGGGATTCTTGTCCTAACTAGAGTCTTGGGAATACAGAAAATGTCAGGCAATTGCTATATGCAGCACCTGAACCTCTAAATCAGAAAGCATAGAGCCATCGTAGCCTGCTTGACCCTTGACTTCCATGCTTAATCCCCAAGCCTTGACGATCTGACCTCCTGCTTTTACATTTTTACTTCAGTCAACTGCTGTAAGGTCGGGTTCTCTACATGCCTCATCTGCACTTCCCAATTGGTTTCTTCCTCATCTTCCTTTCAACACTAAGTCTATGCAGTAGTCCAAATGTTGAATCTAAAGCTAAACAGCAGATATCAGAGCCCACAAGTGGTCCAGCTTTCCTGCCATGCACAGAGCTGGGCATACTGGGCTGTGTCCTCATGAGCTGATTAATTCAGAACATGTTTCCACCAGAAGTACAAAAGGAGTTGAGGTTCCACACCCATGTCCAACCCTAACAGCACATTACTCACCAAGGGAGCTGCTAGCCCTTTCCCACAACTATACAGAATGTATCCTAGACCCTGGTGTCACCTTGCCACTTCCTCTTAAGACTCTCTTCTCTTGACACCTGTTCAGACCCTCTGTTTTGCTTGCGAAGCCATCTAAATGGTTTCCTGAAACTGTTCTATGGGCCATCCCAAGCTCTCTCTTTCTCACATTGTTCTAGTTTCTCTCTCTCTTGTCAATGACACCAACACACCTGGGCATAGAATAGCTTTCCAATTTGATATGACATAAATTTCATTTTTTTCCATGTTGCTTCAAACAAAGTATCCCTAAGTAGAAGCTTAACAAATATTTGCTGATTGAGCACATTTTTCAGACCTGGGATTTGTGAGGATTTTATTCTGTTGGGTCTGAGAAACGCTGGATTGCCACAGGAATTTGAAATAAAGCCCCTGTTCTATTATAAGACGTCTTTCTGTATGCTGTGAATATGTGTTGCTTTCCTTGGTTGATAAATAAAGATTCTTTGGACTATGACAAGGCAAGATAGAGTCAGGAGGGAAATCCAAGTAGAGATACAGGAGAAGAAAAGTAGAGTCTGGGAGATGCCAGCCCAAGGAGCAACATGCTAGCAGACCAGTGAGCCACTGGCCATGTGGTAATACATAGATCAATAGAAATGGATTAATTTAAGTTTTAAGCCTGAGCCATGGCCAATCATTTATAATTAAGATAAGCCTCTGAGTGATTCTTTAGATGTGGCTGCTGGACAGAGAAACTCCGGTTATACTGTCCTGTGGGACAACAGGACAGAGGACCTTTGTATTCACACACATCTCTCCAAATGCCCTCGGCAATCTTCTGAGTGGGTCTTGGACGGCCAACTTCCGCCCTTTCTTACGCGGGCCCTGCTTCTCCCTCTCCTTCCCGGAAAGCTACCTGGTTTTTGTCCAGCTCACAATTCTTGTACTCTTGTTCCCCCTGCTCCTGGAAGGTGACAATGACGAAACCCACGAAGATGTTCATCATGAAGAAGGCAATGATGATGATGTAGATGATGAAGAAGATGGAGATCTCCACACGATAGTTGTAGATGGGGCCCTTGTCTTCTGTGTGGGAGTCGATGGAGCGGTACAGCAGCCTACAGGAGGAGATAGGCTCACAGAATGAACTGGAGAAGCAGTGTCACCTCCATGAAATGATGGTACCACTGCTCCCAGGGATCCCTGCAATCAAAGGAAACAGCTCCAGGCTGGGGCCAGAGGGTCTGGGCTCAAGTCCCATCCAGGCAAACCAATGAATCTCTTTGGCACTGAGTCCACAACTGTCAAGTGGAAATGATAATTGCCCACTTTCCTATCTTAGAGAGCAGCTGATACAATATCTACACACAGTGTTTTGAAGCTGTCAAGAGCTGTTGAACTGCAACATTTATCACTGACATCCATTTCAAATATAGAAATATCAGTAAATATTGAAACAGCTTTGCAAACTGGCATGGGCCAAAGAAGGTGAGGCCAAACAAAAAATAAATCTGAGGAAAAAATTCATTTAGATAAAATAAAACTAGCATGATCCTAGACTAGTCACATCATCTACAGTGGCTTAGATTACACTTATGTATATACATAAGTCTGCCAGCCATTTTAGTCTGGGCTATGGGACCAGTTGAGCTTGCTATTTGTGGACCAGGGGATTTTTCACCTCTTCCACTGTAATTTCCCCAGAATATGGCTATTCTCTGAGCATCACCTATATATTACCATATAATAATAGCAACTCCCATCCATGTACGGTTAGATGGGGACATGGTGTTTAGATCAAGATACAAGGAGTACTAGATGGACCAGCATGCTACCAGCAATGCTGTGTGAAGACCAGTGAGCTGGTCCAGGAGGGAAAATGTCACATCTGCAGAGGGTCCGGGCCCCTGGCTTTCGTTTATTATTTGACAGTGTCAATGTAGACAGAGATTTCTCCAAAAAGACTGGTACACAGTCTAATCACACAGACTTCTTGGCTACCTTCACCCATGTCAGCTACATGTGGGGAGTGGTTAACTGGAACTCTGGTGATCAAAGGTTTACAGCAGAGAAATGCTCTCTGTATTTGACTCTGAAATTCCTTACAGGGACTCCCAATTTTGTGACTCATACTGAGTTTGAGCAAAGGAGTTAAAAGGTATCCATTTTGGGTTGGGATTTCTAAAATGCTGCAGATGTAATTGAGTGGTACACCACTCATATAGCATGTACAAGGCCCTCAGTGAAATCCTCTGCACCCTCTGTCCCCAGGAATAACAATAATTCCCTAGGAGTTTTTGTGTGTTTGTTTTAGAGCCAGGGTTTTTTATGTAGTTTTGGCTGGCCTGGAACTCACTACAGAGACTAGGCTAGCCTCAAACTCACAGAGATCCTACCTGTCTCCTGGTTCCCCAGTGCTGGCATTAAAGGCATACACTGCCTGGTTTAAAGTCTATGTTTCTGTAATGATCATGTTCTACTGGAGTTTTAGAAACAATCTCACTGCCCAGGGAGAACACAAGGTACCACCTCTGGGTCATAAATCCAGAAAAGACCTTGGATAATAATTGGACAGCCAGTGTCTTGACTCTCTAATGTCAGGGTTGTGAGCTTCGAGAATCATACTCACTCTGGCCACCCTTCAAAGGTGGAGACGGTGAAGAGGGCCATCATGGCCGCCAGGACATTGTCAAAGTCAAACTTGCTATTTTCCCAGCTTCGGGGCTGGATAATGGGATGGTCAACCTCTCCGTCTTTGTATGTGATATAGTTACCCCTAAGAAGGAAAGAGAGAAGTTAATCGTAGGATGGCTCATATGTAATGTCAATGATTCCTGGCATGTTGAGTGGGATGCAAGCACATAATCCCAGCCATCAGAAGACTCAGTGGCTTGAACTTGAAGGAATAAAGACACATGTCACAAAACAAGGTCGGGTAATAAGATGGGTGAGAGAACAGCCTTTACTTCTCTCTTACCAAGCCACTAACCTCCCGAGTTAACCAGCCCTGACTCTGGAAGCTTACTAGCTTACACTCACTTGCATTCTGCCTCCGTCTGTTTGGAACTATCCGAGCAGGTATAGAGCTTTCCCTAGAAAAGAAGAAGGAAGTGATTAAGGATGCTCCTCAAGGGGCGGATCATAATACTCATGATCAGTGAGAATATCTGTAGCACAGTCCAGAGTTTGAGCTTTGGGGATAACAGGTGAAAGATGAACAGAGTCCAGATGTAGAGGACACGACTCACATTCAGGGCTGAGAGGGCGCTCAAATTCAAAAGCAGAGAGCAGCAACTTTTGAAGGCTCTGGCATGGAGGGAGTTTGTGAGAGGAAGTCAGTAAAAATTTACACAGTAGGGGTGAGGGGCAGAGAAAGAGTGCTTCCGGTAAGACATTAGCAGAAGTAAAGAGGTAAAAGCAGGAAAGAGAAAACAGCCAGGCCTGTGGCCTCAGGCTGGGTGGGGTAGCTAGGGTGTGGTGCTGTTACTAGTCAGTAACTGCTATGGGCTTTAAGCCGAGGACTGACAGGTGCCAGAGAATAAAAGTCACCTGGAGAACCGGGCAACTAATTGAAGGCTGGCACAACAGTTCCTTTGTGGAAACTCAAGTAGGAAAGTTCAAGCTGTTTGTGGTCTGAGGTCACACTGCTTCAGGTCTGACAGGTTGTAGTCTGAGGTCAAACCACCTTAGGTCTGTCTGATAGGCTCTGGTCAAAGGTCACACTGTTCTGGATATCTGACCTAGATTGCATTTTCCTCTTGGGTCTGTGGGCTCCCTTCCCTGGGAATGCTGATGGGGGGGGGGCACGAATTTACCTTGAAGAGTTGGACGCCAATGCAGGCGAACATGAACTGCAGCAGCGTGGTGACAATAACAATGTTCCCAATGGTCCGGATGGCCACAAACACACACTGAACCACGTGCTGCAATGGGAGGAGGGGATGGGAAGGAGATAAGGTTGTTTCAGCCAAAGCAGCCTTGAGCCAGTCCCTGGAACCCTCCAGTCAGGCAGGACAGGCAGATCCTATGCCCTGAGTGGGAGAAAGCAGCTTCCCAGAGGCCAGGCAACCTTCCCAGAGTTACACTGATGGAACTCATTGAATGCAAAGGGCTCCTTGGGCTCTGGGTGATGACAGAGATATGAGCCCTTCCAAACTCCCATCTGAGTGGTGAAAAGACCAACCAATATTACTCAAAAATGGCTTTTTACCTTTGAATCTTACCTAAGTGGAAGGTTACTATGGTGCTCTGTCTGTTGAGCCAAGTAAGGAACAAATGAGGGAAATTCAATTGCCCTGAAGTCTATGCCTTAGAGCCAGCCCTGGCTCTGTTGCAGGGAGAGAAAAGACTGCACTGTTTCAGATGGGAAGAAACTTTTCATCTCTCACGTGATGTGCCTTAGTTCAAGGTCTCCTTCAGCTTGTCATTGACAGCTCTGAGAATCTCTTCAGGGGTGGGAGCAGGGCGCCCCTCTGTCCTCCTCCTACCAGCCAGGGTTTACCACTCTCCTTTGGTTGCTGGGGGAAGGGGGTCCCCTTCATTTGCCTTATGCTGTCCTATTCACTCCTCAGAACCATTTTTTCCCTCTTCTTTGTATGTGATGGTTAATGTTAATCATCACGTGACAGGACCAGGAATCACCTAGGAGACATTCTCCAGGCACACTTGAAAGGGATTATTTAGCTTCTGGGCATGCCTGTGAGAGGTTATGTTGATTAGGTTAACTGAGGTGGGAAACCCTACACTAAAATTTGGGCAGCAACTTTCCTGGGCTTGAGTCCTGATCTGCATAAAAAAGAGAAAGCAAGCATTCATCACTCTCTGACTTCTTACTGTCACATGACCAGCACCATCAAGCTCCTGCTGGTTAACTTCCCTGCCATTATATACTGTATCCTTGAACTGTGAACTGAAGTAAATCATTTTCCCTTGATCTACTTTAGTCAGAATATGTCTTTTATCACAGTAATAGAAAAAGAAGCTAAGACACCATACGTGTTACCATGGGAAATGCTTAACTGATCCCTCTAAAGATTCCCTTTTGGGCTGTCTGCTCTTCTTCAAACTACAAGGACACAGAACATGTGGGCAAAATGTTGACATCTGTGCCTGTGGTTTTCCTTCTTGGCCAGAATTTCCGATCTTAGGGACCTACAAGCTAGACCTTCAAGTTTTCCCAGGATGATGAATTTCCCTTCTCCTAATAGCTGATGGTCAAATCCTGATTATTCCAAGGACATTTATGTCACAATTTGTACCTATTAGTGGGCTAATCCTGCCAGGACAGTCATTGTTTTGTCTCATAGGGTTCACAGCCTGGAAATGCCAATGATTACTTCTCTCCTCTGGTAGAATATATAGCAATTTCCAGCACCATGAAAACTTGCAGGTCAGCTTGATTTCTCCAACTATGTAGTACTTTTAACAGTAGGGTCTTATCATCAAGCTCTGAAGGGTAACTGAGAATAATGGCAATAGTCCATAATGGTTAGGGGCTTATGGGACCCCAGTGGTTAACATGTCCAAAAGAGGAAACCTATTCCTGGTACTAGATTCTTTATTTACTATCCTGCACTGTCTAGTAGGGGCATTGTTCCTACCCTGTTAAAGGGTAACTCCATTTGAACTGTTTCTGCGTGTGTGTGTGTGTGTGTGTGTGTGTGTGTGTGTGTGTGTGTGGTGTGTGTGAATCTTCTACAGTAGTAGGTTACCACATGACTGTCCCCAAAGGCCTTTAACGTTAGTTTTCACTTCTCCATAATCCCTCCTTGACCTTGACCCTGTCAATGCCCCCACTCCATGTGTTCCCATAACACATTCTTCCAAGGCTCGGGATGAACCTAGAAGAGTGGGCAGAAAGATTGTAAGAGTGAGAGGCAGGGGATGACTGCAATGGACCTGATCTATGGACACGACAGGGCAGTTGCACATTTTAACTCACAGCAGTTGTGACAACATGTCCAAGAACTGCAAAAGTTCAAGCCAGAAAAACGCCAGCATGAAAGAGAGAGGTGGTCACAATGTTCCTATCTCTAGCTGAGGAACTATTGGCAACTGATCACTGCTGGGAGAGGGACTGTCCATTTTCTTTAAGGGTATGACTCCTGCAAATCAGTCATGACCCAGGGGATGACCTCACACTCAGGAGTGTTTGGGCAGCATGGATTAGACTCAGTGGGTTAAACAAGAGGACATGAAGTTGGGTGAGCAGGGAGGTGGGGGTCAATCTAGGGGAAATAAGGGGATCAGGGATGAACAGGATCAAAATATATTGCATGAGAGCCTCAAAAAATTAATAAAATACTATTAAAATATTTTTAATAAAAAGGTTGCAAAGGTTAGAACTTTAGAAAGAGATGACGCTGGAATGACTAAATTGGCTATAAAGGGGGGTATTCAAAATTCTTAAGGTCAAAATTCAATACTCTGAGATAAAACTGATGGCTGAGTAGAATTAAAGAAGAAAAGGCCCAGAGAACAAGGATGTTCTATTTTATACTTTTATCAAATAAGCCTCTGGAAACTTAGTGCGGTGATATGTCGTATATTTAATAAAAATTGCCTGGAGGGCAGAGCCGTGTCTCCAGCCTTTTGTTTTGTTTTGTTTTTTTCAAGACAGGGTTTTCCGTGCAACAGCTCTGGCTGGCCTGAAACTTGCTTTGCAGACCAGGCTGGTCTCAAACTCAGAGATCTTCCTGCCTCTGTGTCCCAAGTACTGGGAGTGACAGATGTGACACCACTGCCTGGATGTTAGGCTTTGAACTCACAGAGATCCAGATGGATCTTTGTCTCCCGAGTGATGGGATTAAAGGTGTGGGTCACCACTCTCTGCTCTCCATGGCTTGGCTGTGGTGATTCTGTCCTCTGACATTTTAGACAAATTTTTATTAAATATACAACAAATATATCAGCACACTTAGTGATTAGATTTCATACAAATACCTGTGTTTATCAATATGGTAAAGCCTTCTTTAGCTGGATGGCCACAACCTCAAGAGTAAGACAAAGTCTATTAAAAAGAATTACTCGAAAAAATTATTCCTACTTGGGGATATGCCTGTTAAGTCATATAATAATTACATAACTTATTTTAGTAAACTATTTAAATCTATTTAAAAAGCTTGATATATTGCATAAAATTCTATCCCCCTGCCTATGATCTTCAGCTTTTTAGCTTGGTGGGTAAGTAACCATGCTAACTGTTAAAAATTAAAGTGTTTGCTTTTTTGGCTTATGACATTCTTGTTGGCTCTTTAAAATCGAAGATCTATTCACCTTCTTGGAAAACATTTATTATCTCTTTACAAAATAATTATTGGGTGTCCCATTAAAATTAAGCTAATCAAGCCAGTAGCAGCATCCCCTTCCCTGGCCCCTACTTCAGTTCCTGCCTTCCAGTTTCTGCCCTAACTTCTCCTTATGATGGACTACAATTGTAAGCTGAAATAAACCCGAGTTGTTTTGGTCAATGTGACAGTTACTCTTGGTTGTCAACTTGGCTGTATCTGGAATCAATTAAAACTTAAGTAACCCGGGATTGCCTATGAAGAATTTTCTTGATTGGATCATTTCAGGCGGGGAGATCTTCCTAAATCTGGACCACACCTCCTGGCGGCAGCCTACATAAAAGGCCAAGGAAAAGGAAGCTTTTGCTTTTTGCCTGCTTGCACCCTCTTTCATTGGCAAGTGCATCCATCCTGTTGCTGAGGCAGTCCTTTGCTGGTGACAGAACCTACTTCTTTGGGATTCCGTTGTAAAATGAAGAGCAGCCGCCCTCTAGGACTTCCCTGAAACTCCAGCATGAGGCTGGAACCGCTGATACTGGACTGCGCAACTACAGAATCCTTGGTCTTTACGCCGCAAGGAGCTACGGTTGGACTGCCTGGACCACAGCCCGTAAGCCACTCTAATTAATAAACTGCATATCTATAACCATAGCCCTTTTTTTCCTTTAGAGAAACCTGGCTAATACAGTCAAGGTGTTTATCACAGCAATAGAAACCTAAAGTAGGACAGAACTTTTTGCCAGGTTTTGCTATGACAACCTGACCATGTTGTTTGGAGGATCATAGAAGGACCTTGGAATTTAGGACAGGAAACCCCTTTAGTGCTCACAGATGTACGGGGATGTTAGGAGAGCTTGGATGATAGGAATGTTGAAAAGAATGCAGATGATGGAGAGGCCTGGCTTGTTCCGAACAGACGAAGACTACCAGGAATGTTGAGTGATGCTTTGAAATGGGAATCTTTGGTTTTGTCCAGCAGGAGCTGAAGAATCTGCTATGACTAACAAGAGACCAGTCCCATTAGAGTGACACCTTTGTTTTGATGGCACAGCCAAGTCTGGTTATCTGAAGCTGAGAAATTAGCAGTGAGTAGACAGAGACCAGCATAACTGAGGTGAATCTTTTAAATGTTCTCAGGGTCAGCACACAGAAGCTGTGGTCCAAAGAAGGCCAAGGCTGCACCTCAGGCTGGCAGCTGAAGGTGGTGCTGAAGGGGTCATGGAGAGTAGCTGTGGCCTGGCGCTGGGTAGAAGGGCTGGAGTCTCTGAAGAGAGGTTTGTAGAGGCCATTGGTGAAGGTGTGGCTTTAGTAGCAGTAGGGGCCCCAGAATACTAGAGAATAACAATGGTGTGGGGTTACAGCTAAGAACTAGCCTAAGATCATGAGATAAGATGGAGAAGTGAAGCTATCCAGGCCTTCTGGAGCCCAGAAGGTCAGGAGTGAGGCCCAGATGTTAAGCATTAAACTTTTTACACTGCTAACGTTTGGCTTTGCTTTTATTTGATTGTAACTGTGCCTTGGTTCTTTCATCTTGGGATACGAAGGCATTTAACTTAGTTTGAATTTTATAGGGGGCCACAGTTAAAGATGCAACTTTTAAAGAAACACTTGGACTTTTTAAAAGAGACTTTGGATTTTCAAGCTGAAAATTGTAAAGACTATGGGATTTATAGAAGCTAGAGTTATCTGGGAAGAGAAACCTCAATTGAGAAAATGCTTCCATCAGATTTCTGTAAGCAAGTCTGTGGGACATTTTCTCAATTAATGACTGATCTGGAAAGGCACAGCCCCCTGGGAGTGGTGCACCCCTGAACAGGTGGTCCTCAGTTGAGTAAGAAAGCAGGTTGAGCAAGCCATGAGGAAGAAGTCAGTGAGCAGCAGCCTCCATGGTTTCTCCTTCAGCTCCTGCCTTGGCTTCCAACCCTGACTTCTCTTCACGATGGGCAACAACTGTCAGCTGAAATAAAGTCTTCCTTCCTCAAGTTGCTTTTGGTCATGGTGCCCACCACAGCAAAAGAAATCCAACTAAGATACATCTTAGTTAAAGAAAGACATACACCATAAACAAAATGTAGAAAAATGGATGGATCTGGAATGCATTATGTCAAATGAGGAAACCTCAGCTAAGAAGGACAGAAATTGTATGTTTTATCTCATATGCTGGTTGTCAGCTCCAAATATTGTGTTTTGCATATTTATCCTGGAGTATGTATAGATGAGTGGGAGCTGGCAATGGGCTAGTAGTTGGGGAATACACTTATGAAGAGGGGATAGATTATAGTATTAAAGTAGAGACGAGATATGGGGAACAGAAAAGTTTAAGCAGGTATTGCAGTGAGGGGGCTGAAGAAAGAAGGTGTTAGGGAAAGGGCTAAGTAACACGAGGTGTACAGGAAAAAGCCTCATGGGAACTACGACCTTGAAACCAAAATACATGATGATAAAATGGGAGAGTAGAACACGTATTAATGAGTAGGCCCATGGACCCTGAGAGCTAAAGCTTTACATGGAGGTGGGAATAAGGAGGCTGACAAGGTAGTGAGCAGGATAACCAAAACTAAGGATATATGAAGAAGTCTTATGAAATCTCACTAGTTTTATCAAAAGACTTAAGAATTCCAGCAAGGTGGGAGAGGGGCTCCTGACACCTGACCCTAGCTGAGGAACTGTAGGGGGATCATGTTGTTCCATTGTAAATAATTGTCCCACCCACTGGTTTAATAAAAAGCACTGATTGGTCAAAGGCAGACAGGAAGTGTGGGCAGGACTACCAGACTAAGAAAACTCTGGGAACAGGAAGAACAGAGCAGAATGCTAAAGAGAAGACAGAAGAAGCAGAGGACAACTATGCTGTTCTGAAAAAAGGTACCCAGCCACATGGCTGAACAGGATAAGAATCATAGGCTAGTTTAAGGGTAAAGAGTTAGCAAGTTATATGCCTGGGCTTTAGACAGATCAGCCTAAAATTAATGTAAGCATCTATGTATCTCTGTGGGACTGAAGGCCTGCAGGTCCCAAGCTTGAGGCTAGGCCCGAAAGTCTGGGCCAGAAACCTCATACTACAAGGAAGTAATGGATGGGTATTGATGACTGCTGAGGGACAGGATGAAGAGTCATTTTTCTTTGAATAGTGGGTGCTGGTCGTTGGTAGATTGCTAATGTTCCCGTAGATAGCCCTCCCCCACATGCACATATGAACAGCACTAACTGGATTTAATTTGTGAGTTATTTAATAAGAAGACAAGAGGTTGGGAGGGAGATGGGAAATGTTGGTAGAGGGTAATAGAGAGAGGGTAGAAAAAAGGGGAGATATATTGTACACACATCTTTAAATTTTCAAAAGAAAACTGGTACCACATGAAAACATGGTCTTTGTGGATGAGTGGACAATGAAAATGGGGGACATAAACATTGTGGAATTTTTTTTTGTCAGAAAGAAAAGTTAATGACGTTTGTAGAAAAATAAGTGGGACTGGAGAACACTATACTATATAAGGTGATCCAGGCACAGAAAGGCAGTGATTGCAAGGTCTCTTGGTACCTGGCTTCTAATTAAGTGTGTGTGTTTGTGGGAGCTAATGTTTGGAATCTCCAGGAGACACAGACGGGGACAATGAGATGGAAGGGGGTAATGAAACATGTGAGAAAGTGGAATCAGGAATGCTGAGGGCAGAGGGGAGGGGGAGGATGTGCTGGTGGAGGGGGGATAATCAGGGTGAGGTGTGAAGACTCCATAGGGAGAAAACCTGTCACATTGTAAACCAATTAAAATAATAAATGAATAAGTAATTGGACGACAACAAAAACATGGTCTCTGGGCACTCAACACTACATGACTGCCAGACCCTGGCAAGGGAGGGCTAACAACTTCCTAGTGTCTTTGCCCCTCTCTGTCTCTATCAGGTGAATAAACTTCTTTACTTATGTGATCTTGATGCAAAATAGTGCATCTGGGACCCCAGCGTCACCCCAGCGTTGACCTTGCCAAGAATCAGGTAAACAGAAACTGACTCATTACCTGAGGCATCTGTGGTAGGGAGGGTGACCCTTTGAAACCTTTTGCTTAAGAGATTGACTCTACCATGGTTGACATTCATCTTCCCATCCTGAGCCTGTCTATCACCTCACAGAGGAACAGCTAATACTGCATTGATGGTTGTCCACAAAGATGCTTTTACTTTACCTTTAGCCCCTTGGCCCTGTTGATGGCTCTCAGGGGCCTGAGGACCCGCAACACTCGTAAAATCTTCACAACATTGATCGCACTGGACCTGGGAGAGAAGCAGAGTGGTGGTCAGTTCCTCTACCTGGGTTACGGCAATATAATATGACCCAGTCCCCATTGTTGCCAGCTGAACCACTCAGGACACATCCTTAGGTTTTTGTGCCCTGGTTTTTCATCTGGAAAATGGAGCAGTAATTAACTCCAAGGACTGTTTCATGGACGGAAGAAGAATTTATGGACATTAGGTAGTAGGGACTTGGCAAATACTATAAATCTAGCAAATACATTGGCAGTTTTAGATATCTGGCCTGCAGAGAACATCACCACACTACATACCAAATGCTCATTGATGGTGACACTTCAGGCCTTGTGGTTGGAGGTGGTAGGCATGAGGAAGGAATTTGGAATATTTCCAAACATATGTCCTGGGTCATCGTCTACTACAGTATATGAATTCTACCATGGCTCAGGACATGCTCAGACTTTGATGAGTTAGTGGTGTGTCAGAAAAAAAAAGTTCAAAAAAAAAAGTGGTGTCCTAAAAAACATGGAATGCTAAGGTCATGTCAGAATATCTGGGCACCTTGGGCTACTTCCTGGTGGGGTGTGGTGACAGGTCCCTCATAAGCCCTTAGCCGAGGTGGTTAGATGGTTTCCATCTGTCCAAGCCAAGGAGAAGTCATTATCCACCCTCAGTTGTTGAGGGGACTCTGAAGTGTAGTCCGACCTGAGGTGCTGCCTAATTAAGGCATCTTCTCCAGCATTTGACAAAAGGACTCAACTTTGCCTCGGAACCAAAAAAAGGAAAAAAAAAAAAAAAAAAAAAAAAAAAAAAAAAAAAAAAAAAGGTCTGATGTGTTAGCGAGTGCTGATTTTTTCTTCCTATGTCAAGAGGGAGCACAAAAATCCAATTTCTCTGGTTCATGGATCTTTATTTCAAAAGACACAAAGGGCATTCTTTTCTGTCTCGGTTCCCACAGCATCTCTGGGAGGCAGGAAGTCTGCACGGCATCACAATGGAAATAAATTAAAGATTTGAAAACAAACCAAAACAAAAATGAGAACAGCCAAGAGGAACTGTTGGTTCAAGGTGAAACAGTGACCTTGGTGGTGCTGAGGTGGGAATCTAGATGTCCAGGCTGCCAGGGAGGAAGTTTAGGTAACATAATTGATGACCAAAGAAAAGGGTCTCGCTTTCATGGCTCCAGTGTCATCATAGAGGCTAAACATGAATCAGCCTTGGGAAGGGAGACCCAAGATGCCTGGGATACAAACCTTTCATGGTCACTGGTATAACCTTGACTAAGCCTCCTAATGTCCTGAACACCAACTTTTAAATAGCATATCCTTGCCTACCTTATAGGGTGTGTGTGTGTGTGTGTGTGTGTGTGTGTGTGTGTGTGTGTGTGTGTGTGTGTGTGTGTATGTGTGTGTGTGTGTACCATGGAAGAACAGATATGTGAAAATGTTTTAAAATGCAAAGTGTAGAATTAATAGCTACCTATTAATCACATTTCTTTCAAACCTGAGCAAGGTTTGCAACTTGACCTTGGACTCAGGCTAGAGAGTTTACAACTCATACTTTGTCCTTGTGCATCTGAACCTCCAGGGGTGGGATCCAGCAAAAAGTTTTCTTTTTAACTTACCCAGAAGGTTCCTCTGTGCAGATAAGGTTAAGAATCAGTGCTCCCCACTTCCCTCCTTCTCAATCTCTCTCTTTCTTTTTCTTTCTACAACAGAAGGGCATACATACCCCCCTCTCTATGAGTGTGTGTGCAGACACGCGTATGAGTTTGATTGAGGACAGAATTAGGAATCAGGGAAAGAGGCTGAGCTAGGTAGGCCAGGGTAGGTCATAGCAATGGCAGGTTTGGGCAGCTCTAGGTCAACCCCAGGCCTCAAGCACAGAGAAAGGGACTGAGAGAGAGGAGGGTACCACAGATGTCGTTTTGTTTGCTGAGAGAGAGGAGGGTACCACAGATGTCGTTTTGTTTGCCTGAACCTGCCATGGCAAAAATCTAGACACTTAAACAAATTATTGTGGATCAATGTACTTCAAGTATCGGATCACAAAAGATATAGTTTTAAGAAATTAAGTAGGTCCTGGTGGTGCAGGCCTATAATCCTCAATACTAAAGTGTCTAGAGCAGGAAAGTCATAAGTTCAAGGTCAGCCTGGGCAACTTAGTGTGACCTATGCAGAATAAAAAGTAATAGGAGCGGCCTTGTTTAGTGGCAGAGCACTTGCCCAGCAAGTTAGGCCTTGTGCTCAATCTCAAGTACCACAAGGAAAGAAGGGAAAAGAGGAGGAAGAGGAGGAGGAGGAGGAAGGAGAGAAAGGAGAAATAATATAAACAAACATTGTGTGAAACTCAAGGTTCTACCCTATTCCAATCATAGTCATACTGCTAGCATCCAGGAAGAGGGCTCCCCGGGGCTCGGCAGACTTCTCTGACACCCACTCTTAGTTGCTTGACCCCATGTTGGTCAAGGGTTGAGGGACTCACTGAATGCCAAAGGAGATGAGGGACACGCTAACCACCAGCAAGTCCAATATATTGAAGTAGTTTCGGCAGAAAGAGCCTTTGTGCAGGAAAGCCCCGTAAGCCGTCATCTGCAGGAAGGGAAAGAGCACGAGTGAGTGGCATGTCCAGTCACCACACTTCCTGCCTATGGCATCAGCATCCCCGGGGAAGAGCCAAGCACTGTACAGGGACATCAGGTGATGCAAGGCCAAAGAACTTCCCCAGATCAGGACATTAAGTAGTTCTGTCAAGTGTCAGGTTCTTCAAGCCCAAACCTTTTCATATTGGCTCCATGACACTTCTATAACAATCCACTGTCCTTCATCCCCAACAGGACTTCATCCTGCAAGGCCCTTTGCTACCGATTTCTGTATAGATTTTGTTCCCATTATGTGTGCACACTTCCTAACCTCCTTTCCACATCTCTTACCGTCAGGGCCAGCAGAGACACTAGGCATCAATGGAGGAATGAGACATTCCCAATGTGAGTATCCCACCATTCTGATTTGTCCAGGACTTAACTGGATTCACCATTAAAAAAAGTCCAATACCCTAGAAAATCTCTGTTGTACCAATGACTGTAGCTAGTCTCCCTACACATTGGATTCAGTAGTGTTCAGGATCTCTGTCAAATGTATAAGCTCAATGCTACTGTTTGGCTTTTAACTAGATATGGGGTCTTTTAAAGAATAGGAGCTATGTTCAGAGGGGCAAGGTGGTACAGTGGTGTAAAATATAGGCCCCGAAGCCAGATGGCCTGGATTCCAAGTCCAAATCTTCCATATTTCATGTACCTCATGCCAAAAATTAACTTTTCCGTGACTCATACTCTTTATATCTGCACATTAAGATAATCATAACACTTGCCCCACGGGTTATAAACATCAGCATAGAAATTACACATAAAGCACGGAGGACATGTTTCTGCACAGAATAAGCTCCGCAGGTATGCTCTTTCTGTCCAAGAGAACGTGTGTCTGTATCTCTAAAGTGTGGGTGATATGTCATGCTTTTGTGTGTGACAGACGGCAAAGCAAAGGGAACTTTCTCTGAAAATGTTCAAAACAAGAACGTGTAAGGTGATGATTATTGTCTTAGGATCTGGCTAACATCGCCTCCTGCGCTAACATGGCCTTAAGAAACTCTGCCTTGTGTACTCACACTTTGCTGATTGAGGTAAAGGCTCACAGATACTCAGGAGGAACCTGACGAAAGCTACGGGGCATGAAGCATCTGCCCAAGAAAACATTTGGAACTGATGATTGAGAGACCAAGAGCAGTTTCCTGGTCATCTAGAGTCCAGTTTTTCTCTTTGGAATCAGAGCATGTCCAGGGCGGTGCACCCAAAGACCAATACAAAAGCCAACATGGGGAAATTGGCAAAAATAGCTTTTGTGACCCAATTCTTTCCATTTATCTCCTGCAGTAGGAGGTCACAGGGGACTCAGGAATCTGTGTTCTGAAGCAGTTTTTAGAAGTGGGAGATTATACAAAAGGTTCTGGGATAATATGGCTACAGATGTCTCCCAACGACTCCAGTCTGGAGGGCTCAGACATACGTCTCTGTGAAGACCTGGACCCCAGAGAGTAGAATTAAGCACCTTCCATGGTTCGTATTCACCAGAATGTGGCTTATAGCACAGCTTCACTCTCTTGACTTTGGACTAGTTTTGTCTGGGACTGAAGAAGTAGAGTAGCTCTTTGGATACATGAGAATGTTGGGTGGGATCAAGAGACACATGCCCAGGCAAGATCAGAGTAAGGATGCTGTGAGAAAGGACGAGTAGATACTTGGAAGAGAGAGCATTTATTTAAAGTCTATGTGCATTCATGACACCAGAAAAGGCCAGGTCCAGACACCTGTACAAGTGACCTTCTTTTACTTTGTGTTACTGATTGTCACCCACCTGGTCCCTGCTTCCTGAAAACTTTAAGGCACTTCCCAGAAAAGGCCTGGGTCTAAGCACCTATATATAGAGAAAGGAACAGCTTCCAAGTTCTTTGAGCTGGAGGTGAAGTTGTCCCCTGCCATCCAACCAGACAATCACCTTTCTCAAGGTATACCTCTAGGGACAAATCACCCTGTCACTTGTGTCGTTTCCTTGGCTAGTTCTGATTCTACTTTTCTTCTCTTCTACAGGACAGTCCTTTCCATTATTTGGACTAGTATGTTCCTACCTGTCCTGTCCTTTCAAAGTCACATGGCCCTAGACCCTTCAACAGTCCCTTAGAACAAATGGGGCTCTGGGCACCGTCACGGTCAGTGCCTTGGCATGATACAGGATCTCCCAGATGGGCAGACAAACCCAAGTGTGGGAGATATGGGGAGGACTGGGAAGGCAGGCAGGAGTAGTCAGAAGCACAGTGAGCGGAAAAGAGACTGGAAGCCAAAGGAAGAAGTGGGTAAGGCTTGCCATGGCAATGCTTGCAGAGATGTTCATTTCTGCTTGCATGGCAATCTTAAGGAGAAAGCACCATTGAAATCCTCAAGTGAAGCTCGGCATGGGGTCTTGAGAACTGGGTCTCAGAGATTTTCTCATCCTGGGAAAGATCTTCCAGTACTTGCATGCAACCTTGAATCTAGGGTGCAGCAAAGCAGCTCCCATGGAAAAGGAGTCCTTTCCAGGACTTTGAATGTAGGCTCTGGGTATCCATTTCCAGGAATCTGTCCCCCATCTACTCTCTCTGAGCAGAAAAAGAAAAATCTGAGCCACGTAGGTGGTGAGCAAGGGAAGCTAAAGGTCAGTACCACTGAGCCTCTGAGGTGTAAGGACATCCTAGGAGGCACACAGAAAATGCCCAACTCAAGGAGTATCTGGATGACAGAAATGTCAAGCTCAGAAAAGGGTGGGCGTGATCTGAGGGTTTTTTAAGGAAAAGAAAGATCTGTATCTGGCACTGGTGCACACTCAGGGTGGACAGCAGCTTATATCTACCCCATGTATGAGCTGAAGAGAGGCCTGAGATTTTTGGGAGAAAGTGTCCCAGGCAAGCATCCCAGGAAGATGCTTACGCTGAAGCCTGTGCTAGAGACTCTGACTCCCCTGTTCTGCTCAAGGGTAAAATATCCCCCTTTCTCAGAGAGATCCAATATTACTCAAGGTCCTACAGCCCAGGTAGACCATAAAGGCACTGATTTACAGGTATAGGCACATACGGAACAACCTGTAGAAAGACCCCTCTCATCTGAGCTGCAGGTTACCAGGGGGTTAGAGCATCAGGTTACCAAGGGGTTAGAAACAACCTCTAGTTATCCACTATATGACCCAGTTGAGATGCTAGCTCCCAACCCAATCCTCATTCAGGCCCACCATTACTATCATATGGCCCCAACTTCTGCTTAGTCCTTATGTTTGCTTTGGTACTGAGGTTTGATGACAGCCTCCAAAGAGAGGGACCAAAGTGACTTCTTCATGCTCCAGAGGTTTTGCCTTTCTCGAGCTCGTGTGGCACTTCCTCTACACAGGAGGAGGGAGAGAGAATTTCAAGTAGGGCTCAGCCACCAACTGATGGGAGAAGGTCCATGAGAACAGTGTGCTGAGCACCGCCCACAGCCACCATGCCCAGCCAGTGATGGGACAGCACCCCTGGTGACGCAGCCAGGGCATGACTTTTCTAGGCCTAGAGCTGCTGCTAAGTGAGCAGAAGGGAGCGGTGTGGTAGGGTGGGTTTCTCCTGGCATCTGAGCTGGGACGAAGTGTGAGCATGAAGTGACGACACAAGAGTCAGAGTGAAGGAGGTGAAGAGTCACCAGACAGAGCAGAGACACAGAGAGACGGAGACACACGGCTCAGGGGCATTACCTTAAGGATAATTTCTAATGTAAAGATACTAGTGAAGACATAGTCTGCATTGCCTAGGATCTGAAAAATAAGCAGAATTGGATTAGTGGCTCTGAGAGTGTACCCAACACCAACAGGAGCATGTGTTAGCAACAAGACAGACAGCAGCAGAGAGCTGGGACCGGCAGAGAGAGGACGGAAGAGAGAGGGAGGTGGGGCTTTACCTTCAGAGCAATTTCAATGGTGAAAATGGCAGTGAAAACAATGTCAAAATAAAACAGAATCTGCAAAACAAAAACAAATAGGACCAGGGTGGGGGGAGGGGGCAGGACACAAGCGGGGAAGGGGAGAGGTCAGTGGATGTTCACCAGAAAAGGAAACGCACTTCAAACAAGGTGCATCCCCCGTACACCACCAAAGCCCTTCCACATGGAGACAGGCGAGGAGACAGGTAGAAGGACTTCCCAACATTAGTTCCCACTCAGGGATAGACCGGGTGGCTCTGTGTGGCTCTGCAGGCAGGTAGGAGGAGCTTCCAAGGCAGGCCTCAACAGAACCGGGTCTAAACAGCATCCATCTAGATGCTTCTGTCATCTATCCAATTTACTTACAAACCCAGAATAGACCATGGGATGTTGGTCAAGAGAGCAGAGAATGGGTTTGTTTTGGCAGGGCCACTCAAATGCTCAGCTCTCATATGGATGTGGCACCCTTTGTCAGAGGAGGGCACCTACACTGCTGTCATGGCCTTGGACCCTAGGAAAGAAGTCCTCCAGGTCAGCCCAGGCTGAAGACAAGTTATAGCATTGATATTTGATTTTATCTTGGGAGATGGACCAAAACTCAGGCTACTCCTGCTGACCTCAGCAAGACAGGCTTGAGCAGGCAGAATCCCAGAGCTGAGAGCTTTGTTTATAGACATGGCTTTGGAGAGTGGCTTTTTTCTTTATGCCTAAGTGGCTGAGATTTAATAAAACTTTGGGATTTCGAAGCATAACAATTATTATTTTAGTATTTAATGTTGATCACTGGAGCCTTGGGTAGCTCCAAACAGATTTACTCTTGAAGATTATCACAGTCTTTTTTTTTCTTATAAAGTCAGCCTTATCATTGGCACCTAATTGCCAATGTCCCTTCTTAGTCAGAGGGAATGGGAGCAGGGCATGAAACCAGTGGCCGCATTGCTGACTTACAGGCAACTTGAGCTTCCTGGGGAACATCCATAGGCAACAAGATGCCTGACCACTGTCCATTATCAACTAGCCAGATGCATTTGGGCACATGCTCACTTGCTCAGTGAAAACTCCCAGGCTGGGTTTTCTATCAAAGCCCTAATCTCTTAAAAGACTCTCCACTGTATAAAGATTATGAGGTTCAGAACAGGCCTCCTAACTGAGCAATGAAATCAGCAGCAGAAGCTGTCGGCCTGTTCCACTCTCAGAAGGGCAGGGTGCAGAGATCAGAATAGAGTGCATACATGGTTCCTGAAGGAGGTGTGCTGGACGGGGTCCTCAGCAGCCAGAGAGATGCTGCTGAGCAGGATGAAGAAGAGGATTAGGTTGGTGAAGATCGTGTCATTGACAATTCGGTGGCACTGGAGGCGGAACCTGCATGGGAAGGATGGAGAGAAAAGAGATGTCAGGAAAGGTGGGGCACTATCTGAGCCTCAGGAGCCTGTCCCCTCAGCCCTCTGATAAACAGCAGAACAGTTTCAGTACTGCTGAGCCTCAGTGTCTTAAGGTAAACAGACTTAATGAGGTATCAGAGATAACCACTGGCTGACTAGGAACATACTTCACACATGAACATTCTGGGGAGGGAAGTAACTGCAGACCCACTGATGAACAATCCAGGACTCTCCTAACTTGGCATCTCCACATAAGTTGTAGGGAGCTGGGAACACCCAGGCTCCTCCTGTAGGTTGAATAGTCTTGTGCTCGGTTTGGATCTGGAGGAAGTGGTGTCCTTCCCTCGCCCATCTTACACACCTGTTGTTTGGGCTAAAGATGAAAAACGCACTGGCTTCCGGCATGGGCACTGCCTTTTCCTTAAGGTGCAGCTCAGACAGGGGCCGGGGGCGTGGCCCCACAGGCATCTCAGGCTCCTCCTCATCCTCCTCCCCTGGAAGAAAGAGCAAAAGCTCCATTCTCAACCACTCCACCACTCACTCTCACCTTTGAGCCTCCTTCCAGACTCATTGTACTGCAGGACTGAGACGTCACTGGTGCCTCTGAGCTATAGAATGCTACTCCAGACATATGTTCTGCCCTGCCCCACTGGGCTTTCTGAGGCTTCGCTGGAAGCATATAGTACTTAGGCTATAAGAAGGATGAACAATATGTTCTAGTTTGTCCAAACTGTTGTGGTTTTAAAACTGAAAGTTCCATATGCTGGAAAATCCCCTAATATTGAGAAAAAAAGATGATTGGTTACCCTGGTTGAAAGGTGCTAGAGAGTAGACTTGGATGAGCGCGGTATTGCCAGGTGTCATCCATTCATCTAGCTGCAGATGAATAAAGGGGATGGCTTAACTGACTTATGGAATCCCTTCTGGCCAAATCTATTCTTGGAATACTCACTGGTCAAATGAGGGAACCTATTGCTGTTTTGCATCTACATTTATGTGGCCACAAACTACCTTCTAGATATTTATCTTTATGCCCATGGGTGAATGCTACTCCCAGCTGTAATCAAAGAATCTTCCAGTTGCAATGAATGGTAGTAAACAGAGACTCCTGTTGTTGTAGGTGCCCAGAATAAGAGAGTTGCCTGCTTAGTCCTAAATAGGACATTTATGTCTAAGACTTAGAGAACATGATACAAGAAGGAATGGAAGGAACATGTGAGCCTGAAGTACGAATAAGGGTTGCAAAATGTTATCTTCTGGGCATGAAAACCATTGCAGGCATGATCTCACAACAGCTGAGGTTGCCTCCCCTGGGCCTGCATAGGACTGGGCCTGTCATTCGTCAATCACGGATGGGAAGAAGAGACTCATGGGGCCCTACTTCTCCATGCTAAACTATTTGCTCCACTGGCTTCTGGGGAGGGGCAGCCTTTATTATCAGCTGAATACTCATGGAAGGGCCTACCAGGCTGCAATGGAGAATTCCAATACCACAGTCACACAGACAGCTCTGATTAAACTCAGTGAGTCCCAGAACCACACAAAAAGACACAAATGTAGGGAAGGAGGTGTATAGGGATGGGAGAGATGGGGTGGTGATAAAGGTAACCAGAATGCACTATATGTTATAAATATATAAACCTGTTAACTAATTTAATTAAAAGTTGTTTTTAAAGCTGAACAAATTATACTTCAAAATCTCTGTACTTTCCTATGATTTCTTGGAGAATGAGGCAGAGACAGGGAGCTCAGGAAATGACAAAGGGCTTTCATCCTGATGTTAGATAATGACATCAAGTGAAGGGGTTCCTTTGCTCTCTGGCAAGTGGCCAGAGCTTAGGGAAATTAAAGTCAAACAGCTCCTACATAGCTTGCCTCCCAGCATCTATGGGGGAAAGGAGTGTTTCTGGTCAAACGTTCTTAGAAATGCACAACCTGGGAAAGGTAGTTTGCCATGGCTGTCATAATGAAATGCTCCAGAAAATTCCTTCAGCTAAATCATGCCGCTGTTGCTTTCTGAATATGGCTCTTATATTAGTCTCCCAGTGCTGGGCTTCTCCTAAGATGGAATAATAGTAATAGTATAGGAATATTTCAGAACACTGTCTGGCATCTAGCTGAATTTATGCAAGTGGCAGCTCTCAGATTACCATCTCCGCATATAGGACAGATGCAGAGCATATGAACTTAGTGTTCAATATCTTTCCCAGTCCTGCTCTGAAGTACTAACAAAGTATCTGTTCTGGCCAATTAAGTGAGTTGACCTGTATTCTCCAAAAGTGATGCTCACTCAGAATTTCAGAGTATGACCTTAGAAACAGGATATTTGCTGATGTAATTAGTTATGATAAACTATGTTGGACCATACATCTAATTATAGTTGCTCTTACAAGAAAGTCTAAAGGTACGCACAGGTTAGAAGGCCATGAGAATGAAGATAGAGGCAGAGATTGGCATAGTATGTCTACAAGCTGAGTATTTCTGGCTACCAAAAGGAGTTAGGAGACAAGCAGGGATTCCTTCCTTGCAGAAGGAAAATGGCCCTGCTAACGCTCTGATGTGTGACATATGTAAAAGTGTGATAGAATCAACTAAGTTTATTTTAAGGCCCCAGGAAGCTGTCATACTGTGTGCTTTGGCCTAGGCGAATGCTCTCCCACTTTGAGCTTCCTTCCATTGCCTTCTCTGCAGAGCTGACAAGAATGTCAGTGCAGAGGAGACGTGGTGAGGAGGAGGAGGGGACTCACAGAGGTAGATATGAGGAAAAAGAAGAGGGTAGGGAGGTGACAGTGACCAGAGTGCATTATACATGTGTGAAACTATCAAGGAATACATTTGATAAGAATATTTCTTTAACATTAACATATTTTACTTAAAACAAAACCCCAAACCAAACACCTCCCGGCACTCAGAAGGCAGAGGCAGAGATATCTCTGTGTGAGTTTGAGGCCAATCTGGCTTATATACTAAGTTTCAGGCCAGCCAGAATTATGCAGCGAGACCCTGTCTCAAAACAAAAAGCGAAAATCAAAAAACTCACTAAAATTCTAACCAACCAACCAACCAAAGAAACAAAAAAACCCACCTGTATTTTCCCATCAGATTCCCAGAAAACATATGCTACAGAGCAGTATTGCAGAATATTATTTTAAGATGTGTTACGTTTGTTTATGCGGTGGGACATTTGTTTACTGATGCAAAGATGTGTTACATTCTTTTATGTTGCATTTGTTTAACTCTGTGGAGCTGTGTTTCTTTGCCTGTCTGAAGCATCTGATTGGACTAATAAAGAGCTGAACGGCCAATAGCGTGGTAGAGAAAGGATAGGCGGGTCTGGCAGGGATAGAGCATAAATAGGAAGAGAAAAAGAAGGATCTAGGGGAAACCTGGGAAGAAAAGATCTAGGAATGAGAGAAAGGTGACTCCAGGGGTCAGCCGCCCAGCTACACAGCAAGGCCACAGAGGAAGAAGTAAAGAAAGGTATACAGGATAAAGGTAAAAGCCCAGAGGCAAACGGTAGACGGGATAATTTAAGAAAAGCTGGCAAGAAACAAGCCAAGCTAAGTCTGGGCATTTGTAAGTAAGAATGAGTCTCTGTGTGTATTTATTCGGGAGCTGGTGGTGCCCCGCCCCTCCAAAGTGCAAAAGAGCCAAGAGACTAAAACAAACGAACAAAACCAACTACAGAGAAGCTTCCCCAAGTGTCCTGAGTCCATGGGCTTCAAGATATGACCTCCCCATCCATTGTCTGTTACATCTCCCAAGTGCTGGGGTTATATGCGTGCGTTACCACATCTGTTTTATGTGGTGCCCCTGTGGTGTGTGGATAGAAGCCAGGGCTTTGTGACTGTACACAAGCATTCTACGAGCTGAGCTATACCCTTAGCCCAGGAGCCCTTAGTTTTGATGATGATTAAACTTCCCCACTTCCTTAGGAAACAGAACTACACACACCCGCCCTTGACCTACGGAGCCTTGCCAAAGGCCCATGTGACTCTGCCAAATATCTGAAACTGTGAGTGAGTCAGAGCCTTTCATCTGTACAGATCCACTATTTCTGGTATGCCATCCCTGACAGGAAGCTGACCAATGTAACAGTGAAAGGGCCAAGAAAAATGAAGGCAAGTGTCTACCAGAAGCTAAAAGAAGTTGACACTTTATATTCGACTTAGATCAATACAGCTCAAGATCATTGTCACACACAGGAGGCCTCTGACAGACAGAAGTTGGGAGTTCAAGCCTGGCTTAGCAGAGCATGTGCGTGGAAAGACTCAACTACAGCCCACCGTGTGTATGGGGCTGTTTCCTACAGACCACACTAGCTTGGGATGGGCTCTTTTTGAGCCCAGAGTGGTGTGTTCTTTTACTGCAACTTTATTTAAACTTTAAAAAACATACATAGGAGTAGAGAGACTTGCAGAGGCTTTTTATATCTGCTTTCAATATCTACGGGCATTTGGCTGATACAGTTTTACCTATCTTTTCTGCTCTCACTTTGGGAGATTGTTGAAATGTTTTTAAAGCAATTTCTAAACACTTCAGATTCAGACATAAACACTGTAGTATTTTAGAAACAGAATTACCACATTATTATACTAACATGATTAACAAGAGTCTACTTAAAATAATTTAGTCCCTAGTCCATATTCAATTTCCCCCCAATTATCTAAGAATATCATTTTAAAATAGAATTTATTTATTGGAGACATAGACAAAAATCTTTCCATTACATTGAGGAACTGCTTCTAGAAAGTCTTTAATATTCTGCACAACCTTCCCCATAAACCTTTATGGTTTTGAGACATCAAGCTCTGGACACATTCTGCTCTTCATTATGTGAGCCAGACACCAATCCTACTTCCCTTGCAGGGAGAGGGGAGTGAGGGCAGAGGAACAGCAGAGCTGCTTCCAGGGAGGAGGCCTATAGCATCTTTGTAGACAAAGCAGAGAACTATCAGAGGGAAAGAAACGTGGGGACATAGCTTTGCTTAAAAAAACATGGCTTTCTGCCACCTCCCTGGGTCACCAGCCCAAGGCAGCCTAACCTGGTTGGAGGAGAACGGTCATTACAACCCACAGCCATTTGCTGTGTGTTGGCTTCAAGTTTGGAGTTTGTGACAAACTGGCAACTTGAGGAAGCAAGCCTAAGGCTCATGTAGGGATGGGGCTTCCAGAAGCTGGGACATATATTGTAGAGAGGCAACTAGGATCTCCGACCTTACAACCCTCTGAAAGGAGACTGCCTGTCAAGTCATGCATCAGACAGATGCCCAGAATCTTGCCAGTAAGGGTTCTTTTTGCAAGGAGAGACCTGAAAGCATTTTATGGAGCCACAAATGGGACATCTGTGATGGCAGCTGTCCTCATAGTGAGCAATGCCTTCCGAGCAATGACAAGATGGATTTTAGATTGACTATTATTAGGTGAGCATAATGCAGTAACATATGCTGTACTGATGAAATACCTAAGCTGACACAAAGCCCAAGGGAACCTTAAACTCAACAGTGGCGTAGGAACCCAACTTCCTAAACTATGGCTCCATTAGGGTCTTGTAACCGAATACAGAGCGTTATAAAATTTTTCCCATAGTGAAGGGTTTATGAATGTGTAACCACCAAAATTTGATTCCAAAGCAAAGGAGGGGTGAATCGAAGGTGCTTCTGGCAGTAGCTGCTCATGTTTCACACAGCTTTGGTGCAGCCTAGGTTCTGAACATCCAGCAGGCACTGCCGCTGTGCACGCTTCCACCCCACGCTGCCCAAGACACTGTGGATCATATTTAAACCCATGGCATATTGAGCATCATAAAGTACATATGGAATCTTCTGCTGTTGCAGACACAAAATGGCTTTTGTGGGAAACAGGCAATAGTTTACTATCATCATTCAAGTTCAAGAATCAAATTATCTCTAGATTCTAAATTTGCTGTTTGGTCTGCTGACTTGAGTGTCATTAAGAAAAATCATTAGATGAATTTTTGTTTGTGATTAGGATGACATTTCTAACACTTTCTATATCTGGCCCTAAACGTAGGTCTATTATTTAATACTGTTTATGTGAGATAGTATTCTTAGCACTGACAATTATAAAATAAAGATATTGATCAACTATGAAAAATGTTGAAGATGTTCTGTGACCTGCAACATCAAATATTCAGCCAAGATTTGTTTCTTTATATAAAAATGAACCTATCGATCTTATTAATATGAAGATTTACATTAGTCTTTAATAGCTGGTAAATGATATGTATATAAAAGAATTATTTTATGATAAATTCCTTCATAAAATTTACCGCTATTAGAAAATATTTAATTTGTCCCCTGCTTCTTAAACAATAAAACTAATTTAAGAAAGAATAAATCAAAGTCATTATAATTCTAAAAGGCTTCCTCAAATATGGCATTATCTCAGTATTATTATGAGGACACCAGGAAGAGCATTTCTCCTAAATGGCAACTGGTAATATTTGAATCCATGCCTAGTGGTGAAGGTGCTCATAGAGGAAACTAGCCCCACGGTCCCCGGTGCCTGGCCCCTCCCACAGCCTTTCCCACTGAGGTCAGGTCGCGCATGCGTGCGGTAGTACCTGCGGTGTCGGGGTTGGAGTGGGGACTCTTATCCTCATTTTCACTGGGCTGGAGGTCATCCATGTTGATCTAGATGGCCAAGGGGAGGAGGAAGAATTCAGTTAGATGTAGCGCCAGGGTTCTCAGGCGGAGGAGCCTTGGAATTACAACATAGTCAGCATGTATGTCCCTGTGGCTTTCTGCTCCCTTCTAATATCAGAAAGGCCAAGGTTCCATCAATGTGACTTCTATCCTCTCAATTCCATCTGTCACTCTCCCCTTGTCCTTCCTCTTTTCCGTTTCCTTCAGGAATAGGGACACACCCTCCCCCCCTAGTGACGGTCCCTGAGCTCCTAAAGAAGCCCCCTCACCTTGGTAGTGGGTGGGGACTCTCCATCTGCAGTAATGGACTTTAGCTCAATCTTCTCTTCTTTGGTTTCCTCGGCTGCCGGCTTCTCCATCACCTCCTGTTTCTTTTCTGGGCTGGCAGTCCTGGCCGGTCAGCAGGAAAAAAACCCAGAAATGGATGTTTACTGGAATGATAGTGGACAGCAGACAGGAACTGTTTTGTGGTCTTCCAGGGGCAGCATGATTAGCCCTGGGTCTACGTGTATTATCTTTGCTCTAGGAACATCACACTTTACGCTCCATTGTAAGAATCACAGGGCTGGGGCCCACATCTGACCTCTTCCAGGTCCCCCTCTTAAGTCAGAGGCTTCTGGGTCTCACTTAGAATTCCTAGAGAATCTCTGATCAGTGTCCAACAGAGGCATGACATATGACAGTCCTAGCCAGATAACTATGGGATAAAATGCAGAACCGTATATCGTCTTCCTAGTACCCCATGGTAGAAAAACAGTGAGAAAATATCATCTTCTGAGATGGACTTATGTTCTCTTCTGAAGGCAACTTCCCTCTACCTCCTTTTTGTATTTATATGCATTCTTTTTCCCAAAGGATGGCCCCTCACTTCCTGGATTGGTGGGGGAAATGCAACACCTTTGCAGAGACTATGTAATGATGTCTAGGAGCTACAGGGGAAGCCACATTATGGGAGAAGCTTCACCCCAGTTCATTTCTGGCCAGGCAGCCTCTGGGTGAGCACCAGCCTTTTCTCCCATCAGTGGGGATGACATTCTAAGCTTAGAGGGTTACCTGGCCAGCTTCTTTCTCTCCTTCTCTTCTTCTTCCTCCTTTTGGGCAGAGGTGAGGCTCTCAGCATCAGCCAGGTTGTCCACCGCAATGGCCAAGAACACATTCAGTAGGATATCTGATTGTGTCCATTCTTAAAGAAAATGACCCTTGGTCTTGGGAAGCATGATGGCCACAGGGGCCGGGGAGAATAGGAAAATACAAAGCATGCAGAGGTAAGTATTCCCCAGGAGAAACCACTTTGAGGGGTGGAGACCAGCAACATGCCTTCTCCTCTTTCCTCACCCTGATTACTGTTCAGAGCTTTCTAAAGACCAGTGGGCTTTGCAGATTGGGAGCTGGCCAGGTCTGAAGCATCAGGACCTGCCTTGCTCTTCAATTGCTAGGTTTCATTATTCATTTTACCACTGAAATGTCTGGCTTTGATAGACAGCAACATCTCTAGCTGATTGTTCTTAAGAATCACTCACATAACAGGGCACACTGGAACCCCTGTCAGTATGTGTCTACAAATACCTTTAGAGGGTCTGACTAGTGCTGGATAGACTTCAGAATTCTTACTGAAGCAGTTACCTGCCTGTCTCTCCCAGCCTGACAAGCCCTGCTTTTGCACCAACAGAAACACTATGGACCAGAGAACCACAGAACCAAGAAAATATATCTGGAAAGGTCTTAAGTTTGTTAAGCCCAATACCCAGTGCCGGGCGCCCATAAATTCACACTACTTCCTACACAGAGCTAAAACTCCACAGAGAGGGGTTAGTTTTATAAGGCTGTTGGCTTCTGGCCCTTGAGACTGAAGCACAGGTGGGCCCTTGGGTGCATTTTTTTTCCAGCCAACTCACAGAGACCCTTTAAGCAGTACTTCCTATTAATACATTGCAAAATCAGATTCCCTTATCAGAACACTTGCAGCAAGATCTGGATTTCAATTTATTTTTCAATTTTGAAATACATATGATGGGATTTATCTTGGGGATAGGGTCTAAAATATATTCACTTTTTTATACACCTTTTACATATGCGTTGACATCAATTTTATACAAACCTTTAATAATTCTGTACATGAGATGCTCATGTGGCTTTCTACCTAATGCAACCTATAGGTACTTAAAAGGTTCTAGATATTGGGTTACTAAATTTGGGATTCTCAGCCTGTTTTGAACTGTTGCTACACCGAGGAAGAAGACCTTTGATGTGCCAAAGGTATCTAGCTGATAGAATGCCAATTTTGTGCTCGGATGTCGTAGTGTTGATTTCAGAACTACCCAAACTAAGGGTTTCACTCAAGATTTGGACACATACGGTTTAAAGATCTGGGCTATCTTATCATCTGGCTCTAGGCTCAACCAGAGGAAGAGAAGACAAGTCTAGGGTTTGAGGCCCTGGGGTCCTGTCCCTGCCTCTGATAGGGAAGGAGCTACCAGGAAGGACTTGGTAATTTGTTCAGCTCTGCCTATGATTTTAGCCTCAAGAACAGCTTCAAAGGGAGAAAACTGATCAGCGCACAGGGTGGAGATCTGGTCCAGTAGCTACAGAGTGGCCAGGGCACACATATCCAGACATATTGCATCCTAGTCTGTGAGTTTGGCTGCCCATGCCACAATGCTTGGGGGGCCTCATTCACCTAGACTATAACCAGAGCACACCTCCTAGAGAGGGTGACCCTGAAGTGTGATTAAGTTCAGGAGTGTGTGGTACACTGTCTCCTGTGCCCTAACTGCAGCATGCACCCAGACCCACACCATGGCTGACATGGTTCTAGGCCAGGGCACATTTCCTTCCAAGAGTGGTCTTGCCCAGCTATCCTGTGGATGGGCAGCCACAGCACAGAGCCTAACCAGGGCCTTGGAGCACACATATGGCCCTGTGCCTAAGGCCAAGTGAGATGGCAGGGTTGGGGCAGCATCAGCATCAAAGGATACAATTTCCACAGATGAAGAGGATGATGAAGTAAATACAGACTAACATCCCTGGAAAAGAGGGGCCGCCATAAGCCATGATCCCATCATACATCACCGAATTCCAGTCCTCCCCGGTCAGGATCTGAATGACACATTCCCACCAATAAGGGACACAGCGTTAGACCAACAGCAAACCCCCAATCTCCCCTGCCCTGCCCTATCCCACTTTAATAGAAATAAATGTCTCAAATCTCACTTCAACTTTTCTTTCTTGTTCTGATTCCCAATTTATTCTTGGGGACTACAGGCCTGGGCAATTTAACCCCTACCCACAAACAAAGTACATGGTCACTTGCATATAAAAAGGCTTGTGATCAACACATTATGTTGCTCTTTACATACAGTATACAAGATGGCTGCCATTAGTTCCCTGGGTGGCAGTACCAGGCAAATATGATCATGACGACAGTGACTGGCTCTACCAATGTCTATTAGACATAATCATTTGGTACCATCATTATGATTTTAGCAATATAAAATATACAGTTTGTTCCCTTCATTTATCCATATATAAGCCCATTTTGAAACTCAAATACATTATTCTAGCTGTCATATGCTGAAATATTCATGAAAGCACAACTCAGGACCAGCTGTAATTCTTCCAGTAGCAAGGATGCTGGAGAGTAAAGACAGGTCCTCCACCTCCCAACGAGATCAGTCTACTTTTCTTTCTGCTTTGTGTGTTCATACACATTTTGTTTATTTGTTTTGGCTAATGGGTGCCATGGCCACACAAACATTTTTAAACTGATCAGTTAGATTGTTGTATCATTAATCTGCCCACCTAGGCAGCTCCTTGGAAGGTGAAGACACAAACCAACAGAAAGGCCTTCCAGGTATGATCTAGGCTGGCATTACGCCCAGGGAAAGGGTCATGCTTTCGCAAGCCCATTTTCTTGCCCACCTCACACTACCGAACTACCCTCCCATAGAGAGTGATAGCAGTGAGTCCATACCTGAAACACGGTGAGGAGTGACTGCGGAAAGTTATCAAATGTGCTCCTACGGGTTTGCATCTCATCAAAGTTGAACTTCCCTCCAAACAGCTGCATTCCCAGGAGAGAGAAGATGATGATGAAGAGGAAGAGGAGCAGCAACAGGGAGGCGATGGAGCGCACTGAGTTCAGCAAGGACGCCACAAGGTTGCTCAAGGAATTCCAGTACCTGGAGACAGACAGGGAGTTCAGCTGCCTGTCCTCCGCTGGCCCCCATCAACCCTCACCTATGGACCCCTGCTGGCTCTTCCCTCCATTCCATTTTCCAGGTTGGGTAGTGGTGTTAATGGACTCACAGTGAAGATGTAGAGCTACAAACTCATTATCAGTAAGAGACAACAATAAGGAGAGAAGGCTCAGAGGCCAGACAATCCCACCCACTCTACCAGCTGATGCTCTGGGACAAGTCATTTACCTCTCTCCACTTTCCTGCCTTCCTGTCTGAGAAGAAAAGGGGATAACAGGAATGTGTGCGGTGTCATTAAGTAACCCGGAAGATAACTCCCTCCCACTCCTCAACACAGTGGCCGGTATTCTGTCTGTCACACAGTTAATTTAAGTTTCCGATTATCACAGACACGTGTGGTTTTTAACACACTCCCCTCTCCAAGAATGCCAGTCTGAGAAGATTGCAGCCAGCAGCAGCTACCTGGGGAGATCGGACAGACGTAGCACTCATGAAAAAGAGTGGGTGGAGCTTAGGGATGGTCCCAACTTCCCTGTCATGGTGGTTGGTTTTTAAAAATAATTCCTTTGGAAATTATGAGCCTGTATCTGGGCCCAGATATCTGTAGTTTTATAAGAACCCATGGGATTCTGATAATTTTAGATTACAACTAACCCATCACTCTGTTGGGGACAGCTCCAGAGAGTATACCAGGCCTCTGTTTACAGTTTATTAGCTCAGTGATCATAGGGGGTAAACTTTTCTTCAATTGCTCACTGGAGTGACACTTTCTGGAGGCAGAGCTCCCCACCCACAAGCCAAATTATTGACTCAACTTCACACCATCAGGACCATCTTGAGTCTTATCCACTATAATTACTCCCAGAGTAACTGTTACTGTTTCTTCTTGCATAATTTGGCAGTAAACTACAGAGTAAACCATTGGAATAGCATGCAATAGCTTTACAGCCAGGCCCTGGCTCTGGAGATGCCCCTGACCCTTTGATACTTTCTTAAGATAACAAGTCCGTTATGGCGAGGATGTAGTAACTTTTGTCCTAATCCAAAAACTCATCCTTCCCCCACCCCCGAATCAAATTACAGAATCCAACTAGCCTGGCTGCCCCTCCAGACCACTTTCCCATCTGCAAGTCACCCACCAAACTAAACTGTATGTAACCATAATCGGTGTCCTTAATTTCGCTCAGTCTCTTACTACTTTGGTGTCAGTTTCTCATATGCTAGGATTGGTTGCTCTGGAAAGCCCTGAGGCGTGACAGGTTCCCTGGAGTCCCAATAGGTCAGTGGTGGTGCTGATCTGCTTTGTGCATTAAGTTAGAGAGAGAGAGAGAGAGAGAGAGAGAGAGAGAGAGAGAGAGAGAGAGAGAGAGAGAGAGAGAGAGAGAGAGAGAGAGAGATCTGGGCTCAGAACACCCTTTCCTATTACACTTGAAGTAGGTTCTCTAAACCTGCTGGAGAGCAAAAGCTACTCAGATGTTAACCATGTCCAGGATGCTTCTCAGGTCCCACAGGAGCCATGAAGTCACACTCTCAGATGCTGGGGCTTGAGCGATTCACAAGCAGTCAATGCAGTGCCTGTCAACAATCTGGTATTCAGAAACCAGTGAATTTAGAGACTATTAACTGTCCAATTATACCAAGTGGAGAGCATTTGCATAGAGACTGAGTTCAAATGTCACGGGAGATCATAATGGTCAAGGAAAGTCGTGAAGGACACAGGAGTGAGGGAAACAGCATCCTGGGAGTTTCCACTAATCCAGGAATGATGGGGTCATCCAGGAGAGTCAGACTAGGAGGCTCTGCATTCCAGAGGGTACGTCAGTCACTACAGAGACCACGTGAAGAGGCAGAAGGAACAAGGTGGGACAGAGAACATTTCTGGACCCAGGGACTCCTGGCCAAGAAGAAGCAATGGTTCAACTATAAGCCTTTTCTCCACTACACCTCACATTCTTGACCCCCGGTTAGTGTCATCCTGGTTAATGCCATCCTGGTGAGTGGTGAGGTTTCCAGCCTATCTTCTTTCCAATGTCAGGAAGTAAGAACAGAAAGGCCAGCCTGCATGTTCCTTACCTCACAGCAGTAAATCATAGTAAATCCCAAGATTCCATCCACAGAACAAATTTTGACTTTGGCCACTTCTCAGTGCATCCATCACCTTGGCCTAGCCACCAGCCTCCCTCACTGGGATTTCTGGAACAGCCTCCTACCTCATTTCCTTGTCATGACTCAGGCTCCACTCAGCAATTCTCTATACTGGAGCAGTGAGTTCTTTATAATGAGAGACACATCTAGCCACCACTGTTCCTGATAACTGGTAGAAAAAACTGAACCCTCATGACCTCCAACCTGGTTCCTATGCTTCCTGCCTCCTTCATTCCAGCCACCTCCTTCAGTTTCCAGATGCTCATTTGAATAGGTATTGTTCTATCAACAGCCTACCCAGTTCTCTCTCAGAAGTCAGCATGGGGTATCCCCTTTGAGTCCTTGGCCTCTGACCTCAGAGAAAGCTTCTCTGAGCTCTACCTTAGCTCCTTGTTCTACATTATGTGTGGTGTATGTGTGTGCACAGAGTATTTGTATCTGTGTGTGTGTGTGCATGTGTGTGTAAGTGTGCACGTGTGTGTGCGTATGTGCACACGTGCATGTGGAATGTGCCACAGCACACATGTGGAGGCCAGAGATAACTATTGGCAGTCATCTTGTCCTACCTCTCCATGGGTTCCAGGATTGAACTCAGGTTGTCAGGGTTGCACAGTAAGAACTTTATTCACTGAGTCATTTGGACAGCAGCAGCTCATTCAATTTTAAAAGCAGATATTACCATCAGACAAATACAATTTTCTTTTCTTAGTGTTTCTTAACTGTGCTTGGTCCACAGAAGGTGATCTGTGAGGATTTTATTGAATGACTGGATGAATGAATTTTACCATAAATGTAACCCATTTATACTTACCTGATGGGCAGGAAGTGGGCCCACAGGCATGTGTTGGCTTTGTGTACATGCTGTGAGGTGGGGGCAGGGGTTAGGGTAGAAGGATATGAAGTTGGGAGCAGGGAGGGGTTGGGAAGTGGATCTGGGAGGGTAAGAGGGGAGAGAAAGGGATCACTAACCAAATATATCGGATACATTTATGGACTTCTCAAAGGATTAATAAAATCTTATATTAAAATAAAATTAAAATGTGATTTAAAAAACACTAGTGTGGTGAAGTGAGGGAGCTGTCTGAGCCCAGGATGCCAGAGCCGACAGGGGTACATACCGGAGTTGGTTTCCACCATGGGCAATATTGTGAAATCTGTAGGTACTCAGTCAGCATTGGCAATACATACAGAGGAAGCCCTCAGACCTGCAAACCCTCTCAATCAAGGCTATAACTGGCCCCCACCCCAGATCCACTGTCCTTTTTCAGGAAGGGAGCTGGTGCTAAGCCTAAAGCTTTGATTACGTATCAGCTTTTATCCTAACTGATCAAAACCATGAACTACGCAGACTCATACACCAACGGAGAGAGCTAGAACAAGTACTTAGGTCTCCAGCTGCAGATCTCAGCATCTGTGGTCAGAACAGGAGTCCACACACAGCACAGCTCGGACCTCCAGGCCCTCTGCCTCATCACTGGATACCCATGCTTCTCCCACTCCACCATCATCTCCAATGTATGTCTCTGCCTACCTGTCTCCATCCACCTGCTCCTTGTCTCCTTCCTGAGCTCTGAATTGAGAAAGCCTGAGCTACTTGATCTACCTAATCCCCCTCCTCTGCCTCCCTTTGCTTTTCTCACTTATTGACCATCTGTTCTTTATAATTAACCTTTCCCCTTTGGTCTCCTGGGTAGACTCAATACTGTCTGTTCAGGGACGCCTTGTCACCATCTTGTTTCCCTCTGGACATCTGTGTTGACACCTGAGCCTCTGTAGATGTCTACTTTCTCTTCTAGAATGATCCGAGACTTACCAGAACCTTTCGGTTCAGAAATCTTTGGTTCACAGAGCTCAGGACCAGCCCTTGACCTTATGGTGAAGAGATAGGACTAACTGCTGGGGAGGCTTTGCAGTTCTCCCTACTTCCAGAGAGGGCGCCACTGAAGACTGAGCAGTGGAAATGTTCTCTCGGTTTGGGTGGCAAGTTACCTATTGCTGGGAGAGCTTTGAAGAGTATGCCGTGGGACTTTGTGACAGAAGAACAGAAAAAGAGGGATGGGAATCAAGTAAGGCAATGAGGGGCCAGAATATATGCAGAGAGCAAGTACACCATCTGTCTTTCCTCTCCTTGGACCTGCCGCAGGGACCCCAGCAGTGGGTGTCCTTGGACCAAAACTGCAGTGACCGTGAGCCTGATCCTTGAGGATGCAGCAGATTCTGGAGGTATTTGTATGACAGGAGTATAAAGTGTCTGGTCCTCTCTGTTCTGCATGGAGAATACGACTTGGTGAAGACACCAAGACTGCGTGGTTGTGACCTTGGGGTGACTTTGGGAAGGAACTTCTTTGAGTTCCTAGACTAGAAGTGCTCAGCATTACCTAACTGCCCCCCTCCAATCACAAATGTTACGGGATTTGAGAGAAGGTATATACAAATAATCCTTACTGCATCTTCTTAAGATCCTATAGGTGACAGTTACCACTCTTGGGAATAAGTCCAAAAAGACAGCACTTGGCTCTAAGTATCTTCTCCATAGACTCTTGTCTGGTGACAAATACCAGAATCCTGTTTATTGGTGGCCTTAAAGGAAGCGAGAAGCTCATTTGGAAGGTAGTAAAGAAACCGGAAGAGTCAGTGAGGGCTGGTGGGAGGGAGGTTGGGAAAGACTGTGAGCAAGGGACTTGGAGATATTTGCAGGCAGGAAGATTTGTAAGTGGCTCTTACATAGGGCTTTGGGAACCCCATATGTGATCACGATTTAGGGTGAATGTGTCTTCCTGAGTCACCCTAATGGCACATTTGAGAGTATGGGAGGCAGCTGTAGGGGAGGAACAGAGGATTATTGAGTATTTTGGTTTATAACACGCAGTAGAAACACTAGCAGTAACAGATGTTAGCATGCACTAAGGCACACTGTGACAGACAGGGCAATCCCAATGATGACACTCCTTAGAGCGACCCAGCCTCGATGACCCAAAAGAGGATGAGAAGAGGGTGACAGATGTGATGACTGGATTCTACTGTTTAGGTATCACACTGGTGGCAGCAAATGGCAGGTCTGCCTCTCAGAACATCCCCTGGACCCCATTGAGCTGCAGAGCCAAGCTGATGGGCCAAACTGTCTTGTTGTCCGAGACCTGATATAGGACCTAAAGGATTGTGTGGATACTGTTTCTTGTTAGACGGCTGCTGACCATATTTGATTTTCCTGGCATCTGATAGACACTATTTTTAATTTTCAGGTTTGCACTGCCTCTTCAGTAATCCTCATAGGGCCCATGTTTGAGGCCTGGATTTTGTTTTATCAATTTCATTTAGAAAAGGAATTTCACTGCTAGATATTGTTATAACATCTTGGAGTGACTGCCCACTGATTCCCTTTAAACTTTTTTTAAAATTTGGCTGGCCTGTGGGCACCCATAGACCCCATGAAAGAAAAATTAACAGTATTTTCAGAATTCAAAAAGTCCATAAGATAACTGTCTAAAAGGAGGCTACTTCTTCAGGTTTCATATCATCTGGAAATGCATACATTCAGATGTCCACATCTGGACAGTGGTAAGGCAACAAAAGACAGGTTACTTGTGAAGAGTGCTGATGGCTGAGGAAATTTCTGCTCCCTGTGAACCTGTCTCCAACCTTAGACTCAAAATGCTTAGAACATGGTCTGGGTGTGGGTCCTGCGATCCTACCAGCCAAGCTTGGAGATGAGGACCTGTGTGGTCCTTCTGTTAAGCAAGTAGATTTCCCCTTCTCAGTTCTCTTGGAGAACTTGCTACTTGTCACACTTTTTCCCCCTAACAGTGCAATGTGAGCAATGTCTGTGGTTTTTAAGCTGCTGAAATCCTTAGGGAGCTCACCAAGAGCTCCACCTCTCAATGGGTAGAGTTTCTGATCCACACTTGAGGACTCATGACCTCACTGTCCTCCCCCAACAACAGTAAAAACACCGACTGAAAATGAAAGCCTTGGGTTGCCAGCACAAGATTTAAATACAAGTGCCTCTCACTGGAGTCTCAACAATACTGTGCATTCAGATGGCTGCCCATAGAATTACAAGAATAGTGACAGCTAGCATGCCTCATAGTGCCTGGTGACTCATTCAGAGGAACTTGTCCTTGACCTGGATGCACAAGTCTCCATTCTCATTTTCTAACACAATCCAAGAGAGGGGTTTAATGCTCCTACTTCTGAACATTGCCAAGAAACAGATCCCTATGGGATCTGGGGACCTCTATCCGAGAAGTGTTGAAAGAAAGACCCCTTCCACCTAGCCCTACCTAAATATGTTTTTGCAAGCTGACCACAGCCCACTTCACACATGTATTACAACCAGTTAGGTATCTCAGTGGTTTTTATGAAATGATGCTCATGGGGTTGTGAGGCCCTTAGATGTTATTCCGGTCAATCTCATTCTGTTATTAAAAGCAGTGGTCAACACAGGAAGAATAGAACTCTGTCCTTTGCAGTACAGCGGAAGGAGCTGGAGGATATGACAGCATGCCAGGAACAGAAGAAAAGTGACATGTGGTTCACTTGTAGGTGGGGCCTAAAACACCAATTTCAATGACACAAAGAACCGGGCAGTGAGGTAGCAGCCAGGGTTGGGGGGTGGGGTATGAGTAGTGGTAAAACTGGAATCCTTACATTGTACATCACAGGGAAGAATATAAAATGGTTTAGCCTCTTTAAAAAACAATTTTTATCATTTCTTAAAATCTTAAAGGGTTTATTGAATAACTCAGAGGCTGCATTCTAGATACATATGAAAATTATAATTTCTGTAAAACTTGGACACAAGTGTTAATATAGGCATTATAAAGTAGCTAAACTCAATGCCCATCCTAAGGAATTACTAGAATGAATAACAATGCAGAAGGATACTGCTCACCGACAATAGGTGTAAAGTTCTGATCCATGGTCAAACAAGAATGTAACTTGCAGACACTAAGCTAAGTGAAAGAAGCTGGACACAAATGACCACAGTTTCATTCTTACATCCAGAATGTAATAAAGCCCACCATAGGCTGTTGTGGATCTCTTTCTCAGAATGTTTGTCACATAGACAAATCTAAACAATACGGAGCAGCGACCTAGGCCTGGCGTGGAGTCAAGGTCAAGGGAGAAATGTTTATAAAGTTTATTTGGGGAATGATGAAAATGTTCTAACACCAGAATGTGGGAATGTTTGTGAATCAAACTCTTTAAAGTGGTGAGTATATGGAACATATGTTAAATTTTAATAAAATGGCTTAAAATTAAGATGTCATCCCACAAATTGATTTCATCAGGTCAGGCTGCCCATTCCCTATATTCCTGCTATACCTTCTTCCCGAGGCTCTGCCTCTCCTGTAGTGAGGGTGATGACAGTGTGTGGGTGGACTATTTGATGAGAGAGAGAGAGAGAGAGAGAGAGAGAGAGAGAGAGAGAGAGAGAGAGAGAGAGAGAGAGAGAGAGAGAGAGACCCCTGAGGTAATTCCTCAGAGTTGGCCATCTCTGCTGCATTTGTAGCAACCTGAGCCCATCAGAGACCCATTTCTCAGTTTTTCTTAACAGCAAGAACAACCAATGGGATCAGAAAAACCCATGGTTTATAAGGAGAAAACTCAGGTCTTCAGGCAGCCTTTACCTTCTGGAAAATCTTGCTGGCTCTCAAGTTTTAACTAATAAATGAATTGTTGGTTTATGGAAAGCAAGTACACATGCATGGCAGGTAGTTAGAGGAGTCAGCTCGCTCCTCTGCCACATGGGTCTTAGAGATTGAGCTCAGGCTGTCAGATTTGGAGGCAAGGACCTTTGCCCACCGAGCAGCCCATTTTCCCCCAATTTTTTTTTTATTGTGTTAAAGCATACATAATCTAAAATTACCACCTCACAGTTCAAGGATATTAAATATACAAATAGTATGTAGAATCCACTTATATGACTCTTTACATCTTATAATATTGAAACTCTGGTTTTTAAATAGTAACACCCTTTTCTCCCTACCCTCTCCCCTTTATACCATCCTCTGTGATTCTGACGTTATGACTAAGAAAGTCAAATAATTACAATCAAACAGTGTTTGTGTTTTGTGACTGGCTTATTTCACCAGCATAATGTTCTCAAAGTCCACCCGTGTGGTACCATGCTTTCTTTTAAAAGCTTAGTAATATTCTGTTGGATGTAAATACTACCTGTACTTTATTCACTCACCTGACAAGTGGTGCCTTCTACCTTCTGGCTCTTGTAAATGCCATTATATACATGAATGTACAAACATCATTTTAAGACCTGGCTCTTAATGCTGTTTGCAAATACCCAGAAGTTAAGTTTGGGGCACTCAATAATTCTATTCTTAATTAATTGAGAAGTGCAGCTCTGTTTTTCTCAGCAGCTGTACCTTCATTGCCCATTTCTACCACAAGTTGATGAATCTTGACTGTCAACTTGGGGAAATTTAGAGCCACTTAGGATACAAACCTCTGGGCATATCTGTGAGGCTTTTTGCAAAGAAGTTTAACTGAGGGGAGAGGAGCCATCTTGAATATGGGCAGCACCATTTTATACACTGGAGGTACAGAGAAGATTAAGGAGAAAATGAGCTGAACATAACATTCATCCCTCTGTACTTCCTGATTGCTTATGTAATGTGTGCCACCTCGCACTCTGGGTACCACACATTCCCACTTGACAGACTCAGAGGTAAAAGAAAGCCTTCTTTCATTAAGCTGCCCTTGTCAGACTTTTGGTCACAGGATTGAGAGAAGTAACTAATAATACCAGGAGTGCCAGGCTCCCCAGCTTTTCATGTCCTCCACATTTGATATTTTGTTGCCCTGTTTGGTTTTGAATAGCATCTCTAACAATGAGTCTGCCTGAGATTCGGCATAGAAGCAAAAAAGCTGACTAATCCCCTTTCTGCTTTTCTAGAATTGATAAGACCTGAACGTCCAGAAGCCATCCTGTACCCTACAGTTGAGTCAACACCAATGCTGCTTCAGCTGAGGACAAGAGATGACCAAGTCTTTGACGTTTTCCTAAAGCTGCCTGGGTACTTATCTACAGACTTCCAATTACACAGCAGAATAAGTGCAACCAAGCTGACCCACAGCAGTCTGCAGCTAAGGGCATTTCCCAGTGGCACACCACAACTCCCCTTGCTGAATACAATCAGAGGCTAGACCATTCCAGAAACTGCAGAGGCTAGACCATTCTAGAACTGCCCTCATCCAGGCTCATCTCCTGGCCTTCCGGTAGACTTCTCCTGAATCCCACACCCACAGGGAAAAGAGGGTCCACACACCTGGTGATCTTAAAGATCCTGAGGAGCCGCACGCATCTCAGCACAGAGATGCCTAGGGGAGACATGATCTTGGTCTCCACCAGGATGGTCTCCAGGATGCCGCCACACACGATGAAGCAGTCAAAGCGGTTGAAGAGGGACACAAAATAGGCCTGCAGACCCAGGCTATACATCTTCAGGAGCATTTCCGCAGTGAAAAGCGCCAGCAGGGCCTTGTTGGCTGTGTCTGGCAGGCGAGGACGGGGTGGGATTCAAGCAAGAAATCGAGAAGAGCAAAGAAGAAAAGGAGAAAAAATAAAAGTCACTGTCCTAGCTGGAGTAAAAGACTCAGCCCTTCCTCCTTCCCATGAAACCCCTCCCAGCGACTTCTGAAAGGAAATCAGGTCCAGTTTTTGTCAGTCTAACCATTCACTGAGCATTATAACCGTGCATTAGAGGATTAGCACATGCTGTCCTCCTTAATTCTCGTGGAAACCTGAGAGGTTTGGCACTGGTTTTTTTTTTTTTTTTTTTTTTTTTTTTTTTTTTTTTTTTTTTTTTTTTTTATCAAACCCAATCTTTAGAGATAAGACAGGGACCTGTCCAAGCCAACAGTCAAAGTTCAGACCATGATATAAGAGTGCCCTGTGCCTCTTATCACTAGACGACCTCCTCCCAGGATCCCCATAGCCTGAGGCACATCTGCTTCACTGGCCTAGGTGTGGGTTGTGGATTTCTCCATAAGGGTCCAGGCATGACACGGAGTCTTAGCTAGCTTCCGAGGAGCTGCCCCTTGTTCAGACTCTGCTCGTCTTGTCTATCTTCTTATGGTTGTCTGGGGATGCTAACTGGTGCAAGAGCAGAGAAGCTGAAAATCGCTTCTAGGGAGTTGGCAGCTGAGGGTCTGAAATACACTACAGCATCTGTCCTGCTACTGGGACTCGATGACTGTGGCTGTAGGGGACAGCAAGAGGCACAATGGTGCTGGAAGGGTCACATCCGTTTATAACAAGGGCCTGAATTTTATTATGGGGCTTGCAAGCTTTCAGGCCCTTGGACTTTCCAGCGTGGCACCAGCCAAACTACAGTAGACACTGGCTGCCTTCCTGTTAATCTCCCACCAATAATCTGTCCCTCTGCAGGGCCTAGGGCTGATTTAGCAAGAGTGGATAGCAGGAATCCAGAGGCTGCTCACCTTGTACTTCTGTGAGCCAGTGGGGTTGGTTGTAATGCTCAGAGGCGATGGTGAGTGTGTTGAGGAACACCAGGAAGATCACAAGCCAGTAGAAGATATTGGACTTAACCGCAGCGCGACACTTCCTTCTGCAGAATCTGTTCCACCTGCGCCAGTAGCGGCTGAAAAAGGGCAAGGAGGTAAAGATGGGGTTGGCTGAGACATCTAGACTCTGCCAGCCCACAGCACACGAGACGTCATTTCACCTGACTTTATGACACAACCTGGTGGTGGTGTGGTCAGACCTCTACCAAGCTAACTGTTTAGCTGTCCATGTAGCCTTCGGTTTATCTATCTTTTAGAAATGAGAACAGGGATGCTCTCACAGGATTCTTGTAAACACACATACAAATTCCATGTAAGGCGTCTGGCATGAAGCTGAAGTTGCCCAACAAGTGTGGTTGCTTTTATTTTCTCAGCTGGGGATATACCTCTGTGGTAAAGCCAAGCACATACAAGCCTTAGTTTCCATTTCCAGTACTGAAAAGACTTTCCAGCTATTTTAGATGTATTTTAATGGCATTATAAGAAATAGTGTGTCAAGTATAGGGGGAAATTAGTCCCTGTGCTGGTGGCAGTGACTGACTAGTAAATGGTTACTATGAATAAAGCCTTCTGTGGGCTCGGTATTTTAGGAACATCTCAAGGCTTCTCCAAAAGTCTCTTTAAATATCTCTGTCAAACTTGTGTTATCCTGATACCGAGGAGGAAACTAAGGGCCATTTAGGTTTAACAGCCTGTCCAATATACACAGTGCAGGGTCAGGGTGATGCTTTATCCAACCATGCCCCTTCTATTGGACCTGTATCACCTCACCATGCTGATGAACAGCTGAGGTCTATTCGTTCCTTTCTAGTCTGGGCCTCTAAGTAAGCATGTAGGACCTGCTTGCAGCAATGACCTGCAAACCTCATTCTGCAGCCCATGCGTGGATGCCACAGCTATCCGTTAGGCCTTGACTGGCACCGAGAAAAGGAACAGGGTGAAACACATCACAGTAGGATTCAAAATAAATAGTAAGAAATACTTGTATAAAATTATTTGTGTGTGTGTGTGTGTGTGTGTGTGTGTGTGTGTGTGTGTGTGTGTGTGTCTGTCTGTCTGTCTGTCTGTCTTGGGCCAGGATACAAAAATCTTTTATTTTAGGGCAATGAAATTGTAGTCCAACGTTCTGAATAAGCCTATGTCATTAGTCCATATCTGCAGTCTTCTGGCCAGAGAGAACCATAGAAAAATTTAGTCATTTCCTCTATCGAGCTGTACTGGTGGTACAACTGAAGAGTCATGAATGGCCCTTAGCATCACATATGCAAGCATGCCAGAAATGGGGCACAGGACTGGCTGTATATGTTACATATCTTATCCCCAAACTCAGTTCTCTACTCCTTAAGAGCGACCTTTTCAACATCACCAGCTCCATGCCAAGGAGACATTGTATTCTGTGGACCCATGGAGAAAGATGTCTATACAAAGAGCTCCATACACTTGCCCACATTTCCTTTTGGGATACTGAATGGTTCCCTCCACTTACCCACACTGCCTTTTTGGATAGCTTGGCTTCATCTATGTTCTAACATTGAATTTTTCTCCATATTATTCTATGGAAAATCCCATTACCAAGGCTTAACTGAATTCTACGGTGAGAATAGAAGAGCCAGGGGCAATCTATGTACTTGAATTCTTCCCTGTGAACTACCTGGGGAACTTGGGTTTGGGCCTGCACGTGGGAGGACAGACAGATTAATCTTAGTGTTATGGCCTGATCCAGTCCTCACTGAATATCCTTGCTTTGCAGGGAACACTCAGCTTAGCTGGTGCTTTGGGAATTGACTATGCACAGAGGAGATACCATGCAAGTCAGACATTAGTCTGCAAGTGCCCTTCAGGGTACTTGAAGCATCTAGCCATGACACAGGCACGTATGAGACTAGGGGAATAATAGCCGAAGAGGGACACGTGCCTAGGACAGTGAGTCCCAGGTAGTCGTAATGGGAAGTGACCTTTTGTGTTTGCCAGGACTTGATACTGCATAGCTCCGTGTTATCAGAACACATCTCTGCTTCTTCCTATGCATGTTAATATTATAGGATAATTTGAAAAACATATATTAACTGCAAAGATATGTTTTACAATAGACATAATCCCATACTGCAGAGACCACTGATAATTGCTACGCAGACTACAAAGCTTTTACCTACAGTAGAAACTGACTTGGAGTCTGCTTAATACTGAGAATTTAACCATGGCCATTTCTCTTTTGCTTACTTGTGGTGAACATGGGTTGTTGTAAAGTCAGGCCATCACATGGGTCTAGAACAACTCTCTGCCAGCTCTGTTAAATGTGGCTGTAACTGCACATAGCTGTTCAGGAGAGTCACGTGGATTCTGGGTCGTGGTGGGGATGGGAGTAATTACTATCCTGGGAAAGTATTTAAAGATAATTGTACATCTCCTACTCTTCAAATGTAGTTTTGCTTGACAGCTGGTTTCCTGGCAACACGTTCTACTATATAATAAATATAATAGTTTATTAGAATGTGTAAATGTATTTATGTGTTTACATATGCACAGAGGATGTAGAAATTAAATGATAAAACAGGGAGGAGAAATTTGTCTGCTATTCGTGTTTACTTCACATTAGCTGAAAGTCATTTACTCTGGAAATACAGAAACAGGGCAGAGAGGGAAGGAAGGGGGTGTGTCTACTGTACTTGTCTGTAGCCCTATGCTCTGGCCTCTCTCCCTTGGCTCATCTTATCTTCAACCTCACCCCTGAAAAGGGCTTTGCACTTCATTTTAGCAACACAGAGTACCTTCCCAGCTATGAAGGCTTCCGCCTTTTAGTCCCATTTTTTTTAGTCTTACTCATCCTTAGGCTCAACTCAAATCCTAGCTTTGCTGCAGTGGACTTTCAGGCACCCCGGAATAGCCTGTCTACATTAATACATTTTATTTGTGAAGTCAAAAAACACTTATTTAACACCTGCTATGGACAAGGTAAGATGTTAACAGCTAGCAGGCACAGTCCTTCTCAGCACAAAGTCCCACCAGGGCATAGCAGATGGTGAACATGCTACCTGATGGGGACTCTGCAATAGTGTCCCTAGATCACATCTTGTACAGAAATGGAGGCATCCAGAGGGGTTCCCCCAGTAGAGGACTTCCATTGCCTGGTATTAGCAGTTAACTTTTAATGTATGGCCCCTGACGCTCTACTGAAATAATTAGATCCACAAGAGGCAGGAACCATGTCATCTATTTTGTTAGCGACCCATTGTATCAAGCACAGTTCATCTCACACATTAAGATGCTGGCTTATAGGCTGCATGAGACATGATACAGAGACATGCCCCAGGTCTAACTCCCTGAAAAAGGCAAAGCTTGAAAACCCCTGGTCTTGGGAAGGACAATGATTCTACATTGGTTTTCCCAGCATGCAAATGGAAACAGTGGACAAAGCAGGCTGTCTAGTAGCTGTCTGTTTCCATCTTCAACAGAACTGGGAACAAACAGCAGAGAAAAATTCTAAATTTAATTCTTTTATGAGTAAGTAGCCTAAAAATGGGCGATAGAGATTGTGTTAGACCTGTATTAGAAATGGGAGGCAGGTCTTGCTGAAGACTAGGCCTGACAGTTCTGACATTTTAGAACCCCATGAGATTTGCTCTGAATTCTGCATAGCTATGTAAACGCCAACAGGTCTCTGGACCAATGATATATAGTGAGTCTCAAATGTTGCCAATTCTTTATTTTTCTTTAGGTAAAAACTGAATTATAAAAAACCCAAGTATCATCTGATCTGTCTCATTTTTTCCTACAAGTTCTATTTAACCATTCTTTCAAAATTAATATGACTTTGTATCATCCAGTCCTACACTTAAATTAAAATGGGCCAATTTGAAGCTCAGATTCTATTACTGTCATTATTAAATTGTTTCCCCAACTGAGAAACCTATTTGGGAAATGTTGATAATTTTGCGAGTATTTTCAGCCCATTACCGGCCCTAGCTATTCCCTAACCAGACACCATCAGTGGGCTGAAAGTTCTAGGTTGGCAAGCTGCTTGTGATATTGCTCAGAACTTTTAGGGTCTCCTTGTCTGGGTGACAGCCACTAGCAACATGTGGCCAATCCAAACTCAAATATACAGTAAATGTAAGGTACATGCTAAGTTGCAAAAAGTCTTGGTGCAACGAAGAACACAAACTATCTCATTAAAATGTGGGTTTTTTTTTGTTTTCATTACACTGTTTTAAAAATGTTTAATTTTCTGTTGCTCCTTTGTACTTGCATGACATGGTCACTAAAATAATTTTCAAAGCATGCACGCGAACAGGTTCGGTATACCAGCCAGGACTTGATTTGCAGGATGGCTAAGGCTATTCCCCAGCTGTGACTCTGGACTTCTTTAAGCCTCAGGGATCATCTACAGGTGTTTTAAATGACTGTGTCAACTCAATGACAAGAAGCCATTTTATGAATACAAGGTTATTTCTGTGCTTCCCTTAAGTTAGAAGTATAGAGAGAAGCACCCTCTCCCCAAAGTAAGCAATTAGAGCCCTGTGGCTGGAAGACCCAGAGTGGACAAAACCCCAAGGAATCAAAAGATTGCAATTTTTCAAGGACATACTTGACACTATAGATTGGCCAATTCAAAAGAAAGGTTTCAGAGTCTCCTAGTAACTCACAAGTGTCCACCAAGTACAGAATCTTCTCTACAAGTCTCCAGATTGTGTTTATCCATTCATTCATCTAGGATGTCCTCATTTGCATATAGTGAGAATAGATTTTGGGAAATATTTTCACTGTAGAAATCTCTTTACTATTAAAGTGTGGGGGCTGTGGAACTGTTCAGAGTAACATGTACTTGTCAAAAATGACATTTGTTTGAATGTCTGTCAAATCTACTGTCTATTCAGGACCAGGAGATCCATCCATCAGTCCACCCATCCATCTACCTACCCATCCATCTACCTACTCATCCATCCATCCATCCATCCATCCATCCATCCATCCATCCACCCATCCATCCATCATTAAATTTTTATTATACACCAGCTACTTTTCCACATGCAGGAGATAAAGAAGGATGGTCTAGAGAGGATTCTTCTGTGTTTAGAGCTCTCTTTCCTCTAATAAAACCCATCACTGGTAGACCTGACCCTGGATTTCTATACTAAGGAGGCCTTGATTTAAAAGAGCAATTAAGGGGGACAGGGGAAGGAAGCCTGCATTCTCCAGTTCCCAGGAGAACATGGGGGAAAGGAGGTATCAAAATGGCAGCAGTGTCAAGTACTGGGGTCCTCACTTAATCTTAATGTTTGGGTGTTAAATGCTGGAAGGTTAGAGGGACTTGCATGGGGGGAGGGGCTCAGGGAGTTGACTTGTAGATAGGCTCTGCATGACCTTCGAGGAATGTCAATAATTAGCCTATCACTCTGTCTGGCTAGTTCTCAGAGAGAGCTGCATGCAGGGAGGTAGAGCATGTGCTCTGAGGCTCCTGCTTCCCAGAGCTAAGTTATGGACTATGAGAGACGTGAAAATGTGAAGTGAGGGAGAGCAGTGGACCAGAGTTGAAGGGGAGGTTTCAAGGTTGGAGGAGTATGACATAGGGAGTGCGATGTGGTCTGTAGTGGTAGATGTCCAAACCAGATAGACCTGCCATATGTCAGCTAGTCCACGTGTCAGAGCCAGCAAGAATGGAGAGGACTTGAGAACTCCAGGACCTTGTTCACTAAGCTCTGATTCTGGGATTGCAGCATATCCCCACCCCCATCCAGGTCCACCTTGAATGAGAGCTGGGAAAAAGGAACTCTAAGTGATTGCACTTGTGACCTCTAGAAACTGCTTAAAACATACTGCTGGTAAATACCTCGCTGAACCGGTTTAGTATTACTTACATTCCCACTACATATGTAATGAGGCAGGACTATGATATGAAAAATAAATGGCCAATATTTTTTGGTATATCTGAGATTTGTGGAATGAAATCTACATTCCCACCCTACATATATAACCATTTAAGCACTCGGGGACCTCTCCAAGTCAACCCGTGGGGTAGCAAGGTAGGCATGCAGACAAAGTTCAATGGAGGCAACAGGCCTTGGAGGCAGTAGCTAGAGTATAATATGGTAAGTGCTAGGACAAGGCATGGCAAAGCCGTGGGAATGGAGGGTGAAGGGAAGACCTCTTTCGTCTCCTTGGGAGTGTGATGTGCCAAGGGTGCCACAGATGCTGTAACCTTTGAGTGGATTGACAAGTCTGATGTTCCCAGGTAGAGACCTAGATGATGATTTCATGTTGGTGAAGAAAAAGCCCCACAAAAAGTGTGCAAGAGAACAGAGAACATTTGGGAGCCCGTAAGGAGTTGCAGGTAGCGGGAAGAAAGTATTTGTGCAGACGTGCAGAAGGTAAAGCCAGAGGCAAACCACGGGGTGAATATTCTGGGAGCTTCTGATACTGTCTCAATGGTGCACTCTACATTCTGTCTGCAATCCTCATAGTTGTGAAGTATGCCAAGTAGTAACAAGTGTTCACACATTTATTTTAACTGACTTGATCTTATACAGGAATTAGACATGCTTGTTCTAACCATTTGGAGCCTACCCAAAAGAACCCAAGTCTCAACCCTTGAGCTACTTCCATTGACCAAACCGTGAGCCCCCTAAATAGAAGGAGGTAGTTATACACCCAGAGGGACTCAAGATGACCTTGGTCCTCTGACACAGCAGCTGGGGTCAAGGTAAAGGTGCAGAAGGAAGAGGAACAGTTTGCATCTCACTCACCTGAACTTGGATTTGGAGATCCGGTGGCTGAAAGAATAAAAGGAAATATTAGCAAAGACAATGCACTTGCTTTATTCCATATAGAGAGTGTTTAACTATCCCTAGGAATCTGGTGTTTCCCAGGAATATGTGGGAAGGACTTATGGGGTAAATTATGCTGCAGAGGAAAAAAAAAACCCATTTTGTGTCTTTGAATGTGGCTGGTCCAGCTGACATCTACAAATCTAGTATCTTCCAAGCCTGGGTAATCCTTACTGGAGAGTGGGCACACACAATCCCAAGGGATCAGTATCTGACCACAAACTCCATGAAGGGCTAAGCACAGCATCCTTTGAGGAAGGCCGGGGCAAATGGAAAGTCTCTCCTGTAGTGAGAAGGACCCCACCAATTGAAAATTCTTAATGTTGATTCCATCCTGGTCTGCCAGGATCTCTACCAGACCTGGGATAGGAAGCACATGCAAGCACCTTGAGTCAGCTGAAAATGGGAAGGCCATCATTTCCCTAGCTTGGAGCTGTTAACTAGATACGAACACAGAGCCTTAAGCTCTAAAGGACACTGCGTGTGCTGAAGTCAAGTATGGCCCTGAAGATCTATGGCAACTTTGGGCAGTAGCACAGGTAAGGTGTCCAGATGACAGCTGCCTTGAGAGATCGTTGCATGGGAAGGGTCCTGAAAGGTAGCACCTTCAGGGGCACTTTGATACTGTCCAGTTCATCCAGGACAGATTCCAGGAAAGCTACACAAAGTTAAGAGCTGGGAAGAGGTCAAGAGAGAAGCTGGTTAATAAGAAGTACAGAAATGGGAGGGAGGCGAGAGAAAGGGACGGAGGAAAGGAGAAAAGGAGGGAAGAGGAAGAGGGGGAGGATGATGCAAGCAATCGAGACAAAACGTTTTGGACCCCCCCCCCCCAACATGTACATCCGTGGCAGCTTAGCTTTGATGCTAGGAGAAAGGTGAACACAAGCAAAATAGCAGGTTGGGCGAGACTGCTCAAAGGGCCACAAACAAGTCCTGCAGAATGACAGCTCCAGGACAGGTGGGGAACCTCAGAAGGCCCCGCCCTCAGAAGAGCTACAGGTAACCATGCTGCTAAGAGAGAGTGAGTCTTCTTCAGGAACGAGGTCCCTGTCTGGTTATTCTATCCCAAGTGGTCAGCACTAAACACGTTACATCTGATCGATACCAAATGGACTCAGTGAATTATATATTTATAAATATTCACCAGTAATAATTAAAGAGAAAAACGTTATGAAATTGAGAAGAGTGAGGGGGATATGGCAGGCATTGACGGGGAGATGGAGGGGTGACGTAAACACCATGCCCATGTACGGAATTCTAAAACAGAGGAAGTTCAAATTTAAAAATGGTCACCAAGAATAGACTCCAAGTGAGAAATGAAAGTGATCATAGACCCTTGTAGGGACGTTGGAAGGTGGCCGCTTCAATTCGTGTTGTCCCAGTCAGGCAGAAAGCAAGCTATGCCATGTAACAAGAAAACACCAACCTTTCTTGTTATTTTTTTTATTAAAAAAAAAATAACGCTGAAGATGTGACAGGTGGCAAAGCCATCGTGCATGAGATAATTATATCTCCGGGGCACTGAGAAGCTGAGCCAAGTGCCTTTATTGCTCCGAACTGTTAGCTAACAATCCTTTTCCACCCCCAAGACTGCCTGCTAGGCTGCAGGGTTTAATCACATATTAACTGAGCATGTGGGAGGGGGACCTAGAGCCCAGGGCAGCATCTTTTATCCAGAGCCGCCGTTTAATGAGGGAAGAAATGTTTGCTAGCTGCTAAATAGAGACAGGGAGGCAGGTTACACTCTGCAGCAAGGATATGCTGAGCTCATGGATCTTTAAGAACGCCTAGTTGGTTCTAGGCTTTCTTGCAGAAGGTCTCGGTGGTTTCTGGCTCACCTTGGACCCTTTGCTCTCTGCATGGCTCACTCTTATTCTCTGTTCAACTAAGTCACAAGCAAGAGCAAGACCTCAGAAACTCCCCCATGAGGAACTTGCGAGTTCTCTTAGGGAAGTGAATCTGTGATATGGGATAAAAGGAGACCAGAGCTAAGTGAATATTTGTCCTCATTCATGTGTGGCCACTGTTTGGTGTCCTTGTCCTCTGGGCCAGAGGAAATGGCCCATGAGTCTCCTGCCTATTTGGCTGAGTTCTGATTCTAACCCTGTGTACTTCAAACGAAGAAGGTGTCTTGTTGCTAGCAGGAGCCTGTGAATATGATTTTAGGTTCTTTGTCTCCAAAATATCTCTTTGTTTTTCAACATAAGCACATTTCCTAGGCTTTCAGCAGCACCATTCACATAGGAAGGGTCACTGTCACTGTCACTCCAGTGGGTCCTAGAAGACCTGGACTTCAAACTTTGGTTCTTCAGCACTCCCGTTTGCAGAAGCAGTCACAGGACTTCACAAAATAGATGGACACTACTGCTCACAGCTTCCCTGGCTCTTGGTTGATTCCATGTTGCCCAGAGAACACTGACCATCTTAGCATGTCTGCTTCCTATTAATGTTTGAAATCTGTGCAGACTGTAGAGTCCTGGAAACAGCAGAAGCCTCCATTGTACCCAAACCCCAATGGGCATGAGGAACTTGCTCCAACATCTCTGGATTTTTCAATCATTTATAGTCAAGAGCAGCACCATCCTTACTTTATGTCTCAGGTGAATTTATTAAGAGCAAGGAAGTGTAGGTTAATAAGGAGCCAGTACAGAAGACCCCGGGCATATACCACTAGGTGGAGACTGAAGTCTTCACTTACCTGGACCTCTAGGACCAACCTGGAAGACCAAGATTTCCCTGCCCGATTTTGACATTCAAAATTAGAGACAACCCCCAAGCCATTTTCTCCCTTAGCTAATCGCTTTGTATGTATCATTACCTGACAAATACCCGAATTCCTTGGGAGTTGTTTATACTTCCAGTTTCTCCCTCCTCCTTTGAGTGATAAGTACTGTACACTTAGTGCCCTGCTGTGGAAGAGTTTTCCTGAATGGTATCCATTTTGACTTCAGCAGATTCAGGACGATTGCTGACTCAGCTTCTCTGACCCCACAGCCTGATCACGACCCCAGCTGTTATGATGAGGGGGGACACATCCTGGAGTTTGCCCAAGCTGAACATGGTTCCAGATTTCAGATGCTAAACTTAGCTGCTCCCCATATCTAGCCTGAACCTCCTTCCTGGAACCAAGGCTTTGCCTGTAGAGGATCCTCTCCATCACTCAGCTCTTCCAAGGGTCCCAGGAAAACAAAAACTTGACTTTTAGTGTTCAGCTTGACCTTCAGGGATGTCCATGTGACCCTTGACATATGGTAAATTACCCAGTTGGCCTTTAGCTGGATCCCTGTGGCTAGTACCCACCCAGATTCGTCTAATTGTTGTTCTTTAGTGCTTTTAGGCTATCAAAAGCACCAAAAATACATAGTAAAGATGCCAAGTCTACATCAGTGTCAGTCTCCAGAATGTCCAGAGCTGTGTGTCTAGTAGTACTGTGGTGGTCTTCCCATTTGTATCTTCTGGGTTATCTGTCAAGTTTCTACTATACTCAGCTTTACCTTGCAAAAGATTATGAATCTTATTACTCTCACTGACCAGTATGCTTCCAACTTCACATTCTTTACAGAACCACAGGCTTCATGTCACATGGGTCTCTGCTATGCGATTTCTCAAGCCATAGTATGCCTTATTCATTTGTGATCCCACCTGGAGCCAGATATGCAAGGAGATGGAAGTTCTGCCCCTGTAAATAGCCCTGGAAGGCAGTGTCCAGCCTTGGCTTCTGCTGGAATCAATGGCCCATCCCGTTCCTTTCTTCGGAGAAGGGAGCCGTTCCTTAGAAAGGGTGCTTGCTTGAGGTCTGAGGTCAGCTCCCTTTCATTTTCCAAGGCAGAGGAAATCTATTTCCTGTGCTCAATTCCTTTGCAGTTTCTTTAGCCTCCTTATATTCACTGGCTTTTCAGTGCCTTCCTGATGGCAGTGAAAGCTATTCCTTTATTTCCACGGCACCTCCTCCATCCCCTATTCCATTTCTCTCTCCCTTTGCATGGCCTCAGTGTTTTGGTGGGGACCCTTTGCTGGCACATTTCCACTTTCCCCTTGATGAAGCTGGCCCCAAGAGTCAGTATATCCCCAAGCTCCTTAGAGTAAAGAGCTCCAGGACACACTGACAATTGGCTCATTCTTTCTGTCCTGAGGCTGCTATTATCCCATATATGAGTGGTTGCTTTATTAGTGTATCATCCCCTTTCTTAATTGTTCCTAATGTCAAAACAGACCTTTGAGTACAGACTGATAAAACTGACCCCTTATGGAGCTCCATATTCTTCAAAACCTTCAGTAACTTCTTACACTTTTATAACAAAGACCAAGCTTACGGGAGAGACTACCAGTCTTTGCCCTGCATCTGAACCACTGTCCCTCACACAGATGCTGGCCCCTGGTACTTAGTATTTATATTCATTTTTTGTTTTTAGCTTAAATTTAATCCTTAAATGAATTTTTTCTAACTTGCTAATCCAAACCAGAACTCTCCCCAACTGAGGGCACATTTCATTTACTTATGCATCATAACACCCCCATTTCTAGAGCCTCTTCTACACTAGGCGGTCAGCTCCATGGAGTCAGTACCACTTTTCTGGATGACTACTATCTCTAGCACCCAGTTTTGACCACTGTAGAGGATTTATGATGTTGCATTGTAAATAATTATCCCACCTATAAGTTTAATAAAAAGCGCTGATTGGCCAAAGGAAGACAGCAAGTGTGGGTGGGGCTACCAGACCAAGAAAACTCTGGGAACGGGAAGAACAGAGCAGATATGCCACAGAGACTCCAGAGTTGCCAGACAAGCCAGAAGATGCAGAGGACAACTATGCTGCTCTGAGAAAAGGTACTGAGCCCCATGGCTGAACAGGATAAGAATCATGGGTTAGTTTAAGGGTAAAGAGTTAGCAAGTTACATTCCTGGGCCCCAGGTCAATCGGCGTACAATCAATACAAGCATCTATGTGTCTCTGTGGGACTGTGAGTGTGAGGGTCTAAACCTTGAGGCTAGGCCCGAAAGTTCGGTCCAGAAACCTCTTATTACAGACCACCATGAAGGTTCACTCAGAGAGGGTTTTCCTCACCCCTCCCCTCACATCTCCCACTGTATCTGTTTACCTGCTTCTTTCTAGTCTGTGTGTCAGTTTCCCCAAAGTATGGTCCTTACCTCCTGCTTCCTACACCTCTCTGAACAAGCTCTGTCCTAAGACCTTATCAATGGCTTCAAATGCCAGTCTCCATCTCTACTCAGAACGGAACCGCAGAGCTCCTCACCCCTGCCATCCATACAGCACCTGCATGTGCTTTGGGCTGGATCCCCCTCTTCCAATTTTGCTTCAGCCTTGTTATCAATTCATCTTATCCAACTTTGGCCAGTCCTTCCTTTATCCCTCTGCTCGACATTGTACTGAACCACACTCAGCTCTTTTTTCTATACCCCCTGCCACCCACTCGACATTCTTACCCCAGTCTTCCCCTTACATGCGATCCTCATTCTGACTGCAAGACTTTTAGCTCAACGCTTATAAAACGGTGATCTCCCATTTTGCCCTCAGCCTGCCTCTCTTCTCAAGCTGATCTATGACTGGAACAGTGGCCATCTTAGCCCATCACTGCCTTGGTAGGAGATGGGGAAAGAGAACAGTTGATCAAGTGCAAGTTATAATTCTGGCATCAAAACTGTATCTTTTGTATGCAGCATATGCATGTATGTATATGTATGTATGATGTATATATGCATGATGTATGTATGCATGATGTATGTACACATGATGTATGATGTATGTATGCATGTATGTATGATGTATGCATGCATGTGTGTATGTATAATGTATGTATGCATGTATGTATGTACGCATGATGTATGTATATATGTACGTATGATGTATGTATGCATGTGTGTACGTATGATGTATGTATGCATGTGTGTATGTATGATGCAAGTATGTATGTATGTACTATGTATGTATGTATGATGCATGCATGTATGTATGGTGTATGTATGATGTATGTATGTATGCATGATGTATATATATATATGTACGTATGATGTATGTATGCATGTGTGTACGTATGATGTATGTATGCATGTGTGTACGTATGATGCATGTATGCATGCATGCATGCAAGTATGTATGTATGTACTATGTATGTATGTATGATGCATGCATGTATGTATGGTGTATGTATGATGTATGTATGTATGTATGTATATATGTATGTGTGTATGTATATATGTATGTGTATCATCCTGGGCGTGTGTAGGAATAAGAGCAACCATTTCTGCATGACTCTTGAAGTAGAGCATACCCTCCTAGGAGGTAACAAATGGACCAGTGGTGCCAGTTTCCCTCCACAGGGGATAATCAGGTTTGATTTCCAACCCAGCATCATGGACTCCTAAAATGTACTGTTCAGTGACTTCCCTGCCCTCTCCTGGTTTATACCCTGGGCCATGCCCCAAAGCCAGCACTGTTAAAACCTTGATAATCTTCGCTCCATCCTTGATGTCAAGCAAGCAGTAAGGCTTAGAGCTTATAGGCTAGAAGGTTCCCATATGCCTGCCCCTATCTGGGGCCACCTCTAGAAACTCAAGTGCTTATTTTATAGAATTCCAGAAGAGAAAAGAGGGAAAAATAGGCTGGGAGTTCTGCTTACAAATGTAATTAGCACCGTATTTTAACAACATTTTGACAATAATTGCTTCTCAACAATACTGAGAAATGTGCAGTGCAGACTCCCTGGTGCCGTTGTCAGAGTGACTGATGGCCCTGTGTACCCTGGAACCTGGCTGCACGGATCCTCAGCTTTGCTCACCTCCCTCTTCAGGCTCACTCCCAGGCACACTCAGACCTGCCTGAAGCGACTGTCGTGAGAAAGCTGGGTCTGCATGGCAGTGAGTCAGGTTACAGGGGAAGGCGCTGTTCTACCCATGGAGCATCTGGAGACACATTTTATTTGGGCTAAACCGACTCAGAGCTTTCTGTTTGCACTTCCTTCCAGTGATCAGGACAAGGTCACAGCTGTCATGCTCATGGCCATATGAAAAGCGGTCATGGCTACCCCAAGCGAAGCCCGGGTGTGGCTACCTAGTGGCGTACCCCTTTATCCCCCAGGCTCTGCTTCTGTGACACTAGTAATCAAATTTGTTTCCCCAATTTTAGTAATGGAACCGTTTCCCCCTTCACTGTGGGAGTGAGGGTCATTGATATGGATGACTTGATTCTGTGTTCAACATTGTGACAACGGACTGCTTATGCTCTCTCACATCTGGGGAAGTCCCAGGTCAAAGCCCCTGGAAGCCAGGAACTGGGAAAAAGGTTTAGCTGCTAAGAAGGATTGCTGTGTCCTAGGCTAAGGACATTCTAGGTGGTCTGTCAGGAATGGGCCTCTCTCATTAGAAGGGCCAGTCAGAGCTTCACAGGACAGCAGGATCATCCGCTGGCAGTAAAGTTTCTTAGCTGATGATTTTCTTTTGAGGTCATGCTTGTCGCAATGGTGACCATGTAGCTGTAGGGACCCTGACCTACTGGCTCTTATGATAAAATAAATAAAAGAAGGAAAATAAGAGAAAAATAGAGATCAGAGCACCCCTAGTTCTAAATGTCCCTGGTGGGGAGAAAGGGTCTAGCCTCCTAGTTTGGTGGCCTTCACAGTTCTTTAAGTTGAAGAGCCCACTACCATGTTTGAGGCCACACTTCTCCCCAGGCCTCTTTTCTCTTCACACAGGATACAGGTTGTCAGCCAAGGTTCTGATTCTGCCCCTGTAGTGAGGAGCCATCCCACCTGACTCCATGAGCCAGTTTTCCAGGTCACGCCCCAGGAGGAACTCAGTGCTAAGTTTTTGATGGGTACTCACGCAAGCCTGGCTCCACAATTTTCTCCCTCGATGTCACCTCCAGCCACATTTTCAGTGTTGACAGACTCAGTCTCACTTGTGGGCATGCTCACTGTGAGTGAAAAAAAAAAGGCATGGAAAGCATTGAGGTGAGGAGAGAAGAGCATTAGTGTACGGCATACCATCCTAGCCCAGGGCTGGCTGGACGTCACTGTCTCTGAGGGCCTGGCACTGTCCTTATCAGCCTGGGCAATCAGTGACCAGGACACTGCAGATGAGTGAGAATGTAGGACAGACCCTGGTGATCAGACTGTTTACCTTATAGGACACATCTGAGCAAGAATGGTGGTCACATCTTTTTTCTACCCTCAGCTTTGTAGCCTCAGAAAGGCGGTGACATTTTCCATCTGTATCATCAACTGTCCACAGGAGAGAAGCTCTTAGAACAAGAGCTGCTGTCTCCCCTCCTCCCCTACCAGCTCCAGCCCAGGACTGAGTCTAGCTTATTTGCAGATAGGGCACTTTTGCCACTCAGACAAATTTCTTGATGGATTTGAATTTTGTTTTTCCTGCAGGGTACTGTGTCATAAAGAAACGGAACTTAGTACCCCTCCTGAGGTAGTGGTCTTGAGGTACCTAGCAACTGTCAAACTCTTGTGTGTTGGGCCCCACAGAACATGGCAGACACAAAGAATAGAGGTGTCTAGGTGAAGGATCCACAAAATTAGTCTTAAATGTGAGAGAGTCTGCAGGTATACCATCCTTTTCCCAGAAACCCTGGCACTCCCCTCTAAACAGAGATACTAGTTACCTAACTGCCCGAGAGCCAATCTGCCCAAGCAATGCCCAGCTCTAGACTAAGGCAGCAGCAGGCTAGATTTCCAGAAAGGAGTTTTCTACCTTAGACTCAGCATGGTGGCTTAAAAGAGGTCATTCTTTAGTATTATTTATTCTATGAAATTAAAGTTCAGCTCAAAGGGTTCTTCAGAATTGCCATCATCATCCTTTAAATGTAATATGAATCCTTATATGTATATATAATATATATAAGTACTTATATATACATATATTATTTACTTTAAAAAAAAAGATAAAGTCTTGATATATTCCAAGCTGCCCCAAATTTTCAGTCCTCCTGCCTCAGCCTCCTGAGTGCTGGCGTTAATGGTGTGTACCACAATTCCCAGGAAGTGGATCAGCACTCCTTCCAGAATAAACCCCATCTGCTAAGAAATCACCAGCCCTCAGCAGTTACGTGTCTGTAGCTGGTGAGAACGGATACTGGTGACAGGTGTCCGTCACTATCATGGCTCCTGAGAACCATCACTGGTTACTTGGTAATGTCGATGAGGTGGATTCCCCGCTTTCTTTCCTTCTGGTTTAAGACAAGTCAGGTGGATGAAAAGAGTTTCATTTCAAGGATGGAAGACACAAAATAGCAAGCCCGTGATTTATTATGTTTTGACTGTCATATGGAATAGTTCTCTTTGACTTAGGATTCTACCTCAAAAGTGCTGAGAAAAAGAATCCAGACTCTATGTCATGTCAAGGGCTGTAGAAAACTAGAAACTACACAGCTCTAGCATGTCCCCCTTGTGTCAAGGAAAGTGAGGCTTAGAGAATGGGTATCATGGTCAAAGTCACATGGCACTCCTAGAAAGGACTCGTGATTGGGCACTGTCCCTGTCTCATGCTCACCTTGACTGCTCCGCGTAGACAGAGTCTCTTCTACATCTAGGCTAAATCAATGACTGGGAAGCTGAGTCGGCCTCTGGGCACACCACTGGGCTCAGAGTAGCCCAGCAGTGTTGCTTAGTTTTCTACCACTGACATTCACATTACAGCCTAAGGTCTTCGGATGGGACTAGTCAATTGAGGTGGCTTAGCATGGGAACTAGGAATAGGGTCCTTTGGAGATTACCATGGGCTGTGGACAATCTACATGAAATAAGAAGCTATAAAAGTGAGGAGCATTTTGCCTTTTCTGTTCATTTATCTTTAGCCACCACGGACTCAGGTCCTTTAATTCTCTAGGTCTCATGCTTGGGAGGTCTGAGCCCTATGTAGAAAGTCAACTGACTTTGTGATCCTAGGATCTCAGAGAACCCCTTCTATGTGAGTACAGTACTTTGAAAGTAAGACACCAAAATTAGGAAGAAGTGGCCTGGGCCTTAGGAGTAAGCATATCCGCTAAAGTCAAGGCACTTCTAGCATTTGGGATCATTCTAATTACAGTGGCTGGTTCTGGCTGTCACTATCCAAAGGAACAACTCCATCGTCTATCAAGGAACAGTTGGGATTGGTTGTCAAGCTCACTGATTCTATCCAGTGGAGAAAATAAGGGTCAGCCATCTTCCCCTCACAAACACACACACACACACACACACACACACACACACACACACACACACACACACACATATAAACACATACCAACAGAATAATGTGCACATGCACACACACACACACACACACACACACACACACACACACACACACACCTCAGACATCAAGAGTAACATTCTCCCATGAAATCTATATGGACCAACATACATTTACACACAGAGAGCACGGGAGACATTACTATGGGTTTCTGTAGAGTGACTAAACCAAGAACATTTCCCTTTCTTCTGATCAAGCAAGCCCGCTCAGCGCCTCCTTTCACAGACAAGATGGCCAGTATCAAGGCCAGGGACAAGACATCAACAGAGAACATGCAATCAGCACAGGTCAAAGAAATAACCCAGTTCTTACAGAGAACACCTTTATCTCCAAAAATTAGCCAAAAAAAAAAAAAGACCCAAAAGCATAAACCAAGACATGTATAAAAACATAACAAAATCTGGTCAAACTTTTTAGGTCACATGAATTAACAACATAAAACAAATAATGTAAAAGAAAATGGCTGACCCTAGAAGAGGCTCCCAACCACACTCGCCCAGTGTCACTTGTGAGGGGTGTCCCCTTTACAGATTTAAGTAGATATCTGTTAAGATCAAGGCAGAGCCTGAATTTCCCCTCTATCACTGGCTAGTGACTCAAGCTTCTCCCTCACAGGTACCAAGAATGCCAGCTACAGGGGGATCCAGCGTGTCCTTCCCACTTGTCCCTGGATGGTGTCCCTTGCCATGTTCCCCTTGTCTAGCTCAGCCATTGTGTTCCATTCAATAAGAGGCTATCTGATGCCCCAAAGTATATACGCATATGCGTCATGCCAGATTTCACATCCGCTTACCTTGTTTAATTTTGTGGATACTATGCATGCAATTCATATACAGTATATTTCACATTCTGTTTTCTTTTGGAGAGGAATAACAAACCTGAGAGTCTGGTTAGAGGGCAGAATAACTAAACTGCCTTGGGAATCTACTTTTCATCAGAGTTTAGATTCCTGTGCATAGAAAGCCTTAGGCTCCACTCATGTCCAGGCTTGGCTTAAGTGAGGAGGAAGGAGGTAAAGGATGGGGAGTCTGTGCCATGCAACAGTTGGAAGCCCTGAGCACCAATGCTTTACCTAACTCCCCAGAAAGGATGTTTCTCTTGATAACACTCATACTTGTGTGTTTCTGTGAAGCCACAGAGCAGCTGTCAAAAATAAGAGAAGGGCATGCACTGGGTATTGCTTACTAACAAGGAGTAGCGGTAGATAGAGGCAGGAAGTTACCAGACAGTCACACAGAGCATGTGCTCTGATGAGGATGGGCAAGTGGCCTCACATGCTCTAGGGAAGGCTGTGGAGGGAACATTGTTCATCCTAGTCTCCTGCAACAAAGGATATAGCCAACAAACCTTCTTCTTAGTGGGGACTCAGAGTCTGGCTCCTCTTTGAAAGGGATCAAACTTATTGCCAACCCACAGGAAGGCCTATGTCACCAGTGAGCAAAACACAGTGTAGAATAAACAGTGGTTCTCAAATCAGCTCTGGAGATTCTCTTTCTTCTCAAAAATGCTACTCAAGACACACATTAGAAGTGGGGTGGCTCCCATTTCCCTTCTAGAAAGGTACATTTTATAACAAGTATGAGAATTGAAGCACGAATGAGACCCATGAGGACTGTGCTTTCTGTGGAGGCGGGAAATGGAAATGGAAGGCTGTCTATCGCCAAGGTACAAGGACTCTGGACAGTAGCTCAAAGCTCAGAGACCTGTCAACAGCAGCATCATCCAACATTTGGGTTGACAAAAAGTATGTCATAACCTGTTTGATTTTGCAGGATAACTTTAAAAGCCATAAGAAGATAAATATATGGGTGTTCAGATGTAACCACATGTGATCAGGACACTCATGGTGGGATCTGGCAGTTCCCTGTGTGGTCTGCATGGTCTCCATTCAATATGCTCAAGTCACATCTCTAAAGGTTCCTAGGTGACACAAACATCTCTCACCAGAAAGGAGCATTTGTGATAGCTTATTCCATAAGCATCTGGGGGAACAACACAGGTGAAAACTGAGCTTGTGTTACTGTCGGTAAAGGATTACACAGCTGTGTGGCAGCTGCTGTTTAAGGGAGACTTCTGGGGAACTATGGGCTCAGATTGTTAGCTCTAGAGTCACAAATGTAAGATACTAATTCCACAGGTGAGCTGAAAAGCTTATGCACATATGGCTATTTAGCTGAGGTGGTTGGATGAAAGATGGGGGGAACTTGAGGGTCAAAGGACACCCCATTCCAATATGATTGTGTGATTGCCTGTGTCTCTCCAGAAAGGTGAGAATATACCCTCTGTAAAACAAAGTAAGTGCATTGTGTATGTGAGTGTGTGCGTGTGTGTGTGTGTGTGTGTGTGTGTATGTCTCTGTGTGTGTCTGCCTGTACACATGTGTGTACCTGTGTGTGTCTATGTGTGATGTATGGTGTGTGCACCTGTTTGTATGTGTGTCTGTCTCTGTGTGTCTGCATCTGTACATGTGTACCTGTGTGTGTCTTTGTCTGTGTGATGTACGGGTATGTGTCTGTCTGTGTGATGTATTGTGTGTGTACCTGTTTGTGTGTGTGTCTGTCTGTGTGTCTGCATGTGTACATGTGTGTATCTGTGTGTGTCTATGTCTGTGTGATGTATGGTGTGTGTACCTGTGTGTGTCTGTGTCTGTGTGATATATGGTGTGTGTAGCCGTTCATGTGTAAGCTGTGATAGCCTGTTTTGGATGGAGGTCAGACCTCGAGTGTCTATTGGGAAATGGAGTTTACCTATTTGGCTATATGGCTGCAGGTGTCCACGTGTCTCTGCCTGTTGTCCAGAAGGGTGTTTCCTGGCATGTTTCGGTTTATAGAACCTCTGAAATCTTATCCACTGAACTCCGGGACTCCACCATGAGACACCAGGTGATGTCTTTAAATTATGGTGGCACGGCTTGTTTGATAGTCTTTCTGCAGCTATGGTCCATGAGAAGGTTACTTCCTATGGCCCTCATGGTCCACAGTGACTCCTGGCATCCAGCATGCTAGGCTGCAATGGCTCAGGCCCATCCACTCCTATATGAAGCCTTGTTGTTTACTTGGTCAGATGCCCATTTTATAACATGTTTACATTAAAAACATATATCTAGCATTTATCTCCTAAAATTACTAACGACAGATGGCCCTGCCTTATAGGCTATACTCCCTTTAACTCGGGCATCTCATCTGCTATGGTTTGAATTTTGCCTCTTAGAAACTCACATGCTGATGTCTTAAACCCTCTCAACTAGAATGGACTGTTTTATGAGACAGGATCTTTAAATACATAATATAATTAAATGAGGTCACAATCTAACATGACTTATATCCCAATAAAAGACATTTGGACAGAGACAGAGGAAAGATCATGACAAGATACTATGCTTATTAGCCAAGAAGGGCAAGCAATAGACCCCTTCCTTACAGCCTCCATGGAGCCAGCCTAATCAACACTTTGATCTCAGATTCCAGCTTCCAGAATCAGGAAAACAATCCATTTCTGTCATATAAGGCTGTAGTACTTTATTAGGCACCCTAGGCTACAATGGTACCTGTTTCCATCCATCCTGAAGAATTCTCCAGGCAAGCTGGGATGCCTCACCTCTGCCCCTTAATTCATTGTCTGTGGGCTGCTGTCTACACGACATCACGTAGTATCCATCTCTCCTCCGGGGAGGGTCTGGTACCTCCACCTCATTTCCTGTAAGTCTGCAAAATGCTACTCTAAAGCCAAGTGTAGACTGCCACTTATTTCTGGGAATAACGTTTTATTGGGTCCCAGTAGTGACCCTCTCCTGATACTACTGATTTGGCCACCTCACTTTAGAGTATAGAACTGAAGACCTGTAAGAAACACTGCAGAGCCAGCAAGGCCAGTGACACTCCCTGGCTGGACCATCCCAGGCAGCGCCGATCCCCTATCTGCTCATTCATCCCAGGGGTCCCAGTTCTAGCCTCCTGTGGCTTCTAGAACACTCATCGCTCAGGGGCTTTCTACCTCATCTCCTAAGGCACTTGTGTAATTTATAATATTAAGCAAAAATCTAGATGCCAGTTTTTGTTCCCTTTATTAACCATGGGACTTCAGGTAAGCAACTTCTCTGGCCCCACATTTCCTCTTCTACAGAAAGATCATGGTATTGTTTACTCAAAGATCTTTTGGTATGGGTTAAGTGAAGTAATATTTGTAAAAGGAACTTTGTAAAACAGTAACTGGCATAAACACTCGCTAGTATTATCAACTAATTTTAAACTGTTTGTCTTAAAGCTTGTTACTTCTCAAGGATGTCCAAACTTTCTCAAGGCTAGGGTCTTGGAATTCTCTGAACCCATAGTGAGATCTGTGCAGCAGCAGTAGCAATGTTTTTAAGCGTCATAAGTTGCCAGCATACTCCTATGAACTGCCTGTGTGCCCGCCATGCTGCAGACTCCAGGAGGCTGACCTTTATGAACCATATCAAAGGCTCTTTCCTTTGAAGCTGGAAAGTGGGAAGCACTCGCAAGAGTCTGTGGGTAGGCCGGACGAGATGGGGCTTGGGTCCTTACTCTGCTACTTCTGGGCATAGGGCAGACTGGTTGCATCTTGATGCCAGCAGCCATGAATCTGGCCAGGCAGCACTCTCCACACAAGTGTTCTCTCCTTTGCATCTCCAGGCAGAGCCATAGAAACCCGTCCCCCTACTGCTAGTACAGGGTGCTGTTCTGACTTCCGGAGTCCCCTGCCCAACCTTCTTGACTCCAGACTCCATGTTCATCAAGATCTCTTTAAACCACCTGTCTAAAAGCCCTTTCTATGAGGACAGATGTGTTCCTAGGGAGCCATGCCAGGACATTGCTCCCCAGTGACAATCCCATGGAAGAAGCTGGTACATGGCAGAGAATACATAGCCACGAGTCCAGGGTTTACCACCACATCAGGTAATGCCTGGATAGCTTGCTCAAGTCCACACTATGAAAGTTGAGAAATAGCTGGTGGCTCCCTATGGTGCAGGGGAACACAGCCTGGCCAGGAAGGATGTGGATGTCTTACATGCAGATGCTACTCTCGTGACTCTTGGAGGAGCAGTTACATATCCCACGTGGATGGTCTTCTATCTTGCAGAATAGATATTTGTGTTCATCATTTTTCTATGATTGACAAATCAAACACATAGCCAGAAATCTCTCGCTGTGCAGGATTGTGCCCAACTTGAAATCCAGGCTCTGCCACACCGTTAGTCTAGGACACATCAAGGTACTCCTGGCCTTGGATACTGAATAGCTCCAGAGCACTGATGCATTTCATGACAAGCTGAAGTCCTGTGCACCTCATCTCATGTGTGGGTGAGTTCATCTACATGATTTGTGAAAGGCTTTCTTAGGAAAGTGTGAATTGAAGGAACCCAAGATTACGGAGAAAGGGTGGAGACAGTAAGAGATAAGAAACAAAGGGGACCAGGGGACAGCAGCCTGCCCAAGGAGAGAGGTCACAGAAAGAGGTACCACCACTTCCAGAATCTTCAGTCACTTCCTGTCAGCCCAGCCCAGCTTAGCTTCCCCCACATAAGCAATTAATCCCAGGCTGATTTTAAGCCAATAAGGTACATATAAAAGAAGATCAAATATTAGGAATTCAAACAGCAGCCTTACTTATTAAAAAGGGGCAATGCAGGTGTGGTGTGCCTTCATCATAATTATTATTACTGCTGCTAGCTGGGAGGAGGTATAAATGCTGCCCCGAGTCTGCAGCTATAACTCTAAGAAGAAAACCAAAGTTGTTGGGATCCCAGCAGGTTATAAGCATCCAGCACTCCAAGCAGAAAATCCCTTTCCTGCATGATGGCACTGGGACTGCGGGAGGGCGAGTAGAACAGGATGAGGCAGTAGGGAGTTCAGCAGCACCAGACAAACTGCTGTGTAGGAGCACATCTCTGCTTCCCTTTCCCACAATGCCTGCCTTCATTAGGACTGACAGAGCCATGTACAGCTCGATCCTCTGCACACAGGTAGAATGGCTCTTTTGTAGGGCTCCTCTGTGAACAGAGCTATTTTAAGCATAAAGTTCTTCCTTAGGGTAGAGAAGCTGTTCTTCCAGTTACCAGGCTTAGAAGAATGTGTTGCCTATCTGGCATGGTATAAAAGAAAAAAAAAAGTGTGTTTCTGATCCCTTCCCAGTTTGGCCCAGGAGTATTTCAGGTCATGTTACAAGCCTGTTTTAGGCTCTGTCCCCAGCAGTATACACAATGTTATCTTCTGTCTTAATCTTAACAGTCCAGTTTTAAGGATTTGCTATATGCTAGCCTTTCATGTTTCACATGTGTAAATTGAGAACACCATGAATAAGGTACTACAGGAGCCCATTTTATAGATGGGAAAACTGAGGCTTGGAAATTAATCACTTGTTCAAAGTGAGTAGCTAACTAAGACCCAGGAATCTGAAGTCAGGTAGTTCTGGTATCAAGTATCCTCTTAACCTCTTAGTGAACTGTTTTTTTTTTTTTTTTCTAATCACAAAAAAGGAAAAGGGTGCTGTAGGTGCCCAGGCCACTGAAGGAGAAGCCCTTTCTTTAATGACCGTGTTACAGCCTCCGTGCTAGCAGCTCTACGCCAAGAGGAAGAAAGAAATCAGAGTACCATGAACTTAGAGGTAGAGGTTTTCTTCTGAGACCGAAATTCCACAAAGCCACCCCAGGATGGAGTAACAAAGGCTCTTGGAGGAAGGGAGAGGATGGTCAGCCTTGTGGGGGACATGTAGATGTTTGTGAGCTGGGTAACAGCACCAGGGCTCCTTGGGCAAACTCAGTTAGTTCTGTTGCCTCTTGCATTGTTGGGGTGATAATGGTGGGGACGATAAATTTAAGGATAACTGGCCGAAAGGGAGCGCCATGGAAGCACTCAGGCATAGAGCTGCAGCACTAACCCCGGGAGTTAGCCTCACTGGGCACTGTACCAGCCCGGGGCTTCCAAGGGCCACTAGAACTGTCCAATGGGGGAAGGGCAGGAGATACTTTCAAAAGTCTAACCACGAGTGGAAACATGAGGCAGATGAAAAGGCAGAGAGAAGGTAAAGCAATTAGAGTAATTAACCATTCAAAGATAATTAACAGCGCCACCAACAGTGCTGCAGTCGCAGCACCTCAGCCCAGCAGAAGTTACACAGACAGGCATTGGCTGAGGAGGTTGCTCAGTAGCAAGCACTCTCTTCTTTGCTGTTCCCCTGACACCCAATCAGAATGGGGACGGTGATCCTCTACAAATTAGCCCCCTCTCTCCTGCCTGGACCAGTCACACATTCTTCTGGAACACAGAACTCAAAGAGGTAGAAAGCACCAGAGTGGTCATTAGGGATTGAAAGCCCCAAGATGTACAGAAAAATTTAGTTCATCTGTAGATTATTTTACAGAGCAGGAAACTGAGGCTGGGGGAGGGCGGGGTTGTTTGAGGACACTGAGCTAATTCAGACGGAAACCCAGACCAGGAACCAGGGCTCCTGAGTTGATCTCCAGGACCCCTTTCCATCCATCTTTCCTAATGCTCTGTCACCTGGCAAGAGATGCAGAGAATGGATTTTAGGGTTCAGGGATGTATACTTTGGGGAAAGCTAGTGTGTGTCTCTTGCTAAGCAGTCATCCATTTTCAAGAAAGTGATCTTAACCTTTTCTTCTGAAAATGGAGAGACGGTCCTGCCTCTCTGGGAGGGTTTCGTGAGGGTTAGAAACGATACAACTAAAATGAGGAGTTTAATTAATCGCGGCTGTCAGTCATAATACTAAAAACAATACAGTAAGTATGTGTGTGGAGAACACTAGACACTATGTCTAGTGGCAACGTAAAAGCAAAGTGTAGCTGACATAAAGAACCTTGGGGTCACACACCTTGTGTCTCAAAAGGCAGCAGGAATGTAGGCACTTGGAGGCAATGGTAGCTAACTCAGGGTCAGTCCCTAAGAAGGACAGCAGCCACCCGGTCCATTGGGGGCTGGCCGTTTCTCAGATGCATCCATCTCTGCTGTCTTCCTAGCATTAAATACTTCAGAAGCTCCTGTTGTGGGCTAACAGACACTCACCCGTGGGATGATGGTCTCACCCTGGAAATGCTTAAGGCCGTGTGACGAGACTGAAAAGCCGCAAACTTCGGCTAGCACGGAGAAGACGGAGCTCCCCATTGTGCCTCTTGAATTTTTTTTCTTTAGAGCCAAGGTCTGTCGATAGCTCCCAGTTCTCAATTCTCCTGTCTCAGCCTCCCAAGTGAGCCATACAACACTGGCCTTGGAATATTATTAGTTTTTAACCTGAGGCTGAACCAAGGCTGTACTGGAGACACTGTTCCTGCTCTTTTAGCCTGATCCCTAGCATGTCAAAAAAGTTATTTGTAACCACCATCTGGGCTCTGTGGTGGGCCATCTGGCTTTGCCAGCTAATCAGTGAGGTCAAGCTGACATCTTGGAAGACTACTATCATAGATTTCTGTGTTTTAACTAGAAAGAGATTTAGATTCTATGAACCAGGACCAGAGCAATGCAAAGCTTTAGCTCCAGTTCAGTTTTAAGTAGATTAGGGTCGGAGTGTATTTTTCAATATGCAACAATTGGGTTAGTCTAATGACAAATGTCATTCCCAGCTACTGCCAGAGCAATGTGCCATTTCCATTAGGAGTGAAGTTTCCTGGCCAGATTAAGACATGGAAAATAATTTTTGGTTATCAACAATTCCCTTCAGTCTCACTGATGAGATTAGGCCTAGCTACGGAAAGAGGGACATACAAATTTGATACTGTTCTCTATTTATTACCAAAATGGTCGCTTTCCACTCCATCCAGGAGGTACAGCAGAGATCTCATTAGGTCTCAGCTGGTGATAGCACTCACTCCATAAATCAATCTCCATTGCAAGCCAGTGGCTGAAATGAGCATTATGCTGAAGACCACACAGTGAATGAAATAAAACCTCTGCCTCCCTGGAAAGAAGCTACACCAGTCTTTCAAGCCATAAGTGCCTTCAGTGTCCTGGACCCAAAGAAGCCATGGGCATCTATCTTCGCTCATCTCTTAACCATTTGCTGACTGCTGTTCTCGGCTGGCTAGTTGGCATTCCTGAGAGCTCAACCTTCACATTTTTGAAGAAGAAAGATAAAAAAAAAATGTAAACACACAAAATAGCTTTGTCCTCTCAGAGAAGTGTAAAGACTGGTAGATTTAAAGAAAAGGGGGGGGGGTTGGTTATCTATCTGATTTATTATATATTCTCAGCTGGACCAAATGTGGTTTCCTCTGGTTTCAGATCTGACAGAGGGACAACCCAGACCCAACTCCCTACTCTTCATCTTTTTCTCCCCCTTTATACCAGTATTTACTGTCCACCCAGGCGCCCCCAGGCTCTGCCAGAGCTGGGTTCACAGAGGTGCTGCTTCTGAGAATGGACAGCCCAACACAGCATCAGATAAACCAGGAAGTGCTGCACAGCAGGCTGTGAGCATGCTAGGCTCAGCGAGGGGAGAGGAAGGCAGTCCTGCAGGGGAAGGGCAGTGAACAGAAAGTCAAAAGGTGGGTCAGGCTTTCCATGCAGGGAAGTTGTTAGGGTGTGTGTGAGGGTCTTGGTGCGGGGAAATAAAGGTGGCTTTTAGGGGGCGGGGATAGGCTGTTGTGCAGTGTTCCAGAAGTCTAGGGAAGGTAGGATTCTATATGTTCTTGAATGCCTCAGCAGTCTGATAGACTAGAATAAGCACCTCAGGGCTGATCAAGACACCTAGGGCTAAAGCTAATATACATTTCCTAAGTGCCATGGGAACAGCTCACTAGAGCTAGAAGGTTTTTAAACTTCCCCCTCATTGAACCCCCCAGGGACTGTGAAGAGGCACGTTTCAGATTAATTACTGAGTGCGGTCTAAAGGGACACACTTCCAGTTTTCTCAGTTACCTAATAGTTTTATTCTAACACAGTGTTGGAACCCCAAACTCTAACAATCCTGTTAGAAAATATAATTATACACATTACTTTATTTATTCTTGAAATTTCTGCACTTGCATACAATGGGACATGACCATACCTATCCACCAACTTTGCCCCTTTAAATCCCACCATATGACCCCTTCTAATTTCATGTCTTACTTTTGAGCTAACCCATTAAGTTCCATGAGTGTTGCCCATATGTATGCAGGTGCAGAGCCATCCATTGGAACTTGCTTATGTGATGAGTGGACCCGCTGATGTATACCTTGGATGGAGAAAGAGGACACAGGCTTTCCCCCAATGCCAGCCTGACAAGTATGTCTCTTCACCTCAAGAGAAAGCAACTGAAGATATCTCCAGTCTATCACTTCTAAGCAAAGGTGAGCAGCAATCTAGGTGGTTTGAAGTAACTTCCTGGCCTCCTCCATGAGGTGCTGGATTTCTGAACATGGGAGTCTTCAGAGTGAGGCCTGGGGCATACTAGTTAAACTCAGTCTTCATGACTATTTCTTCTTCTATTATTAATTAATTAACTAATTAATTAATTAAATTTGTTGTTTGGCAACTGTATTAATACATTCTGAATCCTCTCACCCCCCAACTTCTCTTTTCTCCCTCCAGATCCTATCCTCCTTGCCCACAGTTCCTTTCCTGTGTCTGTTTCATGATCCACTGGATTCAACTAGGGCACTCCTCTGAGGAACCATGGGTATGGCACAATATAATGAACCATGGTGTGCTCACCGGGGGTACACACCTGAACAGAATACTATCTCCCAGAATCCACAAGCAGCTGTTATTCATTAGGGAAGTGACAGAGTCCCAAGAGCCCCGCTACCATTCATAACTGGATACAGACAGACCCAGTGTAGATAGTGCATCACTGAGTTCATGATTAGAATGGCCATGTCATACCCTTGATGATTTATCTTTAGAAATGATTTAAGGGCCAGCCAAAAGTCCCATGTCCAGAAACTTTAAAAAAGTCTTAATTCTTTGTGGTGTGTGTGTGTGTGTGTGTGTGTGTGTGTGTGTAAAATAACCCAAACCAAAGAAACTTAATACATTCTTTTGTAAATGATAGACATTTAAACATTTTCAAAGTAGCGGGGCACAGTGGCACATGCCTTCAATCTTAGTATTTGGGAGGTAGAGAAAGAAGGATCAGGAGTTCAAATCCAGTCTGGACTAAATGAGCTACCATCTCAGCTCACAACCCACTCCTCAAAAATCCCATCTGTTTATTATCCATCTGGTGAGTCCTGAAGATCCTTGAGGGGAGAAATTTCTGTCAGTCTGACTATGGCTACAGATGAGTCTAAACTGCAGGAAATGTTTTTCTTTTTGTAATGCAGGAGACGGCTAATGTTTTCCCCTGTAGAGTATCTGGACAAATTCTTTGGTTTTGGTCTACCCCGATGACCTTATCAGACCCTAAGCACATGCTGTGGGTGTTTGGGACTCAGTTAGAAAGCTAACTTCTCTAATAACTAGTCCAGGAGGTGGTTTCCCATCTGGGGCTCTCACTTCATTATCCAAGTCTGAAGGCAACTTTTCAGGGCTTAGGGGCCTCATCAGAATTGCTGGGGTCCAAGGACCTGCACTTGGTTTGATTGTCTCTGGGAAGCAGTGTGAGGTCAGGGTGGCTGACTTCAGAGTATCCAGTAAAGATAACCAAGGAAAACACTGCAAATGGAATGTCTCCTGAAATCTGAGCCAGACCCTTCATGGACCTCTGTCACTGGTAGAGTCATGTGACTGCCCCTGGCCATACATAGATCCAGGGAAATGCTGACTATACCTTTTTTGAAAAAAAAAAATGTTTTAAGATCAAATAATTATGTTCATGTCCTTGACATGTATCTAATATAAATCAATGATATTCAGATTATGCTTGCAAACTGCATGGGGCTCTTTGTGGGCACCCACAGCTTTCCTAGGTCCTCAGATTTCTGTATTTCAGTAACACATTATCCTGAGTCCTGCAGGGAACACAGCAGGCATATGGTTCTGTTGGTTAATGATGATTGCAAAAGTGACTCTGCAGAGTCATGTTGCCTACTATCACTTGTACAAATATTTAATCTTCCTTATCTGTGTAGAAGCTCCAAGTTTGGGTCTACTGTATGTCCATCTTTATCTGCTCACCTGAATAAATATGTGTCTTACTCTAAGTTTCAGAAGGGTAGGTCTGCACTTAAGTTGTCATAGTGATATGTGAGAAAAATTACAATACAATATGAGCAAACATTTAACATGTATTTTTTTTATTTTGAAGAGAACAAATTTCCATCTCTCTTCTTAAATATTGCATTTATTAGTCTATGTGGGAGGGGTGCGTGTGACAGAGTATGTGTCTGGAGGTCACAGGACAACCTTGTGGAATTGTTTTTCTTCAAACTACTATGTGGGTTCCAGAGACTGAGCTGTCTGCATCAGTAACAGTCTTCAGAGGATACCTTGGAAAGGGGTGTTCTAGAGCTAGAAGGCTAGAAGCATCCAATGGGGTGGTGAGATCTCATTGTCCTAGTCTTTACCAGTAGAACAGGAACTTGGAGACAAAGATGACTCCCTCATACGGAAGCTTCAAATGCCCCTTTCTTGTGTCTTGGGATGGCTCTTGAGTATCTACCATGCCATAGTTTGTCAAGGCAACCTATGAGACGTTGCTGTGGCAATGGCTGTGGATGGGACACAAAGACTGGGATCCAGTTATGGTCTTGTTTTGGCCACAGATACAATGGACTGATTGAGTGAATCTCTCTCTCCCTCTCTTACGGTGTCATGAAGGCCTGAGTCCTTAGATCTGTCAGCTAAGCCGTGGCACCTGAGGAGGATGAAATCATGCTAAGTCCATCCTCAGAAGACTAAGAACCCAAGAGACTGAATAATGAGAATGAGTGGCCTCCAGGCTCCAGCTGGCATCTCTGCCAGTGTTTCCTCACCTCAATAGCCTTCAGCAGCACTGCCTTTCCTTCTGGCTTCCTGCTAGTTCTTTAGCCTCTCTTTGAAAATCTTCCTGGCAGGCTCTTTTTATCAACTAGTTTCCAAACACCGGTCTCAGTTCTTAGCTTTCCTTCATCTCTAGTCACGTTTCCCCTAGTGATTTCACTCAAACAAGTGCTTTTCAGTGCCTTCTCTATGTTGCTGATCTCCCAAATTATGGCTCAGTGTCAAAGCTTTCCCTTGAACTCAGTCATTGCCTGTCGCCTACTTAACATTTCCTTTCTACATTTCATAGGCATTTAAGCCATAAAAAAGTCTGAGTGGATTTCTTCATATTCTTGCCACATTTGGCTCTGTTTTCTTTATGCAGTAAATGACAATCTCATTCTTACGCTGACTTAGAATATTATTGACTTTTCTCTCTCATGTCCTTTATTTTGTGAGTCAGCAAATGGTGCCATCTTGAATTCTGACCTTATTGCCTCGATTATTGCCAAAATAAGATACTACCATCTCCCGGGGAGTCTCCTCTTAGCTAGCCCTGCCCTGGTGGTCTCCATTTCACTCTTTACATGGTAGCCACAGGGATCCAGTTAAATGCATTTCAGATTGCATCGCTGTTCTTCTCAAAACCTCCAGTGGCTTCCTGGCTTATTTCTAGATCAAATCCAGGCCCTCATGTCAACGAGTCACACAATCTTCTCCCAGCTTCTCTTGGCATCCTCTCCACCACTTTCTGCCTCACCTCTCCCCAAGACCCAACTGCATGAGCCTCTGCTCACATATGTACCAGCCATGTTCCTTCCGTTTACATCACCCTTCTCTCTCCCTGAATGATTTCCTGTGTGCTTTCTTTTGATCTTCACATCTTTATTTAGATGCCACCTTCTCAGTAGTGCACCCTGACCACCTCATCTAACACCACAACCTCGCAATACTCATCTCTCTGACATATATAATGGATTCTCCACTCATTATAATAAAAATTCTCCGAAGGAATTACATTACATCACCAGTGCCAGCAGCAGTGCCTGCAAGAGGAGGCCTTTAATTACAACTGGATGAATGGATGGCAAGAACAATGGAGTCTATGTTTCTATAGAGTTAACTGTTTAGATATACTTTATACTCTAATCTTTTAAGGGAAAATCTCCCAACTAAATGCTCTTTTCTCTGTTATCTTCCAACCTCTAATTCTTCCACCTCTCAGAGGCTTTGAAAGTTGATTGACAGACAGATCCACATAGGTTTGCTCAGGTCTTGCACAATGACTTATCACTGAGTTGTTCCCACAATGCAGAAAGCATTGCCTGCTAGTGACTGGCACTGGTGGCCCATGGTCTGTGCTGATAGGGATGCTGGCTGGGGCAGAAGCAGAGTCATCAGAACGGTGATGAAGTAATCACACACCTTCTCTCTACTATGTGAGCTGGGGTTAACAGCTCAGTCGGTAAAATGCTTGATGCCCAGGCACGAGAACCTGAGTTCCACTCTAGCATCCATGCAAAAACCTAGGCAGAGCAGCAAACAACCAGAAACCTAGTGAAGAGGAAGTGGCCAGAGGCAGATCCCTACAGCTTTCTGGCTAACCAACCTAATCGACCAGCCCCAGGTCCCATTGAAAGAGCCTGTCATAGAAAACAAGGTGGATGGATCCTTAGGAATGATACCGGAAGTTGTCCCCTGTCCTCCCTGTGCTTTCATGCATGTGACAGGTGTGAACGCATCCACATACAGGAATACACACTTTTCACACATGTACATACATGTACACACACACACACACACACACACACACACACACACACACACGGTCTCCCACCTCTCTCATACACACAATTTTATTTCTGATCTGAAAAGAATGGCAAACTGGCAAAAATCCCATAGTGCCATCTTTTAGACATTTCAAAAACTAGAGCCATACTAATTAAGACACAAGCATTTCTCCCCTTGTATTTCTTTCAAAGGGCAAATTATGAAGTCCTCAAGAGAAGAATATAGTTTTGAAGCCACAGAACTACCTTTCTGTATGTAAACTACATACAAACAGTAAATTGTCTCTAAACATAGAATCCAGTTCATCTCTTCATCCACCCATGAATGATGTTCCTTGACTCCAATCATTACATTATGTCTACTCCGTTTTTACTGGGAAGCTGATGAACCTGTACCAGCTCTGTTTTGGAGTTCCACATTCCATTTTATCATGTGTAATTACTGTCCTTTCCATCTCTTGATTCTTTGGATCTTTATTCCCCTGACACACCCCACTGGAATTGCCCCTCCATCTTTCCATTTATGTAGAATCTAGAATCCCACTCCAGCTTTCCTAGGACAAGAAGCAAACTCCAAACGTTCGTCCCACAGTAAGGAAGTAGTACAGGCAGAGGTGACTCTCTGAAGTCTAACCTATCAGTGTCTGGGCTTCAGGAAACCTTAGGAGTGACAGGCTACTGAACAAGCTGGTTAGTGCAATCTGCTCCAACACTCCATGCCGGGAACTCTCCTTGGAATTTGCTCCTCTAAGAGCAAGATGCATTTTGGGGGAAGCTCTTAATTTAACAGGAAGCAACATAACCATGCATCTTTGTGAATGGCAACTGCTGTGAAGCAAGTTGAGTATTGCCCATTCTACGTGACACATTCTAACAAAATATTTATCCTGATTAATCCTGAGCAAGGGCAGAAAGAGAGCCAAGACATCAACCCCATCTGTAAGCTCCTCTGTGACTCACAGGCCAAAGAACTTTTGTACTATTCCACTCAATGGCACAAACTAATCAACTGCCCTGCAGTTCCATCAACAATGTAAACAGAAGCTGCCATGTATTTTTCCAGAAAAACCCTCAGTGGCATCATTGCTCATTGTAATAATCTATCAAAGGCCCCATCTTCCAGCTTGCAAAGCTACTTAGTGGCGCATGAAAGCTTCCTTGGGTTATTAAATTACATTGTTACCAGTCCCTTGCTGATTCTGTGTTTTAATTTTGTCTTTGTACCTTTAGCAGGGCTATTGGGAAGGGAGTCCTTGATAGATTTATTACATCAGTCTTTGGAACGAAAGAGCGAGAGTCGGCTCGTACCTTTGGCTCTCTTCTTCCTCCACCTGTTCTTACGCAGAATCTCTCCTGAGTCCCTCTCTGCTTAGAGGCAGATTCTGTATTGCTACTCTTACCCGCATGACTCCATGTTTGAGATGCCCAAAGTTTAAGAAAATCTGTCCTTAAATCATGCTGCTTGAAAGGGCAGAAATGCAACTATTCAAACACACAAAATGCAAGAGAAATGCTGAGTATAGAAGAGGCAGGGCATTAGATCAACAAAGTTCAAGGTCACAGGAAGCAGGAACTGTTGAGACAATCTTTTTGTATGCTGTGTAAAGATGTATCTTTGTTTTACCTCACTTGCCTAAGGCACCTTCTGATGAGTTTAGTAAACAGCTGAACAGCCAATAGCTAGGCAGGAAGTGGGTAGATGGGACTTTCAGGCAGAGATTGGAACTCTGGGAAAGAATCTGAGGCAGAAGATTTGCCTACCAGACACAGAGGAAGTCGGACATATGGTCCTGAGGAGAGGTAATGAGCCATGTGGCAGAACACAGATTGTTATAAATGGGTTAATTTAAGTTTCAGAGCTAGTTGGAACAAGCCTACGCTAAGGCCAAGCTTTTATAATTAATACAAAGTTTCCATATCATTCAAGAGCTGTTGGTCCAAAGGAAGACCTGTTATAATTCACAGTAGCTAGAGCTAGCCCAAAGGTTCTAAGACTCACCATGCATCACAGTCTTTGGTTGATTCACCCTAGGGCTCCTTAGCCATGGATCTGGGCAGGAGTCCAAGAGTTTACGTTTCTACTAAGTTCCAGCTGCCACCGTTAATCCAAGGATCCCACTTTGAAAACTACTGGACTAAACAGATTTAAGTTTGACTTCCCATGATTTGCTATTTTAAACATTTACACTACCTGTTGGTCCCATTTTTATCCCGCTGTATGTTTTCCAGGAAGCTGCCATGAGAAAACCCAGTGAAAGAAATTTGGCTCCGTGTTTATGATCTAAATGGATTCTGTGGAATTCCTCTGTGGTTTCTCCCAACCTTCCCAGAAAGCTTTTCCTCGGATCCTTGAATATAGCTTACTGACTCAATGAGAACGTTCACTCCATCCCTCTGGAGAAATCTGGGGGGTGGGGGACCTAGAAAACCTCAGCCAGTGTGGAGATAATCCTGCCTAGGATCCTGTTCAAGTAGCTGGCTGGTGGGTACTGTTCCCAAGGAACAGGAACAGGATGCCAGCCCCACCTTAAGGGACAGAGGCCACAGTAAAGGCATGTCCCACTCACCTTGACACAAACTCAACCGTTTTCAGCTCAAAGCTTCTAAAAGGAATATGAGGCTTTCTGCAGTAATGGCAGTGATTTCCCATCTGACTAATTCCTATGAGTTACAAATGGCAGCAACCACTGAGAAGAGCATTCCTCCAGGAACATCACCCACAGGCTAGAGAGAACGGCTGGTGTGAAATATCGTCTACTTGCTCACTGCATTTCCCATCCCCAGACCCCAGTCACAGAGAAGATAGCTACTCACTGTTTCGGGGTTTGTCCTCATCCATGCCTTCATCCTCGTTCTCAGGGTCAATGTCTTCCGCTTGGGTGATCCAATCCAGGTAGCCTTTGAGATCTTCTTCTAGCTGCTGCTTCTCCCGAAGCTTCTGGAAATCCCCCCGAGCTTTGGCTTTCTCCCTCTCTTTGGAAAACTCTCTGGTGTGAGAGGGAGGGGAGTGGGCGGATAGGTCAGGACGGAAGGGCCATCCGGGGGGAAAGATGGAGAGAAGGGGAGACAGGCAGGTATTAATCGCTTTGTGTGGAGAATCCCATCCAAATCACCCCCTTCCTAGAGAAAGCTATCTCCAGAACCCAGTCTATCTTCACTCCCACAAGAGGGGGGAGCATTGAAAGCATGCTCTTGACACAGGCCAGGAAAGTCTAAGGGGATGAGGGCTGTCCATTCACTCCCTAGATCATGAGGTTTTTGCCTGTGAATAGCAGTTGTTCTCCAAAGACCGGGAGACCCCTTCCAAACAGTCTCCCCAACGCCCCTCTACAACATGGAAACATGTGTCACCCAGGATTAGGTCATACATTTTTAAAAAAGAAAATGACAAAGCATCTTCAGTTGACACAGATTATCCAGACCCAGTGATGACAGAGCCCACTTACTTGTTCTGGGTCTCAGAGCCAATGATGCCTTCTCTTCCCAACTCTGGCTTCAGTGATGGCTCCTTGAAAGTACGCTAACAACTAAGTTTGGAATATTTACACCATGGAAACTAACCGATGCAGTTAACTGACCAGGGCATTTCCCCACAGAAGGGTAGTTAGTATTTACCAGTACCCTTTGATCTCTTCAATCTCTGTTCTCACAGCTACTGTTCACTCTACTGTTCTTAGCATGCCTGGAGGGAGTTCAACACACAGGGATACCCATAAGGATTCCAAACACAAGAAAATACCTTGGGGCCTGCCATTTGGGTTAAAGCAATCTACCCAGGATAGAGAATAGAAGATGGTATCAAAGTTAATGTTGGTAGGTTAAAGCATTCGTCAGCAGACATTGTAGCTTGCCTGGGACATTCTCTTCTCTATTCTGTCTCACAGTCCGTCTTTTCTCTAACTCTGAATTCACTTTAAGCAAGGCTAGGGCTTGGAGCAGAGGCAACGACACACACACAAACCAGTTCTCAGCTGCCACAGCAGGTATGAGCCCCTCTTTCTTTGGGTGGCAGGAGAGTTTGGTTTGTTTGGGGTTTTGACCTATTGAAAATGGGGTCCTTGGTGATAGGGGGGGATAGCAGTGGGTGGGCGGGTGAGGTGTGCATGTGAATTCTCTGGTGCCTTGACTAATCCCTGGGCCATGGCTCCTGCCTCTCTTCTTAGTAAGAGCCCAATTCGGGACAACAGGCTATGGAACAGAGTTAACAGAGCTTCGTGCAAAAGCTCTGTGCTGCAGAGGAAAGGCATCTTGAGGTCATCTACAAACCTCGGGGGACAAAGGGCTCAGTGAAGCCCAGTGTCATTTATGGGAGGCTCTGCCATCACATACTACCCCTGGGTGTTTGCATACTGTCTGTGGTGTTTGTCAGGGCTCAGGCTTTAGTGTCCTCACTACTGTGGTAAAATGGGGTGGAAACTTGGGGGGAGCCGAGGGAACTGGAGGCTCTCAAGCTAATCAATCTTCAACTACCTCCCTACAAGACTCTAGTTTGGACTGAATTTTCTTCTCAAACCTGATTGAATCTAATTATAATTGGATTGAACTTGCTATTTCTTGGGCTTCCTGCCAACCACTGGGTACTTTTATTTCCTTCCCAAAAAGTTGGATGCCAGGGAAGAGGCGTTGGATTGGCAGATCATGGTGAAGGTAGGATCTGGCTTGAGTTTGCTCATCCTACTTTTGCTGTTGGGTGACCATGGAGCGATGCCAGCCCCCAACTGCCTCCTCTGCCTTAGCCTCAGAGTGTACTCCCTTCCTATGTCAATAAACAACAACAGAAAATACATGGCACCTTGGGATGCAGTCTTTCCGCTACACCCATGTGCTTCCCCCCCCTCTCCTTTTCCCTATAGTGGGCTTGTATGTGTTTCAAAAGGATAAAGTTGCTGAGAGAGTCCCTTAGTTCTGCTGGATAATTTCAGAGAGTTAAAACTCTGACTATAAGATGCCCACCATCCCTACAGTGTTGGAAGAACAGGCCCCAGATTCAGCTGGAGTTAGGAAGTGGTCCTGGTCTTGTTTTATAGCATCTGCCCTTGGCATGGAAGCTCACTGTCTGCAGATCCAGAGCCATGGGAAACCTACATGAACAGTCACAGGGAACAAAGGGGAACAGTCTGCCCACTTTTGCTCCTGTAGAGGAAGGGCATGCTGTGGTAGGAGCAAAGCTGTGGCCTGAGCAACATGGGGCTTTGATGGTACTGTGGGCAGGGATGCAGCCAGATTGTGGCTACATGGAACTCCAGGCTTCACATGGTGGTGATGCACTGGTGACGGTTTCTGGTGCTCTTTCCTCTCCTGGATGCTGGCCATGTGCCTGCTCTGGAGTCTGAACTGATGAAGACATGAAACCTCGGCCTGACAGGCAGTGCTCAGCCCAGAGGCCAGAGCCAGCAAGACAATTAGTTACTACTGTGGGATTTGTCACAGGCAGGATTGCATCGGTCACTAGCAACGGCTAAGATAAAACAGGGGAGGAGGGTTGGTCTGTGCTCAGTTATCTAAAGCATACAACAGAGTGTAGTTGGAGCTAATCACATGGGACACTAGGCCTTTAGAAGATCAATACTGGATAAACAATAACTCTGCTATTTGGAGGTTTGCTAAAATTTATTTGCAACCTCCCAATCAATGCTAATGCTTATGGCACTTTCAGGCTTGAGTAGATATGCATGCAATGGCACAAAAAACAAAACAAAACAAAACAAAAAACCCCAAGACAAACAACAAAACACGTGACACGTCGTTCCCTGCTGAGGTCAGACAACCTAAGGCCCTTTAAAGTGCTCTTCCTAATTCAGTTGCCATAATGTAAGCAAATATCTTTCTTTAGAGTCAGTCTACTTAGTGCCATGTCTGTGTATTTTTGTGCTGTTTATTAGAGATTTTGCTGTTTAAAAGGCCCCACGCACAGCTCTAACGAGGGAGAAGACTGTGGCGTGTCTTACAGAGACAACGTGTGAGATAAACTCAGGCGGGCAGGATTGCCAGTGCTTAGTGACTCTAACGTTAAAGAATGGATGAAAGCTACTAAATAAGTAGGCGCACACACACACACAGGGCTATGGTTTAATGGGTTGCCAAATGTGACCAGATAATCATTAGCAGGGATCTATCTCTGTACTCTGCCTCAGTGGTCCAGTAGCCACTGATATACTGCCAATGTGAGTTGGAGAAAAATAGCCACTGTGGTGAGACTCTATAGACTGTGTGGCCACTTCATAGTGTGTGTTTTCTCCCTTCTCGCTCTGGATGCTTTGTCTTAACAATGACACCATATTCCAGGTATACTTTCAGGCTGTAACTGTCCCACCCATAAGGGACTTTGCTTTTCTAGGCAAGAGACATGTCTGTCTCCTGATGCAGAAAAAGTATGGGGCAGTTACCCAGGAGAGAGTTCCTAGGTACAGAGGCATGCAAGACCCAGATTTCAGAGTGCAGGCTCCACCCTCTCCCTATCCACAGCTTCAAATGAAATTTCAGAAGTGTCCCTGTCACTGCTGATTTGATTCTAATAGGTTGGAGTCTGGGATTTCTAAATTTCTAATCTAATTTCCTGTACTGATGTCTGCCCTGTGCCTTGCATAGGGTGGCTTTGAGGATCACTACACAACATGGAAGATTTCTGAAAGTAGTCCAAGAGCTGTATGTTCCTCATACTATGTGGCCTCGTCAGAAAGAAGGCTTTCTGGATATGTGAGGGTTTCAGATAAAGGAAGAAGCCCCAGGCAACCAAAATCTTGGAATGTCTACCTTTACAAATAGAAACCGTATGGAATGCCATCCCTACTCTGAGCAGTACATACTGGCCACACTTGAGGTTTTTCTTGCTGGCTAAAGGACACAGTGTATGAAGATGAGTTACTTCACTGGGCTGTAAAAGAGTATTATTAATTTGGTGGATACAGGGCTCACATCCCACCCCTTCAGTCACAGGATTCCTCACAGCCATGGTTGTGTTGCCTCTGCTCTAAGGGCCCATTGAGTTCTGCAGTGTCCTGGCTAATACCTGGTCCCATTAGGCCAGCCAGGTAGCATTTTCAGTGTGGACCTTTTCTATACCCTGGCATGTCTGACCTTTAGCATCCCACTTCCTCCTTCATCCAGTTAGGCAGGGGTAGCATGGGAGTTGCTGAGGACTGATGATGCTCTGGTCCAGCCCTCCAGCCTCTCATTTTTCTAGTTAGAATGGATGTGGCTTCCTCATCTAAACCTCATTCTTTTCTTCTGTGAAATAACAACATGAGTAGCATCCAGTTCATGGAGTTGTCATGGATACTAAATAAACTAATAAGTGAGATATGCAGAGTATGAGCCTTGGCATTGTATGGAGGAGCTGTTCATTCTATCCTTGGGATAGTGCATTTCATGGATTCTAAGACTTTCTGAATATTCTGGAAGGTTGGTCTTTAATAGTCTAATTGTTGAATGAGTCGATCCCCCCCCCCCCAATACTTGCAGTTAACTATTACACTGTTGTCCGGATTAATCAAGATGTCAACTTCAAACCATCACCAGTGTGGTCAACCAACAGGAGCCTGTTTCCAGGTTTGTCACTGCATAGGTTAGAGGCAGCACATTCAGAGAAGCTGGCCCCTGACAAAAAGCCAGAAGCAGTAGACAATTGCTTACAGACACCTGCCTGGCTGGGCAAAGGGTCCACGAATGCTTCTGGAGCTGCGAGAAGCATGCTGTAACTTTGAGAATGGGCCAGATACTAGAAAGTTCTAGAACAGACCAGTTGAACTCCGGATCACAGATACAAAGGTTAAAGAGCCTCCATATTCCTGCCCCATGTCAATCAAATGCTCTGAGAACCACTGGCATCAGAATTATGGATTCTGCACATCTGTCCTAATTTGATCAGTGAGGCTGAGGAGTGACCCTCTCTTCTGCATTAGCAGCTGCTCCTTTAACTTCTCTGATTGGACACCAGAAGGTTGGTCATCCCTCTGAGAGAAGGGGGTGGCAATGGCTGTGAGCTCAAGGGGCTGTAGGCGCCTTGTCCTCACTTTCCTTATTGGGCTCCTGGAGAAATTTGACACGTTAAGATTTGGTTCCTAACATCTGAGGAAAAAAAGTGAAATTTAAGTTTTGTTTTGGCTTTGGCTTAGAGCTCTGGACTATGCTAAAACTAAGCTCATTCGATGCAGATCTAGCAGGCATGCGTAAGGGAACAGGGGCCAATCTAAGCCTCCAGGTCCACGTCTGCAGACTGCCTGAAAAGTGGCATCTCTTGGCTCATGCTACTCATTTTGAAAGAAAAGGCAAAGTGACCGCAGTTTTGGCCACTGACCACATACTAGTCCTTGGACTAAGTTTTCTACATGGACATTGCTGTTCATTGTACAATGACAGTCATCTATGAGTGGATGTTATCTTCATTTTTTTTGACATGGAAAAAATGAAGGTTTGAAAAGATGAAGTTGCCAGATATTATGCATCCAGCAAATAGAGAGCTACCTACCATAGCCAAATTTCTGTCTTCAAAGGGGATAATGAGTTTGATCTTTTTCCAATGCTGTCTGTGAGATTCATGTATAAACCACAGGCCATTTCTTGTGTTGGAAGATAAAAACGAACCCCCTGCCCCCTCCAGGCAGCTAACTAGGAGCCTATACATTACTCCATCTCCTTTCATCTTGTTCTCTTATGTGGTCTCTTGTGGGCAAAGGGCAAGATGCCATCCAGGGTCATGGGAGGGGTAAGGGAGGAGTAGGTTTTTTTCTTCACTCCATTCTAGACTGAACCCCATGCCCTGGCCATGGTGGGAGGCAGAGCACTGCCCAGTCCGCTCTGACAGCAGCTTTCTGAACTGCCCCTAGCAGGAAGTCCCTAGGTGCCTGGGAAGCCTATGAAAGCACCAGAACAGAAACAGATCCCCGCCTGCCTCCCGCGATAACAAAGTCAGTAGATGGGTCCCCTGTTAGAGGGTCAGAGGGTCACCAGGAGCACTTAGGTGTCAGGTCTTGGCATGGCTGGCATGAGCTAGTAAAAAAGAAAGTAGGTAGCTGAACAAACACCCCAGATCTCCATGATGAGAAGGACATTCTTGGGGTCACTTGATACCCCAGCCATGAATCAGTTTTTCACTTTTAATTGCATCTGAGCAAGGGTTGAAAACAGGTGGGTTTATATCTGTGGCCATCTAGCTAGATTTAAAGGAAAATAAATTATGCTTCATCCATAACCTCATCATAACCTGTGGCTTTAAACAGTTACATGTCCTTTGCATTCAGACAAGTAAACATGATGGACTGCTTGAAATGAGAATTAGTATTTGTTTGTACACACACACACACACACACACACACACACACACACACACACATCTTCCTTCTCTGGCCTGTTCACTCAATAAAAATGATTTAAAGTCTATTAACTGGCTCATGTCATCAGGGCAGTATTTAGTTTCAAGGGCACTGTGTATGTTGTGTGTGTACACGAACCTTCTTAAAGATTCCTGCAAATCCTTCCCACTCAAGGGGCTGCTTTATGTGCTGCTCTTTATGGTGAGGGTGAGTCAGCAGGGCATAAGGGGAGGCAGCTGACTACCTGAGCAGATGCTGGGGGCTGGGAGTGGCTTGGCGTGTGTGTCCAGGCAAGGGTGGAACTTGGCATCTCTTTTGCAGGGTCCATCACCCATACCAATGAGTTAACTTCTATGCATCTGACCCTCTTCCCAGTCAGGCCAAAGACCTTTACTTCAAGGCTCCTGAGTGACCCTTTATCCCAGGTTCATCAGAGCCAGAAACAGAATAGTGGCAGGAGTAGCAGAAAGGATAAATACAAATAAATGGAAAAATCAAGACCATTTCCTTGGTCCTGCTTACCCGCTAAGAACACCGAGAACCAAGTTAAGTACAAAAAATGACCCTATGATGATTAGTGTAACAAAATAGATCCAGGGCCAGTCCCTTCCTACGGCATCATTGACCTGGAAGAACGGAATGATAGTTAGTCAGGCACACTCAGCAACCGAGCACGGCCAAGCGCCAGCCACCGATCTGAGCAGCGTGGGACCCGGAATCCTCAGTGAGCAACTCGGAGGCCAAACCGCCTGCGCAGCCAATAGTCAGAATCTGTGCTTGCATGGAGATTTTTTTTTCTCTTCCCATTTTCCTGGGCCTGTTAGGGTCCTGTCTCTGAGGATTCTGCAATGAACGCAGTGGGACCTGGGACCGACCTTGCTCGGCTGCGTTGTAAGGAGGACACAGAAACGGTCAGCTTACCCGCTCAAAACACCGAGAACCAGGTTTAGAACGAAAAAGGATCCAAAGATAACCAGACTGACAAAATATGCCCAGGGCAGCTCATAGCCCATAGCGTCTTGCATCTGGAAAGATGAAGGACAGTTAGGACAGAACAAGCAAAGCAGAGGGCAAGACAGGTAGACGGGGGTGTGAGCAGAATCACAGGAAGCGAAGGGAACGGACTTGGGTCTTCATAAGTGGATTGTGGGTCGGGACCTGCCTTTACAGTTGACTTCCTTCCCTACAACCTTGACCTGAGCTGTGCAGGGTTTCTTGGGGGCGGGGGAGGGTCTTCTTGCCTGTTTTTTTTTCTGTTGTTTTATATGGAGGAAAAGAAATGGTTCCCCAGTGCCTTTTTTTACTCTCTTGTCTAGGAATGCTGGTCACCTCACAAAACATTTTTTTTTCCATCCTAGAAAGGGCTTCACTCACTTGGGCTTCTGTGGCCATTAAATCTTAAGATGTACCCTGAGGAGGGCTGACTTTGGGCCACATTTACTGACAGGGCTCCAGGCTGAAGCTTAAAAAGTGATCTTCATTCCTGGAGTCTGGGCAATAGAGGGCTCCACCTTGGTGCTTCAAAAGCAAATGGGCCAGGAAAGACAGCACCTTCTCTGGCTTATGTGCCAGAGAAGGGGTCTTATCCCTGGCACCACAGCCAAGATAGATACATAGCCTGACAGAGACTCTCTGTGGCCAGTCACAAACACTTGCGGGAATTGGAGGCCCTGAGAAACAGAACCGGATTCTTTGGGCTGTGGGAAATTTGCTGTGAGAATCTCTTCAAAACATCTTGTCCACTGACATCCACCCTCTCCCTACAGCTCCTTAAGGTGGGTGTCAGAGGTCCCCTATACCTCTGGCAGGAGGGGATGAGACAGTGTTTCTATCAAAGAGGAAGTACATTCTGAGTCAGATCCTCAAATCTGTTTCTTCTGATGTTTGCCAAGCGTTAAACACACTTCACTTCTGGTTTACTAAAAATGAGCCCAGGGTTGTCTTCTGTGAACCTGGCTTGCTTATAAAACTCCAGATTCTGAGGTACCAGCTTCCTGACTGGTTTTCACCAGCAGTTCTCAAAGTGTGGCCTCAAGGACCAGTACCATTAGGTGTTCATTTAGGAGTGCTCACTATCTATGTCACCCTGGAGCCCTGGGGCTGTCAACTCGCTCTTATAAGCACTACAGATTAACCGGATGTGGGATACACAACAGAGCTTGTCTTCATGCTTACCAATTACATCTGGAAGGGTCATAATTATGCATCTCCACTACATTGGGCTTTAAGTTGGAACAACTTGGGACAATGAACCAAAGTAGATTCTTGGGCCTTGTTTTACAGCCTAGGTGTTCGGTGTGCTTAGTATGTCTGCACTGGATTGTAGTCAGGGTCCTTCAAGTGATCGTCCCAGGGAGTATGAAAATCTGATAACTGCTACCTCGATTTGATTTCTATCTTTGTGGCTCAGTTTAGTCAGAGATGTGTTGTTCTCTGTGCAATAGGACTAAAGACGGAAAAGCATTCAGAGGCCTGCCTGCTCAGAATGGCTTGCTTTTACAGTTAGAGATAATATGTAAAACACGTGCCTGTGGCTCATTGGCTTGAGCAGAGTCAGTGAAGAAAAGTCATCACGTATGTCCACATCGCAGACAAATTCAATTTAACAGTTTGTTGAGCAATCCCCGTCCCCACTCAGCTTGCTCTATTTCCCATAGCATTTATTACTTTATGACTACTATGTGGACTTCTCATGTGTCGCATTGGGTGTTCATCGTCTCAGAAGTATAATGTGGGTCTCATGAACACAAGTGGCCTTGCTTTGTTTGCCATTTGGTGGATCCTGAATGTCAGGGGCAGTGCCTTGCATTTGATAGGCCCTTGGGGAATGTTTGAGTGGGATTAACAAATGTGAGACCTGCTAGGCTTTGTATTCTAAATAGAAAGTCCTCGATGGCAATAATAAAGACAATGTAGGGGATGCAATTGTAGGAGGAAACAGGAAGTGGAAAGCAGGAAGTAGAGAAGACTACTGCATGGGGCTAAAGAAGGAAGGGCAAGATCAGACAGGGCTGCCTGGACTTTGCATAGTGGTGTCACTGACAGCAGAGGGAGCTATGGAGCAGGAAGTGGGGGGTGCAAATGACCCTTGGCAGCAGTAGGTAACCACCCCCATACACCAGACTTGGCCATTGTTAGAACCATGTACATAGCTGTAAAGCTCTTCTGGCCATGAAATACTTATAAAGGAAAGAGTGAAACATCCAGGAAACCAGCAGTGGCTAGCAGAAGGGGGGCAGCTGGTCTTTATATGGGTTCTGTTCCCAGGACCCTTCCTTGACCAGCAGAAATCAGCTGAGCTAAGAAGGCAGAGAAAATTGGATGAGAAGTATTAGAGATTCAGTGTATCTTCATGTGAGGAAGAGGAAAGACAGTCACACAAGCAGGAAAGATAGTACCAGGGGGAGAAAGGCAAGGGAGCCGTGGACCCAGCTACGAGGCTTCGCCATGCCAGGACCTGCACAAGTCACTGTAACATGGGGCCTGCATAGGAGCCTGTTGCCTGCTCACATAGCATCCAAATTTATTTGCCAAATGCTTGCGTGGGATGTGCAAGATGTGGGTGTTGCATTGGACTTGAGGTTGTAATCCAAGAACTGGGTGGAGAGCAATCCCAGCTGTAGTGCCAGGAACCCACCAAGAGTAGAATCGAGGGAAAGCCGGGCCTTGGGTGATGAGCATTTTTTGTGGTTCTTACCTTTCAATTATTTTGTGTTAACAGAGGTCAAGCCAGGTTCTCCCTTTTCCTCTAAGAGCTTCTGTCATGTTTAGGGGGAGTGTGGGGAGAGCAGGAATACACTGTCACCAGAAAACACTAGACACAGCACTCTGGGCACCATCCCGCAGTGTGCCACTCCTCTGGATCCTATACCCGGCTTCTGTGTTGCCAACCTGCTCTAAGGGAGCTGGAGGAGGCCACTATCCCTACTGATTCCTTCTTCCAAAGCAGCCCCCCCAGGCAGCACAAGCCCTTAGTCTTTAAGGTTCCCTTGGGTTCTTGATTGGTCTGGGGGGCCTAATGAAGATTTAGCTTCATCAAGGGCTTTAGTGGAAAGTGTCTCTTGGCCCTTCCCTTTACTCTAGGTCACATATGTCAGGCAGACTAGGTGGTGAGTACACATTCGTGGCTGTCTCTTGCATAGGGTGATGTTACATAGGAGTGACATGGTCATTATCTCCAATCTGAGAACAGATCTACTCAGAAGAAAAGTAAAGCCACACTGAAAGGCGACTGAAACTTGCTGTCACCCTTATCTGGAGAGGCAGACAGGGCAGGCCTTGGCTCTGTAACAGCGAGAGCTCTATGGCTTTTCTTTTGTCTTGTAAAACATCTGCTTTTTATTAATGATTGTGCTTCAAAAATACAAACGTGAGAACTGAGTACCACATCCAGAGTGACTCGCCCCTGCAGCTAGGGAGACACCAGGACAGAGGCAATGGGGCTCTGTACCCCAAGTCTCAGCTTCCTCACTCATTCCCGGGCTCCTCTGACAGGAAGAAGGAAACCACAAAAATCCCCAAGCACAGGAAGGTCACAAAAACCTTAGGGCTACTGACGCTAACTGCTGCACATTCCAGCCTATAACTCTAGCAACAATATCAAACCCCACATCCACAGCTGCTCCCATTGGCCTTTGCTGTCCTGAGCAGCGAGCCCCAGCCTGGCTTCTGCATACTGCAGAGCACAAACGCTAACATCCACATGCAGTGTCTATGTTCAAGTAAAGGTTTGTTCAGGAGAGCCCAAGTCATGTAGTACTTAAACCTCTGTAGTGTCTACTGTGGTCAAACCCGACTGGCTTTTCTAAAGAAGGCGAGAGATGTCTTGCCTCCTTATGACCAAAGTCAGGCAGGTTTCAGGACCCTCAGACCTGAGAGTGGTTCTCTCTTTGCAGAAACCAAGTTTTCCTATTCAACTCGGACCAAATAAAAGGAATACTAAAAGGAAAATACCAAAGACTTTCTGAAACTAGCATCTAACTGGGTGAAAAAGACCCCTGCCTTTTACCTTCAAACCCACCACGGACAGTTCTTAGGGGGGAAATGATAGGAAGGCAGTAAATACCTCCACCATGAACTTCTCAAGGCCTCTCTGATCCAAGCTGATTTCCACGGGCTTTTACATCACGTGTACCTTCTCCTGAATACAAGCCATAGATCCAGAGAGTAGATGGTTTCCACTGTACCAAGAGAAGCCATTCTCATCAAAGAGCGGGTGCAAGCCCTAAGAGCCACAGTGCCTTCCACTCAGTGTCTCTGGTGTCAGTGAATGTCCTCGGGACATAGCTCAATGTGTGGTTGCTCTTGTTGACTTATATTGTCTGGAACATGAGTGTCCATCACTTGGGTCACAGAAGAAGTTGAATACTGCCCCAGCCCTGTGCACCTACTCATTCTTGGCTGAAAACCCCCCAGGGAGCTGAAATAGTAAAGGACTCATTCAGGTAGGAGAAATATCAGATCCTAATACCAGGCAAGGCAGCAAACCCAACCATATGCATTTAAAAAACCTCTGAAAGCATGGGCTGGTGTCCTGACCTCATGGGCAGCATCTGAGCACAGAGAGGGATATTCTAGTCTGAGCATCACGTTGGGAACAGCTGAGTTATATATGGGCTGCTAGCAGGTGTATGGTCCTAGATGATGCCCGAAACTCTATCCTGCAGCCACCAGACACAATGAGCAAGAATTGTTTGGGTGTCACAGCGGGTATTTTGGGGCTTGCTAAGACATGGAAACACAGTTTACTCCAATATCTAAAGCTACTAACGAATGTTTTCCCAAGGTATGGGCATCTGCTCTCTGGTTTCTTGTCCAGTCTCAGGACCAAAATTCCCACGTCCCCCAGAGTGGTTATTTCCTGCAGAGCCCTGCCTTATCGGGGAGCCTTACTCCTTTGGGAATACTGCATGCTTTATATTCTGAACTGGTGGGAGGCAAGTCTTAATCTTCTCTGTCCCTGCTTCTGGGAACGTAAGAAATGCTCAGTAAATAAATGTTAAATTGAATTGTAAGCATTCATCTAATACTGGTGAGATGAGCAAAGAGAAACTGAATGGGTAGATGAAAAAGTGAATGTGTAGATGAAGCCTTTGGAAGCTGCTAGGTTTCTTCATTACTGTGTTTAGAACCCACCAGCATGCTGTTTGGGCAGCAGATTCTCTGTGCTAGGTAGCTATTTAACGCAAAAATTAAAAAAATCCCACATCTGAAAAAAAGATAAGAAAACCAAACGAGACGCTGTGTGACTCTAGATTCTTGCTTCTTGAGTATTCTGGGAGTATATAGGTGCATAGTTTTAAATTTGGGGTTAAACTTTGGTTTAAATAGTCATTTCCAAACATCATCACCACCACCAAAACCGAAACAAAAAAAAACAACTCCATGAGAGCCGGGTTTTTGGTTTAGTGTCTTTTCCCTAGAAATGTCTGCTTAGTTACTTAGTTTTGAAATGAGCCCAGCTCTGGAGGGTGCATTCATTGCTCCATAGGGGAGTCTTCACTGTCTTCTCTGGGTCCTCTAGACTTGCATTTTACACCTGAAGGGAAGTTTTGTCCTTCTGAACGGAAGACCCACATTCCCATATTCCCCGGGAACTAGCTCCCTACTGGTTCAAATCCTGCAGTATCCTAGGAGCACTGTGGAGATTCAGCTGGCCCTATTTCTAGGGCTTCAAACTCAAACCTGCATCATAATGGCTTGAAGAAGTTCCTCTTCGGACATCCTCTATTGTGACTAATGGAGGTAGCTCTGAGGATCTTTTAATTTACAAAGCACTATGTTTGATGCTACAGCATTTTGAGATTTGAGTCTCTCAGTGATATAAACCTAGAGGAGGGCTGCCTAAGGGAAAGAGAGGAGAGGAAAGGAGAATTGAAAATGAAATGGCCATAGTAAGGTCACAGTAATTAGAGGAATGTCTGGCAGCAGGAACACTGAAGCTACGAGGTGACTCTATGATGAAGAGCCACCAGGGAGCACAGTCTCAGTGTGCGTGTGAGCACATGTGAGCTCACCCGTAATCTGGTTGTTTTGGAAAGATGCTGGAATGTCAATGTGAGAGGCACCCAGACCCTGGAGCTCTTTCACCTCTGACAATTTTTCTGTCCTTAGCTTGAGCTCCATCACACCCCCAGGGGAGAAGGTACAACACAGCTGCTGAAAATTGGTAGTTACTGTTGTATACTTCTTCACAGTCCCCACTCTGGCTGTCACTATGACAGCTTCTTAGGGGCACATCTGGCTGGTGTGGTATCAATGACTTGCAGAGGGAGAGGGAGGGGGAAATGAAGATCAGAAAAGTATACCAGAGCCATCAGCAAAGTAAATTATACTCATTCCCCCCTGCCTGCACCTGCCTTCAATTTGATGCTACAGGCGGCTTTCCAATAGTGACTGAAGGCATGGGCTGAGACTCCCATAATGAGACTTTGAAGCCCAGCACCATACGGTAATATGGTCTATGGTGGAAATGTGCAAAGAGACCTTTCTGTCCTCGGTTCATCAGGACAGAAAGTAAAAGGTTCTTTGTGGAAAGTTGAAGAAATAGTTAGGGCCACTTAGGAAGCTGACCTGCTCTACTAATTAAAAGAATTTGTTTGCCTAATTATGGAAAACCCAACTTCCACCTCATTGTCTTTCAAATTACACAAAACCAGGTTCTTATTGAGACCAAGGCTGAAAATGTTTCCCAATGTCTCATTTTAGCTTGAGGTAGATATTGATGGTAACTAGTGTTGTTTGTTGACAGTGGGTCAACACAATAGCCTTGCCATGGCACAGCCTTCTGTGTTACTCAGCTCAGGATCTCAGCTATTCTATAGACCCAGCTTCTTTGGCTGAACTTGTTCTTATTCATTACCAAACCCTCAGTGCCTAGAATACCCTGGCTCATAAGGACACTCAGTAAACATCTTCTAGGAACAAGGTGCAGGCAAGCTACAAGTGGTCACTTAGAGAGGGCACAAACTTCACAGTAGCACTGGGCCCTGGCATGCTGATGGTGATGTCAAAGCTGGGAAGAGTAGGGTTTGGGATTCACAGGAGATGGTGCACCAGAGCACAGCAGGATGCTCTATTTCTGCGCAACTACAAATCTGCCTGGGATTCTGGGAGAGACCATTACTTCTCTGGGTCTTGCTTCTCTTTCTGGCAACGGAACACAGGCCGTTCCTTTGCTTCCCTCTTTCTCTCTCAGCTCCAGTTTGCAGACAGGAGTACACAGCCTCTTAGATGTTTTCACCAGGGCTGGATGGATTTGATGATTTGTGAAACTTGGGAAAGATGTTATTTTCAAGACTGGCAGAATGCTTCATTTGCCCAAATTCTGAAGAGCAACACTGGATTCTGGCAAGTCATTTCCCATGCTGAAGTGGAAAATGCCACCAAGACGAGTGTGTGTGTGTGTGTGTGTGTGTGTGTGTGTGTGTGTGTGTGTGTGTGTGTGTTGCTACAAATAATAGACTCCATTCTGCCAGAATGAAGAGAGCTCACATACGGTATGTATATTTACTGGTACTTCAAGGACTCAAAGGTGGGCAGGCAAAGCAGTGGTGGCCAGTTAGATCTTATGAGGGGAATTTTTAAAGCTAAAAATTGAGTTGGCACTCAGAATGTGTATTTGTAAATATGCATTCTGCATCGAGCTGTCTCTGGCTGACAGTGAGTGGGACTTTGGTGGAGTGGTCTAATATGTTAAAACTAGCATGAGAATCAAAACATAACAGCATGGCTGCACAATTCAACAGAAAATCCGTCTTTCCTTATGGTGTTTCTGTTTAGATCAGACTTGACTGTTCTCTGAGAATTCTGCCTGTAGCTCCCTTTTAGGAAAGTGACAGGTAAAAGCCAAAAGCAGAAGAAATTACAGAATAGGAAGAAGAGTTGTACCTAGCTCTCCGGCCAGGTGTAGCTCAGCTCATCTCCATAGCATCAACTGTACACCAGCAGCCCCCGGTTGGCAAGCTAAGCCCTTGCTAAAGCCGATAGTGAGGAAAACCTTGCAAAAGTAGGCATGTTCTACTTTGTTTCTCAGAGCTAGAGCAAATCAAAGACGTTCATCAACCACCCTCTCAGCTTGCGGGTGCATGTGTGACCCAATATCATGGGTAGGAAGATGCCATGTCAAGAGAGGCCTCAGGCCCTCCACGTGCCCACCCTCTATGTGCCCCATCTGCGTACCCAATACAGCACATCTGTCCAGCCCTCCATGGTGATGCACTGGAACACCGTCAGCATGGCGAAGGCGAAGTTGTCGAAGTTGGTGATGCCGTGCTTGGGCCCGTCCCACCCGGGCTTGCACACGGTCCCGTTCTGACACTGCCGCCCATGGCCTGTCTCCAAAGCACAAGGGGAGGGATCCTCTTCTGCTGGAACATCTCCACGACCAAGGAAATCCGAGACAGAAGGAGAAGGGAAGGAGGAACAGTGATGGGCAGAGAATGGAGAAAAGAAGTTAGAGAGAAAAATCACAGGACACGGCTGATGAGTAACCATTGCAGCAATGGCACACATTTTGTTCAGTGCCCCCACAGGGGAATTAAAGACACATGAGGGCAGACATTCCTTTCAGGGGCACAACGACACAGGTCAGTATTTTCAAGCAAGTGTTACAAACACTGCATTTTAGCCACAATTGATATCACAGACACCAAGGCATTGGTCTTTTCTGTCATAGCATGGCATCATGTCCAAGTGGCCAACCAGAAAGTAGTAATGATGCATCCATTTCAAGTGTAAGTTGTTCTGGAAAACGGAAGACAAAGTAAGGGATCCAGAGTTTCTGAAACGGCTGGTTTTTATCTTGCAGCTATAGGAAGTAATGGCAATAACAAACAGAAGACCTGGGTTTGAACAAACAATTGCCTCTGACGACAGTGAAAATGGAGCTCCTGAGAGAGAATTTGCTTATGGTTCTTCATTTAGAGATAATAAGATACCTAGAATCTTCTCTTCTCTCATAAGAATCCAAACCAACACAGTGTGTTTATTTTGCCCATGGGACACAGGCTCTTTATGGAAGATGCCTGGCTGGCTGTTGGTGTCTGTGGCTTCTAATTGAAACCGTTTACTCTCAAGAAAAAGAGAGGCATGGAAATGTTAACCCTTAGCTGTGAGAGGATTCTTGGGAGAATGGAGGTGGGTGCTGTGGAGCAAATGTGCCGGTGTCTTCCTGGGGACAGCAGTGGCGCCTATCACTTCCTCTTCGATGGCATCCCAACTATTCCTGCATCCTTGTTTGTGGTCCATTCTTGCCCCCAAGTCCTAACAAGCTGTTTTGTTTTCCATCTTCACAGCCTGCCTTTTCTTTAAGTTTGTTATAAAGAAAACCACACCCTAAGAGGCTGCTCGTATGTCCCCCTCCCTTCTTTGGCCCAGTGCTGAGTTCGGCCACGCGGCTGCATTTCAGGCTCGCCTGTTCCTATCAACTGCCCAGCAGTGTGTTCACCATATGCATATGCAGTCTCCAGATGATGGGCATCTGGCACACTCCCAGGTTTGGGCTGATCAGAATAAAGCTGCTTCCTGGCTTATTCTCTGCCTGGTACTATATTCGGCGACCAAGGGGACAGGTCTTTATTACTGATCTCTGAGCTGACTAAGGACAGCCAGTGTCCGTACGTATTTCCTTAAACCCGGTCTGGCTTCCAGAGGCTACATATTAAGGAAGCTGAACCGAAATACCCCTAGTTTCAGCTTTTTATGACTTTTAAGACTTGTCAAACCTGTAGAGATGTGGATTTAAGGCTGCTGAACGTAGAGAAATAAAAGTTATTTTCAAATCTAAACAATACATTAAAAATAGCAAAGCAAAAGCACCTAAAAATGAGAGTTGAAAACCAGGGGAACCAAGGACCAAATAGATTGTTAAATCCAATCCTATTCTGGAACCAGCTTTCGAGAGTCAGAGGGGACAGAGAGGAAGTGAAAAGATAAGGTGTAGCTTGCATTTTGTTTGTGTTTATTTGTTGCATAAAGATGTCAGTTTATTACTCATAATGTGGCTCCTGGGCTGACAGTCTGTTCTGGATCTTCAGTTCTAAAACAGAGATAGGGAAGGTGGGTGGGTACTACCAAAGCCAGCTCTGAGTGTTCACAGGCAGGAAAAAACATATCTGGTGAATTTACAAATATATGTTATAAGAAAACATCACCCAGGAGCAGGGATTTCACAGATGGAGGGAAGGAAGGAATGGGCCTTGGGAAGATCATCCTTGGGCTCAAGGGCTGCTGTGCTATTTTAAATCTTCCTTGAATAATAAAAAAAAAATCACAGAACAATTAAGAAGTAGCGATGATCCAGTAAAAATAGGTATCTATAAAAAGGAACACTTGAAAAATGTGAACACACAGATGAGCAGGTCTTAGTGACATGCACGCCAGAGTGAGAGAAGGAAGATTAACCATGGCTGTGTCGGGTTTTCTTCTGCAGAGTCAGGAGGTCCTGGGTAGGAAAACAGGAGACATAAAGCCATGTGGGCTATATGCTTCGGGACAGAAATGAAGAGAGTAGTTGGTGAGGAAGGATCAAATTAAGTTTTTGGTAAAGTAAAGGAGGTTTTAGAAATGGATTCAACTTCAGCAGGAATGGAATCCTGAGGGAGCTTTCGGCAGGCCTCCAAGGAATAGCCACCGAGACAACAGCAATTACATTTTTTAGGTCTCAACTTGAAGGACAAAATGGAATGGTAGTGATTTCATTGCTAGGTTTAGCCAACAAATTCTGTGCCAGTCTCAGGGGTAATTACCATGCTGGGGAGAGCTACTGAGTGCCCTGGCTCCAGACCCACTGGACAGATGGGACACCAGAAACAAAAGGTATCAGCATATGGCGACATATCTGCTGAGCAACCAGGAGGGTGCCGTGCAGTTGCTGGAGAAATTGGGAGAAAAGAATCTCTTTTGAGACCATCACCATTGGACACTGGGCGTAGAAAGAGAAGCCCAAAGGCAGAGTATCTCCCGGGAAGGCTCCAAAGCGTCCTTGCACAGATCTTACAAGAAGATGGATTGGACAATTTAGAAGAATATAAAATTCAGCCTGTGAGATATTAACATATAAAGGAAATATATATATGATTAAAATTATAGCATTCATTAAGCTTTTTGTAAAAATGTAAATATGACAGAAAATATGCTAAAATCTAGAAAACAACAACAAACAAAATTAAAAAAAACCCAAGCAAACAAAACCTTCCAAAGGTTCTATAGAACTCGGTAGCACACTGATGCAGGCTCTGCAGGGTTCTGGACTTCCTAGTCTACAGATACGAATGTGCTATGATCCCTGTGGGTTCTGTCTCTTCCTCATTGGGGAGACTCACCTTGTGGGAACCAGAGGGTGGTTTCTGTTTGTTTGTTTGTTTGTTTTGGGAGAAGTGAGGAGACTCTGTTGTGGACAGAAGTGTGAAGAGGAAGGAAGTGGGGGGTGGAACTCAGCTGCTTAGTTCTGAAAGTCAGGGTGCTGCAGCCAGGAATCGTTGGAATCTTTTCCAATAGTGGCTCTGGCTATGCTGGAGCCTCATGGCACCTACTCTCATTACCCTGGCACCCTGGTTCATTTGGTTCCCACCCAGGGACCAACTGGGTGGAAGTTTCTGCATAGGGACTAAAGCCATCACGAAAATGATGTCATGATCATTGTGAAAGGTAGCTCAGACGATTTTCCTGACCCTGTTTACTATCAAGGCCACTATGACCTTAAGTTGACCCCTTCAAAGATTGAAGCCCCATATGGTCTTCTTTCTAAGGGTAGACAAAGAAGGTCTTTGGTGCTGGAGCTGGCTTTCCTCTGGGCTTCTGGCTGTATCCAAGGTCACCATCTTGTTTTCTTTGGCGATGATACTCACCACTGAGGTCTGGTAACAAAACCCATGACTGTAACAATTATTCAAGGCTGCATCTTGCTCACAGAGCCTTGCAGGATCCTCACCAGCAGGAGAAGACATGTTTGCCATCTTTCCTTCAGAATGATAGAGATGGCTGAAGGTTTTAAGCAGCTCTCCATGGCTTCGTGGAGTGTCACGTCAATGTCTTATGGCATGGTACAGTCACTCTCTTTGGTGTTTCATTGGTGAGTGTTCCAACATTGGTCATTACCAAAACAGTGGGGAAGCATCGTGATTCTGCACCTCTGTGATAGTAAGGTGAATTTGGTCCAGGGGGTCACTTATCATGGAGTATAACTCATGCTGTAGTTTGTCCTTAAGGAGCTCCAACCAATTAACCTAAGTACCTGGCTCAGAGTTACTACAGGTCAGTTAGGTAAGTTACTGGTTTGGGGTTCTCTACAGATCTACCGAGAGAGAGGAAGGATTTGAATGTAAAGAAAACACTGATCATTACATTGGCTGGTATTCTTTAAGCAATGTCTCAGATGTCTCGTGCGGGAACATGCTCTTCCAATTAAAAATTATATATCAGCTAACATATTTTAAATTGTCACCAATTTCACACAATTACAACTCAAATAATTTGGAAATTCTTTGAGAGTGAATAATTTAATCTTACACAGAATCTTTTTTAAGTACAAATAGAATGATTCTGTAAATATAAATTTATAGGTTATTGTCTTGCTGTGACCTTGTGATGACTGACCAATCCTGAAGATGCCTAGCTGGTCTACTAGTCACAATCCCTTTTACCAGACAATGGTGTCGGCTTCTGGGTGGATGTTTTTCATCTCAGTCTGTCGTTCAGACTGGCATCATCACCAGCCAGTCCTAACTTACAGCACGCGCTAAATGGGACTGAGAGGGTACGGAGGGAGGAAGATTCTGGAATGACTGCTCCAGAATGTGCTCTCCCTTTTCCTACATGATTCCCAAATGAAAATGATAGATCTGTTTTAAAAAGTGAAATAATGTAACAGCTAACAGCTTTCAAATTCAATGTTGTGTGTTGTATACACATACCTGTGTAAATATCTTTATAAATTAGTCTAATGTATATATAAAGCCTTATCAAATTCTGTGTTTTTTAAGGAGAAGGATTAATGAGTTCTTTTAGTTTAGTTTATGTGTTTGAGTGTCTATATACCATGTGCCTGGTACCCTCAGAAGCAGAAGAGGGTATATGACTCCCCAGAAACTAAAGTTATGGAATGCAGTGACCCACCATGTGTGTGCTGTGAATCGACAGTGTTCTTCACTGCTGAGCCACCTCCCTAGTCTCCTCCTTAATTTTGTTAAAGGTCAAGTTAAAATATTAGTCACTTAAGAGACTAGTCCATAGCTTATCCTATAAAACTCTGGAGGCACTTAAGGAAGTGCTTAATGAGCCAGGACTGCCTGCTAAATTCATTGATTTACGGAAGGAACATGAAGAGAGGCTCAGAAAGGCAGGATTGATGGTTGTGACATGGAGCTGAACCTTTGCTTCGAGAAACACAGATTTTACTGGTGGCAAGGGGGTGTTCAGTAGCGGCTTCTTCATCCACTCTGGGATAGGGAGAGAGTGTAGAGGTTCTGACTTTGGATGGAAAAGAAAATAGTAACTGCAAAGGAGCCAGGGACAACTCGAAGAGGGTAGAGAGAGGTTGGTGATGGGGGCTGGTGGTACAGACTCCCTGAAGGACATGGATGCTGAACCACATTGGAGTATTGCTGGATACTCATGCTCATCTGTTAGCAGTGGCAGCTCACATACTCAGCATCTGCTTCAAGAGTAGAAACTGCTGAAAGAAATCTTTAACTGCTTCTCCAATTTTAGATTCTTTCCACGGTGTATAGCCGTGCCGGACAAAGCTTACACCTGCTTTTTGAACAGTGATCTGCAGTAGTGAAAGCAGAAATTGGAAATTAGTGGGGGAAAAAATGCCAACCCCTGCCTTTCATCATGGTCAGGAGCATGGGACACCGAACGCTGCATCCAGTTCTGCAGCCTGGGTGCTGCAGCGATCCACTCCACAGGAAACAGGTAGGAGGAGAACCGCATCCTCCTGGACACCTGCTGCCCAGAGCCCCACCTCTTACCTATTATGCCTTCCTGGTTGTAGCAGGTCTTGTGCATCTTCCCCATGAAGAGCTCCAGGCCGATAATGGCATATATGATGATGACGAACAGTACAAGCAGAGCAATGTGCAACAGAGGCACCATGGCCTTGATGATGGAGTTCAGGACCACCTGGAGACCTGCATAACAAAACCATCAACAGTAGCAGCAACAGAACCTCTACTTTCTCTCCCGAGCCAATGTTGCCCTATGGGCCATGCTAACATGACTTCCTCCAGTCTTCTTAACGGCTCAAGTGGGAGCCACAAGTCCCATATTTTAGATGAGGAAACGGAGGCCCAAGGTCATAGCCAATGATTGAAAGAGCCAATAATCTAAATTCAGGTTGGCCTGACTCCAAATCTGTCCTGGAGGCACATCCAAAGAAGAGGATCAGCAGATGCTGTACTTCCAAGGGGTAGAACATGTTGTTTTCATCCGTAACTATCAGATTTTAAATAGCCCATCTCAGAGACAGTGTGCTTTCTCCTAGAGCTCAGCACAATGAGAACTCAGTGTGACTACCCACAACCACACAGGCCTTAGTCATCTCCAGGCTTCTCTGTGGTGGATTACTATAGCCTGTCATCAGCCCACCTGCTCTAAAATATAGATCAGCCTGATGGGAAGGAATCCAGGAGGGTGTGATTTCCAGTGAAGATACCTCATCCGCAGGATACATCTGAAAACATTGTATCAGGCCAATGGTGTTTCTCTAAAGGTACCTTTTTAGTAGTAAATAAGGGGACCACTTTGTAGTACACGGTTCTATCAGAGGACATATCATCTGAATGTCACACTCAAAAGCTCCAGAGAAAGGGACTTCTTTAATAGCATGGAGTTTCCAAGTGGGGATAAAGAAAGTTCTGCACATTAGATAACGCTGGTGCAAATGTACAGAGTGCCCCTGAGCCCCTCACAAAGTAGCTAAAACAGCAAACTTTGTCCTGTACTTATCATCAAGAAAAAAACCTAAAAGTACCCAGATACTATTAGGAGGAAAAGAAACGATTGGACAGCCCTGTGGAGAAGATCAGGACACCCCAGAGTCCCCAGAGTGGGCAGGCTTGTTCTGTTGTCCTGGGGTGGGGGGATGGGAATTTAGTGACCGCACTAAAGATGCTCACTAGGAATGTTACCAGGAAGGGGCTGTGGTAGGATGATGATGTGATAAGGAGTTACTCTGAAGCCTATGGCAGTTCCCGTGAGCTTCTTGTGAATGCAAGTACACTAGGTGTCCCCATTCCAGGAGAGCAGAGTGAAGAAGGCTTCGCAGAACATCACCATGAGGGTGCCAAGGAAAGTCCCGCGAGTCCCAAATGGGGCTGCCATTTTTGGAGCCTCTTCATAAGACTTTGTCACCTGTTCCTGATCCTCTCAGATACCAAAGTCTTTCTGTTCTGTTCCTGGCACTCATTTGTGGTCACGTAACCCTGGATAATCGCAGCTGGCCACATTTCTCAAGCCCCTAAGCAGCTACTAAAGATCTGAGCCGTGGCCAGCGGTTTCCAGAAGACTAATTAGAACTTTCCCTGGCTATTAAGCTAAGCTGAGGAAAAAGGAAAAAAAATAAAAAAGAAAGCTAGAATAATTTTACCTGTGAATTAATGTGAGCACTGCACTTTGCAGGCTCCCATTAGAGCAAGATGTTTTCAGATCTAAATGATTCCATCAATTAGCAAGTTGTACACACATTAGCATTAAAGTCTGCCAAGCCATGAGGGAAGTTGAGTTGCAAAGCAACTTCCAGAAGAGGATGATAGATGCTGAGGAGCCTTCTGAGCAATCCTCACAGAAGCTAGAAACCCAATCTTGCTTGCCAGGGCACCAGGGGGGGTATCAGGCCTCTAGCACTAGCCTCAAGTGCCAAGAAACAGACAGGTGACAGACACAGAAGGAGCTGTGATCTGGGCAGAAGCCAGGCAGGCCACACAAAAAGCCACTCAGGAACCTCAAGTGCCTCTAGGAGGAAGACCAGGATTTCCTAGTGTTTGTCACGGACTGTAGGAACCAGTCCACCCCTCTCAATACAGTCTCTGCCCTATCCCTTTCTCTGGATTTCAAACAGCATTTCTCTTAGGTTCAAAGATGCCTCAGCCATGTATGTGCTACAGAATATGTGGTACCTGAGGCTTAAAATGGAGTTAAAATTGCCCTATTGCTTAGTGACATTACGACTGTCAAAACACTGACTAAGACATGCATCCTTCATATGACTATGGTGCTTCCTACAATAATCAATACATGACACACACAGTTATGAACAGGTGTGTTATATTTCAAGATGATAGTTGATGGCTGTGTATGACTTCTTAATATATTTGCTGTACTGTCAGAGTTTGAACCCTGGAAATTCTATGGTGGAAGGAGAGAACTGACTCTCACAAGCTGCCCACTGAGCATGCCCACGTGTGCAAGCATGCACACACACGTGTGCACACACACATGGATACACACATATACACACACATGTATGCACACATACACACACATACATGCACACATACATGTGCACACACACACATGGATACACACATATACATACACATGTATGCACATATACATACACATACACACACACCACATACACACACATACACACATTTATGCACACATACACACACATACATGCACACATACATGTGCACACACACGGATATACACATATACACACACATGTATGCACATATACATACACATACACACACACCACATATACACATACACACATGTATGCACACATATACATACATGCACACACATGTACGCATGCACACACACAGTCACACACACGCACACATACACACATGTATACATGCATGCACACATACAATTAATAAGCAAATGAAATAATGAGTTTAATTATTCTTGAAATGCTCGTGACAAATGGTGTGGTGACAGCATTGTGCAGCATCTTATATTTGTCCCTTCTCTGTATCAGGGCCACCTTCAGTAACTGACATGTACAAAGGAGGTGTGTAAGTGTGCTATAGGACATTCACTCGATGATGGATACACCTGTGCACATTTCTCAGATTCAGTGTCATTAGGATGGTACAGCTGTACCCCCCCCCCACAGTAGCCATGGGCACTATTTCTTCCCCTCAGAATGCCTATCTGAATTTTCTCCGCCCAAGAATCTTCCAAACCCCTAATCAGAGCCATTTCCTCTGATATATGCCCTCTTAGAATCATCTGCTTTCCTTTATAACAGTCCATTGTAATTGTATATTTTGAATGCTATGTGTAAAGGGATTTAAAAACATTTATGTCTGTCTTTCCAATTAGGGCTGCATTTTGTGAAGAAAGACTGTGCCTGCTCTTTCATCACCAAGGCCTGCCTGTGAAAAGCATCCCCTGGGCACTTGGTAAATATTTCCTGACAGCATGTGAAGTATGTCTTCTGAGTGGCTGCACCACAGGGCCAGGTTCTATAAAGTACTGGCTCAGTTGTCCAGTTGGTGTAGAAGAGACAGGTGACTTCAGGAACCACAAGGTACCACTAGAAAGATGCCCATTGAAGGTCACAGCAGTCCACGCCGTGGAGTTATATGCTCTATTCCTTGTACCCCCTACCTGTTTGGTGGACATACCACCCACTTGAGCATCAACCCAAGAGGCATATTCCCCAGACTCGCCTGCCAAACACATTCCAATTCCTGCTAGCTTGATTTTCAACTAATAATAGATACGCATAAATTATTTCACTATATAAATAATACATGCTAATTACAGAGAAAACAGAAAATGCTTATAGAAGAGAAATTAGAAAACATAGCTGGGAGAGGTACAATCGCTCACTGCTTCAACCTCCCAGAGATAACATCACTTAGCTTCTCGTGTATGTTTGGGGGACTTCAGTCCATGACTTCCTCCCCCTCCCCCAACCTCACTACCCTCTCAGATGCTCAGTTAACCAGCCTTCCACCTCTCACGCCTTCCCTGTCCTTGTGCAGCAGTTAGACTGTCCTTATCAAAGGACACACTGAAACATGTCACTCTTGAGGGTGCACCAGTGATCTCTGTCATTTACAGAGACAAATTCACCTCCTTTGCTGTTTTGGCGTCTACGGTTCCTAGTTTCTCCTTACACTCTAGCAGCATGCCCAGCCATCTGGAGGTTCCTGGCTTCCTGCCTCCCTTTTTCAGTGTGTGCTGCCTCCCTGTCTGAAATGCTGCTCTCTGCCTGCCCTATCCTGAGCTCCTTGAGGCTCATTTTGTCTTCTTGTCTTTGTATTCAGGCATGTAGCAGAATCCCGGAGTGAAATAACACTAAGCACAGGGTGTCCTCAGAAACCAGAGGCACAGCAACCCAGGGGTTAGCTAGCATAGCCATTCTGCAGAAAACGGAAAGTTCTATCAGAAGGTAAGATGCATGGGATGGGACAAGGACATAGTCAACGGGGCTTGCTGATGCCAATGATTTTCCTATGACTTACATTGCTGTTTTGAGGACGATGGGATAATTGTTTTGGGATGATCACAGGATGGAAGACTAACTAGGAAGAATCTGTCCAGGAACATCTCTGTGTGTAGGGGTGGTGTATCACGATCCTCAGGGCAACGCAGTCACTGGCTAAATGAGCTCTTGTGAAAAGGCTTGGGGGTATGTGTGTGCAAAGACTGGGTGGGAGATCCTGCTGATATGTCAAAGACCTCATATATCATGTCCTGGGAACACCTAGCTGAGGTGCAGCTGGCACTGTTCTCTGTGAATTATCTTGTTCACGTCTGGTCCCAACTCTGAGAACTATATGCTATAAACCATAGCTGACAAAGAGCTACACGGAGAGGAAATGACTGATTAGAGGACACAGCTAGTAGATGGTGGCCCAGGGAGCAGAAGACAATTCTGATGCAGTTTGTCTAAGGTGGGACATGAGCGTTTCTAACCAGGTTCCAACAAATACTAATGCTACTTGCTGCTTCAGCCACTACTCTGCAAGGCAAGGCCCCAGAGCACCCGGTCAGCCGGGAGCCACAGTGACCACATCCACAGCCTTCCTGAGAGCTCCGAAGAGTTTCAAGTGCTGCAGTGCAGCAGGTGTGAGCTGATTCTAGTAATATCACGCCCTCAGGTGAGTTGTAATTAGGAAAACATAAAATGTCCATGCTAGATATTAAAAAAAACACACCGCCAGCCTGACTATACTACAGATTTATTTGTTATGTTTTTGTTTACTTAGTTTTGAATATATGAGCACTGCAGAGGAAGACATATTCCTGTACCCTTCACCCCAGGAGTTTAAGTGATAGGCCCTAGGGACGTTACTTCCAGCAGTAGTGAGAGTCATTCAGCAGGGATACGAGTGAGACCAATAACTGCATCCAATACGACAGTATGAAAGGCATGAACTTAGTGTATCCCCCACCCCACCCCCCGTCCTCTGACATTCACCACTCCTGCCTTGTCAGTATCCCCAGGGCTGCTCACCACCTCTCACCAGCCAGCCTAGGCCTATGCCTCTACCACTCTTTCTTTGCCTATCTGTCCATGATCACATATACTTTTAAAAACTCTTCTTGTTCTGTCTCTAAAATTATAGCTTTTAGTTCTCTCTGTCCTGGATAATTAATTCTTCTCCTTTACCCCCTTCTTCAAGGGCCCTTTGGAGTGTAGACTATGTCAGAAGAACAGCAATGCCTGACCACAAGCAGTTTCGAGCTAGATAGGGAGACAGATGTGTGGTCAACTGTTCACAAAGCCAGCTAACTATAGTTCCAAGAAGTACAGCTGAGTGGAAGCAATGTAAATACAGCTATTAATGTATGGAATTCTCAAATAAGAAATTAAAAAAATATATAGCCAAAGACTTACCTATTACTGTAGAAGCTTCCTAAAACATACACACACACATACACATTTAAATGGAATTAACCTTTGACAGGGGGACAATATTTCAACTAGACACCATGTGCTAACAGATAAAGACCCCAATACCAGGAATGAGTGAAGGCGTAAATTTTTATAAATTATATTAATCTAAGGCTAATATTTATTAAAATATAAACTAACACTTAGAATATAAATAACAACTTATATAGACACTTAAAAAAATCAAATTATCTATGTGATAGACAATAAAAGTCAAACCAGTCTCTCCAACAGACAAAAGCAAACAAAGCCCTCAAAATCTCAATAGCCTTTTAAAAATAAAACTAGCCACTCCCCCACTCAAGAGCCCAAAAGCCTAAATAAATATCTTCCAACCTTATCAACTAACACCTAAATCCCACCACAAATGAGTTTTATCTTTTTTAATCGTTTGCCAATGATGTCCCATAGACCCGAAACCATTACATATTATCGCCATTGTTCTTGGTCACCTGCCAGCTGATGGTAAGACTGTATTGCTGAAGATGTGGGTAAAAGGTAAAGGGCCACAGGCAGAGTAATGTCATGGGAGAGGTGACTGAGGCTCCCTGGTGACAAGAGAGCAAGGTGGCAAGGACCACTTGGTGATGCTCCTCAAGGAAGGATCTGGAAGTACAGCATCAGGGGGGTTCAACAAAACCCTCTTCTGGGTTCCCACTTGCTTCTCCATCCATTGAACCCACCGGAAGCTGGAAGGAAAGGCCACCTTCTAAGAAAGGGCCTTCTGCTGGCATACCTGGCTAGACAGCAGAGCGGGGAGGGGTGAGGACCAAAAAGGTGAAGCAAATACGAACTAGAAGAGGGGACAAAGTGTGAGACCTTCCATATGACACCATCACCCATCCATTAAAGCCAGCAGGACTTTCTCTATTTGGAGGCCTGCTGAGTTCTGTGAGTCAATAGCTTCTGTCTGAAGGAATGACAATATAAGCAACCTTTGACCCTAACTTACTAGTCAGCTCTAGGTCCTCATCCCATAGAGCACGTGAGCTACCCACACTGGTGTGTGGAGGCGCTAGTCCAGGGATTATGACCACTGACTCGTACTTGCTTCTGATCTAAAGGAACCTGTTTGTTCTCACTAGAAATTAGAGACATGATGAATCTCCCAGAATTGAAGTCTGTGATTTCCTTTAGCTAATGAGACAATAGACACTGTTGAATAGTCTCTTAAGCCTAATGGCTTTTGAAAGAAAATACGTCTGAAGCTAGATAGGATAATGGCTCATTCTTAGGTAATGGCTTGTTCTTAGGTGAAGGAGTAATAGCCGCCCTGAGCTTAGGGATGTTAGCATATTCTTTCTGGAAAATTCTTCCTTTTCCGAGGGTGGGGGCAGAGGGGAGAGTTCTTGCCTGTATAGTTTCCTGGAGTCCCACATCTTAGAATTTTTGCATGCTGTCATTTAGATGTCCATGTTCATTCATTTTCAATTTAATTCTCTCATTCAAATATATTTCTGTGCTCAACAGAGATTTGCTGAACACCAAGAGACTGCTGTATCCCTGGGAAAGATGGTGGCTACCCTGCTGCCCAATGGCTTAGAAACATAAAGGATCATTAACATATTTACCTTCGGTGGGCTTATATATTTTTATATTGGCAATCTGGGTTAGAGTGAGAGGCTCAGAGAAAAGAACATAAAGGAATTTCTGTTGTCAGGAGAAAACTAAATCTAATCTGAAAACTAAAACTAAAACTAATCTGAAGCTCGCTGTATTTCCTGAAGGTTAGGCACTTGCTAGGTACCATGCTGGTGTGCTCCATACATCACTCTACTGAACTTCTCCACAGCTCTCATAAATAGAAATGAACCAGGGTTTGGATGGAAGGAATAACTTGTCCAAGTCTGCATATGTGCTCAATGGTAGAGCTGGAACGAAGAAAAAGAAACTTTGAAACTCATATTCCTCAGCAACCATCTGGGCAAAAATGACAAACAAATTTCACGTAAGCCCCACCCACACTGTGCCAAGTCGGATGAAGTTCCCTGTCCTCTGGTCCCCAGTGAGGCCTCACAGCTCTTAACAGCACGTGACACCTCTAATTCACCAGAAGTCCCTGCATAACAACGTGCCATCATTTCCCTGCTCCTGCTGCTTGCAAACTGCATCTTTCTGTGGTACACAGAGCAGAAGCAACCCCCATCCCTTGGGCAGCTCCCGGGCTCAGAGGCATCAGTTCCCACGATTTCTTATTCTCTTCCAAAAACGGCAGAAAGTGAAGGTGTTACACAAGGTGATGTATCATAGGCTAAGCAACCAGCCAACTGCTACTCAGGATAAAACAGACCATTCCTAATTCTTGTCCTTTTCAGCCAGTATCCCCCATCATGCCAGGAAAGTCACTGCTGACATGTTAAGATGTAATTAATCATAGAATAACAACTGTGAAAAATGTGGAAAGAAACATCATTGAATAAAATTCAGTAACCACTTATTTTTCTGGTCTTACACTTTGAACTGGATCTCTCTCTCTTTTTAAAAATTCTTGCTGAATCTTCTTTCTCTAGCCTCTCTACGGCCAATAATTCTGTTTTCAGCTGTGTCAACATTTACTTTGAAAAAAAATTATTTTAGTTTTTGTATTCATTGCTTCTAAACTTACATCTGGTTGTTTCCCACATCTTCTGGTTCTCTGGGAAACTACTGACCTTGTCTTTAATGTGTTTAAATGCAGTAAACAGGACTCCACATCCTGTAGCTGGCTAGTATCAGTACCTGGGTCTCCTGTGCATCAATTTCAACTGTCTATAGTCTTTGCTCGTTTTAATTTATTTATTTTGTTTCCCTGTGTACCTAGCTATTTTGTATAACGAGTTAGACCTTATTTTTAAAAAAAATTGACAGCTTTGATGGTGTGGTTATCTCTCCAGAGACTTTTCATGTCTCTTACTGCCAAACATCTCTTCCTAAGTGTTACACAATTTAGAAGATTTTCCCAGAATATCAAATGCTGTCTTCATTGGAACAGTTGATCAAAATGACATCACCTGACATTTCCCAAGGCAAGAGTAGCCTGCTCTTCTACAGAGTGACATCACGTGGGGGAATCTCCCCCACTGTTTCCTTTTTGCAAGGCATCACTCTCAGAACTAGAGAATTGGGACTCTGAAAGTCTGTACAGATTCTAGAAGGCTCTCTTAGGGCCATACCTTGGCTACTTTTAGAATAAAAATTCTGGGGTTTGGCTATCTATAGAGTGACCATCTATGATAAGGTTAAATGGAGAGAAGATAGTCTGGCCACACTCATGGAAGGTTTTTCCTTTGGCTTTAAATATGCATAGAAAGTGCAACTGGGGGCGGGGGAATGATGAACTTTCTCATGGTTTGGTGGCAAATCCCTCACTACAGTGTTACCAAATTGAGTCATTAAACTAGCCCTTTACATCTTTATACCTATTTCTCCCACAAATACTTTTCTATCCAAACAATTCACAACTTTCTCTCTCCTGGCTGAGGGGCTGTAAAAGCAAGAACCACATTTTTGGTTGCTGTCCACTCACGAGGATCCTGCAGCATCTGTTCATTCTCCTATGCAGTTTAAATAAGACACTCACCATTTCTTCATTCTGGCCCAACTAACGCATCTATAGACACTCTGCCACTGATCATTTTCATGGAGGGGAACCCTCCAAACTTAAAAAAGTCATATAATAATAATAATAATAATAATAATAATAATAATAATAATAATCTATGTTTCTAGTTTCAAATAAAATTTGAAGGTTGAGGAGCTTGGTTTTTCAATTCTATGATCTATGTTGATCTATGCCAACAAGAATAAAACGAAGTCTGTTCAAACTCAGAATCTGAGCTGCTTCCAGAAGAATTGAAAAGCTTAGGAAGATGGTAGATTTCTGGAGTTTACCCATGATTCCAGAGCTCATAAAAATCACCAGATACACAAAGAAATGTAAAAAGAAATGATATATATCCAACACAAAACGAAACTGTCTAAATGTTAGACTTAACTGACAAATATTTTTAAACAGTTGTTACATGCGCGCACACATATGCAGACATACAGGAAAACATTTGTAGTGAAATAAACGTATCATATTAAAGAGGGAACAGAAACATGCCGTAGGTAGCTGGGAACTATATTAAAGGGAACCAAATTAAAATTCTATAATTAAAAAAGCAGCTGAGCTGAAGACTAAAATAAAGAATTCAATAAACAAGTTCAATGTAGAAGGAGAAGAGGAGGAGGGGGGAGAGGGGGAGGAGGAGGGGGAGGAGGAGGGGGAGGAAGAGGAGGAGGAGGGGGAGGGGGAGGAGGAGGGGGAGGAAGAGGAGGAGCAGGGGGAGGAAGAGGGGGAGGAGGAGGGGAGGAGAGGGACAAGGAGGGGGAGGAGGAAGGGGGAGGAGGGGGGGAGAAAGGGGGAGGAGGTGGAGGAGGAAGGGGAGGAGGGGGAGGAGGAAGGGGGGAAGAAACAAATAAAACAAGTGAACCAAATGATAAAAGAAATTATCCAATCTATGGAACACAGACCGAAAAAGCAGTGGGGAAAATGAGCAAATCTTTAGGGGAAAATGGAATAGCAGCTGAATGCATATGCAGTTGGAATTCTGAAATAAGGAGGAGCATGGGGCAGAAAACGGTGTCTGAAGATGTAACAACCCATCTATACAGAGGAGACCCAGAAAAGGCAGGTAAGCAGGCACAGAAAAGTCTGTGTTTTGGTTTCTTCCATAATTTACTTAAGCCAGCTGATTGTTTACTGTGAAACCGTAACATGGGATATGTTTATAAAATATGTATAACCAACAGGACAGAAGGTTGTAATGAAAATATGCTATCACAAAATTATAAGATTATTGCATTTGCAACTATACATATATAATATCTGCTAGTTTCATTGACTATAATCTGTACTTCAAAAACGCTGTCACAGCTGGATGTTCACTACATCCTAAAGGCCCGTGCATTAAAGGTGTAGTCCCAGGATGGCATTATTAGAAGTGGCAGAAGCTTCAGAGGTGGGACCCAGTGCAAATCGTTGGGTCTCTAGAGATGTGTGTTGTGACTTGGGGGGGGGGGGGTCGTGAGACTCTAGTCTTTTCCTCTCTCTCATTTTCTGGCCATGAGCTGAGATTTTCCCCCCTGCGTGTACCTCGCCATTATTGGCCTGCCCTCCACAGACGCAAGAGCAACTGCACCAATCAATCACAGATCATACCCTCCGAAACCATGAGCTTAAACAAGCTCCTCTTCATAACGTTTATTTTCTCAGCTTCTGTTGCAGCAACAGAAACCGAATGGCATGAGTGTTATTTTAGAAGTCAAGCATAGAAAGTCTGCCTTTCCTAACTAATCCAGCTCGGAACCTAATGTAAGTAGATAGGAAGTTGAAGTCATTGGACTGTAGACAACCAGTATCTGTAGATGCTTCCAATGTACTGAATACAACCTTCAATGTCTCACCAGCAATCACTTGCTGAATCCTCAGACTTTCCATGAGACAGATGCACTTTTAGCGCCCGTCTTCTGGATTACGGAACTGAGGCATATTGCCAGTACATGGTGATTCTGGGAATGTCAGTGCTGCGTTCTAACTAGTGACTGCTGAGTCAGCGCGAGAAAGTGAGCATAAGAAAGGTACGGACTCATGCTCTGCATACTGATCACTTAATGAGACACCGAACTTCCTCTATTTTAATTTTTCTCCCTTTTCTTTCTAGCACTTAGTGTGGGTCACTTATAAGTCCAAGTGGACTTTATCATTAGCATTGGTTCTAACTAAGTGCTAGTCATCTTGCTACTGCTGCTTTTGCTTGATTGAGATTTCCAAGAAAGGGCCAGGCACAGAAATGACTGCTGACTTCTCACATGCCATACTTTTCTACTTCTGATCATGCCTGTTCACTTATAATATGGCATACTTCCCACCACTGATCATGCCTGTTCACTTATCATATGGCATACTTCCCACCACTGATCATGCCTGTTCACTTATCATATGGCATACTTCCCACCACTGATCATGCCTGTTCACTTATCATATGGCATATTTCTTACCTCTGAACTGTCTGACCACTATCACCTCGGGAGCTAACAACTGGAGAGATTTGCATAAGGTCACAACTTGCCAGCCACTGCCAAAGTTCTAAAATTAATGTCTCAAAAGGAATTCTTAGACAACTGTTATTCTCTATTTTCAAAAATACAGAATAGCAGTGCTCAGGAATATAATGGTAATACAGTTTAACTCTCTCATTCACAGTTAAGGAAGCTGAAGTCTTCTGATCACATGCAAATCAAGCAGCTGACCCAATCCAGGCATAGATCTACGCTCTGCTCACCTGCAGGCTAACTACGCCATTGAATCCAGGGGTGGCAATAGAGCTATTTCTTACATCCCTGGCAGCCCAAGCGGCGCATGAATTCTTGAAATGTGAGTGTGCCCACCTCTTGACTATCAGCAACCTCTTTCTCTCCAGGTGTCCTCTCTGTGGAACAGCCCTGCACATCCTTCTGGACTGTATTCTTGAGTGCCTATTGCCCTGCATTCCCGAGGGTGAAGCATCAGAAGCTGTCCTTCCAGCCTATATATCAGGGGTGATATCCCTGTCTCCTGGACCACTGGGCTAGTTAATCACCTAATCATGCTCCTAGAGTCAAAGCTTCACCTTGAGGCTATACGTTGCCTCGAATGGGCCACATCCTGTTACCCTCCTACCTGTGTTCTCAAGTGAAAAGGTACATTTTCATTACTGGATGAGGACTAAACTCCACCAAACACTTAGTTTTGCTGTTCATGGCAAGTATTCTTTGACAATGATAGTTTTCTTTTATGCTGTGATTTCTCCAGTTCAGTCACATACTGTTATTTATTTCTCACAAACTCCATGGTAGCAGAGTTGAGAAAGCATGAGATCATTGGATAGATTCACTGACTTTATGACCCTGGGGTCATTTTTTCTTACAACTTCTGTGGCTTGTCCAGGGGTGGACGTAAAAGATTTTGTTGCCAGAAGGGAACAGGGCTCTATCAGAAAAAGTGTGTTTTTATCTGTGGTGTGAACATTATTAATCACAGTTTGTATGCTGAGAAACAGGCAAAGCAGGACACAGAGAAACTGTATGTAGCAGAGCTAGGATAGAGCTATGGGCTGGACTCATGTCACAGGAGGGCCTGGAAGGGAGGCAGATGAGAGCTGCTTAGAAAGCAGGGCACAGCAAGAACTGTCTGCAATCAGGTCAGGAAAGAGAGTGGGGTTCACTTCCTTCTCATAGCAAGGCTTCTGCTCTGATTTTGGTAGGCAAGCCACACCAGCCTCATGACCTTCACAGGCTCCTTGACACAAAGCAGGCCAGGGGCTGTGCACAGGAGTTTTTGCCTGGAAAGCCACTTCTGTGGAGTGTGGAAAAACCACTCTTCACAGCTACTCTCTGAAGTACCTTGCGGATAACAGTCCTGGGCTGCCTCTTGCCCTGAGGTAGACAGGTGCAGAATAGTGTGTTGTATGTGTATGTATGCTTGCATAAATGTGTGTTAGAGCCCTAGTGGGTACCACAGACTCTACAAAATTAGGGGACAACCATGTTTCCTGGCAGGGTCTTGCAGGCAGCACAGGAAGCATAGGAATCTGAGCCCTGTCTACTGTACCAAAGAGCTCTATGATATTAGGAGCCTTGGAATTTTCTGGATAAGGCACCTCCATTTTGATGACGGTACACTAGATAGCCATGGTTGTTTCCAATCAGACATTCTGACTCAGAAAGAAGGACCGAAGGTTAATGACTATGACAAAGTGTGTTTGCTCTTCCTACTTCCTGGGAACAAGGGATGGAGATGGTAGACTGGGCTGTGCTGCAAAGTTGATTCTGAGTAGGAGACAGGGGGCCTGGTAGCCTCAGAACTAGAATGGGGGAGGGCCAGCGGGTGAAGTGTCCCTATAAACAGCCCTTTCTGTAAGGGAAACTTCATGTTGATAGAGTCTTGTGGCATCTAGAACCTTTTAGGAAGAGGTGATGGATACATAGAGGAAGCAAGGTAGAAAGTGAGAAGGAAGAGAGAGAGAGAGGAAAAGAATGGATGAGAGAGTCAGGAACCTCAGCAAGGAGCAGGATGGTGGACAGGTTCAAAGGCTGATGGCTGAAGGAAGACAGTGCAGCAGAGCCAGCCCCTGTCCTTCAAGGGCAGAAGTCCAGAACCCACCACTAGAGTCTGCCAGGCTGGGGTCAGGATGGCTTTCAGGGACCAGTCTCCTGCTTACTACTTACACTTCAGTGAACAGCCGCTGCCACTCAAGGGGTTATGTAATATTCAGCAGAATTAAGGGCCAGAAGACAGTGACAGGCAGTCCAAAAAGCAAGGGATGGGAATGAAGCCCTGGATTTGAGCCTCTGCTCTGACATACATATCTTTTCCGAGACTCAGTTTCCTCTAAAAGATGCCAGTTAAGGCCCAAAGTCCTGGCTTTATTTCTGTTGCTGTGACAGAATATCCTGACAAAAATAAACCCAGAGGGAAAGGGTTTATTTGCCTTACAACTCCAAGTTATAGTCTATCATTTCAGGGAAGTCAAGATAGGAAGTGCAGTCACATCACATTCAAGAATAGAGAGAATAAATGTATACACATTTCTTAGTGTTCAGTCTGTGCCCTGTATGTATATGGTCCAAGATCCCATGCCTGGGGAATGGTGCCTCCCACAGTGGCCAGGTCTTTTCATATCAATAAACTAGTCAAGACAAGCCCCTTCATATAGCCAAAGGCCAACCTGATCCTTTAGAAGAAATCATTAAGACTCTCTTATAAGATGATTCTAGGCTGTGCTTAATTGACAGTTAAAACTAACCACCACAGCCAAGCAGAATCTAGGCAGACTTGACCTTACCATGTCTAGACTAATGATGTATACCCTACCTACTGGGAGGCACACCTCACTGTTTTCTAGGACCTATGCAGACTGATCCTTCCTCCTCTCTACAAGAAAGTGAGTGCCCTTCTGGGATCAATGATGGTGGCCTGAATCATGACTGTTCTAGACTATGAAGGTATGAAGACAACCCCAACAAGCTGATCATGAAGAGTGCTGGCTACTCAACAGTATGGCTACCCTATGGCTACTGGTTACTGATCCCTAGGAGGGGAAGGGATTAGATGAATAGGGAACAGAGTGAGGTGGGCACTGGGTAGCACAGTCACAGACAGGTGCAAGCTACGTGTGCCTCATCTTGGGAACTGAGCACAGAGGCAATTAACTATCTTCTGTAGCAGGTATCTTAAATACTTTTGTTTATGATGTATTTATTTTCTTCCATATGTGCAAATTTTTTTTTTTTTTACCTCCTAAAGGGTCTACCATCTTCCAATAGTTCCAAGGGCCTAGCTCTAGCCGTTATCACATTGGTTTTGGGGGGACTTGGAAGATCTAAGCCATAATGAACAATTTCATTCTTTCAACAGCAGGAGCAAAAGGAATGTGGTGTCTTGCATCAGTCTGCTTTGCTCTGAGTGTGTCACCTTAGTCTGCTTTGGTCTGCGTGTACCACCTTAGTCGTAGGTTCATGACCCTCCCTGTGTGCTGAGATCCTTGGAACCACCCCAGGTACTGCTCTCTGCACTGCAGTTTTTGGAGCTTTACTAATGCAGAGGACAGCAGTGTCCTTAGAGACTTGCCTGAAGCTGTGGTACTCTGTGTCCACCTCAGTCAGCCCAGCTCACTTCTCACCAGGTAGTCATTATTTCATTCTTTTGTATGGGACTGGTCCACACATGGGTTTATGAACTGGCTAGGGCTGGTCTGTCTTGGTAACACAGACAGATATGGACCCTTAAAGTCCATCCTTACCTCTTCACAATCTACTACAAGACTCATCATCCCTAGTGTATGCCATTGCCTGGTGATGTAGCTGGGGAGGGAGCGTGGCTGGTGCCTTCCTGAATGGAGACGGCCTTTCAATTCCTTTGTCCACCAGAGCAAGGGTGCTCCAGGATTTTATCAGTCTCATGAATCTGAAAGATGATTCCACACTTCCATCTGTGGCCTTCCTTGATTCAGTCCACCCTTGGAAGGTTGTCTCTAGAAGGATACGTGAGGGATACATAGAAAGGGCTTGCTTACTGTTCCATAAGCAAGCACCCACTGCATATACATTGTAAATTTTGGATCGCAGCTCTTAAGATTCATTGTTCACACATGTGCCATGCTTCTTAAATGAATAGCTTATCCTTCTGCTCATCTGGGAAAGAGTGGAGCCCATGAAAAAAGGGACTTTATTATAGAAAAGTCTCTATAAAGCGAAAAAACCTCATCTTCTAATTACATAGAATTTCATTGCCATTGGGAATTTTTTTTTCTTTCTCCAATCAGCTCTTAATCCCTCCTCTGTACATCATCCCCAGGACCATACTGTCCTTGTTTGTTCATTGAGACCCATTTTAAATTTTACCTCCCCTAGAAAGGCTTTCTGATGCTCAGTCCCTACTCCTGAAAGCTCGGCATCCCCAAAGCTTACTCATCACGGCACTCCTTACTCCTTACCTAAACATTTGTTTTTGGAATCTCTTGTTTTTATTCTACATATCATTTTTATGAATTTTTTTTCCTACTACAAAACCTTGGAGAATACGCTTAGCATAGATTCACGTCTGCATCTTGGCCAGCAACTTCTCCCATAAGGTAAAGTCTGGAAGAGGCTGGTGATGACTCATAGTCATCATTCTCCCTGAATAATCTTCAACCAAGATTCCAATGATATTTAGTACACATATTTAAGAAATAGCTGTAACTCGGGTGCTTCTCACCCATAAGTTTAGAGTTGTAAGTTTCACAAGCCATAGAATTTACCTTGATTTCTAAGAAACTTCCACCCTAGACACACATATCACGTCAATGATCATAGCTCACACATGGAGATTCAGTGCAAAGAAGAGTACAGACTGTGGGCTGGTAAATGCAGCATGTGAACTCAGCAATGGAAGCATCTGGAGAGCTGGGCAGTTTTAGCTGCCATTCCGTATGGCGCTCAGCATGAGGGTCTGAAACAATGTCCACACTTTCTGAAAAATCCATCTGCCGCTGTAGATGCTAAGAATAGGGTTGTGAACAAAGATATTGTAAACTGTGACCCTGGCCATAATGGATGACAAGTGATTAGTACGATACAAGTGACAAGTGGTGCGAGACCATTAAGATAGTGATTTGGTAGGAGACACAGAAAGTGAAGAAAATGCCTGACATGGGGCAGCAGTGACAAGCCTAAAGGAGACACTGTCTCAGGGGAGACTAGAGAAAGGGAGCAGGCAGTGGGTAGCTGAGTCAAGGCTGGAAGAAGTAATGGTGCCTGCCTTACCAGGGAGTTTGAAGTTCTACAGGGAAGGCTTAATGAAACCGGGAGTTGAGGAAGGGTAGAGGGAGGTGAAGCCACAGAGGAGGAATGGGGGACAACACAGATTCCAGCTTCCACTTAGGGTGGCCTAGGGAAGCCTTAGAGGGTTCTCAGTGGGCCAAAGATATGGTATGACTTGGATTTCAAGAGGCAATATGGTCTGTTGAATTTACCTTAGGCTGTGTGTGATAGCTAATCTTGGCTGTCCATTTTACTGTACCTGTAATTAACTAAAACTCAAGTAGCCGGACAGACATGAAGGGCATTTGTCTTGGTTGTATTATTTGAAGTGAAAGACCCACCATCCTAAATGTGGATCCTTGGCCTTGCTATCTGGACACAGACATTGCTGTAGTAATTGTATCACAGCCTGCAAACCATTCTAATAAATCCCCCTTTAATATAAACACACACATCCACCCCCCCACACCCTAACTAAACTAATACACTTTGATTAGGTGTAGTGATATATTGTATATTTGATAAAAATCAGTCTGGAATATCAGAGGTCAGAATCACCCATAGTCAAGGCTTGAAGGACAGAGGTGGTGACCCACACCTTTAATCCCATCATTCAGAACACAGGGATCTTTCTGGATTTCTGTGAGTTCAAGGCCTAACAGCCAAGCAGTGTTAGCTCACACCTTTAATCCTAACTCTAGGATTCTGATACATAGTTGAACCATGAAGTAAAACATCTGGGCAGGGAAAGATATTTAAAGCAGGAGAAAGCAGAATTTGAGGATTCTGTAGAAGCGACCAGGCAGGCTGGGGACCTGTGAAGATAACGCTTTCTCCGTTCAGCCCGAGAAGTTGGCTGGGTGAGAATTGATCGTGGTTTGTTTCCTCTCTGATACTCCACGCTGGTTTTATTAAATGCACAATATATCACCACAATTAGGGAGGCAGAGAACTCTGTCCAGACGAAAGATGAGGTGGTAGGAAAGGAAGAGAATGTGAAAACAGCAAAAATCTTCTTCATATATCTTGAGGGTAAAGTTGATAGACTCTTCTGATGCAAATAGTTGATGCAAAGAACGGAAAAACAGAAGGAACACACAAAGAGACAAAAACTAGAAGTTAGTCAGAGGTGTTTGGCCCCAAAAGAGAAGTCAAAAAGTGTGTTAACATCGACTGAGGTGAGAAAGAATCTGGGAGCTGAGGAGTGGGGTTGGGGTGTGGGCTATGACATCCACCGGACATCTGCAACTGGGTGTGTGACTCCAGAGCTCTGGGAAATGAGAGCAGCTGGAGAAGAGGAGCCTGTAGTATGAGGTTTCTGGCCTGGACTTTCGGGCCTAGTCTCAAGGTTTAGACCCACAGAGACACACCGATGCTTACGTGAATTTTAGGCTGATCGGCCTAAGGCCCAGGCTTATAACTTGCTAAGTCTTTACCCTTAAACTAACCCATGATTCTTATCCTGTTCAGCCATGGGGCTCGGTACCTTTTCTCAGAGTAGCATAGTTGTCCTCTGCTTCTTCCGGCTTGTCTGGCAACTCTTCTCTGTGGCATTTCTGCTCTGCTCTTCCTGTTCCCGGAGTTTTCTTAGTCTGGTAGCCCCGCCCACACTTCCTGTCTGCCTTTGGCCAATCAGTGCTTTTTATTAAATTTATAAGCGGGACAATTATATACAATGTAACATCATAAATCCACTACAGGAGCCTTCCAGTGCTGCAAGCGTGAAAAATGAGGACCACAAAGAACTGCAAGAAGGAAAAGCAAGGGAAGCCAGGGAAGGACCAGGAGAGCAGGCAGTGTCTCAGATGACAAGTGATGAGTGGTTCAAGGACAAGGGAAGGCCAGCTATGCAGAACTATCCGATGCCCACGGACCAAAGAGGCTATTGGAATCACTACTCTAGAGGCACAGCAGGGGAGGGAAAGCCTGCATGAGTGTATGTAGCAAAGATTAGTAGAGTAAGAAACAGCAGCAACATGGAGATGTGATTCCAATAAGGAGTGTGCTGGCTGGGTTCATGTTAACTTAACACAAGCTAGAGTCACGGGAAAGAAGGGAGCCTCCAAAAGATCCAGCTGTAGGCCATTTTTCTAATTAGTGATTGGTGAGAGAGGGTCCAGCCCATGGGTGGAGCTGTCCTGGTCTGGCCCTGGGGCTGAGCAAGCCAGTAAGCAGCACCCCTCCATGGCCACTGCATCAGCTCTTGCCTCCAGGTTCCTGCCCTGTTCCTTTGATGATGAATAGCAATATGGGAATGTAGGCCAATTGAACCCTTTCCTCCCCAACTTAATTTGGTTTTCATTGCAGCAACAGAAACCCAGTCTAAGACAAAGAATTTTGCTAAAGGCTGTGAGAAAAAATGGTGTTGTTAATCCAATGCACGTGGTCACCATGGCCTCATACTTCATTGTTTCAAAAGCTGAACAGAAACTAGGACAATGCAAAAGGTCAGGCCGAGCCCTTTCTGGAAACTCGGAGAAGAGCCATTCTCTGTATATTTGTGATTCACCAAATCAGTAGTTGCTTGAAATGTCTGAGGAGGAGCCACACGTGGAACGCCATCTGTATGCTTCTGCCCCATCATCTTTGAGCTACCTGAGCTCCACCGGTGAATAGGATGTGAGCAAGCACAGCCTGAGAGTGTTTGTGTGCTACCTCAGGCCATCTTCTCCAGCCAACCACCCCTGCTGTGAAGACAGCACAGCAGCCACTGCTGTAGCTGAGGCCCTGGAATTAGACACCATGTAGAGTCTTGGCTATCCCAGAGACGTACACAGGCCAGAAGGCTGCCACTAATCCTCTCCAGCATACATTGTGAACTAGATACACTGTGTCTGCTGGCATTTGGGGCATCTGTTCTTGTAGTAAAAGCTGAGTGATGTGCTCTTCCCCTGGGCTGCCCCAGTCCTCCAGGGTAATAAGCTTTGACATTCCTCACAATGTGGGAAGGCTCCACGCCCCTAATGAAAATGTAAGTAGCAGGGTGAGAGTTAGCATTTCCACAGTAGAAGTCTAGGGTTAACTGACAGCTCCTGACTCTCACACGTTGGCTGTACTACCATAAGTTCCTCTAATGTCACATTGAAAGTCACTTTCTGCCTCCCATATTACTCACCAATGACACTCTATAAAGTTATGGTGGAATCATCAAGAACACTCAGTAATTAGGTATTAAAAAAAAGAGAGAGAGAGAGAGGCGCTTGGTGTTGGCCATACTGTAAAGCACAAATAATTTGAAACGCTTGAGGCTAAGAAGGCAATGGCAGTTTTAAATGAGCTTGTGAGGCCTAGCTCCCTGTTACTTTTCAGTCTGAGACGCTCTATAACCTCTGCCCAGGGAGTCCTCTGGGCAAAGTGAACAGCTACTGTCCTGCTCTGGTTTGTCACCTTCACTCACGCTACAGTCATCTGGGAAGAAAAACCTCAATGGAGAAAATGTTCACATCAGGTTCCCCGTAGGCAAATCTGTAGTGCGGTTTCATGATTAATGACTGAGTACTCATCAGTAAGTGCCCCTGAGTTGTATAAGAAGACAGGTTGAGCAAGCCATGGGCAGCAAGCCTGTGGCTTCTGCTTCATTTCCTGCCCCCAGATTCCTGTCCCTAGTTCCTGTCGTGACTTCCATCGGCAATGGGCAATGGCGTGTGACTTGGGAATTGTAGACTAAAATACATCCTTTCCTCCACAAGTTGCTTTTGGTGATGTTTCATCCCAGCAATGGGAACCCTAACCAAGGCATCACCTTCTGCTTTTACCTACTCAGCAAGTTGCCCAACTTGGGTTCAACAGAAGTCTAACCATTGAATAGAGATCATGGAGAATGAAGGGCACAGCTCTGGGCTTCAGGGGACTTTACTGCACTTGAAGAGATGGGAGATGCATGCAAACATCAAAGACAACCAAGAATGATAGCCTTAACTCTTTAAAGATAGTGTGGTAGAGCAAAAAGGACAGCTGGGAGACCAGGTCTAGCCCTGACTCTGATGCTGGTTAATTAAGACACCCTTCCCATTTTATACACGTACTGCAAGGGGAGAGCCACTAGGTAGCTTCCTGGAACTTTAAGAATCTAAGATGCCATCAAGCAGAAAGAATGCACTCAGGTGCTCAGCATAAAGCAGATAGGACAGATATTTATCAAAGGACAGTCTGTTTCCCTGTCTCTGGCCATGTGGCTACATAAGTCACAGGCTGATGTATTAACCCAAGAAATACAATCTCAGCTAACAAGCCCAGATATTTTTCCAGATCCAGAGATTGCATAGGATGAGAAAGAAGAATCCTGCAGACTCCAGAGTATAGAGGCTGCTTTTTCAGGAGCAGGTTGCTCAGGTTTTGCTGCAGCCAAGAGGTGCCTGAAGCTCCTGAGCTCAGAGCCTCTACACAGGGAGAGAGGGGGAGTGTCCATGTGACTGATATCCTGGAGCGCACCAAGTCTCCATATACCCAGTTCTGAGAGCTCAGGCCCAGTCTTTGACAGAAACCTGTTTTCTACATGGCAGGTATCAGGTCTCTGTACAGCTGAGGATGCCCCATGGGTGTGAAAAGAAGAAATGACTGGGGACTGAGCTTTCAGAATGTCCAGCGATGCTTTCTTGACATTCTTTGAGGGAAAATACAGAGAGCAGAATGAATCTCATGAGCTAAGACAGACTAGGGGTTAGCCCTCTGTGACCCAGGCTCCTCTGCTGTAAATGCCTTCACTCCTATCCTGGCATGCAAGCTACATGCACAGCGTCTGAGGAGCCCTGTCTTAATGCAGGCTCTCTCCCATTGGCTGTATGACTACTGGAAATTTTCTCTGGATTTCTACAGAAGCTGAGCCTCACGTGTTTGGTGCATTTGCACCAGAACTTCAACTTTAAATCAGAGATTTGTCTATTCATAAAAACCAGGAGCCTTCATAAAGTGCTCCTGGCAATTGGGCAAAGGGAGAGGGCAGTTCTGAAAAGAGCATTGTAGAGAGAGGAAGAGGCTTTACTTACTTGGGACTCCAGAAACCAGCCGCAGGGGACGAAGCACACGGAAAGCCCTCAGCGCCTTCACGTCGAATCCGGCTCCTTTCCCTCCCAGAGCATTGGCCCCATCAGCTTTGGTTGCTTGTTCTAAAATTGCACTAAAAAGCCTAGAAGAGAGGGAGAGAGGAGCCATCAGGACCCCTGCTGTTTGCTCAGCTGAGTTCCAGTCCAAGAACACAGCCTAGACGGCTGGAGTCTGTCACAGGTGTGGCTACTGGAGGCCCATGGAAAGCTACAAGTTACTAGTCCATCAGCGGGAGTATCACACACACACACACACACACACACACACACACACACACACACACACACGAGGGGACACTTTCCACAGAGAGTGCTGAGTGAGGTAAGAGACAGTCCTCTGCTGTCAAGAATGTGTTGGTGTATTTGGTCTGGATGAGCCAGGGTTCTTGGCACAGATGCCAATGCACAGGGATGAAGCAGGGAAGTCTACCCTCTCTCTTGGGTGCTGTCATCAGTACTGTGGAACCCAGCTTCCCTGCCATGTGCTAGGTGCCATGTGCTCCCTGTCTGTTCCTCCATCCTCAAAACTACCTCGGTGTGATTTGCTCCAGGAAACAAAAAGCCTTAGAAATCTACCTCACTCATGCAAGAAACTGCCACCAAGGAGCCACAGGCTGAACAAGTGGCTGAATTGGCTGAAGGGGTCAGTGAGAGCTTCAAGCAGGGCCCGCCAACATATGAAGGCATGACGCTGAAATGCACAGATTTCTGCTCTGACAATGTGCCTGTGACCGTGCATTCTCAACAAACACAATCCCCTACTGTGTGTAGGTACTGTACCAGATACTTAAGCTGGAGCAGAAGAGATGTATTCTGACCATTGAGAGAGTTTGCATCCCTAGGGGAAGTCAGGATCCTAGCTGTCAGCCCTAGACCTCATGGAGTGTGATACTTGGAAAGAGGAAGGGTCTGTAGTGACAAGGGTAAGAGGCCAGCCTTTGAATGGGGACAGTTCAGAAAGGAGCTCTGCTCTGCTGTTGTTTTAGAAGAGGCCCAAGAAAGGGAGTGTGTAGCCTGTGCAACTATCTGGGGACCACTCTGAGTAGAGAAGTTGGGACAGTGATCCTCGGAATGCACAGTGAGATGTTGGGGGCCAGAAAACTGCCAGTGCGATTGGGACAGAGAAGAGGATGGAAGAAAGAATTGGAGAGGAAGAAGGGGCCCACAGGAACCTTGGGCAGGAAACAGACACAGTCAGCCCAACGGTGCCAGCAGCGGGCAGGGACAGAGCAGACGGCTGCAGTGATCCAGGGAGAGAGGCTGGGGCTCAGGCCAGGTGGGCATTTGGGAGATGCTGAGAATCAGATACTGGATATAATTTTAGGGATGAGCTAGTAGGCCTGGATGTTGGAATAGCTGGTAAGCATGAAGTGACAGGAATGGTATGTGATGCCAACAGACTGGGCAGGTGTAATGGGAAGGTGAGATGTGGCTGGCAGTACAGGCATCCACATTCTACTACCACCTTCTCCAAGTCTGGGCTGACTGTTGTATGTCTGATGGTTCTCTGGGAGCTGGGGACCTGTGTCTGGTGGTCAGAAGGTGTAGGGCAGAGACAGAATTGTTTTCTGTTCAGAATGTAAACAGGGTTGGACAATGTGAGGTCTTTCTGGAAGCTGTGCGAGGACTGGATCATAGGGTCCTTCCACACCACAGAGGCAACCAGACAACAAAGAAGGAGGCAGTTGAGGAGTGGTTTGTGGGCAAGAGACTGGATGCTCCACAGTGACTGTGGAAAGTGAGATGGCCATTGTCAACTTCCCAGAGCTGAAGACACGTATGGGAAACTAGTCACTTCATTTAGCACAACCAAGGCCACGGAGATCTAGAGAACGTCTGATTTGGAGAGTAAAGGGGGGGTGACCTAGAAGAGACCCGGGAAAGAGTAGCAAAGGCTGGAGTCAGTGAGAATAGCAAGCCTCGCCCAAAATAAAGACACACAAGTCCAAACGTCAACCAAATGAGCAACTTTTCCAGTAGCCATGCTAATAAAATAAAAGGAGGTGAAATTAACAATGGATACACATTTTATCCGGACCAACAGAACAGCATCTGAATAGAGCATTTCAACACGTAGTAAGAACAATGATGTATTTGTCACCGTTGATTTTATGTTCAATTTTTGAAATAGGCTGTATGTTTTGACGTGTACGGTACCACTCAGTTTCAGCTGCTATGGCTGCATTTGACTAAAGGAGAGAGGAGAGCAACTCTTTGGAACTTCCTGCAGATGTGGGCACGGCCTTAACGTTTTGTGTGAGATGGGAGTCAACTGGCGAAAAATCTGGTGATGCAGAACGGGCAGGACTCACATCCTTCAGAAGGCAGGAAGGGATGGTTTTGTGGTACCCTGAGAATGCTGGCTTTACACGGGGCAAAGTTCAGTTGAACAAAAGCTAACACACCATCTGGAGGAGAGGAAGGAGAAGCCCTGCTGGGTGCTCACTTTTCTCTCAGAGATTGAGAGAGGAACATTTAAGGTCACAGATATGGTATGGAGACATAGGAAAGCCCTCTCCTGTTTGCATTTTTTCCTTGGGGAAAGTCTGGCCAGAGCACCAGATGCATATCTGAAGGGAGGATCACACTGGAAGAGTTTGAGGAGGTTAGTAAAGCTAAAGAAGAGTCACCACGAATGTGAGGAGGGCATGGAGCAGGAGTAGGGCCTGAGGAAGGATTGCTGGGTACCACCAAAGGCCAATTTGACATTGGTGGTCATGAGGGGGGAGTGGAACTGTCCTCAGATTTGTGTATTTCTGCATTCAGGATGGGATCCGGGCAGGATCCCAGTGTTTTTCTCCAGGTGAACAAGTCAAGCAAAGACAAGAGTGAGCAAGTCAAGGGTTCATGCTAGTGTGGCTGTGATGATGGAGGGTGGCCCTGACTGCCAGGTATACAGGACAGGAGTGGAGAAGGAGGGTACACACAGAAGGTAGCAGGGTGGAAGAAGTATTGGAGTCATGGTGTTTGAGGGAGGGAGCTGGAGAGAGGTGAGGTTAGGAGCAGCATGCAATGTGATACTCTAACATGGGGAGAGTATTTTATTAGTCATGACAGAGAAACTAGCTATGGACAGAGGAGGCAGCTGAGATAGGATGGGGGTCAGGATCCCTGGGGAAAACGCTTGGGAAGTGAGAGACAGGATGGTGAGTATCAACGAGAATGAACTAGGGTGGCTTGTGCCTTCTTGGACAAGGAAGAGAGACTCAAGGGGAGCAGAGGGTTACAACAGGGAGGGGTACAGAGTCCGATGACACATATAACAAAGGTAAGGAGGCATAATCTGAAGATAGAAAGAGGAACTCCCTCCCACACCCCAATAGAGTGAAGCCTCTTCCCCTGAGGGGCTGTGGGGAGGCAGTGCACTGGATAGGGAAGGAGACAATCAGACACAAAGCTTCGGGTTCAGGGCATGGGTGGGCCGCCTGCTTGTAAATAAAGTTTTGCCAAAATACATTTCTATACCTGCCAATTTACATGCTTCCATTTACATACCTGCCATTTACAGTCTCCTGGTACAGACAGGTCTGGGAAGTGAGGACAGATCCCACATAGCTCTCTTGCTGACCCTTACCATATGGCCCTTTCTAGACAATGTCCGCAGACCCCTGGGATAGGTGGGTGGGTGCGGAGTGGATGGTCTCAGTAGGACAAGACAAGGGTGGAAGGAAGGGCTTAGCCAGGAGGATATGTAACTAGGGATGGTCCAGAACACTAGGTATTTGGTGTTAATAGAGAAAAATTAGGAGAAGAGCTTGAGCAGGCCCTTCATATCTAGAAAGGCTATAACTGTCAGCAACCACTGTCAGCAAAGTGTGCTGGGTGATGTGTCCAAATTCACGAGTCCAGATTACTGAAGAAGCCCTGAATTAGAAATGGGTCCACTATTACAACCAGCAAAGTGATGTCCAAGGAAACTTTAGGTCTTGAGCAAATAGGCTTCTTAAATGACTCCTGTACCAGGGAACCAGCCCAGATAACAGGGCCCGTATAGCTAGAGGCTTAAATATGCAGAAACTGAAGGCCAGGAAGGGCCAGGCCACAGGGGTCATGATCTGAATAAAAAGTACATAAAAAATAAAAAAACTATCTCTTATGAAAATCCTCAGGGGCAGGACAGTTCTGACAGCAGGGCCATGGCTGAATGCCCTAGGCTCTGAGATGTACACTTCTTGGAGTGTCTTAGGATAAAACTGGTTAAAAGAAGCTTTATGTAACATTTACAAAATGCCAACTCATATTACTCCCCCCTCCCCCCCAAAAAAGGAAAAAGAAGTTTGGCAGCTTTGGAAAGACCAGATATAAAGTCTCCCAGTTCCTTTCCTCAAGTAAGCAATCTAGGTGTCTGTGTACTAACTACAATCACATGAGCTGGGTCTCTGTGTGCTGCACTCACATGCCCTGAGTATACTTGTGTGCTGCACTCCCATGCCCTGGGTCTCTGTGTGCTGCACTCACATGCCATGGGTCTCTGTGTGCTGCACTCACATGCTCTGAGTATTGGGCAAAAATTATCTGACTAGGAGACTGGGTCCAGAAAGGAAAGTTCTTTCCACTGAAATCTAGATCTCTGAAACCCAAAGAATTAGAAGCCAGTTTGCAGGTTTACTAAACAACATTCCAGATCTAAGGCAGATTTTGCTCCCAGTGTATATGTAAGAAAACAACAGACTTACTGGTAGATAAGGTTTTTCACAAAATAGTATTCCTTGAAGGGAACAGATATCTAAGGCTTTCTTCTCTTTAGCCCCACCCCCTCCAGCTTGGAACACTTTAGTAGGGGTCTGCTCTTAATGTAGGAGGGTAGAAAACTCATGAATGTTGTAGGAGGTTTCTTGGCTAGGGTACCCACTGTATATCACCTGGATCAGAAGCTGTGTCCCTGATTCCTTGGGGCTTGTTCCCAATGTCCTGTGTGGCTAGGGACATGGCATTAGAGATTTTAAGAGAGGAACATAAGATTCTAGAGAGCCTTGAGAATCGGATACAGAACCATTGTACTGAAAGGGTATGGGGAGACAGCAGAAAGCTTTGTGGCTGGCTAGAATCTCTTAAATGGGGGGACCTGGGACCTAGTGAGGAGTCTTTATTTCTTGGGTCGTTCAGAAGCAGGTGGCTCACAGAGAGGGCTCTGAAGTCTCTCTCATATTCATTCAGTCACCCTTCCTTCCAATAAGACCATAGACCACTCCACTTTGGGAAGGAAATATCTCTTATCTCATGCCACCAGAATGGCAATCAGACATATTAAGGGGCACTTGGCTATAGTCAGAGTCCCCTATGATTGTAGGAGGCCTTAAGAAACCTTCCTAGAAGGAGCTTCAGAAAATGGGACAGGAGGAAAGATTTCTCAACAGATAGGCAAAGGAGAATCCATTTATTACTGTAAAGGAGCTAAAAGGAGGTATGACTAGAGAAAAATGGCAACTCACGTCCTCTGGGGGCAGGAAATATTTTTCTAGTTAGAAAGATAAACTAGGATTTAAACTTAATGTAAAACTCATAGGGTTAATGCCCAGGTAAAGAAAATATAGCTGCTAAATATGGCTTCATGTGAGATCAATGAGGGATACCCCAAAGGCATAGTAGACCACAAGCTGAGCAAGCGTTGTTTGAAAGAATCTCAACTATGGATTATTCACATCTTAGCCCAGACACCAGGAAGGGAGACAAATATGTGCTGACCCCATGAAAAGTTGGCTGAGTTATAGCAGCAGGGGACAACATTCTGCAGGTGGGAGAAAGCAGGGGCCAACAGGTATTACTAGACTGTTGGCCAGCAAGCCAGTGATGCACTGCCTCCTGTGGCCTGGTCAGGAAAGTGCTGAACCCCACCTCTAAGGCTCCTGCTTGAAGTCCCTTACATGTCTTGTCTCCACTTCCCATGCTCCAGCCAAGGCCACGAAGGACAGAGCACATCTAATGACACCCAACACTGTTCACTATGAAGAGTGTCTCTGCCAAGGCTCCTTCTGATTGGTTAATAAAGAGCCAAATGGCCAAGCAGGAAAAGGTTAGGTGGAACTTCTGGGTGAAGAGAAAGGAGGAGGAGGAGGAGGAGGAGGAGGAGGAGGAGGAGGAGGAGGAGGAGGAGGAGGAGGAGATGAATTTAGGCATGAGAGAGATGCCAGAGAACACAGAGAAAGAAGAGAAGATGCAAGATGGAAGAAAGGTAAAAAGTCATGAGGTAAAATGTAGATTAATATAAATGGGTTAATTTAAATTATAAGAGCTAGTGGGACAAACCTAAGCTATAGGCCAAGCTTTCATAATTACAAATAAGTCTCCATGTTGGTTCTCTCTCTCTCTCTCTCTCTCTCTCTCTCTCTCTCTCTCTCTCTCTCTCTCTCTCTCTCTCTCTCTCTGTGTGTGTGTGTGTTAAAGAAAAATCCATCTATACAACACTTCGATAAACATGACAAGAAATGTAGTGTCTGCTTAAGGTAAATGGTTCCTCAAAGTCACAGAGCCCAGAAGTATTGGCTCTTTTCTGCTTGTGTCATGGGCTCCCAGGACACTTATCTCTTGTCAAATTTCCAAAAGGTATAGAGAGTTGGGAACAATTCACCTCTGACATAGCTGCTAAGGTGTGCTCAGCTCATCCAGGCCTTAGTTTAGTCTGGCAGGAGTCACAGCAATGAAACCCCTCATGTAAGTGCATCCTTCCCCAATCTCTGAACAGACCTAGACCTGGCCAATAAATAACGACCTCAGTGTTCCCCGTTTCTCTTGACTATACACAATGTTCATGTGGCCACAGTGCATCATTCACTGGCCAAACCATGTGAGACGAGATGAAAAAAAATTTTTTTCAACCGGTAGGAGCTGTCTGGATGGCCAAGCACAAGGCAATCACTACGAAGAGCTTCTTTGCTCCTGTGTTACTTCCTACAGTGACACATGATTAGGTGCTCCTCAAAATAATGAGCAACAGGTGCTCTGGGGAAGCCACCAAGGCCTAGGTCTGCACAAGGACAGTACATTCATCAAAAATAACCTAGGGGGATAAGAGCCTCCTAGCATCCTGCACTTGGCACTGGAGACTGCCAGACTCAGGAAAAATAACTGGAAAGGGGCTGCCCTGAAAGTGTTTGCCAGGCTTCCAATGGCGGCGGCTCTGAGGAGCTGGAGTGTGTTTGGGCAGAAGCTATGGTAAAAGTAGCTCTGTTTTCAAAATACTCGAGTAAAACTGGAATTCAGTCACTGTCTTAATACGGCATGCCACACTTAGATACATAGGCCTGTTAGGAACAGGTATTGTATAGAGAATCTTTTAGGGAAGCTGCTAACTTCTCTTTATTTTTTCAAGTGTTGGAATAAGTCAATACTTTACTCCTGGTCAAGAGGGTGAGCTCTGAAAAGCAGAACACAGAGAGATGGAAGGGGTCCTTGGCGGTCATTCTAATGCAGGTGGTAAATGTGTCTTTTCCCATTGTCTGGGGTGTGACCTCAGTGAGAGTGGGAGGGTCTTAAAATAAGGGGTGCACAGGAAATGAACAGGGGATGGGTCAGCCATTAATCAAGAATGTAGCCGGCTTTTGTGTAAACAAAGGCTCTGTGTATGTGTGTGTGTGTGTGTGTGTGTGTGTGTGTGTGTGTGTGTGTGTGTGTGTGTAACGAAACATTTGCATTAAAGTTTTACAAGCTAGGGAAGATTTTTTTTAAAAATCTGAATTCTTTATCATAAACACAAGTCATATAGTACTTGGTAGAAAATACTCAAAGTAAATGTTTCTTACAAACCCCTCTTCTCATTTTTTGAACATTCTTTTTCTTCAAACTAATTAAAATGGCTCTATTTTTCTAGCCTATCTTGCAAAAGCAAATTGCAAAAGAGGATACCCTGTTCAGTAACGGCCAATTCAGCATTGCCCGAGTTAGGCGTCTAGAACAAGGGATTAATTATTTCATCTATTTCATTGGCATGGTTTAAGGTGAGCCTGCCTCCTGGGTGTGTGTGTGTGTGGTGGGGGGTGCTGCCTCGCCAGGAGATCGGCCTGGTCCCATTGGAATGCTCCATCATCTCATGCCAGAGATGTACTCTCTTGACCAGGATGGGTTTTCTCTTAAGAGTCCTTCATTACTACCTTCACATTCTGCCTTCCCAAAGGGGTAACCCCGGAGTCATTTAGGAATCAGAGAGAGATCCGAGCTCCCCAAACACTTCCAGTATCATTGGCTTCTGGCAAGGATGAAGCTGACAAGGGTCCCGAAGATATTTCTTTCAGTCAAGAAAGAAACTGGTCCTTTTACTCTGGAGATTTTACTAACTTCTTGATAAAAATCATGGCTTCCAAGTTTTTAAAATTAAGATTTATATGATCTTTTATTTGCCTTTATACATTTATAATTAAATTTTGAGAATTTTATACATGTATACAATGAAACACACTTCCAGCTCTCCCATATTCCCCTAATACATCTCCCTCCCAATCTTAGTTGGTTTTATTAATTTATGCACCACAACCAGTCAGTACTACCCATACATGTAGGAGTGTGGGTCCATCTACTGAAGCATGGAAAACTTTCCAGTCCTACTCCCTTAAAAGAGACTAATTCTCCTTTTCCTGGCAGTTATTAACTGCCAATAGTTCTCTGGTAAGGCAGGGGGCTCATGGACCATCTACCTGGTATTTGCTTGCTCTCGTGCAGGCACTGACAGCTGCAATGAGTGAGTGGGTGTTACAGGCATGTCATCTGCACAGGACAGAACTTCACAGCTCCCCTCTGACTCTCAAGTTCATTCTTCCCCTCTCCTACAGTGTCCCTTGAGCAGTGGTGGTGGCAGTGGCGGCGGCGGTGATGGTGATGTGGTGGTGATGGTGGTGGTGATGGTGGTGGTGATGTGCTGGCAGTGTTGTTGGTGATGGCTGTGGTGGTCGTGATTGTGTTGGCGATGTGGTGATGGTGGTGCTGATGGTGATCTAGATATCTTGTTTAGGGCTAAGCTCACAATTTCTTACTCTTAATGGTTTCCAATTTTTACTTAGATTCCCAACACACTATCGCAGAGTGGCACATTTGTGGAAGGGAGTATCTGGTCTTGGTTTGGTTAGCATCCACCTCCACCTTTCAGAGCTCCCTGTTTTCTCAATTATCTTGAACAGGCTTGTTTTCGGGAGCCACAGCACAAAGCCTCACCTGGAGGTAAGGAGGGGGATGGGCGGTATGAATGTGTGCTGTGGACCACAGTGTACAGCAGAGTGCATTTCCCCAACATGCCCCAAACTCATAGCAGGCTAAGTAATGGTTCAGGGACATAGCAGACCAGTGGTCAGATGTGTGTGAAAGGGTCTCCTCATCTGCAAACAGAATACTGATTTCAGTAAGAAGACTCAGGTTCATATCTATGTGTGTGCATACATATGCATGCTCATGTGTGCAAACTTCTCTGTGTTCATGTGTATATGTGGTGTCTCTATGCATGCATATGTACACATATGCTGACATGTGGGAATGGTGATAAGTTTATAATTTCTTTCTTGGGGGACAGTCTGAATTCAAAGTGAGTTTTAACAGATCCTTTCATGGTTCTTGGAAGCCAGTTAAGTTAAATCAAAGTAGAGGTAGGAATCCAGAGGGAAAGAGGCATGGGTGGATAAGTTTAGAAAAAGGAACAAGACCGCACTTACCCTACAACCACAATTATAAAATCTAGTAAATTCCAACCATTGCGGAGGTAAGCGTTGGGGTGGAAGAGAAGTCCATAGGCAATTACTTTTAAAAATGCTTCCACGGTAAAAATTATGAGAAAGAGATATTCCACTCGTTCCTAGAAAACAGAAAAGAGAGAAACATAAATCATTAAGTTCAGGAATGTGGGAAATTCAGACCCAGCAGAGTTCCTAGGTGCCCTCGCACTCAGCACAGGGCTTCAGCCTGCCACAGACCGTGTGCTCAGTGTGATTCCAGCAAAGCACCTGACCTAGTGATATGCTTCCCAGAATGCAATGCTGTGATCAGCAATGGTGAGCACTGGTGGATGAGGGCTGAACACGTAGCCTACAAGCTAACTGAGGTAATCTACAACCCACTCCAACACCAGAGTTGAGTTCATGGAGAGGAACAAATTTTGTTGCTGTTGTTAAAATGTAACGTAAAGCAAGCAAAACCTCACATTCCTCTCCCGCCCCTAAAGTCTCCTCTAACCAGCTAACATTTCATTGTGCCTTCAAAAGTGAGAACTCATATAGTCTTGACATCCAGGGAAAATACCAGGACAGGAGGGGCTGCTGAGAAGCCGGTGAGCCAAGCCCCAGCAATATTGTGCCAAGACTCTGTTAACAAGCCCCAAGAGCAGCAGGCTTGGCTTGGTGAGGGGACTAGCTGACATCCAAAATAAATGCAAAATACTAACATCTCACCCTAAAAGTGAGGATGCCAACAGTAGCCCAAACACAGACGGTATGTGGATCCAGACACCTGTGATCTCTGTTTTGGGAAAAGAACTCTCTGTCCAAAGACACACTCTAGGATGAGCAGAGCAGGTACTAGGTGGTGAACATAAACCCTGCTTTTTTCTCAAGGGGCAGAACTGCTTCCCTCTCCTATCACATAGGAAAAATGATTGGTGCTTCTCATGTAACTCGTATCCTAATCATGCACAACCAAACCCACTCCTGGTGATCACATGTTCTCCTTCCTAGCCATCGTTTCCTCTTCCTGGTACGGAGCCTTGGTGGCACTACCTGGTGGAGACTGCTTGGATGCCTCATATTACCCTGCTCATTCTTGCGGGAGTCTAAGGCTGCCTTTTCCTGGAGTCATAAAAACACCAGGGACAGTCTATCCAGATCACAATGCAGGCCGGGCCAGTTCACAGCCTCCAGGAGGCACTCAGCTCAGGTAACTATTACCCATTTCCTCTTTCAGGCTCAGAGAGGTCATTGAAGACCTCTGGACCCATACATATATAAACCACACACCTGAGAGAACCACTGTCCATGAGGCCTGCTACCTCCAATGAAGGCCTTCTGTGAGGGCTACTCTGAGCCAGGGGCTTTAGGGGAAACCAGACCAGAACAGATGGCCAGTGATTCTTGTTACTCTTCCTAACCCTAGACATTTAGGGAGCACCAGGCTCACTGTGAGTAATCCTGAGCAAAGAATTTGAAGCTTTGATGTTAAAAACTACAGATCCTAGGCCCCACTCAGCCCTGCTAGGGTATGGTGCCAGGAATGTGTGATCTATACAATACCTCAAAGTCTAAGAGCTACCAACCCACATTCTGCTGAAGCCCTCAAGTAGGCACTGATAATGGGGAGGGAGGAAGTGGATGGGTCAGTCAGGTTTAATCAGTACCTCAGGTCCTTCTACTTATGTTAGCACCAGAAAGTCGGCAGATGGGGCTGCCTTGTTCTAGTGAGCAGGACAAATGTACCCTGCATGGTAATGTCAACATCTTCACATTAGGTGGTACTAGGTTAGAACAGAGCCCTGCATATTAAAGGGAAAAGCGGGTTATAGACGGCGCTATACTCTGGGAATGGTGGAAGACACGATCAGTCCATCTCCACACTCTACCCCAGGATGGTTCAGAGCTTCCATTTTAGCACCTATTGGCAACTCCATTCCCATCCATACTTACTCCCCCAAGCCTCAAGAGAATCTCACTCAGTTGGAGGTGTGATGATAAAAAAAATTAAGGTAACAAATACAAGCTGGATAGGTACCACTGGGTTCCATGTGTTTTCACATGCTCATAAATACTCTTTGATTCTGCTTTATTCACTTGTCCACCCACATATCCACCTATTATGCATGTACCTTTCTAACTATTCATCCATTACATTCACCCATGTATGTATCTACCCACATACCCATTCATTATCCATCCATACACACATGTCTAAACATGTATCCATGCTTATGTCCACTCTTTCATCCACACTGTCATTTGCCTATCCACTCACTCAATCATTCAGGACCACTATGACAAAATCAGATCAGTTGTCAGAAATTGACCCTGGAGTTTCCTCTCAGCTGTCTAGACAATATGCTTTCTGGAAGAGTCAACACCCAGGTTCAGATTTTATCCCTCAGGGATGGACTGCAGTAATATCCCAAAGACTCCTAGGTCTCTACATTCTGGGAAACCTGAATTCCTAGACAGCTCTAATAAACAGCTGGAACTCTTGATCTGCATGACCTGGCATCAAGAAGTCTGTTTATCCCATATGCACAGACCACTTTCCTGGCATGAAAAGAGCATCATAGGGAGGTGGGCCCTCCATTGTGGTGCGGATGCACACCACAGGTTTGCACATGCTGGATGTGACATATCTCTCTGCTCCATGAGACCATGATACAGAGGATGGGAGAGCTGCCTTCTCTTACTGAGTGCTGCCTGTGTACATTGTCCCAAATAAAGCCAGTTCTTTGTTCCATGCCATTTGAACTGAATCACACCTTCCCACAGACCGTCACGAACATGTTTATGTGTACTGTTGGATGTGAGCGATCCTTTGGGGGTGGGGGCAATGCTCTGAAATGGACCCCTATGAAACTGGTACAGCAGACAGGAGTCCTAAATGCAGTGTGGGGTGCTGGGGGCAAGTGCAGCTGGCTGTGGGAGAACCAAGTCCTCTGCAAGGGTGAGGAATGCGGGGAAGTGGGAATACGGAGTGCGGCTTGGCAGCCAGGCATTCCAGGAGAGAAACTGAAGGGGGAGAGAGAGCCAAGGAGAAAATTGAAGCAGCTATAATGCAGTGTGTTGGCAACAGACCCCATAGAGTAGCAAGGCAAGAGCAAGACAGGTGTGTTTGTGGACATGGCTGAGCACTGGGGGTCCAGAGTGAAGCAGGACCCACGCAGAAGCTACAGACTGGACAGGACCGGACATACTGGTGATGAGACATACAGAGGCAGGACTCGGTGTAGAGCTCAGGTGACAGGTAGAACTCAATGAGGCCTCCCAGGAAAGGCACAGACTAGAGAGCCTGGAGGGGATCCTGTGCAGTAAGATTGGAGAGCATTGCACATCCTGGCAGATGAGGCCCTGTATAAAGTCACTGAGTGGCTTATAGATGGTCTCATTAAACTCTTCTGTGACCCTGAAAATAGATTGAGGCCAAAGAGAAACAAGGCAAATGAAATGATGGAGATGCAGGCTTCCTGGTGTTCAATCAGCCCAATGGTCTGTTGAGTTCAAGTTGCCTCCTATGAGTCACAGAAACCCTTCTCACTGGTCCTCACATATACTTTAAGAATAGGGTCAAAGCCCTCGTGGTAAACTGTCTAAGGATCTGAGGTAGAACTGAAAAGGGCCCACTCCTTTAATCCCAGAACTTGGGAGGCAGAGGCAGGTAAGGCTCTGAGTTCTAAGCCAGCCTGGTCTGTACAAGGAATCTCAGGCCGACCAAGTTTGCACAGTGAGATAAACAGTGACAAGTGTGGAACGGTGTAGCATTTAGGAGCGCAAGAAAGGATGACAGTCGGTGATATGAAGGACAGAATGCAGGCAAATGACACAATTATGAAAGAGGACATGAAGCTAATTGGTTTGCTTGAAATCTACACACACACATACACACACACACACACACACACACACACACACACTGTCTCTCTCTGTGGAGGATAAGTACACAAAAATTGTAATTGGGACATGGAGAGGCAAGGGCCATGGTTTCAGGAACATGACATTTTCCAAATACCTCATAGAACTTGGCACAAATAGGTATGACAGTGTGAAATCCTACGTGATGTTCTATGGCTTCAGAACGGTTATTCCCTGGGATACACAGGTGGGCTGGGCATGTGTTAGGCTACTTTAATCTAGCGGTGTGATATTCCTATTTATGAGTTCATTACAATAAAATGATAACAAAATGCAGAGAGCCGGGAACTAGTAAAAGGAGGTCTGGACAAGAGTCCAGAGAGGATGGGACAGTTGCCTTTAGTCACAAGCCTGAGACCCAGTCATGTCACAGCCTGTGAGACTGAAGAAACTTGGCAGCCTGCTGGCTGATCCCTTGAGTGTACTCTGAACTGCCACAGAAACATCTAAGTGCCCACAGGGGATGAGCAGAAATCAAGGGTGTCAAAGAGCATTCTCCCAGGTGCTCAGATGCCTCTGGGTTCTGAATACACATACAGTCCCTCACAGCTCTCCAAAGGGCCTCCAACACCAGAGGACTGTGTGTGTCTGGATTCAGAACATTGCAGAGTTCCCTGGGGATGTGGGTATGACATGTGACCCATCCTTTTCTGTGATCCTGGGACTTGAGAAATGACAGAAGCCAGCAAGAGCAGACTAATATCTCTCTGTTCGCACTGTTCTGAGTGGTGGACACAGTGACACCTGGAACTGGCTAAGACAGCTTCTCTGGGCTTCCTGGGAACTGTTCCTCTGACAGTGGTAGGGCCGTCCTGCCTGCGTGCAGCATGATGGCTGCCTTCTTTTTATCACTTTCTCTTGCGACCCACTATCATTTCCCCTCATCTTTCCTTTCAATTATGTCTTCACTCTCTTTTCCTGTTGGCCATTTTCTAGCTGGTCTACTGACGAATGGAGGCATTCAAGTCTGAAATGGAAAGGGCCATGGTTTCAGGAACATGACATTTTCTAAATACCTCATAGAACTTGATATGAATGGTATCAAAGGTATGAGGTTTCTTAATTCTCCATTTATCCGTCATTTATGCGTGTCTTACCCATTTAAATACATGGTAGGCTCTTGAGGGACACAGTGGGTGATGTTTCCATAGTAATAATCAATCAATTCTTTTGATTCCAGAACTGAGTGGCTTGTGTCTTTAGACAAGTCACTTCACTTGTCTGGATCTGTTTTATCAGATGTAAAATGAGGATAAAATCCACATTTCTGCACTGAGCCCTAGCCCAGGAGAGCCAGTCAAATGTAAAGAGAAAGCAGGCACAGAACCTTAAGGTCTCTCTTTTACTGGCCAGTCTGGAAGACTTTGGTCAACTTAATATGTTGGTGTCCATCTGGGATGTAACTCAGAAGAGGAAACACTGCTCTGTGCCTTTTCTTACAACTTGGAAACCTACCTCTTGTCTTTCCAAACTCCAATATTGTAAAAGGATGACAATCTCAGATATGGCTAAGGCCAGGTGAATCCCAGAAAATGGAAGATATCAGTCATTAGTGAAGTCCTTGTTCTTTGTATGTTAAGAAACATATTCATGAATAGAAGCTACATCAGGGTAGGTCTTATAGGATGGAGACAACCATGAGTGACTAGACAGGCTGTTCACATATGTGTGCTTATGCAGCACACACATACCTGAAAGAGCTATAGGAGGTGATAAATGCCACCACCCAAAGTTAAGAACTCACACCAGAGAGCCTGTGGGTATCAATGTAAATTTATCTAAGTGTATTGCTTATCAAAGCTGCCAAGAAGTCTGCCCCAAGAGGAATTGATGAGCTCAGTTGCACAATTTCATCTCAGGACAAGGTACACAGACAATGAGCGCAATTACCCCATTTCACACAGTATGCCACATCCCAGATTGTTTCATTATGTAAACATCATTCACTCCGACCTCTAAGCACAGCCTTCTGTTTTTTTTCTCCAGCTCTCTGGTCTTCACTCATGCAGTCATTCTATGCCATTTAGTCTTTCCTGAGGTCTGCTCTGCCTGAGTCCACATGGCTGCTTTCTCAGGACATTGATTGGTTGTGGAATATATGAATCCAGAAGAATTAAGGCCCACATGCCCACTGTCCTCTGGACAGCACACAAGGCCCCATCTGGGTGAGTATGTAGTTCAGATAGTGAGCTACACAGCAACTGTCACTGTCCTTTAGTAGATAGGAGCCACCTCCAGGCATGGTCAGTGATGTGAGAAGCACAGACACTACAGTAAAATCCACACCTCATCTGGGATCCCCACTGGTGCCCGAAATGCAGTAAAAAGATGCTTTCCTCCCATGCCCAGAACAAGAAAAAAACAATATGGAAAATGAATATGATAGAATATTATTTAGCTGTAAAAAGGAATGAACCTTTCATATATGCTACAATAACAGTCATTATTTAAAGTCTAAGAAGCCAATTATAAGAGAGAATATTATGTGGTTCTACTTACAGAAAATACCATACTAATGGATTCTCAGACACAGAAAACACATCGAAGTATTGGTGGATGGAAAAGAAGAGGAGTCCATGTTTAATGGGTGTAAAGTTTCAGCTTGGGGCAAGGATGGCTCTTGGGGTGTACCTAACACCATAGGGTCAGACACTCACCTGTGATCCAAACAGCAAATTTTATGTTGTGCCTTTTTGCCACCATGAAAATGGAAAGAAGCATTCTCCAGGATACCGAGTGCTTCCCAGCCTTACCGGTTTTAAAGTCCTGATTTAAGAATTAAAACTGGGTGGTTCCTTGACTGGGTGCATTCCTCAGAGGTGGATTAGGAACCTGTCTGGATGTGAGTGGGGAGTCCACATTTCGGAAAATGAAAGTGGGGAGATTTGAGGGCGAGCCTCAATCAGAAGCCTCACTTAGAAAGTGTGTGGGGTTTCTAACAATTTGGCCTTCTCAGGACATTACTGCAAAGGGCTAAGAAAACCAACCAAACAAACAAACAAAACAAAAACACTTAATGTCCTAAGAGTAAAAGCAGACTTAAAAAGAAAAATACTATTTATTGAGGACAAAAGGCAAGGGCAGTTGGTGAGTCGCCACATGCTAATGTCATGGGCTTATAGAAGTTATATGCACCCTCACATCCTATGTAGTGTATTTCTTTGTGCTTGCCTTTTAGGAAAAGATGAGTGATTAACCAATTTCCTTCCTGAACAACTCCTTCCCTAAGGTCCTGTCTTACTTCAGTGCCCTGGGATAGCAGGAGGCACAGGGGCTCAAATCAGAGTGTGGGGCACAAGACCTACTCACCAGCTCCCAGCCCCACCCCACCTTGGGCCTGTGTTCTTTAAAACATTGCTTTCTATGTGTAAACCAGGCTCCTCCATTCCTGCTTAGTGTCCAGCATTTGAACCAGGGACCTTTGCACATTGTTGTCTTTGTCTTGGAGACAAAAGGAAGCCTGAATGTTGCCCAGGACAGTCACCTCCCTCCTCACTGAACCTCCTCACCCAGGGACACTGATCTCACAGGAGTCTGCTGGAATGCTTTACTCTCTTAGGTGAAAAAAAAATGATCCTTTCTTCGGGGCAATGGGTGACAAATATTGCCAATTAGGGCCTGGATCACATAGAGACAACAGTTATTGGCTTAGTGAGTGTGAGCTACACTGGAGGAGTATGTAGCCAAGGCTTTTAACACTCTGCTATCTACCTACCTTCATTTGAGGTGAGCAAGACCTAGTCAGGGCAACAGGACAATTCTCTGCCCATCCCACTGTTACCCTCATTCTAGGGCCAAACATTGCCTACTTAGATACTGTCTTAGATAGGGCTTTTTCTGCTGTTAAGTGAAATATAACACCATGATAATAGCAACTCTTATAAAGAAAACATTTAATTGGGGTGGCTTGCTTACAGTTCCTGAGGTTCAGTCCATTATCATTATGGTGGGACATGGTGGCATGCAGGCAGTTCAGCCGTTATCCTTATGGTGGGGAGCATGGTGGCATGCAGGCAGTTTAGCCGTTATCCTTATGGTGGGGAGCATGGTGGCATGCAGGCAGTTCAGCTGTTATCATTATGGTGGGGAGCATGATGGCATGCGGGCAGTTCAGCCCATTATCATTATGGTGGGACATGGTGGCATGCAGGCGGACATAGTGCTGAAGCAGTAGCTGAGAGTCCTATATCTTGCAGGCAACAGGAAGTCAACTGACACACTGGACAGTATCCTGTGCATAGGAAACCTCAAGGCGCAACCCCACAGAGACACAGTCCTCCAACAAGGCTATGCCCACTCTAACAAATCCACACCTCCTAATAGTGCCACTCCCTGTGAGATTATGGGAGCCTGTTATATCCAAACTACCACAGATATTAAAGCATCTTTTCCTCTGGTTTACAGCTATATAGGCAATTTCATTGCCCAGACACCTTCATTAGTTCCTCGTGTCCTTCAAATGATTGTAGGTTTTTGAGTGTGGCAGCAGGACTCATCACAATCTGGCCACATCTCTGACCACCACTCATTGCTCCAGACAACCTGAAAGTGTATGATCCCCAAACTGAGTTGGCTAGTTGTGAAAGGCCCCCTTTTCCATTCCTCCATCTTCCTTCATCACCTGCAGCCTCTTTCTTGTGCTGAGGTAGAGCTCAATGGCCCCCACCTGCCTCCCTTGCCTCAAGGGGCTGGAGGAGCCTATCTGGAGCCTGGAATACTCTTTGCACACACTACCATCACAGCAAACTTCTGTGGTGCTGTGGCTTCTGTGTTCTTCTCCACTCCAGGAAATCAGCATCTTCCGGGCTGAAACAAGTGTCTCTGTCACCCATGGCTCAGAGGTGCCTTTACATGACAGGCAAAGGATTAGAGAAGAAATGTTTCTGGATTCATATATACCTGGGATCAAGCCACAAGCTACACAAATTGTTTCAGTCTTAGCTTCTCTGCTAGTGAAATGGGAATAATTATACACAGCCTTGGGACACCTTGAGAATGAGAAATCAGAGCTGTCACTTTGAATGGTAAATTCTTGCAATCTTGCATTCGCTGTAGCTGGCACAGTGTACAATACACCTTGGTTGAGTGGACCCATCATCTCTGTGCCCAAGATTCTTCCAGAGACCCTGGACCTTTCCTTAGGGCACTGCTGAGGGCAGCAGCCAGCAACACTGCCTGATGCCTCCGTCTCTCCTCCCTGGTCACATCAGCTGTCTTGCCTTTGAAGTGGTGGCAAATTCCTGGTCCACTTTCAATTTTTATTTCAACAAAAACAAGGGGCATGGGGCCCCACGGCTGCTTTCTATTATTAAAACCACATGAAGACAACTCTGTTTGCTATGTTCTATTATTTCTGAACCCCCCATGTACATCTCCTTTCTCAGCCCTTTGATCCATTATCTGTGTGTATTTCCTGCATCTCTGGAAACCTACTGTCCCTTGGTATAAATGAGGAGGCTAAGGAATGTCAAAGGTTGAGGTCCCCTGTCTTGAGGAGGTTTGATAACCACATGATTATCATCACAGTGGGAAGTCACAGGGCAGAACTCCACTTCCCAGTCAGCACTTCTGCATCCCTTTGTAAGTATGTTGAGTGACATGGCCCCCATGTAGAAAGGGAAGAGTGAGTACTTTTCTCTTTCTCCCTTCCCTGTTTACATCCCATCCCACCATCACCATTAATTTCTCCATCATCACTTCCAAATATACCACCATCACTGCCACCATCCCCCACCACACAATCACTGCCACCATTGCCATCCTTGGTAGAAACATTTCCTCCATCCAAACTGCAACTAACAACAGTCTGAGGCCAGATTCTTGGATCCTAACCCTAACAGCAACAGTGCATGAGGGGTGCAAACATCAAGGCTACATAAGCAATCTCATCAAAGCAGGTTACAGGATCTCCCACAACATGACTTAGTGAGAGGTAGAGCTAGGACAACATTTGATCTTTTTCTGTTTTAGGTGTTTATAGAGAAAGCTGAACCCTATCAGCTTTCTCCTCCACTACCCTAGGGCTCTGGCACTTTAGTCCGAATGAGATGTATTCTGGGGTGGAAGGGCTGGTTTCTGTGTGACACCCAGCAATGTAAGTAAGCCTGTGACAGAGTCCTCGAGCTCAGGACGCTTAGTCCATAAATGGAGTTTGGACATAGGACTGCATAAGTCACCACTGCTGTTTTATAGACCCCATAGTCTTTTCCCACGGCCGGTGAAACCTACCACCCTGTGTGGGTTATAGCTGGCTACAATCCAATCACTGGTCTCATTTCTCATGGGCTTCCCTTCCTTGTCACCACCCCCTGTGGTATATAGCCCAACCTAACAAATGTGGTGGAAAGATATGTTTCCTGACTGATACTCTGGTGCTGGTCACACTGATGTTTGTATGAAAAGGTGGGACACAATGGGACCATGATGGGTACAGGATGAAGGCAGGAGCAGAAAGCTGAAGGAGATAAAAACACAGGGTGGAAAGAGCCTAATAAGAGTTGCTAAGTGGCAAATTCATTCTGATGCTGCCATATTCTGGGGCTCTTTTACTGAGACCCTGTCATCACTGGAAGCTGTTCTGGACCTGCATTTTCCACCCTACATCCATACAGTCCATGTCACATTAAAATCCAGCTCATTCTCACATAACCCAAAAAAGCAAGAGTGCATAAGCCTGGTACGAGAAGAGTGTCTCAGATCATGGTCTGACTAGACCCCCAGTGTGGCCTACAGTCCTCAAAGCAGCCAGGCTGGGCCACAGAGGCCCTCTGTGATCCCACCATAGATACTTAAGAATGAAAAATGCGGGACACAGACTTGGTGCTCCCCTGTCTTATCAAAGAATAAACTCTGGAGCAAGGAATGTACCATCTTTCTGCACTGAGTGCTGTACTTTTTAACAGTGATCCCTAGTCCTGACATATAAGGCTCTTTCCTGCCTCCACTAAGGTCACAGGGCCCCTGGCTTGTGAGGCTCTCACTCCTCTGGAGGACAACTATATTCACCTCCTAGGAGAGGAGGGATTATGTTGTTACATTGTAAATAATTGTCCCACCTACTGGTTTAATAAAAATGCTGATTGGCTGAAGGTAGACAGGAAGTGTGGGTGGAGCTACCAGGCTTGGAAAACTCTGGGAACAGGAAGAACAGAGCAGATATGCCAAGCTAGAGAAGCCAGCAGATGTGGAGGACACCTATGCTGCTCTGAGAAAAGGTACCGAGCCATATGGCTGAACAGGATAAAAATCATGGGTTAGTTTAGGAGCAAGAGCTAGTTAGCAATATGCCAGAGCCATAGGCTGAGCAGCATAAAGCTAATATAAGCCTTTGTGTGATTACTTGGTGATAAGCATCAGTGAGGTTGCTAGTGGGTCGGAATCTCAGGGCTAGGCCTGAAAGTCCAGGCCAGAAACTTATTACTGTAGAGGATGGTCCTGTCTTCCCCAGGCCTGGTGACCTCCTTCTCTCATGCTCACCCTAGCTTTTGGACAGTCTGTCTGTCTGCTTATTTAGCCAATTACTATCTGGCTCCATAGTCTGTATGACAAGACTGCTAAGTACAGCTAGTAGCTTGAACCTGGCTTGCTCTAGAAACCGAGTGTTCTGAGAACTGTGGAGCTACATTACAACATACTCTGTTCCCACAATGCTTTGTGTGGGTCCAGGGATACACATGACTCCCCAACATGAAGAACAGTGAGAATCACCAAGGTTAATGCCCGGCTCTGGCCTTCCTCTCATGCCTGAAGCTCCTCAGAGCAGACAACATGCTTTCCTCTCCCAAGCTGTTCCACTCAGCACTTGGTCACTCTAGGCACAGTGAAAGATGGCTTCCTTCTTAGGCACCCCTTCTCCACCCTCACTATGTGAATTAAACAAAGAACCCCATCGTTGTCGATACAGGGTATAAGGACTGGGGACCCTCCACCCCAGAGGCATAGACACAAAGAACAACACCTGTAGGTGCTGTACGTCCTCACTCACAGGTGGAGATCAGTCTTTCCTGTAGAAAAGACTCAAATAATCACTAGAGACTGGGTGTGGAGACGAAGAGTGTGGCCTGGTAATAGAAACCAAGACATAATGACATAGGAACAACTAGTTCTGGTGTTCTACAGTACAACACAGAGACTGTGCTCTATAAACTATACACACCACAGTACTAAAAGCACAGCCCAGTAACCATGGTCCATCACCTTGTACAATATAGTCACTAAAAGCAGAGACTAGGGAATCTGACTCACCCATGTAAAAGCATTGAGGAGATAAAATGCTAATTATACTTAGTTGGTGCTTTATAGACATTCTCACTACTCCCTTATTGCAAAATATGCACACATATGACATATCAATTAGGAATGAAAGCCTCTAAGATGCTACCTCTGCCCTATGGGCTCACAGCCCATAGGGGACGGAGCGATGTACATCATGAAGACAAATGACCATGCAGGGCCACATGTGAACTGCCCTTTCATGGTCACTGCAGACACCAGACGTACAGAGCAGGAGAAAGGGTAGACTTGCTAGGGCTGGTGGCTGGGGTGTATGACATTGGATAACAGAGTCTTAGTCACACGTGGGCAATAAGGTTCTCCAGGAGACACAGAAGGCAGAACATTTTGTCTTAGTTTTCACAGTAGAACAAAATGATAGATGTATGTGGTGAAAATATATGAATGTGAACATACCATAATGATCATCATAACAGTGTTTGCTTCAACAACAAAATAGCTACCGGTATTTTGTACTTATAACCTAGAGTATGTGCTAAATAAAGCCAGGCTTACATGACAGCATGTTTTGAGTGATAGCACAGAGTCAACATTTTATAATAAGCATACCGCACCTGGGTTTAAGACCCATGGCGAAGGGCTCAGGTTGTAACTCAGTGGGCGGAGAGAGAAATATCTCTCTCTCTCTCTCTCTCTCTCTCTCTCTCTCTCTCTCTCTCTCTCTCTCTCTCTCTCTCTCTCTCCTATGTATATATAGGAGACACCTACAGGGTTCTGGGAATGGAGCAAAGATAGTTCCTAGAGAGGGCATAAGGAGCTGGGAGAGCAGGCATACTGTACACAGACTACAGGCCTCAGAGGAGCCCTGGATAGACGGCTGCCTGGCTATCCCCAAGGCAATCTAATTTTAAAAGTGTTTCTTGTGAGCTATAAACAGTCATAATTTTGGCTTTTTGTTGGTGTCTCCTTTACCTTGTAAAAATGGGCCTGTATGTCTTGCTGATCAGTTCAATTATGGTGACATAAAACAGAAAGCAGAAAACTGTAGGGCCATGCCCTAAAATGGGGTGTTTAGTAAAGGTTACTCATGATCTCTTCATTCTGGGACTGTGGCGGGGGAGGTGAGCTTTGGGTTGTCTCCCCAGGTGAAGATGAATTCAGGAATGGAAAATCTTAGGACATGGAACTCCAGGGGCCGTGGACTAGAGATCCCTGCAATCACACTGATTTTTCTAGGGACTATGTCACAGGGTCTTCATTGTAAAGCAGCAGAAAGGCCACTGCAGTGCTATTTGCTGTGGCTTCCTTGGTCACTGTTATAGTGGGGAGGTGGAGTGTTGACCCAAAACGTGGCTCAGCCAATCTGGATTCCTAGCTCCTGGTTCATGCTTCCTGCCAGGTCCCAGGCCCAGGGCTTTGCATGTGTCTTTACATACATATCTTTTCTCCATGGATAGAAAGTTGACAGTCACAGTTTACAGGCTCAGAAGTCAGGTCTGCCCTGTCTACCACGCTATACTGACCCTTACAGCATGGCAGAGCATACAGAATTGCTGGGTCCCACGTGGCCTCTGATTGCTTCTCCCTCTGGAAACACAGCAAGGCAATGGCTAGGCTCTGGCAGTGTCACAGCACTGTTCTCAAAGTTAGAACTCTGGGTTCTAATTTTAGTCTCACTGACGTCACCTGGTGACCTGGGAGAGGTCACCAGCCTCCACAGATCTGATCTTTCTCATCCATGAAATGAAAAGGCTGATCTATCCGTAGCTCCTAAGCTTGGCTCTCTCAGACACCTAGACATGCTCTGGGCCTCTATCCAAGCTCTGCTGAACCACAGTCTTCAGGATTTGGCTATCAGAACTTCTGGCAAGCTCCCCAGCTTGAAGCATGTCAATAATCTCCATGGCTACTTTCAGCTACAATATTCTCTTATTTTCATATGTATCCCCTACCCATGGCCCTCCTTGGCATCCAAGAGCAAGAATACAAGAAATAAGCCTGGGCTCCACATGTGGGGTGCCCACAGAGTGGCAGTGTGGGGTTGATGCACTGGGTGGACAGAATCAGCATTAATCAGCCTATAAGTAAGAGGCTCTGGTGGGTCAGCAGCCAGCGAGGGCAACATGTTGACTATGCTCTGTGTATATAGCTTATGTTGAGGTCTGTGAGGGACACACAGAAAGGTCTGTCTGTAACCTGGGGACTGACACCCATACAATGTGACCACTACAGATCCAGGAATATACAAGCAGCAAGTCTTGACTAAATAGACTGGAACTGCTCAAATGTAAGTGTGTGTGTGTGTGTGTGTGTGTGTGTGTGTGTGTGTGTGTGTGTGTGAGAGAGAGAGAGAGAGAGAGAGAGAGAGAGAGAGAGAGAGAGAGAGAGAGAGAGAGAGAGCGCAGCAGTGGTCTCATGCCTTCCTGGTACCCTGGACTGGACAAGGGATGAGTGGGGGTAGGCACTCCATACGAGCTAACTAACTTCTGATCCTCAGGTAAGACATTTCATTAGGAATGACCTTTCCTGCTCACTTTGGATGAACCTTAAGGGCAGATCCACAGCAAGTTAGGGACACCACTTGTCTGAGTGTTTGTGCCTACACCCCCCCCCCCCCCCGCAGTTCATATGCTGAAATCTGAACCACTTGGCTAATGGCTGGGCTCACATCTCAGGCCTTGGTTGGACTGGCACTGCCACTACCTAGGACGGGCTGAGGTGGGTAGTATGTGGTTCCTGAGGATGAGCAAAGGGCTTAAGAGCCTCCTGTAAGCTTCTTAGTGTGATACACAGAGACATGCCCTGCAAATGGGGAGCACAGAATGATCCAGAATATGGGTCTCACTTGAAAGCTAGGGGGGTGGACTGTATGTGCATTAGTATATTTCATTGCTCTTAATCCTGCAAAGAAGGAAAGAGTATCTGTCTTCCAATGCGAGACTTCCAATGAAGACTGCTGCTTCATGATAGAGAGGTTTATACTGTAGTTCTCTGATTCTAAGCTCTGTCTCCACAGCAGCCTGACAGGCACTAAATGAATACAGAGCCCAGTTTCACGCGACCGGCCCAGCAAGCATAACTCCTCACCAGTCTCTTGTTACAGAGTCTAGACCTCTGTAGGTTGGGATAGTGCCTCCCCCAACACACACACACACTCAGAGCCTCAAAATGAAACCTTATTGGAAATAGCCTCTGTGATGACTTAACAGTGTGAGGTCATGTCAGAATTGGAGCCTGGGAAGCCACATGCTGACAGAGGCAGAGGCTGGAGGTCTGGTGCTGTCACAAGGCAAGCCAAGGTTTTTGGACATAGCCAAAGAGAAGGGAAAGCTCAGGACAGCGTCCCTTGAGAGCAGCCCTAGCCACAACTTCATTCCAGACTCCGGCCTTCAGGATATAAAATACTGTGTCGTAAGTACTCCTTTATATCGTACTTTGTTACAGTACCCCTAAGAAACAAACACAAAGTCACTACCTGTGAAGCTCCGGTCACTCTACAGGATAGCATCTTCACATCCATAGAGGAGGCACCAGCAGGGGATTAAACACTCCTTGCCTCCCACTCTGATTTTACAGCCATTAACTGGTACTCGGGGACACACTATCTGGACCCATGTTAGAGCAGAGAGAAGCAGGCAGCACATAGGTATGCGTTAGATGGCTGGACCTCTGGCTGGGACTTTGCTAAACCGTGGAGAGCTAGGCTTCTCTCTAAGATGGTCCTGGGGCTGGATGGCTTACTACTCTGTCTATCTCGCCAGATGCCTGTGGCACTTGACTCTCACCTCGAGTCTCCAAGGAGGTGCTTGCTGTTGGGAGAATGGCTTTCTGCCATTGTGGGGAAGGTATAATCAATATCTCTAAAAACAATAGAGCAAAACAAGGCTGGGGAGATGTTTCAGTGGCTAAAGGGCTTGCTGTGCAGACACGAGGGCCTGTGTTCAGATCCTCAGAACCCACAGGAGGCTGGACACAGCAGCATATGTGATCCTTGACTCCCACCATGAGATGGTAGACGGAGGCAGCCCCAGGAGCTCCCAGGCTAGTGATGCCAGCATTCAGACTGACAGACAACAAGCAGCCCTGAAACATGGGAGCCAGGGCATGAGAGATTGTCCTTTGGCCTCTATATGCATGCCGTGTCACATAATTGCCCCTCACATAGACAGACAGACAGACAGACAGACAGACAGACACACACACACACACACACACACTCCACAGAAAGAGGGAAAAGGGAAGAAGGGAGAACAAACTAAATACTATGGAGGTGCCTCCATGGCGGAAGCAGCAGTGGTTGCCTGGAGGAAGTGGGGTAGGAACTGAGCTGTGGGAAGGACAGACAAAAAAGTGACAAAAGTGGTGGCGGTCGGGAGACAAGTACAAGTAGTACAAGGTTTCTGACCCAAACTTTCAGGACTAACCTCAAGGTTTAGGCCCGCAGACCCACAGACCTGCAACGACACACAGATGCTTACTATAGTTTTAGGCTGATCGGCCTAAGGCCCAGGCATGTAACTGGCTAACTCTTTACCCTTAAACTAACCCCTGACTCTTATCCTGTTCAGCCATGGGGCTGGGTACCTTTTCTAAGAGCAGCATAGTTGTCCTCTGTTTCTTCTGGCTTCTCTCTGGCATTCTGCTCTGTTCTGCCTGTTCCTAGAGTCTTCTTAGTCTGGTAGTCCCGCCCATACTTCCTGTCTGCCTTTGGCCAATCAGCACTTTTTATTAAACTCATAGGCGGGGACAGTTATTTACAATGGAACAACATAATCCCCCTACAGACAAATTCACACAAATGTGGGTGTTACAGCTGCTTGATGGGTTTTCTTTTAAAATGACAACAGTAAATTGCATATTAAGACAATTCTGTGACAAATCTAGACAAAAAGAGCAATAACTCCTTACGCTCCAGTATGTCTGATTAATTTATTTTTGTATATGTATGTTTTGTTTCAAAATTGTGATCATACCTTCTCCACACAATGCTAAAACATCCTGCACCCTCATCTTTTTCTATGCTATACACAGTAATCCTGCAATATCAGAATGGCATGGGAAGAGACTCATGAGTGTGTTTGTGTGGTGTCTGTCTGTGTGTAAGGTCAGTCCCTCCCTGCTCTGGGTCTGAGGTTTCTGCCAACCTTAGTTCCAGGCCTGTCACTGCTGATGTCTGCTGCTGCCCTGGGTCTGACCCTTGCACTTGCTTCTCTTATGTGGTCAAGAATAAGTCGTGGTGGGTATTCTGCTGGCCCCTTTCTTATCCTCTCTTCCTTATGCTCTGCCCCCGCCCCGTGCAGCACCCTCAGTAAGCAGGCTAACCCATCAGCCTGGAGGAGTATAAGGGAAATAGATGGCAAAGGCTAGGAAAGATTTCATGGAGGGCTTCAAATACCCAGGCAGGGATGTGGACTTTACTCTGTAGGCTCCTAATAAAGCACGGGGTCATCTAGGAAGTCTTCTTCAGTAGGAGTTAACTCAGGTCTGTAATTTGAAAGCGAGAGACTCAAGGCAGCTTTTCCTGTGACATCTGCAGGGCTCCTGACCAGAGAATAGTGACAGAGCCAGCTCAGCTTTAAGAAGAGGAGGGAAGAAACTTTGACTCTTGATGAGAATCACCTTGTAGCCCAGGCTGACCTTGAACTCCTACGCAACCATCCTAAGACCAGCAAAACCACACAACTGAGCCCAGTCCCAATGACCAACTTAGACGTGAGCTGAATAAAGACTTGTTTAAAGCCGCTATGTATGTAAGAGGAGAGGACACCATCTTTCTAGCCTTACTTTCATGGATCTTATTTTCCCCCTCTTTCAAACAGAAGTAGGGAACCCAGTGCCTAGTGCTTTATACAAATTACCCCTCCTCCAACCTCTGGCCTATAATATCTGCTGTTTCTAGCCTGAGACTTTCCATTCTTAAAGATTCAACATTCCACATCACGCTGTTGGCCTTCGCTGTATACTGGTCAGCCTGTGGTCTTTTTTTTATTTCTCATAGCGTTATATGGTTTATTACACGTTGCCTTCTCAATTAGACAAAAGACTCGTCTTACATGCAGGCTCCACTTCACTGGGTTGGTATCTTTTCCTCTAATTCGTCAGATCTAGCAACACCACAGAGATCTGCACACAAGCCTCCTGGGTCGCTTCTCCCCAGTCCCATCCAAGTCTCAGCTTCAGTCTTTCCTCCGAAGCATTCCCACCAGGTCTGTGTTCATATCCTGCCCTCCCCATAAAGGAGTTTGAAAATATGGGACTGGATATTGCTCTGATTTTATTTCTGTTGCTATGGTAAAAATATCCTGATGAATAGCAATGTAGAAGATTATTTGGGTTACAATTCCAGGCTAGACTCCATCACTTCAGGGAAGTCAAAGCAAAAACTTCAGAGAGTATTCACATCACATCCTTAGTCAAAAGCAGAGAAATAAATATTCCTTTTCGTTCATCTGGCTCTCATCTAGTTTTCTCCTGTCTCATAATTCAGGTGCCACAGCCTAGGAAATAGTACCACCCAAAGTGGGCAGGATCTTCCTACATCAATCAACTGTCAAGTCAGTCACCCATAGACACACCCATAGGCCAACTTGATCTAAATGAGTCCTCATTAAGATGCTTTTCTATGGGTTGAAGAGATGGCACGGTGGTTAAGAGTGCTTACTGCTCTTGGAGAGGGCCTGAGTTTGGTGCCCTGCATCTGTGTGGCGGCTTACAACCACCTGCCACATCAGGAATCTGATGCCTTTTCTGGCCTCTGTGGGTCCTGCACACTCATAGTGCACATAAACTCATGTAGATTTGTACATATGCACATACATTTAATATTTAAAAAAAAAAAAAAAGATTCTTGGGGTTGGGCAAATGGCTCAGCAGTTAAGAGCCTAGAGAGAATCCTGGCTCAGTTTCTAGCACCCACAGGGCAGTTCACAAGCATCTGTTAACTCCAGTCCCAGGGAATCTGATGGCCTCTTCTGACCTCCTTAGGCACTGCACACATGCTGAACAGGCATACATGCAGGCAAAGCATTCATACACATACAATAAAGATAAACAGATCTTTAAAAGGGTGGGGGGAAGTCTCTTCTCAGATGAGCCTAGGTCATGGTGGTCTGACAGCTTAAAAACTGACCCTTACAGCCATTTCCTACCCTGACTTCCTTGTGAATACCCTAGAAAACTAGAGAAGCACCCAGTTTAAAGCAAGGAAAACCTCACTTGCAAAATCACTGGTTTTTCAAATCTGTTAGGAATTTCTTGACCTTTCCAGAAACGTCCCCTTTTATTCGGGTGACTTCCATTTGTCCCAGGTACTGGCGTTGGCTAATGCAGGCTGGCAGGGCCTTCCAGTCTTCACTAAAGTCTTTCAAGTTAACTACACAGAGCATTGAGAGGAAGACAGATAAAAAGCTTAGCATTGCAAATGAGGAGAGCTGAGCCAGTGCTGGGAATGAGGAAGGCATCTAAAGCAGGCCAGAGGAAGCCAGCTGCTAAGGTTCAGGCAGAGGAAAAAGGCAGAGGCCCTGCTGGCCTCACCCCGGCCTCACTTTCCTTTTGTGACCAAGAATAAGTGAGGGTCAGGTGTTTTGCTGGCCCTCCTTCCATCTTCCTTTCTGAGGGTGAGGCAGCACCCTCAGTTGAGCAGGTTTTCCTACCTACTTAATATTGTGTGTGTGTGTGGAGGGGGTGCATATGTCTCTCTCTCTCTCTCTCTCTCTCTCTCTCTCTCTCTCTCTCTCTCTCTCTCTGTGTGTGTGTGTGTGTGTGTGTGTGTGTGTGTTCATGCGTGCACGCGTACTCATGCATGTGTTACTCTGGGGCTGAGGTTTCCAGCAGTCTGATGACCCTAGGCCTGTCTCTTACAGGGAAGCTCTGATACTTGACCCTAGATGGGGTTTTCCCTTCCTACTCACTTGCCCAGGTGAGGGATTCTGTGTTCTCTCGGGATGCAGAATAACTACAAAGAGCCAGCAGGGGACTTCTGTCTATCATACCTCCAAGACCCTTTACCAGTATGAGTACTTGTCCCTCCCCTGCCCCTCAGCCTCTAAACCATGGCTTCTGCAACAAACTGGAGATCTACTTTGGAAGAGATGCTACCTGGCATTTACATAATGTACTTTACAGTTTACATAACACTTTCATATGTAGCCCCAGTCAGAGTCAAGTTTTATCTTTGCTCTTTCCATCGGCCCTTACTTACAACGTATAAAATCTCCTTGCTTTTATTTGTGGGTGTGATTTCTCTGATCTCAATCTCTGGGACCTGACAAATGCCCAGGAGTTGCTCTGTTCAAGTATAACCATTGTTCTACTTTTTCAATTCGGTGGTTTGATCTGGCTTACTGCACTAGCAGAGAGACTTATTATGGGGAGGCAAGACAAGCTATTACTTTTCTTCCTCCAGTTCTTTGACACCTCTCAGTTGACCTACTTTCTAGACAAGGCAGCAAAAATGGAGGAGTCTGCGCCATGCCCCATGAAGACAATCCCATTCTCATATCTGTAGACTTCTGCCCCTCTTCCTTTCCACACCTCTCCTTCCCATCCTTCCACTCTTCTAGGCTTTTTAGTATTGTCCCAACTATTCCTTCTGTCTCCCTCGGCCATCTCATGCTCACCCTTCATCCAGAGAGCGGTGGGCACCCTGTCTCTAGGAACTCAGCTAATTGAGATGTCTCTTGTGAAAACTGCCTAAAATTTGAGCAGGCTCCAACAATGGAGATGCTTAGCATGCTGGCCTTGGCCTGTGGCACTGGCAACAAACATGGGCTCTTGCTACTGACGGAAACTTCTATATAATGAGCAAGAGTCACCAAAGGAACATGGGTATTTTATTTTGTGTCACCCGAGAGAAGCAGAAAGACAAATATGAGCTTGGTCCACTCACCCGAGCACAGTGTCTCAAATACTTTGCTGCTGATGTTTCTGGAATGACCCAGAAAGGAGGAGTTTTAGCCTTCAAGCTAACATTCTTTCAGTGTCTACTGTCAGCTTGCTGGTGGTACTATGTTGAAATCTCTGAGCTAGTTGACTTATAAAGGGAAAGGGGTCATTTTGACTCAATTTTACAGGGTCTGCTCCATGTCCTGGGAACCCATTGCTTTAGGCCTCTCCTGTTCTTCCCCTCTCCCCATGGCCAGGGAGCAAAAGAGGAAAAGGAAGGTGTTGGGGTTCCACAAGGTCCTTGTGTTCTCAAGCCTTCCTGCAACCGCCCTCCTCCTAGAGCGCTGCCACCTAACATTTTAACACTGGAGCCTATGATGGGCACTCCCATGAGGCCCTGCCACAAAGGTGAGGAAGTACTTCCTTAGACAACCTCTTTGTTTTTCTCAGACCAGAAGCTCGTGACACACAAATACCTTTCAGAGATGGTTCTTTCAGTCTGGTGCCACAGTATCTGAGAAACTTTACAGTGAGGACTCCAAGAAGAGCCATTTCCCTATTGGGTCTACCAACTACCATACTCACTACCACCTTGACCATATCTACTTTCTCTGCTAACACATCCCATAGCTCTACTAGTGTCTCCAGAACACTGCATGAATTATTTCATTTAGGCCTCACAAGGTCTGTTCTTCCAGAGGACTCGGGTTTGATTCCTAGAACCACCTGTAATTCTAGTCCCAAGAGATCTAATACCCTCTTCTGGCCTCTGTGGGTTCTTACACACACAGAAAGCTCACAAACTCATGAAGGCTTACAAATATACATAAATCTTTTTATTATTAAAAAAAAAGACCCTTTTATCAGGTGATTTTAGGTTGTAGCAATTTGGCAAGTAAGAACTAGCCATCAGTCACTGCCCTCTGATCCCTGTATGAATATTCTAGAAAACCAAATAAACACCGAAGCCCAAAACAAGCAAGTATATCACTCATGCCCCAGAGATGAGGAAATTGAGTTACTATAATATAAAGCTAACTTGCTCAAACCACAGAGATTATGAGTACAAGGACAAATGTATGCATTTCTGGCATCTAGCAAAGTTCTATAATTTAATCTTAGCTGTAATTTCATCTACAAAATGAAAACAATAAAAACAAATCTTGAGTCACATGACTGGGGCTATACACATAAAAGTGTTTTGTAACTATAAAGTGCATTAGGTAAACACCAGGTGGCATCTGTCCCAAGGAGGCTTCTACTTTGTGGCCAAGAGGGCTTCTTAAAACTATCATAGACTCACACAATCTGGGAGTTGAGCTGGAGGTCAGATGTTACCTCATACAGTTTTCCACAGGGTCCAAGTTTTGATTAGAATCATAAAATTGAAAGAGACTTACAAATAACCTGGTCCCATGTCAGACCGGGGCAATGACCCACCCATGATGAGACGGGAAAGGAAGAACCCAGCTGCGTCTGAAACCCAAACGTCTTGACTTCTATCCAGTGCTCAACTCAGCTAGGAGAGATGACCCTGTAACCGCTTTACTTGCTGATCTATGACCAGACCTCAGGCTCCTTAATATCCCCTAACACTGATGAAAGTTAATGCCCCTTTGTCCTCCACATCGTCTGTGTCCTGTCAGTCACACAGTTGTGTGGGGACATAGGTATAAAGCAGGAAAACTGAAAAATATTGTCAACATTCAAGACAGGTCTCGGTTCTTCGAGGGTAGAAGTGCATGAACCTAATTTGAAAACAGGTTTGCCCTGATCATTCCTTCAGATGCTGACGGGGCTCTCAAGGAAAAGAACCAACCATCTGAGTAAGAAAAGATGAAGGTACACCACTGGCTGATAGGTGGGCTGCCGAAGCAGAAACTGTCCATCTTTTCTCTCAGTTCACTGGCTGGGATGCCCAGTGCCTTCCCTCTGGGAAGTCATGCAGGTCTGCTCTGCTGCCTGCATTCTTTTCTGATTTCCTTTTGCTGAGTGATTGGCCTTATATTTATTTAAGTAGTCAATTATAAATGTGTTCAGGTATCTTATGGAGGAAGGGTCACTTTATTTGCCCGATAATTAAATAGGCTGTTTTATATTCTGGTTCTGAAAATTTATAGCCACTTTATTTTTACATGGCAAGATTTAAAAATGAAGGTCTCGTTATAACGGAGTTCTAAGAACAGAGAAACTGAGAAGGGCATTCTGCGCTTTGCCAGGCTCACCCTGCTACCACATAGTGTGAAGAATCATGATCACAATCGTGTCAGAGGAAGACAGGAAATGTGGCTCAATAAAAGAGGGCACACGCAGTAGCAGTGGCTCTCGGCCTCTGAGCCGAGCTATTGGGTGTTCCTGACCACTGTCTTCCATCTTGAAGGCCCATCGGATGGCTGTTTCCTATGAGGAATCCCATTGGTTCCTTGAAACAAGGAGATTCAACCAACAGTCTAAAAGGTCACATATAGAAAGTTCTGACTGATACTTCGTCTGATTTCTTTTTCTCATTTCCTTTTGTCTCTGGGGAGGAAACTCACGACCTCACTCCTTGTCTGAGATCTTTTAGTATCATGAATGCAGCGCTGAGGACTGTGCACACCAGGCAAGGACCCTACCACTGAACTCTCTCTCAGCTCTCACTCTAGTTTTACCCTGAGACAGAGGCTCACTATAGCTTGACCTCAGGCCACTGGGCATGCCTGTCTGCTATTTTTTTCTTTGCTTTTTTTGTTTTCTCATCTATAAAACAATGTTTTCCTAAGTTATCTAACTATTAAGAGAACCGGGCAGATCATCCTGTAAAAACGGCTGCAATACCAATCAGCATAGAAAATCAGTTACAACACGCCTTTTGGTTAGAGGTAAGGTTCTTATTCTATGGATTGGGAATATGAGAACTGTATTAATGAGAAGTCTTACTGCTGCCATGAACTTCAACTCTATTGGCCACCTCAGTCTTATGGCCATTTATAACCACATCCATGTGACCTGATCACAGGATGCTCAGCTCATGCTGGGGGTGAGAGGCTGGGCAGCTACCAGGATGTCTAGAACTATACGAAGAACATCAAATGTGGAGTATCATGTAGTCCTTACGGCTTCTGTAGGGAATTGATATGTATTCTCTAGATAGGAAAACTGGGCTCAGATGGGTTAAGTCACTGCAAGAAAAAAGGCAGGTAGGATTAGAACCCAGCCTGGACCTGTTCTGCCCAACTCCTGAGAAACTGATGCCTGCCAAGTATGTCTGCCCATCAATAAGCCATGATCCAAGATTTCAGCATACTTAAGAATGTTCCAGAAACTTGCTTTCAGAGTCCCTGCAAGCAAACCAAACTCTAATATTGTTCTTTATTCAGAGGACACTCTTAAGGTGATTGAAGTACCTCGGTCCCAATTACCTGATTCAGGACTGAGACAACCAGTCCCTGCATGAGAGAAGCCTACAGTCAGGCAGAGCACAGCCCAGCAAGGAGTCGCATCCCTTCATCAGGATGCCGGCTCTAAAGGTCCACAATCAGCTCTCCTTCCCCTTCCTCTGCCTCCAGCCTCCCAGCTAGGGCAAAGGACAGGCTGTGCCTCCCTTGGCCAATCTCTCACATAAATTAACAGTGGCAACTGATGGGGAGAAAACATTTCACATAAAGAGGGTGGAGAAGCCCTCTTGGAAGAGAGAAGGAAGGGGTAATTGGTACAGTGTTTTGACTCAAGTCTCTTTGTGACTCTCAGGCTTTTCCTCTTTGGATACTCATTCTCCCTGTCAAATGGCACCCACACCATTTTGCCTAGCCTAAGGCACTATGTCAGTTACATTATCTTGACATATAGAAGCACAAAGCCGTAGCCAAAATGACCCAGTAGGACAAGCTTGGCAACATTCAGAGCAAGGCTTGAGTACAGGCTAAGCTGGAGCTTCTGAGAAACACAGGGACAGGAAGTGACGCTTGCACACAGAGGCTCCGGCCCTGGCATCCACTAGGATGGATCTGTGATGCACAACCTGCCCTGAGTCTAACTGGCTGCTTCTCTCTCAAGGAGTTGAAATTGAAATCTCTTCAGAGACAAGGCATATATATACCTTTGAGAATTCTACTCTCATCCCCTACTGAAACCATTATTAACAGAATACCACTGTGTGTCTACAACATGAATTCCTACTAAATGGAAGTAGTATTCTTTAAGCCTCCAAATCAAAATTCACCGACAGACAATGATGCACCTGTAGAGCACTGGGAAGTGCCAGGCTGTGTAGCTCTTGCTTGTGCCCTAGAGTCTACCTGACAGAGACAATGATTCCCAGTAGGTCTGGGATGACAGGAAGGACCATGAAATGGGCACTGTGATAGCTAATCTTGGGTCTCAACTTGACTGCATCTAGAAACAACTGAAACCCAAGCTTCTGGGCACTATTGTGATGTTTTTTATCACATTATTTTTGGCAGGAAGACACACCCTAAATCTGGTGGCAGCCCTGGTAAAAGGACGTAGATAAAGGAAGCATTCTTGTTGCCTGCCGCCCCCACTAACAAGTCCACCTATCCCACAGCTTGGGCATCCCTTTACCAATATCAGAACCACCTTCTCTGTGATTCCAGAGACTGATGCCCAACAACCCCCCAGGAATCCTCTAGTCCGCTAGGTCAGCTCGCAGGTGTGGAGTCACCAAGCCTTAATATATTGAACAACTACAGATTCTCAGCCTCTCTGGTGTGAGATAGCCATTGTTGAACTACTCAGAATATATCCTGTAGTAATCCAATCTAATAAATTTCCATATCTGTCTGTCTGTCTATCTATCCATCTGTGATCAATTGACAGACAGATATAAATATATCCATACTATCTGTTTCTTTAGAGGACCCTGACTAACATAAGTCACTAGGCTATTGGCTTGTGCTTCCTAACCTATCACATGCACAAATCCATCCCTCAGTTTTGCCCAGGACTAATGTCATAATTGAAAATCCTATAGTAGGTTTGCTCTGAGTGTTTGTAGGTATGCTTCCACCAGGACACAGGAGGTGGAGAATCCTTCTGCTAAGTCCCTTTCAGTGATTGGAGCTGGGAAGGCAGCATGTTCCCTCTGGGTAAAGCAGAGGAGAGCCCCTAAGGGCAACACTTTTCTACACCAGGCAGAAGTACCCCTGCTACTCAGTCAGCCAGCTACTCAGGGCATCAGCTCCTTGAAGGCAGTGGTCATTTCTGTGGAGGGGGTCTCTTGTGGATCATTTTACTTCTGGGAGGGATCATCCTGTGCCCTTCTGGGACAGTCTTGTCTCCAGGAAGCTGTTTACTTCCTTTCCCATAGTCCTCTCTCAACCTCAGTAATCAAATTCTGACCTCCTCCATGTAGTGCTGAGCTAACAAGGCAAATGTGATACAGGCAGACTGTGTTTACCAGAGCTCCCTGGCCTTGCGCCAGCCCCACCTCAGTCAGATTCTCTCAAAACCTGCTCTCAGGGTGGACCAAGTTAGCCACTTCCATCTAACTGCAAAATAAATCCCAGAGGCCCCTCTCCTGGGGAGTAACTGAATTAACATCCACACATTCATCTTTGTACCATCTGAAATAGAGTAAAGCCTCTCCCAGAGGCAGAAAGGTGCCACCATCATGCTGCAGCCACATACAATACTTTGGGAACTTTGTTGTATGGATTCTAATTGCTCTTATACTAAAACTCCAGAGCCAGATATTGCAGAAGAGCTGAAAGATCAGAGGGACAAGCCACAGCCACTTCTCACTACTACTGAATCCTCAGGCCAAAAGGGGTAGATCCTGTCTCCACGAATCCTCAGACTGGATAGAAGAAGCAAAGAGAACCACAAAGAGTAGGCTCCTGTCTCTTCCTGCCTTATATTCCTGTCTCTGTCCAGACATGTCATTTCCTGTCTCAGCCTTCCTAGTGCTGGGATTAAAGGTGTGTGCCACCACCGCCTGCCCTCTATGGCTACTCTGATTTTTTCCACTGATCTTCAGGCAATCTTTATTTGATACACAATATATGGCCATAGAACTTCATAAAGGACCCCTCAAATCAAGAGACACATCTAATCTTAGCAAAACCTCTTTGATCTTAGGGTTCAATGTTTCAAGAAGCTGGTGGGATCACATATGCAGGAAAGAGGCAGTTCTTAAAGGTAAGTGATGGTGAAAAACATTATTACAATATCAACTTTCTCACTGCCTTCAAGTCCAAGGAGGGCAGGATCTGCCCTGTGTGGACCAATGCTGAAGCCCCCTTAGCAAGTCAGCCTGCCCCAGGGTGGCCTTCCCAGGTCTGGGTATGCCAGAATAAAGCCTACAGTCTTGGAGCCTGAGTTGCAAGCAGGAAAGACGGCCATTTATAGGGAAAGCAGGGTATAGTGACAAGTCTGCTCAAAATAACTCTCCAATCAATTCCTGGAGTCCTCGACATTGACACCACTCCCTTCTCAAGGGCTCTCTCAAAGGAGAAGTGATTTGTAACCAATTAGAGTCCTGAGAGGGAGTATGTGTTGCACATCTCTGATTAAGAGTATCCTCACCTTCCCCTTCTCATCTGCTGGGCTACCTCACAGCCACAGTACATGCCATGAAGACAGGGGCATGGAAATCTAGGGCTCCTTGCTGTGAGAGCCTGCAAGAGACCATCAGTATTGACCTCCTCGGGAACAGAGTGCCAGGCCTGTCCCAGAGATGGCAGTAACCCTGGATTTCCCAAGAACAATAGCTGGGGGGCCCTGGCCTATGCACAAGAACAATGCAAACCTGCCCAAGGTCTCTCTGTCAGCCCTCAAAGCCCACAGACTGCCCACTAAACACCATGATTAAAATCTGTTCATCCCAGGGAGCTAGTGACCTGCCCATGGCTCATGACACATAACCTTTAGAGCACCATAGTAAAACTCTCACAGTCAACCTTGGAACTGTGAAGGACCTGAAGGGAGGCCACACCATGGAGACGGTCAGCTTTTTGAGAGAAATATTCAAAGTGACAAGAAGCCAAGATCAAAGGGTCCAAGTGACTCCAAGCAATTAGATAATTCTCATAGCTAGGGGTGATGGTGTTGGCCCCATCTTATTGGCAATGAAAGCAGAGCTCAGAGAATTCAAGGTTTTTACCCCAGGCCCTATGGCTAGCGTAGGATGGAGCTAGGATGTCAGTGTGGCATGGCCTCACTTTGAGGACCATTCTCTTGACACTACTTCATGGGAGGTGCTGTTGTGAGTGCGGAGATATGCAAGGGGAGGAATTTGAAAATTTAAGAATCTTAGCTTTGGAGGCCTTTATAGTCCCAGAGTAAAACAAACTGTGTATGCAAATAATTAGCAGACAAAATGGTGCCCAAGACAGAGGGAGAGAAGCAGGTCTCCACTGGGAAGGGGGCAGACGCACGGAGGGCCCACATTTGGGCTGGGCCTCAATGGATAACGGGTTCTCATGACTAAGACAGTCAGAGAGGGCTTTCTTCATGAAAGGAACATGGTGACCACAGGGCTGGGAGAAGCAAGGCTGTGGGGACCTGGGTGGCCATGCTGAGAAAAGAGGCAGTATGTGTGTGTGTGTGGGGGGGGTGTAGTGGAAAGATTTTCTGTCCTGCCTGGTAGTTCTGCAGCCGCTTATGGAATAACTGACTCTGTGGCTTAATTTTATAGGGACCTCTGGGCCAGTAGTTCAGGCTCATTATTAACTAGCGCTTTCACTTAAACTAACCTATCATTCTTTCCTACTTTTAGCCACGTGGCTTTGGTACCTTTGCTCAGTGCAGCATTCTCTTCTTCCTTCCTGTGTCTGGCTGGAGTGTGGTGCTCTGTGGTTCCTCTTTCCAGAATCCTCCTAGCCTGATTGCCCACCTATACTTCTGGCCAACCAGAGTAATCCAATGTGAGTGACAAATCTTTAGAGTGTAGAGTGCGTTATTCCACAGAGGGGTGTCCAGCGAAAGCCACCACAAACTTTAGCATTAGTGGGGCAAGTGGTCTCAAGACAATTGGGCTTGGGAGTGGTAGTCAATGGGCTCCAGCAGCCTTGCTGACAGCAAACTGGTGCAATAAGCTAATCCTTTCATTTTAGGATTTTTTTTTAACAGAAGCAATAATTGGTATGGCAATTTCCACAAAAATGGGAAAGAAACTTGGAGGGAACTGGGGTCTGGGGAGTTACAGGCACACTGAACTCCATCCACAAGCTCACTGATTTGATGATCATATTTCTGCTAGCTCACACATTATTTCACCTGCATCCCTTGTTCTGGGCTCGGCCGAATGGCCTGTCTTCCAATCTTCCCTGCAGGTGCACACACCTAACAATTCAGAGCAGCGTTGGCACCCCTAGACAACAGGAGAATCCAGGGCTCTGAAGCTGGACTTCTCTGGGATCCCACCCCCTTCCGTCAGGTCCCAGCAGCTTGCAAACGTATCAAATTCATTTTGTAAGTACCTGTCAAATAGTTCTTTTATATATCCCCCCAGATAGTCAGTCACTCTCTGGTTGAAATGATTTGCTGGGCATTCAATGAGCACTGAAAACTGTCAGACTAAGCTGGACAAATGGCCAAGATCAGGCCAGAATCTGACTCCCTTTATCTGTACCTTACTGGCCTCTCCTCCAAGTTTCTAAGAAGAATGTGCACCTAGGCCCTTGGGCTGAAGACATGCAGTTAGAAAGCTTGTCTCATGGCAGACCCTTAGTGCTCACACTTTTCCTCTTCCTGGAAAGCAGGGTGTGAGCAACCACATCTGCACCTGCTGCTAGGCCTCAGGAAAATAGCACTTAGTGGGGGCACCACACAACTCAGCACCTGACCTAGTTTTCCAATAGCCTAGCACGAGAGGCTTGCACACAGTATCAGAGTCCCATAGACACATGCCTTAAAGAGATCAACACCCATCCTGCTTCACGGTCCCTTTGGGTGTCTGCCTCCATGGCACCCTCACAGGTTCCACTTTCCAGAATATTCTCCACGGTCTTCATCAGGCATGAGGCTAACGGAACTTTTGCCCTGCTGGCCCTGCTGAGAAACACTGCTTAAGTGTTCAAGGACAAATGTCAGGGAGGCCAGTGTTTGTCATTATTTGCAAGCAGCAGTGATGACGAGACTAGCCAGCTGTATAACCCTGTAGCAATGACCGCGAAGGGACCATGTTGGCACTTAGTTAGCATGACTGGGTAAGCCATGAGGGTAACGCCTGTGCCAGGCTGGTGTTCGCTGGAAGCACAGCATGGGCACCAGCTGGTTTCATTTGCTACCTGTCTGGCTGGGCAGGAGAATTCCATACTTGTGATCTGTTTTATTATCAGTCCCCAAGCATAAGAAACACGTAGGCTAGAATGTGGTTGTAAGCAGTGGCTACTGATACCAAAAAAGAGGAAAAGGATGCACAGAAGGTTTATGACAATCATAACACCATCAAGACGGAGGGCAGAAGTCCTTGGCAGCTGCCTCTTGCTCCCCTTACATAGAGATCATGTCCATGAATAAGTCCAGGATGTCTCATTCCTTGCTAAGTGCTGAGGTTGATGTACACAGGTGCTGAAGGCCACCCAAATACCTTGTACCCACAAAAGCTGGCTCAGGGGCAGAGAGTCACAGGTTACACAGGGGCCTGGGCTACCATTTGAGATCTTAGGAGCTTACGGGTTTTCTCCCTAGGCCTGTCTTCCAGAAGGACCAAGGAAATCTTACAGGAAGTAAGGCTGCAATAGCACGGGGCATGCTCTCCCTGAATGGCCTCTGGCCTACAGCACCAGTCAGCATTAAAAGGGATCTGGGCAGCAGCATGGGCACCTCAGCCGCAAATCAGAACCAAGCTGCAAGGAGAAGGCAGCACTGGGCCCCAGAAGAGGCTTTTTCTGGCTCCTAGTGAGAGCCCCAGTGTGGGGATATTTTCAAATATAATAAAAACAGTGGGAGATGTCAGAGGGATCTACCCATAGTCAGTCTAGGAGAATCCGACAGAGGTAACGCACACCTTTAATCCTAGCACAAGGAATATCCCAGGAGTGGTGACCTACGCCCTTAATCCAATCTGAGTTTGAGATCATCTTAGTTTACAGAAGGAGTTCCAGGCTCCCAGGCAGTCAGTGGTGGTGCCACGCCTTAACTGAGCAAAGAAAGTATTTAAGGCAGACATAGAAAGACAGAGCAGGCAGAAGAAGCCATGGCTCACACTGTTAGTCTTGGGAAGCAGAGGCAAGAGAATCTCTGTGAGTTCAAAGCCACCCTTGTCTTCAAAGCAAGTTCTAGGACAGCCAGGACTGTTAACACAGAAAACTCTGTCTTGGGGGGGGGGGAGACAGGAGGAGGTGGATCTGTCCTCTGTTTTTATTCTATTTGAAAATATCCCCACACCCCAGGGAAGACTGGGAGTACAGATGACCCTCCAGGCTTTCTTTCAATTCCCCCCAGATAAAGGAAAACAGACACAGAGGTTTCTTCCCTGCCCTAGGCATTCCTATTGAGGGTAGATTCAGAGATAGAGGAACCAATCACAGGAGGGGCTAGTGGGGATTGCTCACTGGGTTAATGTCCCCGCCACTGCCAAAAGCTCTGCAATCTTTTTCCTCACTAGAATTCCCTTCAGTGTGCTCAGGGACTTACAGGGCAGTGATTTGAGAGGGAGAAGACATGGTTGCCTCCTGAAGCAGCCAGAAGGCCCTCCAGAGACTGCCGAGTCAGGGAAGCATAGCGAATAGTTTAGTACCCTGGGGCCCCATTTGGCATTCAATTATGCACCCCTCCCCATATAAGAATGCATCTGGCATCCAAGTCCCTTCACCTGCACATGCTATGCACACATCCCTCTTCACATAATATATCTTGCATCCACAGAGCAGCTTCCCCCCAACCCACACCTGTCCTGGGATACACATTTTCCACCCTCAACAACTGAATACTTTCCTCCACCCTCAGTTACAGTTTCTATTCAAGTGTATTCCCACTGTTTGGGAACGAAGAAAAGAAGGACTGATCTGGCCTGAACTAAACTAGTTTTGCATGCATACACAGTATCCTCTAGTAAGCTTATAGGGAGAATCTTCTATTTACCATCTTATGTCTATACTTAATTGGACATGCATATGATTAAAATCAGATGCACTGTGAGAAAGGACATGGGCAGCATAGAAATGATTAAATAACCTAATCTGTCAATCAGAACAAAGAATGATCCAGAATCATTAGTCCCTTAGTAATGAGGCCCTTGTTTCCTTAGATCCATAAAAACCCCAGTACCTCACCCATGGCAGTCCTGACAGTGCAGCACTCTTTAAAGTGCATTATCTCTTTGCACCAAACACATCATCTTGGTTCTCTGTAAATCTACATAAGTCTTTATTTTTAATTCTTTGGCCTAAGAAGCTCAAAACTTTGGAACATTTGACCCAGACCCAATCACCAGTAAAACTTCTATATCACAGGGCGGGGCCTGGGGTAGGAGTGGGTGCAGGGCCGGGGGGGGGGGGGGGTGAGACAATGGAGACAAAAAAGAGCTACTTCCCTCCGTCCTGTTCCCCAGGTTTGCTTGTTCCTTTGTTAGACTGGGAATCTCATTATGTAGTCATAGGTGCCTGGAACTCTCACTATGCAAAGTAGAATGATCCTCAAACTCAGGGATCACCCTGCCTCCACCTTACAAACATGGCCTCTACAGTATTTTTACCAGCTGTGTTCACTGAGTGCTCCAGGCCAGCCAAGCTCCTTGGTTATCTCTATGGTAATGCTGGGTGGTTTGTGGAAAATGAAAGTAAGTACCTAGCCATCTAGTGTCTGAACCCCAAAGGTCCTCAAAGTTCTTCCTGGGAGTTCTGTCTAGTCACTTTTCCCATAGTTGCTCACATGACTGCCTGACCATACTGGCAGGGGTGGGAGAGGCAAAGCATATATGCTCGGTGGTGGGAGAAGCAAGGCATACATACATCCTCAGGGATGGGAGAGGCAAGGCATACATACATCCTCAGGGATGGGAAAGGCAAGGCATACATACATCCTCAGGGATGGGAGAGGCAAGGCATACATACATCCTCAGGGATGGGAAAGGCAAGGCATACATACATCCTCAGGGATGGGAGAGGCAAGGCATACATACATCCTCAGGGATGGGAGAGGCAAGGCATACATACATCCTCAGGGATGGGAGAGGCAAGGCATACATACATCCTCAGGGATGGGAGAGGCAAGGCATACATACATCCTCAGGGATGGGAGAGGCAAGGCATACATACATCCTCAGGGATGGGAGAGGCAAGGCATACATACATCCTCAGGGATGGGAAAGGCAAGGCATACATACATCCTCAGGGATGGGAGAGGCAAGGCATACATACATCCTCAGGGATGGGAGAGGCAAGGCATACATACATCCTCAGGGATGGGAGAGGCAAGGCATACATACATCCTCAGGGATGGGAGAGGCAAGGCATACATACATCCTCAGGGATGGGAGAGGCAAGGCATACATGTAAACCCTTCTCTTTCTTCTCCAAGTTCAGGATGCTCCTGAGTCCCACAGAGATAAGGAGGTTGGGAAGAGGTGGGGATTGCTCAGGTCAGTTGGAAACACACAGCATGCATATCCTGGGAGTCTGGAGAGGGATCATGATGGTGTCATCTGCACTGGCAGGCATGGAAAGGGGACTTTTATCTTGTCTGCAAAGCGCTGTAAGAGGAGATGGATGAACAAAGAATCCATGGCATAGTAGAAAGCATAAGGAGAAATGAAGGACAGAGATAATCCTAAGAGCTGGAATCACCTGTAAAAAAATACACTCATGCATACACACCCACACACACACTCATAAACACAAACATTTATACACATTTATACATATACACATACACACAGACGTATAGACATATTCTTAGAGACACATTTACAGACATACAGACTTCCATATATTTGTACACACATTCATACATACACACACATTCAGACACATAATAGTCACCATACACACCTTCATATATACATATATAATCACACAACCACACATGAATGTTCACATATGCACACATTCACACATTCATATACACGTATCTAAATACACAGATACACACTGATAGAAACATTAACATACACACAGATACACATTTACATATACTCACATATTCACATATACACACATACCATTCACATTCACACTCACACTCACATAAACATGGTCCAGATGTTTTTCACTTCAGGCATATTTTTGCTGACACTTTAAATATTTGGTTTTGGCTTCCTTTGCACAAAAGGATTCACAGAAATCATGGCCCTTTAGAAACAAAAGCCATATTGCACACCGAATTCCTCACTATGATCCATTTCTTGAAGACCTGCTATGGTGATTCCTGAAGGGAAATGCAGAAGGCTTGGTGCACAGCCAGAGTCTGTTTCCAGGATGTGAGTGCTGGGGCTCTGCAAATGTGCCCTGCAGTGAGTGAGAGAATTTTCTGGTCCCTGTACTCAAGTAACTGCTGGAGAGTGACCCTGTCCCTCTGGCTGAGCCTATGAGACACAGAATGCATAATGCTAAACACAAGGCAGAGCCTGAGAACAGCATGGTGCTAGTCTTTTGAGGTCTGTAGCTGATGGGTGGGAGGGTCTACACCACCAAGAACCCCTCTAGCTTAGGGTCCAGTCTCCCAGAGCTCCCAGCTCATGCCTTTCTGTGTTCCCCTCCCCCCTTGCCAGGTTTCAGGTTTCCTTCTGTCCTCTTTCCGGACAACAATCCTGTGCTATGCATCCGAGGACCTTCCAGTGCTTGCCCAAGTTGCACAGCATGGAGGAAACATGGGTGAACTGCTTTGTTACCGGGAGCACTTCAGTGTCTGGAAAGAGGGCACAAGACCCTGAAGGAAGCGGTGAGAGGGGCAGGCCCTGGAATGCAGCACCTGACTTCATGGAATCATACTCAGAAGTCACTGATAACTTCTGTGGTTCTCTCTGCATAACTGCCAAAGTGAATTAAAAATCATGGGCAAAGCCTGAAATGGAAGTCTTAAGGAAAATTCTAGACACATGGCCATACACTATGGTGAATATCCATCAGCAGGTTTCTCTAGGGAGCACTGCCTTTGTTTTAATCTCCTGCCCTAATTTTCTTTGACATTACTTGAGGTGTCTGAAAGAGGAGGCCAGAGAGCCGAGCTAATGCATTCTCACTTCTCTGAGGAAGCACATCAGCCCTGGGAATGAGCTTTGTCACCAATAAGGACTTGCACTCAGATCTCTTACTTGCATTACAGCAATACAACACTATCATCCAAGGAACATTTTTAAAAGTCAGAAGTCATCATAAAGATCAGATAAAGTCACCACAAGGACTTTTTGACATATGACAATACAGAAGGCAATGGATTGTGGCCAGGAGCTGAAAAAACTAATGTTTAGGTCAAGAAGAGAGGAGACAGCATACCTAGAATAGACTGGCTCATGATCGACAATGGGTACAAGCTAAAGCCACCTGGGGCCAGCATCCTCACACACAGTCAAGAGAGGTGCTCAGCAATGAAATGTTTGGTGGATGACAATGTGTAACTTATCTGGTGCTACAGCTGCTATCCCAGAAATGTTAACAGGAGACTTCAGCACTAGAACCTCTAAGAAATCTAAGAAATTTTGTTTTCCAGGTATAAGTGGAGTGAATGAGACTTTGCTGTCTAGCAAAGCTGATGAGGAGGGATGGTGACAATAGAATTCTTCATAGAAAATAGAGCGGCTTGAGATGCCACTTTTGAAAATATGCATAGACATATTTTCCTCTATGACTCCACTAAGTGCAACTAAAACAGCCAGCTGGGGTGTGACTCAGCGGTAGAGCACTTGCCCAGAACATGGAAGGCACCATGTTCTGTTCCCAGTACATAGAAATACAAGTGAAAGGCTAAAACAGCTGGTGAGAAGTCTGACTGGCTAGGAGCCACAGGTCCTGAGACATGGCACCAATCCATGTAGGTGGCGTTTTTCCCATCCCAGGAGTCACTGCCAAATTACCACACAGAGGTATTTTGGTATTATTAATTATAAATATTCGGCCAATAGCTCAGGCTTATTACTAACTAACTCTTACATTTTAATTTAGTCCATATTCGTGATTTATGCTCTGTCGTGTGGGTACCTTTATTAGCATGGTACGTTCATCTTCTGCTCCCTCGATGTCTATTGCTGACTCCCGACTCCGCCCTTCCTTCTCCTATCATTCTCAGGTTGGCTTTCCCAACTAACTTTATCCTGTTCAGCTACTGTCCAGTCAGCTTGTTTATTATATTAAACCAATCATAGCATATATTCACACAGTGTACAAAAGGATTATTTCACAGCATTTTCTCCTTTTTGTCTAGTTAAAACAGGAAAGTTTTAACTTTGATATAGTAAAATTATATATAAAAAAGTTTTCAAGTCTATTTGTATTTGGCAAAATTAGAGACTGTATTATCTAATAGAGTACTCTATTATCTATCTTATCTTGGTAAATCTCAAGTTTTATAACTAATTTATCTTTTTATGATAACTAAGAAACACTATAATTATAACTATCTAGTCTTCAACTCCATCAAAGACTCCATTAAGTAAAATGTTATCTAATGACATCCACATCAGGCTGCCTAAACAGTCACCAATCCAACTCTGGCCAACAGGCCTAGCATATCTGAGAATCTTTCCTGTGAAACAGGGAATTTTGAAGGACTGTCGTACCCTGTCTTGGCCAATAACTCAGGCTTATTACTAAAGCAGTCACTTTTCTTGCATCCTGCTGGTCCAGTTTAGATAGTATATGTCAGCAATTGAGGGAAGGGCAGTTTTTGTTGGTGTTGTTTTTGTTTTTGTTTTTTGGTGTTTTTTTGTTTGTTTGTTTTTTGGCCCAGATGGCTAGCTTTTAGCATAAAGAAAGCAAATTCTATAAAGAGTTTCTTCGATGCCCATCATCTTCTCTGAACTAAATTGGTGCTCCCAAGAGTAGGTGTGTCTCACTGTCATGAAAAGCCTTAGGTTATTAAACATATTAAATGCCATGTTCTGAGGGTCTTTGAAGTGTTTGAAGGCCATCTATCTAAATGTGTATGACCTTGAAAACATACCTAAGTTTAACTATCATAGATGACTATTAATTGTATTCCTTAATTATACATTTTAAAATGAGCTACACAAACACGAAAGCTTAAAAAAGACTAGAAATATACATACAAGTATAAAAAAATTAACTTAGTTGTATCAACAAACCAAAATCCATACCAATGTAAAATATTTTGATATTAATAGCTTTTTTGGATTAAAGTAGGTTCAATAATCTATCCTTTTATCATTTCTATATCATCTCTCCCTTTTGGTTTTTAGAAAGAGATCTTTAAATTTAACTCCTTTGTTTAGTTCTTTTTTAACTATGACTCATAACAATTTGTAGCTAACCCCCAGACAATGACAGATATGTATAATTCCTTTTAGGGGGTGTGGCCATTGTTCTCCAGACTACTTCCTAAAGTTCTTGGGGCACTGTTATCTTTGAGGAACCCTGAGAAATCTAAGACAATAGTTAAGTCTTAGCTGGGTAGTGTGTGGGACTGGACCATTTTAGCCACCCTCCTTGAAGCTGTTTTGTATATAGAACTCAGAGGAAACTGCAACATAGGCACTGTGAGATTTGGATCATCTGGGCCATCCACTCCCATCAGAGAAAAGAGGTCTCTCTCAGTAAAACATGACTTTTTTTCTCATTTTAAAAATTTATTTTAAACGTTTTTTTCCATGTATACCCATGCTTGCCCTCCCTTCCCTCCTCCAAGTCCTTCACAGTCCTCTTTCAGCCTTCCTCCACCGCATCCCCCCATTCATTCCCCAGGGAGGGCAAGGAGTCCCAAGGTGGGTCTTTTTTAAGTTGGATTGAATCTATAGCCTTTCATTTTCTGTGGAAACAAAGCATAACCTCTTCCCGAAAGTAACGTATTTTTTGACTTAAATTTTGAAGTCAAGATATTTTTAAAATATATAGGTTGGTTTAATGTATTAGTTTTGAGAATACAGTGTCTCTTAGTAACCAAATATTTAACACAATAACATCCAGGATCTATACTTCTCTGTGCATTTCCCATCTTTACATGGGTTATTTCTTGTACGTTATTTTACTCTCCTTTAAGGACTTTATTTTTTAAAAACTATATTTTTAAATCTATGACTAAATATGCTCTTTCTGTATATTTTTAAAAACAATGTAAACTGCTTAGTGGCTCTTTTGTCTGAATCTGTCCTTACTATGCATCTGTAACCTTTTTTGTCTGCATGAGCGAACTCCCTAAACCCACCATTCAGCATGCTGGCAAAGCTCTCAAGTCTGCAGGCAGCAACTGGGAGAAAGCTCTTTGTATTGAGGCCCATGTAAGAGACTGAAAAAATCCACCACACCACTTAGCTCATGGCAGTTGGTGGCCAGCTATACCCCAGAGGCAGCTATTGGGAGATACATCTCTGCATTGAGGCTGGTGTAAGACTATGAGACTAGAAGGCTGTGTCTGGCTCCATTTTTGTGTGTTTAGAATCACTTTTTAAGCTTTTGTCAGGTTTTACTAGAAAATTCTGGCCCTATGTTGGAACACCATATATGTACACAAAGTTTTTCCATCCTGAGAGCCACTTCCAAATTATCATACAGAGGCTTATATTAATTGTAAATATTAGACCAATAACTCTCACCTATACTATCTCCTACATGCTAAATTAACCCATATTCCTTATTTATGTTCTGCCATGTGATGGAACCTTTATTAGCTTGGCACCTTCATCTCCTGCTCCCTCTGCTTTTACTGGCGACTCCTGACTCTGCCCTTCCTCCCCCTTTCTTTCTCAGGTTGTCTTTCCTTCCTAACTTTATCCTGTTCAGCTATTGGCCCGTCAGCTTATCTATTAAACCAATCATAAGGACATATATTCACACAGTATATAGAAGGATTATTCCACAACATCACTGTGTTTTCCATCAAACCAGAAACATAGTGTGTTCACAGAAGATGAGCCCAATTAAAATTTCCATTCCTCAGCAAAAGAAGCAGGAAAGAGAACACCAATCGAGAGAACTATTTTTTAAAAGTTGTCATATAACATAACAAAATTAATTGCTGTGGTTCGATTTCTTTTTTGTCGTCTTCTTTATTTCCAGATAGACTCTCATTAAGTAGCCCAGACTCAAACTTGTGATGATTCCCCTGCCTCCATCATCCAAGTGCAGAGATTACAGTGTGTGCTACCACCCAGAAATATTATTTTGTTTATTCATTTTTGCACCTGTACTTCTACAGTTTGAATCTTGACTATCCCCAAAGGCCCACGGTGCTACTGTGAGGGGGTGAGACTTTTATTAGAGGGTGGGGCTTAGGAGAAGGAAGTCAGGCCATGGGGTGGTGCTTTCTGACTGCCATAAGGTGAACAGGCCTCCTTCAGCATCCTCCCCAACTATAACGTACCATGATGTATTAAACCTGAAACATGGGACCAAGTGGCCATGGACTGAAACCAGAAACTCAAACAAACCTTTCTCTTGATACATTATCTCAAGCACTGTGTCAGAATGACTGAAGGCCAACTAGTCTATTTGCTATTTTAAGCATTTTTAAGTGTCTGGGTCTTTAGCACGACACAATTTGCATTGTTATGCTGCTATCGTTCTCACCCATCTGTAAAGCTCCTTCATCCCAAACTAAAGCTTGGGACCTCTGAAAGGATAGCATCGCATTTCTGTCTCTATGCGTCGGGTGCCTTCTCTAAGTAGAATCATACACTCTGAACATTTGTGACTGGCTTATTTCACTCTGCACAATGTTTTCAAGATTCATTTATTCATATTGCGGCATAAGCCAGAATCTCATTCCTTTGGAGACTAAATCATGCTGTACTGTTTCTACCATTTTTTACTCATCACCCATCAGTAGTATTGATGAGCACTGTGTCTATGTTGTGGATGCTGTAAATAACACTGCTATGAACATAGGTGTAAATATCTTCTCAACCTGCTTTTAGTTCTTTTGAGTATTTATACCTAGAAGTGAAGTTTCTGTGCGATAAGGGAATGTTAATCATATATCTTCCATTTTCCATAGAACCCAAATTTCTGTGTGTTTCTACTAGTAATGAACAACAGCTCTGGTTTCTGCGTATTACCTCTAATGCTGCTCATTTTCCTTCCATTATAGCTGTCCTAATGGGTATGAGGTGATGTTTTACTGTGCTTTTGACCGGCATTTCATCATGGCATCTTGGCCATTTGTACAACTTGTTTGGAAACGGACCTCTTCAAGTCCTTTACCTTATTTTGATTTTTACTATTTCAAATTTTGATGGTATTGAGAATTAAATCCAGGGCTTCATGCATGCTAGGGAGATGTTCTACTATGGGGCTAGATCCTATATCTTCACCTATTTTTAAATCAAGATAGAAAAGTTAAGACAACAGTCATTTCAATCCTGCCATTTACCAAGTGGCTCCACGCCCATCACCCTGCACAGGCTGAATAGAGTATTCTAGGCTTTTGATAACCAGGCTATAACGAAGCACCCAAGCCCTCTTGCAGGTTGGTGCAAGCATCAAGATTAGCAGAGAGTTAGGGTATTTTTTCCAACTGGGTGGTAATGAGGCATCCCATAATCCCCAAAGGCTTTGCAAGAAAATCAGAACTTCTATCCCGAGAGGAGTTAAGACTTCCCTAGTTGCCCAATGGTAATGAGTCTTTCCTGGATCATGGAGCAGTGGGATTTCCTCAGTCGTCCTCTTTGAGGGCAGTGCCACTCTAGGCCTGTGGGAATACACACATGAAGAACAGCAGGGCTGAGAGGCCCATCCCCTGCTGAACAGGAGCGGAAACCAAGCTTACGTCTCCATTTGGCAATACCAAAATGGACACACGCTTCTTCCCGGCTTCCAGACTTAAATAAAAACCATCCATGATGCCAGGAATCAAGAAAGTGTTCATCTGATTGAGAAAGGCAATCAACAGCTCTAACACGAAGTGACCCAGGTTGTAGAATTATCCAATAATGATAAACTCAAGCAGCCATCATAAAAATGTGTTGGCACACAAACACAGTGACGCAGTGAAGCAGGGAATTCTGAAAAACAGAAAAAGCAGACAGGGAGTTTCAGTGCTGAAAAGGACAACACGGAACATGAGAAGACACAGGACAGGAGCGACAGGAAGTAGAGGACACAGAGGAGGATCAGTGAGCACCGAGGGGGAACAACAGAAATGACCCACAGAGAAGTGTGAGGGCACATGTTACTTGATTGAGAATCACCCGGGAGGTGGGCCTCGGGCATATTTATGGAAACTGTGTGGATGACATTAATTGATGTGGGGAAAACTCACATTGGATGAGAACTGGGCTCCATACATAAGAACGTGAGCTGAGCAATAAGTATAAGAGCATTGTGAGATATTCTTGCCTCTGCTTCCCAAGTGCTGGGACTAACAGTGTGAGCCATGGCCTCTTCTGCCTTTCTGTCTTTCTGTGCCTGCCTTAAATACTCTCTTTGCTCAGTTAAGGTGTGGCCCCACCACTGCCTGCTTGAGAGCCTGGAACTCCTTCTGTAAACTAAGATGACCTCAAACTCAGATTGGATTAAGGGCGTAGGTCACCACTCCGGGATACTCTCTGTGCTGGGATTAAAGGTGTGAATCACCACTGTCTGATCCTCATAGACTGACTGTGGGTAGATCCCTCTGATATCTCCGAATCTTTTATTAAATCCCTACAGAGCATTTTCTTCTAACTGCAGGCAGGTTCATGACCAACTGCCTCAGGCTTAAGCTGTTGGGACTTCCTCACCTTGGCGGACTGCAACCTGGAACTGTGAGCTAAATAAACCCTTTCTCCCTTAGGTTACTGAGTTCAAGAGACCTATGACATCATAAGGGAAGACCTACTGTATAGTTCCAGATGAAGAGAAGGAGAATAAAACTATTCAAATAAACAATGGCTAAAAATGTCTTCGATCTAACAAATGACACAAGTGTAAACAATTGAAGAAGCTGAGTAAACTTGAAACAGGATAAACCTAAAGGAGATCTACATCGGGACACATCATATAATGACAGCCAGTGAAGACGTCTCAAAGACAAAGTTTCTTATGGGAAACAGCACCTTACTTAGACGGGAAAGGGAGAGGAATCCGCGGATTCCTCACTAGAAGCCATGGCTTTCGGAAGGACGCGCCATAACATTGTTCGAGCACTCAGTGGAAAGAAGCATCCTGAGAGTGCTGTGCACAGTGGGACTGTTTCCCACGGATAAAGAAGAGACAAGACTGTTCACACAGATCAAGGAAAACTCAGCAAACCCTTCGCCCATGGGCCCACCCTAAAAAGAATAGCTAAATTCTCTAGGTGGAAAGAGATAATTCCTTTAAACAAAAGAAAAATGCAATCAGTACCGTTTATGCCCCCTTGAATTTCCTGAGTGTGATGGCTGAAGGAAAAGCCACGGCTCTGATGTGATTTTCATCATGTGGAGGAGACATCTGAGGGCATGGGCGCTACAGAGGAAGGCAAAAGATAAAAGAGCCGCACTTCATCTGAGTGGGGGAAAGGTAACACCACCATGCCAATAAATATGACAAAGGATGCATATGCAATATTTAGAGTTATATACAGAGATACTAGGTATAAATAAAAATGGGGTTCTGGAAAATGTTCTCATAATCCTTAGGAGGGGAAAAAAACCATTTATATAAGATTGATAAGATGACAAATTTATAGAAATGGAGCGTAAACATCTGCCAAGAGCTAGGGATGAGGAGGAGTGGAGATGACTGATTGGGTTTAGCGGGTCCTCGTCCCAGAGCAAAGGGACAGTCTGCAATGACTGTGGCCGTGCTCACAATCTACACAAGATAAATGAGAAGTAACCACACACACACACACACACACACACACACACACACACACACACACACACACACTCCAGTGTCCATGTTCTGGCTTTTATCCTATACCATAACTTTGTCAGAAGTGTCTACTGGAGACCTGAGAAAGGGCACAAGGGACCTTTCTGTCTTCTCAAAATTTTGTATGTATCCATAATTTTCAAGAATTAAAATCTAAAATGATTTAGGTCAGTAGAATGATCTGGATTCCTTCCTAGTTCTTCTTGATTTCTTACAGAGGATATCTCAATTTACCTCCAAAGAATCAACCAGAAAGCCTTGTTTGGAAGGTGGGGAAACAGAGGCAGGGTACTTCTCAATTCGAAATGGGAAAGTCACCCAATCAAATCCACATCCTTAGCACTGTGCCAGGTTCTCTCAAGTCCCACAGTGCTCTCCTTCCCTGAGTCTCTCCAGTCACTCATGCTGTCTTCCACAAGCTAAGCCATGAAACCAGAGCCACAGGTGGTCTGCAGAGGAACTCTCAGATGACTTTTCCCTCACACATGACCAAGCAATCTCTCAGAAGTAGGCAGATGCAGTAACAGTCCCCATATCTGCCTGCTTCATCTTCAGTGAAGCCTCCGTAATTCATTCACTAGACCCCCTAGTTCCTACTTCCTAGGCATGGGCAGGGTCTGTGCTGGGAGGAGCAAGTGACATTAACTAGGGTTCTACAAAGATAGGATTTCCCCTCCAGTGAACAAGACTGCTCCAGACTAGCCTTAAAGATGTTAATAACGCATATACTAGGTTCTCATCACCCCACGCCTGTTAAGTGGGTCATTTGTGACTTGGCTGAGGAGCCCTAGAGAAGAAAGACACACAGAATGTTAGTGTGTAGCAAGAGAACATGGGGTATGTGTTTCTCTTAGAAAGTGTTTGTGGGGCGGCAGTCTTACCCATCTTTCTGCAGGGAACGTGTCTCCCTCTAGCCTTCTCTCAAGACTGATGTCCTCTAGCACTTTGCTCTGAGGCACAAGGGACCCACACAGCAGCACAGCTTGAGGTGTCCACCATGTATGTGAAACAGTCATTGTCAAGTTCACGTCAGTGACACTGAACGTAGTCCTGTTCATTGAAGGGGAAATTCTCTGTCCTCACTGAGCCCTGGATAATGGCACATGAAAATGCAGACCCTCTCCCATAGCCTGGCAGGAAGAAGTGAGCCCTCAGCTGGGACCGTGAAAATGTTCGAGTGTCATGGCGTGTCTATAAGTATTCATCTCTGGTATCTGGGAGCAGGGAGAGACACCTGTTCTCGTGCTCCTGAGGAGCCAGCAGAAGTCCACCTGGGGCTCGCTTCGGATCTGTGGGACGGGCTGGGAGGGAGGAGGGACCTTCTGACTGCCAGAGCTCTCTTCTTGTCTGTTATTTACCACTGCCTTCTTAATCATATAGTGCCGATACAGCTATAAATTATCTTGTCTCTCAGCAGCTGCCACGGATGATGAAAGCTGTCACCTCATCAGGAAAGTTTAATTAAAGAGGAAAAAAAAAGCCAGAGAAGGAAAAGCAGCCTTGGGATGGCAGCCCAGACCTTGAGTTTCAGAGGCAGAGAGGCACGGCAGTGTGGGGGCTGTACACCAATGGCACAGGACCAGTTAGCCATCAGGCAAAGATGACAGTCAGAAACAAGCCTAGTCTGGGTCTTTGGGGCTGGACCTGTTCTGCCTTCACTTTGGAAGAAGGGCTGACCTCGAGGGATCCTGGGAAGTCTGTAGTTTATCCCTCTCCCCCAAGGCCTTTACCTCACTGCCCCTTCCCTTCCTTAGAAGTCATTCTAAGTTCTGTCAGGGTGTGGCTGAAGTTTTTAATTCTTACCTTGAAACAAAAACAAAACCCAAAGAAAGCCTTGCTCCTTGCACAGGCCCACATGGGGGAGAGACTAATGAATCTATTGTTCAGAAAGTCTTATCACTGACAATGACCTAAATCATGATCCTCCCCAAGAAGAACCTCAAAGAGACATAGATTCTGGTGGCTACAGTACTAAGCCTTCCTGCGACAGGAGATTGGGAGGCAGGGATGAGGAGGTGTTCACTGGCACTAGGCTATGCCCCAGGCTGGCTCTCAGCAAAAGAACAGGAAAGCCTGGGCATACCTTGCTGCTGGCGAGGGAAGGCCTTGCTCTAGTATCCTGCAGCCTGTCTCCATCCGCACCTTAAGGTCTATAAATGCATTTCCCATGGGGAGCCAGCAGGGCCAACATTACAATTCTCATCTTGGGGAGACAACATCAGGAACCTGAGGGGGTGAATGTCTGGCCCAGGATCACACAGCAACAAATGACAGAGAGAGACCCACAATCTGCCCTTTACTTTCCATATCCACTCTGTAATCTTTCCTGCCTACCCCTCCCCGCTACCACCTCTGGCAGCTAGAGCACCAGCCACATCAATCTGTAGGAGCACACGGAGTCACTCCTTCAAACTGATGCCCCCTGCCAGCCACACTGCACACAGCATTCCATTCTAGTTTCTTTATCATCCTCCGAGCACCAAAAACGGAAGAGCCTTCACCTGAAAAGCCTGGGACATTTTTATTTAGTAAAGATTCAGAGTGATCGCATGTCAGGAACATGCGATATTTATTTGTAGACCTTAACTCAGTGATTGTTACAACGAAGCAAAATGAGCATTACACCCTTTCTAGGAATGGGAAACCACACACACACACACACACACACACACACACACACACACACACACACACACACACACACACACACACAAACAATTAGCTATGGAGACACAGCAGAGCAAGGGAAGAGGCCAGAGTTTACTGCTGTCTGGCTCTCAGAGCTGTGCTTTCCTATCATACAGTTCCACTCACCTAGGGATATGGGGGTGCCCCGGGTTCCCTCCCCCCCATATGTCTCAGTGTACTCTCCTGTTCTCCTGTCTGGTGGTTTCTGGTGCCTTTTCTCCCATGTGCTGGACTCTTAGCCTCACTTTCTTTACCACAGTTTATTAATTACCTCACAGGGGAGAGCATCCTACCTGTCCCCGGACTGACTCACTGGTATGGCCCTGAACTTAGGATATTAAGACAACCAAAGTAATAAGTGCAAACACTGAGTTTATCATCAAGTCTGGAAGGCTCTGACCAGGCTCCAAGAAGGAGCTCAAAACTGTCTCATTTGGAATGAGTTAGAAGCCTGGTCCTTTGCATGGCCGCTTTATCCCCTACCTCAGCACCATGAAGTGGAGAGCATTAGGGTCCCTTCAATAAAGTGGGAAGTGAGGCTCCAGAAGTTAAAATTTGCTTGCCAGATGGGTTATGTGGGATGCAAATTTGGCCTTGCTTTCTGAGTGATGGGTCAGTCTTGCTGTTGTGAGAGGGCCAGCCTGGGCAGTGGCCGTAGGTAACTGAGGGAAGGAATAGCACGCATACAGAGGGAAGAGATGATGGGATGAGCACAGGGCTGCAGCGTGCAGAGTTGGAGGACACAGACTAGTCCAGGAGGTCAGAGACGATGCTGCTGGGCCAAGCACTTTACCCTCTCACCATGCCATTCAGTTTCACAGCAGCCCTGAGAGGGTCACTGGGTTACCAATGAGGATATGACACCCAGCAAGGCCAAGTCAAACAGAATATACAGTGACTTGTGGAGCCATCCTTAAACCCAGTCCCAGATCTGACATGCTTAATCATATGACAGAGCACAGGTCTATTGTGGACCGCACTCCACTGGCTGCATAGGTGCCATCTGAGATTGGTGGCTTGCTTTGTTGTCCTCAGAGCTGCATTCCTCCCTGGGAGTCAGCATGTACCATGGAGAACGGTGATGGAGCACAGAGAAAGGCTCCTTTTCCTGGAGCTGAGCAAAGCTACACTGGAGACTCTGGTCAAATGGTTTAACCTCTGCTCTCTCTTGGGTAAACAGACTCAAAGCCGACTCAGGACCCTTCCCCCACCTCCGCCCTGATATTCACCTTAAGGGAAGGTGTTTTGCTGTTTTGTTTTTAATGGACTGTGACTGCTACAAGACTATCTAAATTTCTTAAATCCCCGACTAAGTGGGGGACTGAACCCCTGATGCATACAAACAGATATGGGCATTAAATCCAAACAGCCAGGAGACAGGAAAGCAGGGCTCAGCTAGCAAAGAACAGCCTATTCTGAGTAATTAAGAAGCTGAGAACACTTCACGACAGTTCCTGGGCGAAACAGAAGGAGCTTGGAGAAAGGATCTGAAGACACAGAAGCTCCTGTTTTCTCAGGTCTGTGACAGTGACAGCACCTGGGTCACCACTGATATGTGGGTATCTGCGACACTCCTTGGTTCTCTCTAACCTCATCTGTCTTCTCCAGATCCCGTGCTTTTTCTGAGCTATATCTGGGTGGAATGGAATTCCTGGCCAAATCATAAGAAGCAGCAAGGGAGGCACAGAGTGGGTCCAGGAGGACATGTGGAGAAACCACAGGGCCGTCCCTGACTTACCTCTGGCTCTAGTTTACCCTCAATAATGTGGGCTTATTGATGATCAACTCTCAAACAAATGGAGCACTATAGAAGTGCTGGGGCTTTTCAGATAGAGAGGGATGAAGATTTTGCTGTTGAGCCTGGCCATTTTTCAGGAAGCTATGCTGTCAGATAGGGTAAGAAGTCCTTCTGGAATGTTCCGCAGCAGACTGCCAACTCCTGGCAAGGACTCTCCACTTTCCTTCTCACAGTACCTGCACATGCTTCTTCCTTGTTTTTCCCAGCAGTCCCTGGATTAGATCCCCAAACTTTCATTCCCACCTTAGTAACAATGAAGGTCAGAGAAGTTAAATGATGTATTCAAATGTGTCAAATAGGGGCACCTTGGGCTCTGAGTTAAGGAGCTGTCTGATCCCTACATAGCCTTACAGCTGTATCACAGACCTGGCTCTACCTGGGAAAACAGCAGGACATCTGTGTTTAGAAAAGCAGTCACTCCTGGGCAAAGGCACCTTCCCCTGCACAGCGGTAGGTGCTCCCAGCTCCCCACTCCAGTGCCAGGTAGGGCCATGCCAAGTGCACTTAATCCCTAGTCTAATCGGTTTTCAAGGTGATCTGACTGGTATCCCTCTGGGTGCCAGGATAACATGTTCAGAATTACTCATAACAATTCTGAGCTATACAGCAAAAATGTCAAGACACAATTCAGCCCTCTCATTTCCCCAAGACATTCTCATTCACAGCCTGCCCCCTGTCTGCTTCCTTATTTTCAGATTCTGTCCCTCAACAGATCCTGGACAGGCTCCTACAGGTGCTAGAAGGATTGGATACAGGCTTTAGACACTGTCAGCCCCAGATGGGGCAAGGAGTCACATCTGTAAAGAGTTCTCACGGAGTCTGCCCCAGACCTTGGAGACCTAGACAGAAGGCATGAGTTCTCTGGGTGAGGTGCCCCAGATTCTTGCCCTCCACATAGTCCCTCATGGCCAGGCCCAGCCGGAAGTCACACCCATGTACCCGCTGTTTGGGTGAGTCACCCCAAACCCATGCCCAGTGTTGTCCCTCTACGCCTGAGCACAGCCACAATTCCAATCTGTGACCATGTGTTTGGTTGGGGAGGGGGGTCTATCCTAAGCCCTACAGGCAGAATCAAGAATGCTACCAGTGTGCCCTACTCCATAAGTCTGCCCTGGCTCTTGCCCTGGGCTCTTGCCTTGGGCCGTATCTTCACACCCAAGGCCAGCTAGGGGTCACACTTGTATTCTCTATTTGAGTCTATCATAAGTCCTTTGCCCTAGGCTGTTTTTCCACACCCAGAAGCTGCATTCATATACCTTCTCCAATGAGGGTTGGAACCATACAGTCTCTCCAATCAAAACCAACTCCCAGCATCTGAAGGACTGACCTACAAACTCTTCCTATGCTCTGAAATCAATCAAGCTTGAGTAACAGCAAAAACAACCTATCTTCCATTCAACAAAGGCAAACACACAACTAATAAAATAAACTCATATAGCTAGATCCCATGGGAAAAACAAAAACAATGTGAGAGGCCAAGAAAATATGTCACTCTCCAAAGACCACTATCCTACAGAAAAATGACCTAGGTGAGCCTCAGGACACAGAATTCCAAAGTACAGTCATAAACGTGATCAAATGATTCAAGGAGCTTACACCTGAATTAGGAGTTCATTCAAAAGGACAGGAATGAACTCCTAATTGCAGGTCAAGAAAACACAAAGACATACATACGCCATACATCCATACATCATACAAACATCATACATAAATCATACATACACACACATACGTATGTACATATATATATGAGTGAAATAATGAATGTGAATTCAATAAAGAGAAACACTAAAGCAAACCTAACTGAAATAAAGATAGAGTTGAAAACCCAGGGGAAAGTCTTGCTGGAGGAATGGATCATGGAGAAGACAGGCTGTTAAGATGTAAAGAGAAGGTGACGGGATTAGACCACACTATCACATAGACGGGATGAGAAGGGGAACCCCACACATCGCGTTATAAACAGACAGCAGACAGTGAAAGGACACTGAAGGCTGACAGAAAGGAGGAATGAGAACAGCCAAGAGACCAGAGAGAACGCAACTGATGTTCTGACGACGGAAACAGTTCAATAGGACTAAGAGGCAGTGGCACAGACCTTTAAACTCATGAGGCAGAGGCCTGCAAGTCTCTGTGTTTGAGGCCAGCCTGGTTTACACAGTCAATTCCAGGCTAGTCAGGGCTACATAATGTGCAACCTGGAATAAAACAGAAAAAAAAATAGTATGGTGTTGTAGATGACTTAGGGGTTAAGAACACTTGCTGCTTTTGAAGATCTGAGTTCAGTTCCCAGCACTCACATGGAGGTTCACCGCCATCTGTAACTCGAGTTCCAGGGTCCCCAACACTCTCTTCTGACTCTGTATAATAAAAACAAGATAACCCCTAAAAAATACTCCCTCCTCAAACCCCAGTGGAGAGCCCGGGTTTGGAAAAACTTTGTCGAGTGTTAGATTTATATTTAGAGATTTTCAAACAAACAAACGAACAAAAGCTATTGCCTTTATAAAACAAATTTCATAAAGTTTAGGACAATCTTCTTGGTCAGCGGACTCACAGAAAGTGTTGTGGGTTCCCTAGGGAGGCAATATATGAAGTGGGCATCAGCTCCAAGTAGGACTTAACGCCCTTTAAAAGATAAAAATGATGACTTTGAAATAATGTTCTACCATTTTAAAGCATAAAAGTAAAGTCTTTTTCCTACTCTGGAAGAGGTCAATGAGCTCTCTTTCCTCACTGCCTCTCCAGCCTGTCCTGAGTTCACTTTATCCCTTGAGCAGATATGGAGATGTAGGAACAGCAGTCATAAGGGGCCAGGGCGAGAGGCCTCTTGGACCAACTGTAATAGTCTGACTGTGTCACTATGCCCAAATACCTGACAGAAACAGGGAGGAAGAGCTATCTGCTCACAGAATGAGGGGCTTGGAGCCATCGTGGTAGGGAGAGTGCCACCTCAGAAGACAGAAAGCAGAGAGGAAGGAGGGAGGGGCTAGGCAAGATGTGGCTCCTAAAGACACAACTTCATTGACCCACTTTCTTCTAAGCTCTACCCACAAAGCTCCAACACCCCAATAATTTATTCAAAGTCAGAGTCCTTCAATGGATTAAGCCTTAATTAGGTCAGAATTCTCATGATCCAATCTTTCTACCTCCAGAAACACCCTCATAGATACACTCCGAAGTACACCTAACTAATAATCTCCTGGGGAACTCTCAGCCCATCAGCTGTCAATCAAGGGTAACCACCATGGGCCAGTGGGGTGGTGCAAAAGGAACAGACCATTGTCAAAATCCTGACAATGACAACCTTAGTTCACAACTCAGAATCCAGAAAGGTGTCCTCTGACCTCGTGGTACAAGCATGCACATCCCCTATATCTTTCTGTATGTAAAAATAAGGTTAAAAATAATTAATAATCACACTATCTCTTTTGGTCCCCCAGACTTCAATGCCTTCCCTGCCACATTAGGATACCTAATGTGTATAATGTGTATAAATAAATAAAATAATTAATCATCACACTATCTCTTTTGGTCCCCAGACTTCAGTGCCTTCCCTGCCACATTAGGATACCTGCAGGACAAGGTACACTATTCACATGTCTGACTGGCACACATTCTGATACTGCCTTCCTTCCAAGGTCTTCCCCTCCTCCTAAACCCTGCGTCTTGAAAGCTAGGGGTTTAGAAACCAGCGGGACAGCTCCGGCCAACACTGATCCTGTCCCACACCACGGTGTGTTTCCTCAGTAGTTTTACAACTTCTGTGTCTACTAACACTCACCGCTCAGTTTATTGAGCTGCTATTCATGCCAAACATGCTGTGCACGATTTCCAGTATCCTGAGCTATAGACTCTAGACTTGCCAAGAGCTACGGGGATCAATCAATAGCAGTGAGCATCTGAATTCAGGGTTGTTCCTTCTAAAGTTTGTGAGTTCCTCACCATGCTGTGCTGCTACGGGTGACACTAGCTCAAAATCACTCCTGGGCTCTACTGTAACTAACCTGATTTGTCCCTAAACTCAAAATACCTTTGTCTCTGCACAGCTGCCACGGATGACTATGGCTGCAGTAGGCCTTGATGACTGAGCTCATATACACACCCATTAAGTCTGAAGTGAGTTCAGTAATCTATCCCCATTGTATAACTCAGACTTCTAGACATTCCATACACATAAACTCCCAAAGCAGAAAACCTCAACCTGTTTTTGCTGTTCTTGGTGTGACATTCCGCATGTCTATGTCTATGTCAGGAACAGACTATGGGTTAGCATTCATCAGTTCTCAGTCCAGATTGATTGCGACTTGCAGTTTCAAGACCAGAGTTATATGCATGTTCTTCTAGAGAAAGTCCAGAGTTTGCAACAGGTATTCAAAGAGGCTCATTGTCCTAATTAGAGTTACTATTGCTGTGATGATCACCGTGACCAAAAGCAAGTTGGGGAGGAGAGGCTTTATCTGGCTTAAGCTTCCACATCACTGGTTATCACTGAAGGAAGTCAGGACAGGAACTTAAACAGGGCAGGACCTGATGCAGAGAGCCTAGAGGCTGCTTACCAGTTTATTCCTCAGGGCTTGCTGAGCCAGGGCCACCAGCCCAGAGGTGGCCCCAACCTCAATGGGACTGGGCCCTCCCCCATTAATCACTGATTAAGAAAATACCCTACAGGCTTCCCTACAGCCCAGTCTTATGGAGGCATTTTCTCAATTGGGGTTTCCATCTCTCAAGTAACTCTAGCCTGTGTAAAATTGACATAAAATTGGACAGCACTCTTATAGATACCAAAATAGTTATGAAATACCACTAAGTTGGACAGCTGTGAGACACAAAAGTGCCCCACTAGGAAGGGGGTTGAGACATTGGTAGCAGCTTTCCCAGGCCTCCAGCTGGAACTTCCCAAGGACCAGATTCCTGGAATGGTGATCCTTCAACACTTTGTTTTTATTAAGTGTTCCTGTACTTCTGAATAGAATGGTTGAGTCAAACTTGAACTTGTGCCTTCAGAAAACCACTAATGAGACATTAAATAGTCAGTGAAGCCCAGTCCACGCCAGAGCTCTGGGTCAGCAGAAGGCTGAGGCTGTTAGGTCCTTAGAAAATTTAATAGGTGGTGACAGGGCTAGTCCTGGTGGAAACAACTCATCCAGGGCATAGGAACTCCAGGTTTTTGAAGCTGTGTCTTAGAGGCCCATGAGCCCCAGGAAGCAAGCCAAAGTTCAGCCGACTCCAAGCCCAGAACATTTCCTAGGCCAGAGACCCCATCAGTCCTGTACAAGCAAGATATTGGTTCCACTGGATGGTCTTTGCTATCAAGCTGCAGAAAGAGAGAAAATAATTCCCCCTCTTATTGTATGAGTTGATGAAAACCTGGAGCCAGACATTGGGGAAAAGCTGGAATATCAGAGAAGTAAACCACAGCCACTTCAGACTGGGAATCTTAGCTGTGATACATGCAAGAATAATTTGGCTGCCCATATTTTGATATTTCCCAAGATAATGCTTCTCAGTATCTCTTTACATCACTCTGCCTCTCAGAACACTGGGAACGCAGACACTGAGGCATCACACTTCAGTGAAGACAGAACCCCAGGAAGTAGCCCTAACTCAGCCACAGCGCCCTTCCAGAGAGCCCTACGTTTTGATAAAAGAGTCAGCATCCTACCCATTGCCTACCTTTTCTAAATCATATTGGACTCACAGGGCAAAACTGTACAGAAGGTTTCATTAACATACCTCCAACTGGTCAGCCATATCTGCTGAAGTTCAGTGTCAGGAAAGCACACTACCATAAATCCTGGTCCCTGGGCTCTACTGAGCACCAGGATCTACTCATCATAGACCTTGACAAATTAGTCTCTGAAGACAGAGTTCTCTAAGAGGTACATGTGCCATGTACACTGTAAGCTCTCAGTGGGGGCAGGTGTTTGCAGCAAAGCTGTCTGTGGCTCAGGCCTGTGTTAATGTAAATGCTGAGGAGAAAGAGGAGTCAGCACCCTACCCATGGCCTGCCTTTTCTAAATCATAGGTCTCATGAAGGGGTTCTGGGGTCCCTTTTCTTTGAAGAATACTGGGGGAGGTTTTAGGTCACATGAAAGATATGCTCATCCTAGAAAAATTCTCTCTTTTATTATAACTACAACCCCTGTCTTCAATGCTTGTAACTAAAAAGTCCTTTTCCCTTTACTGAGTTCAATAAAGGTGGAAAATTTCACATGAAAATGTCATTAGTATACCAAGAAAACAGAAAAACAACAGAAAATACACAGAAAGAGGCGAGTTGACAATATGGAACACTGGCTGGCGGGCAGGCCTTTTCCTGGGATCTAGGCTCACAGACTAGATATGGAGGGCATACACTCCTCACCAGTGTCAGGCTGGCTGGTACTGTATCATGTTCTTCTCCACGTCTAGAGCCCTTCCTGCTGGCCTCCATTTACTCCCCTGCTGGGTATCTCTGGACTCTAGAGGAGATGTTTCCAGAAGTCAGGGTGTTCCAGCATTGAAAACTCTTCAATTTACCCACTCAGTAAATGGGATGGCACCGGTGTTGCCAAGGAAAGAAAAATGGCTATTTTCTCTAGGCACCAGGAGGCTTTTTGTAAATTTTAAGTGAGTACAGTTTAAAGGTCTCCCTGGAGCATCGCATATACATCCTGCCTCTTCCTGAAGTATCAAGAATGGAGAACTTTCTCTTTTGTTAGCCACAGTTACTTTTTCATAGGCTGTAGATCCTAATGTGGTATTTATCATGGCCAAGCCCATGTTCTTCTCCTGAGATGGGAGGTGGTTCACACAAGAGAAGCCTCATTAGAAACAGTTCATTCAGAGATGCAGCCATTCTCCAAAAGGCTGTGGACAACAGAATGTTAACCATCTGCCCTAGAAGGCAAGCAAATCAGTGCCCAAAAGAATTTAAACAGGAAAGAACAGGGAACTGAGTACCATCAGAGCATCTGTTTCATGCATCTAACACGCATCACTGAATTCTGTAACAACCCTGAGAAATAATATCTCCTCTCATCTCATATAAACCAGAAACAGGTTCATAGAAGTTCAGTGGTTTGTTCGGGGCCACGTAAGGGGTAAGGGTGAAATCTGGACTTCCAGAATCCAAAGCTCTTCCTGCTCACAGCCGGCTCTAGCTGGTTGACAGCAGTGTAGAATCCTAAGTGGGGCAGGGGCAGTTGCCTCTGTATACAAAGGGACTGCTGGGTACATGGCTTTCTCTGGAGGAGACATAGAGGGAGCAGTCTGATTCAAGACAGGCCCATTATCCATAGCCAGAGCTAGCAATCACCTCATGCTGCTTATCCCTCCTCACTCAGCCAGGCTGGATTTCCACTGTCTGCCAGGCAGCAGAGCAGTGTCTAGGGGCCTTGCTGCTCCCAATAAACCCAGGTTTCCATGGAAGCTAAAGTTACAGTCTGAGTTTCTGGCTATGATGTGGGGTACTGAACTGTATGAACTATTAACTCAGGAGAAGCTGTTGGGGTAAGCTTCTGCTGAGAGGTAGGTATTGGTCAGTGCTTCAAGAGTGAAAATACTCCATTGCACCAATGCCAAAGCGCTTATGGAAGCTAGTGATTGGCTAATGCCATGGATTCTTAAAGATGTAGATTGTCTCAGGAATTTAAGTAATATAGCAAAGGCCAGATGCCCCTTCAGAAATTTTTTCTAATTGCCACATTATACTGAATGTTTCCATATAACATCCTAAGACATTTAGCCAGTGTGCTCACAGGTAAGGGCTGGTATCCAAGCAGAACACAGAAGATTGTACCCAAGTGCCTGCTCCCATGGACGTTAGATAGTTATGTACAAAGAACAATGAAGAAAAGGTTTTTACTTTTAAAAACATAAATCTCTAGGAAACATAAAATCACCCAGAGACAAATTTCCAGTGAGGGGAAGACTGGGATTGCTGGATTAGGAAGGAATGAAAAGTATGCTTTTGGCTAACAAGTGGTCTCTCAGAAATCTTCTGCCAACAAGCAGATACATCCAAGGTCCTGGGAAATTGGATACTTTTCTTCATACCGATAACAAGACCTTCTTAAATGGGTCCAGACAGCCAGAAAGCTAGCAGGGCCCTTGTAGCTTCGATGAAGAGATTGAACTACAATTGCCAAATTTTCCTAATGAACACACAGCTTTAAAAAGAGAGAGAGAGAAATTAAGTTATACAGCTGCACAAAGGCTAATTATCCAATAGAACAAGTTACTGTAGTAACTATAAAAAGACTGTATTAGTCAGAAATAATCCATATACTTCCCTTGGTCTTCTTCCTTTATCATGGACACTTTATTATAAGCCAGCATGCTGGGAAATGTTGGCTTTAAGATGATCACAGCTCTTCAGCCAATCTGATAAATCCTATGGCTAGTTTGACTTTAGAATTGAGTTTGAAAACAAGGACAGCATTCTCAGTTCTAAGTGCACAGTAGAGAGGTCGATGGACTATGCCGGGGTCTTGAGGCAGGTGGTCCAGCAAAGCTCCCTGAGGCCTTGGAGGGCCTACCCAATCTGGCAGCTGCTGGACAGAAGATGACCAAGCACCTGCCAGGTGGTGACTAGCACTACTGAAGAACTGAATTTTAACTTGTATTTAATTTTAATTATTTTGAACTTAAACAGCTACGCATGGGTGCAGCAAGGAGTGGCATGTTCTGTGTGCTGATACTCAGAGAGGATTTTTTTTTTTTTCATGGTAAAAGGGTCTTCATTCAAATTTCATTTGCCTGAGAAAAGAAATTCTTATTAATCTCAGCTCATGGTTACTTTCAATTTCCTCCTTTGGCTTAACCTCAAATACTGGAAAAGGCCACGTACACACCAATGTTTTCCTAAAACTCAACCTGACCACCCATTAGCTGAACTATTCCTATAAGACCCCAAGTGACTGTCCAATTTGAGACCCGGTAGCTTGTCTGGGCCACCTCTGGTGTCACTGAGCCCCCTTCCCTTGCTCTTTCCTCTCTTGGCCTCCTGAGAGGCTCCTTGGTGTTCTGTCTCTCTGTGGTGCTAAGAAGCCTTCTGTGAAGCTACAGGTTTTCAGAAGCATAACCCTGGGTCCCCCCAAGTTCTCTCACTCCACATTTATCCCCCATCACCTCTCAAGAACACCACAGACAGAAGGCCTCTGGGGAAACCTCCACCCCACAGCATTCTTAAAGACTCACTTTCATGGAGCCTCCTCCGCTCTTGGGCCCTTCCAATCCAGCCTCTTCTGCTTTGGTCCTATGGAGGGTAATCTTGGGTGTCAAACTGACACACCTAGAGAGAACCTAAAATGAAGACTTTCCTCCATTGGACTGGCATGTAAGCATGTTTGTAGGGCATTTTTATTAACTGCTAACTAATGTTGGAGGCTCCAGCCACTGCAGGAGGTACCAGCACGTGGCGGAAGGGCCCAGCTATCTAGAAAAGTACCTAAGCCAGCTGGTAAGAAGTGCTCTCTCTGGTCTCTCTTTCAGTTTCTGCCTGTAGGTTCCTGTTTGAGTTTCTATCCTGAGTTCCCTCAGCGTGACCTAGAAGTCTAAGCCAGATAAACCTGTTCCTTCCCAATTTGCTTATCACAGCAGCAGAAAGCAAGCTAGAGAAGTTTCCAGTGCATTTCCCCCCACAAAGCCCATCAAAGCGTATAAAACTTAATTGTAGAAATTGTATCTTTCTTCCTGAACAAACTTTTAAGACAAAGGCTGTATCTCATTCATTCAAGGAGAACAACCCTAAGCCCTGGGGAGTAGTACCAAATGTTAAACACCAGCCAAAATGAGATTCTTTGCTCTATGGGTCACACAGCACATCCATCATAGGTAGGGGGACTGTATGTCCCAACTAAATCAGGACAGTCCCCAGATATATCAGTTGTCCTTGGTGTGTTACTTGGTTCTTATAAGTATCCCCACTTAAGTGCTAAATTATACAGTTGTCTTAGTTATGAGGCTTGGGTATGTGGAGTCATTTATGAAAATATCTTAAGGATGAGCCGTTGATGACAAATAGATTAAAAATAGAACTGCCCAGAAGTACAGACAGGGTCAGGTGACCTTTCATCTTTTTTGATAGTCATGAACTTCTAAGAGTCTATGATTTTTAGAAGTATTTTTAAGGAAAAATTAAAAACAAAAGCCATTTTAACTTCCTCAGCCTGGGAACTGGAGACACTGTAGGCAGTTTTCTGCTCATGCTGATAAATGAGAAATAAAAGAAAAAATTAGAGAGAAACTGGAGCTTGCCCAGCAATGACAGAAGGAACAGAGAGTGACTCAGTCCCATAAGAGTTAAAGAGAATGATGGCTGATTGCCAGAGTCGCCAGAACAGGAACAAACACACAGAAAACACTGCCTCCCAGAGGATGGTGACAGGAAGATTTTTATTTTTTAAACCTGTCAATGAAAAGAAAAACAAAGGGCCAAAGTGTGGACAGCTAACCGGCAGTCAATAGAAGCATTTATCAACAAAATGAGGCAAAGCCAGGAAACATTTATAACAATCCTAAATGTTTATCCGGTCAAACGTAAGGGGTTATAAAATATGATATTGATTATTTCAAAAGGTCATTCTCCTGCACTCATGGAGGGCAAGCTCACAATCTCTTTACTCAAAACTTAGACAGTTTGCTTCTTCTGTCAAAAATCAGAGAAGACAACACAGCTGAAAACAGCCTTGATTTCAACACTCTTTCCTCTCATGTCTGCCTCCCTGTTAGGAAGGGGTCTGCATGACTGTGTCCACGAGCCCCCTTCTCACCACACAAAAACAGCATTTCTTGGGCTCCACCTAGTGTATTCCCTCATCCCGGCTTATTCGCACTCACTGTGTTTGAAGATACAGCAGCCAAGGTTTTACCTTCCTTTCTCTGGGTTGCACAAGAATATGAACATTTGTTCATGGTTCACTAATCTCATACTGCTGTCTTAGAGCTTCCATGGTTCCATAATTCCTGCTTCCCTTCCCTTCTTTCCACACACTCCATCTTGTTGGTCTCTCCACACACTGCATTTATTAAATGTGATGCCCTAGGACGTCCAACTCATACTGCAGTTATTCTTTCCAGACAATGAGCATCCATAATTCCTGTTATTCCGAGGCTTCAGTTGCTACCCAGAAGCTAATGATTCCGAGGCTATGTTTCTCCATTATATCTCTCCCATCTGAGATTACATCCAAAAGTCTGATGTACTTGGTTGTGTAATAGACACAGGTGACTTCACTAACCCAAAAATGAACCACAAAATTATCCAGAGATGTCTTAGGCATAGCCAGCCCAATGAGCCCAAAGATGAAAAATGGAACTGCTCAGCTTCACTTGAAGATGTCAGACATGCCAACCTACCAACTCAAAGATGACTCATGAACCAGTCAACTCTTCCTGACTCTCCTAGGTTCTTCATTCTTCCCTCAGCTTCCCCACCAAATCTAACCATTTCATAGATTTTTGGAGGTCTAATTAATACTACATAAGATTGAGGTGTATATCTTAAAGTTTTGATACCATATACACTGTGAAGCAATTATCAGAATCAAGCCACTTCTCATATCCACTACTCGCTTAGCTTTACCCTTTGTGTGTATGGCAGAAACAGTATTTTCAGAAAATTCCAAGTATATGCTTTTACTAACCATAGTTGTCATTCTATATATTTTGTTTTCTAGAACTCTTTTTTTTTTTATCTTATAATTGGGTTGTATGACCTGGATGGCCTGGAACATATGATACAGAGCAGGTTACATTCAAACTTACAAAGATCTGCCTCCTTCTATTCTGAAATGCCAAGATTAATTGTGTATGCCAATGTGCACAGCTCTAGGTGACTTCTAATAAGATCTAATTTATACCATGGTGGTGTCTCACTGCTCTGAGGATACAGACCAGATGACTTCTGAAGATGACTTTCTTGTCCTGGCCCCTGACTGACTCTGTAGATCAGATGTACTTTCCAAAAGTTATTGTTAATTCATTTCAGATCCTTACAGTTGCTGATCTCCCTCTGGCCCTAGAGCCCTCAGTCAGAACCCTCCAGATACAACATTTTAACCTTTCTCTCTGCCTTGGGTGCTATCTTTAAGATTTGCCTTCTTTGGAAGCCTTCACAGAAGCTGTAGGTAGAGTCTCCCATAGGTTGGGTTGTTTGACTTGAAAGATTAGCATGAGCTTATCATGTAAATAAGGAGGCAGTGAGGGTCCCAGACAGAAGAATCCATATGTTGTGAAGTAAAAATACATTTACAAAAGTAACATGATACATCTGAGCCACCAAGGTAGTTGTGGGTCAATGGACAGAAGGAATATGGGCACAGGGTTCCCGAGAGATAAGGGAGGAAGGCAGGGGCCAGACTCTTTCTGGATCTTCTTAATTCTGGCTACTCAACTATAATCAATCAGGGAAAAATTTTAGAATATTATGTCACCATACCACACACACACACACATACACACACACACACACACACACACACACACACACACACACACAGAGTGAAATCAGGGAAAATTTTAAAATTATGTCAAGCTCTATTTCCACAGTCAGGTGTGTGTGTGTGTGTGTGTGTGTGTGTGTGTGTGTGTGTGTGTGTGTGTGTGTGTGTGTGTGTTTGTGTGTGTGTGTGTGTATTTGTGTGTGTATATATAGAACTGATCTCTAAAATATATAGAGAACTTAAGAAACTACAGGTCAAAAAACTAAAGATCCTAACTAGAAAATGGGATACAGATCTAAACAGATAATTTTCAACAGAAGAACTGAAAGACACTTAAAGAACTGTTCAACATCCTTATCCATCAGAGAAATGCAAATCAAATCAACTCTGAGATTCCATCTTTCACTTAACAGAATAGCTAAGATCAAAACCACAGATGACAGTCTATGCTGGAAAAGATGCAGAGTAAGGGGAACACTCCTCCATTGTTGGTGGGAGTATAAACTTGTACAGCCTCTCTGGAATGCAGTATGGCGATTCTCAGAAATCTGGGAATCAATCTCCCCAAGGATCCAGCAATACCACTATTGGGCAAATACCCAAAGGATGCACATTTGTACCTCAAGGAGATTAGCTCAACTATGTTCACAGCAGCATTATCCATAATAGTCAGAACCTAGGAACAACTAGATGCCCCTCAACTAAAAAATGGATTTAAAAATTGTACATTTACATAATGGAGTACTATTTAGGGAAAAAAAAAAAAGACATCCTGAAATTTTCAGGCAAATGGATGGATCTGGCAAGTATTATCCTGCGTGAGGTAACACAGACCCAGAAAGATGGACATGGTATGCACTCACTCATAAGTGGATTTTAGATGTAGAGCATAAGATAAACAGGCTACAATCCACCATCACCACCACCACCCAGCCCCCAGCAGTTAGGTAACATGAGAAAGTTAAAAGAGACATCCATCCATAGATCCCCTGGGAAGGGGAAATAGAAAAGGTCTCCTGAGAAAATTGCAATAATGGTGTGGGGGGTGGGGGGAGAAATAAGGGAAGGTGAGAAGAAATCATGAGAATGGGATAGTAGGGGTGGTGGGGGACAATAGAGACAGAGAGCCAAGAAGTGGATATCCTGATAGAGGGAGCCATTGTGGGTTAGAGAGAAACCTGATACTAGGGAACACCCAAGAACTCACAGATGAGCTCAGCTAGGACTCCAAGCAATAGTGGAGAAGGTGGCCAACTGGCCTTTCCCTATTATCATATGAATGACCACCCTAATTGGCATTTATAGAACCTTCATCCAGCAGCTGATGGAGGCAGATGCTGAGATCCATAGCTAAACATCAGGCTGAGCTACTGGTCCAGCTGAAGAGAGGGAGGAGAGATTGTATGAGCTGAGACATCAGGGTCATGATGGGGAGACCCACGGAGTAGGCAGTCCCATCCTATTGGGAGCTCTCACAGACTCTGAAATAACAGCTGACTAACCTTCAGAGAATGGATCTGGACTCTCTGGATACAGATAACAGTGGAAAGGCATGGGCAGTTTCTACAGCCTCTTGCAATAGGACTAGTATCTATCCTGGGTCCATGAATTGCCTTCTTGAAGTTCATGCCGAGTGGAAAACACCTTTCTCAGCCTTGATACTTGGGGGAGTGACTTGGTCCTACATCAACTGGATATGCCAGACCAAATTGACTCACTTTAAGACTCCTTGCCTCCGGGTACATATTTGTATGTAGATGTGTATGTGATAATTCTGTGAGTGATGCACAGTCCTAGTGCACATGTATGTGTGTGTTTATGGCACATGCGTGTATGTAGATGTTCACTAGGGTAGCATTTTCCAGTTTCCATGGTATGAATATTTCTACCATGCTCAGCTTCAAGCTCCCAATGATTTGTTACTCAAGGAGTCAGGAAGGATGTGTAGTAATAGCAGACTATAATATTCCCATCCTACAGATGCAAATCAATGTGACCTTAACAGCACAGTCAATAATAAAATACAGGAAAATAATTAGGGAATAGTGACTTCTGAGCATTATTATCTTTGTTTTTAATATCACTCATTAAACTATACTTACATATGATTTATATATCTGTGTAAAATTTTATTAAATGTCTTTACATGTTAACATCCAGATTCCAGCTATAAGTTGCCAGGGAAACCATGTTGTGCCATAGGGACTGGCTGAGGCATGGCAGGCAGCTTTAACTTCTGTTCTGAAACAAAAATGGTGGGTAGAATCTCATCTTTGTTTTCCATGATGTTCATGTGATACAGCAAGGGCTTCTTAGGGCCAATCTTACCACGTGGGTCCCAGAGCATATGTTGTTCCTGGGCACATTTGTCCGAGCAGGACATTGTGTATGCAGCATCAGTATAGTAGCAAATGGGGTCTCTATTGTGGATCACCAAACTATCTACATGGATTTAGCCATCAATTCTTAGTGTTTCCCAGATACAACAACCCTTTAACCCTCAGCTAAACTCTCCATGATAAACCACAGTACACTATAGCAAACCCTCTGCACAGCAGGCCAGCCTAGCCACAGAGACCTCTTGTGTTGCCCTCAAGTGCTACTTTGTCCTCAGAGAAACCCTTCTGGACTACATCAGCCAATTCCAAGACACCACCCCATCTCACCAAGAACATTCTATATCCTAGCATCTAAGATGATAGATGATCTCTGTCCCAGTCACTGTTCCTCAAACTTTATCTCCAGAGTAGCCATCCTCAGCTAGCTCCTGTGTGAGAAACTCATCCAGTCAGCTTTGAAGATGCCATTAGCAACCAATTTCCTCTTCCTGGAAATTTGCATCACCATCTTGCCACTGTAAACTGCCAAAGGAAAGCTATATAATTTAATTTAACAATGGCTGTATTTAATAACCCATTTTCACGAATCCTGAAACTTTAATCATTGGCTGTCGCAGGCCATTCAGGGATAACTCTTTTCTGTATATTACACACCGTGAGCGCAAACCTATTGTAACTACATGGAATCAACAGGGGTTAGGCACAGACACTGGTATTTTTAAAAGATCCCCATGTGATTAAAATGTGCACCATGGCCAGCACCACTGATATGCAAGCCCTGTTAGAAAATTGGATAGGCATATAAGGGGGGCAGCTGAAGTTGCCCACAGACTTAAGACTTAACGTCCAGCATGTCCAGCATATGCTTGATAGAGTCTCACGCGCACGCGTGCGCACACACACACGCATACACACACATACACATACACACACACACACACACACACACACACACACACACACACACACACACACACACACACACTGCTTCTCTGACATTTGGGTTGACTGGGGTGGCAAGACTAGTTTGGTCAGGAGCAGTTCTGCAGGTAAAGGAGGTCCAGGACTTAAGTTGAACATTTCAGGACAGAGAAGGGAGGGAAAGACAGACATACTGTTGAACAATGAAAGGCTGTAAATACTTTTTTTCCTGTTGGTAACCATAGAGAAGATTGAGGAAGGCAGTTTCTGAAGGTCCCATCTTCCAACATCCTTTCTGAAACAAACCATGAGGTTTGCTAAGAGAGGGAGGCAGGAAATAGGTGCTTTGTCCCTGTCTCCTATGGGGAGCCAACTTGGAGCCTGGGCAGAGAGGGAGGCAGTCCAGCCGAACCCTGGATCCTGTTCCAGCCTGCAGTCTCATCCCCTCACCCTGGTTCTTCCTAATGTTTCCTTTTCTCCCCCATCGCCTGCTTCTTCTTCCTTGACTTCCTCTGACTCACATCACACCCTGCTGCAGGTGGGAAGGCTCCCTTGCCTTGGGAATCTACACTGCATTTATTATGTGTGTTTTCAGACAATGAAAGCAATTTCTCTCATTGAAGATGGAGGTGTTTCTCCATCTTTCTTTGCACAGGGAGTTGACTCCCAAACTTGAAAACTGAACATTTTCCCAAATGGAATGAAGCAGGACTCATTAAAGCTTCAGAGGGCACAGACATGCCTCTCAGGTAATCACTATTACAATAAATTCTCCAAACTGAAAGAGATTTGCTAAGGCTAGCAATGGATTCTGTTCAAATCTGGAGATCTCAGACATGCTGGGATTGTCTGTCCTTTGGTGGCTCCCATTGGGAGGGATGCCAGTCTAGTCCGCTTACAATCCTTGGATTTCTCTTACCTTTCACTCTGCTCAGGCAAGGAAAATTGCCCAACTGGGCACCATAAAACAACAAAATAAAATAAGTAAATAAACCAACTGTGTTTGGTTCAGCAGCGCATACAGCAAAATCGGAACAAGACCCATATCCACACATGGCCCTGTGCAAGGATGATACGCATGCTTGCTAAGTGGTCTATAATCTGAGTATCTAATACTTACAAAAATGTTGGAGGAGGCCAAAGGTCACCTTTAGTACTGAGAAAAAGCATTAGATGGCTCAAGAACACTTGAGACTGAGCTTGGAAGTATTTGCGATGATGAACTGTCTGGAAAAGATTTCAATACGGAGTGTTTCTATTGAAAGTAAAGAGAGATTACTGCCATTACTTCCTGAGGTCTCTGCTAGCGATGAGGAGAAAAGCAATGTGGATCATCTGGAACAAGTATGCCAAGTAGATTTTGGAACAGCAAAGAAGATATGCAACTGATCCTATGAGACTAGGCATCGCCCTTTCTTTAGTGGCTTTTCATCCTGAACAAAGGTTTTCATCCTTTGAAAACAAAGCTGGCTCTCTTGTAAAGGCAGATTTTGATGTCGCCATTGCTGAACTTGCTACATTAAGTGGTGAGTCATACAAAGACAGCCAGACAGAAACAGTTACTGACAGGTGACAGGACTGTAGACCCTGGATACTCACAGGTGTCATGGAAGCAAGGAAAAATGAAGACGTCAATCAGCCTTCTACCTTTTGTCTGCTTCATCCTAAAATTTACACACTAGAATGCCAGCTAAGCTGTTTCAAAAATAGTCTCTGTTATAATAATTTATGACAATTAATTTTTATGATTTATGCAGAGTCCGTTACTTCTATATAAATTTCTTTATTTCTCATGAGGTTCTCATGCTTAACATTAGGGGAGTAGGGCCAGTTAACATTTAGGGAGATAATGTTTCCAACTTTAAATGTCCAGTCTGAGTATGTGGAATTTTTGTGCAAGTTATAAATATTTGGCATAGCACTTTTTTTTCTTGAGATAGGGTGTTAATATGTAGTCACAGTTGGTCTGGAACTTACTGTAGATTAGATTGGTCTGAGATTCGCAGAGATTTATCTGTCTAGGTCTCCTGAGTGCTTGGATTAAAGAAGTGTGCCTCCATGCAGCTGGCATAACACTTTTTGTTATACACAAGGATCAATATTTTTGTTTGACCTAATAGGGGATAAAAGGATCAATTGGTTCCAACCACGGGTGTGGCTACTGTAGGTACTTTAAGGTTTGGATCATCTACAGCAGTGTGGTCACACGTCACATCCTTGCGTTTCTGTGAACAGTCCATCTCAGTGGACACATCTTTGCTCACAGCCACAGAAGTGATCCTTCAGAAAACACTGTGACCCCATTTACTGTGGACCAAGGCAGAAACAGTTACATTGTTTGTAAAGTTACCTGTTGTTTATTTTTGCTGCATGCTTTATGTATGTTTAAATATTTGATTTGAGAATGAATTGCTTGGTTATTTCATGTACTAAGCATAGCAGTAAAAAGTAAATTAAATCCCATGTGCGTGAGTTATTTTAGCTTTTCTGATTTTTTTTTAATACTTACTTAACATGCTCTTTCTATAAAAATATGTACCCGATATGAAACTGTTTTCTGGACACGGCATGTCCACTCACACATAAAATCAGAGCAGCTGTTTGTTTCCACATAAGACTTGCACAAGACTGAACCAGTCAAAATTCCAGCATGGCTAATGGGAAATGAGAAACAACTGGACAGCTGATAGCTGTTGGGTGTGTGGGGGGAGGGGAGGAGTCAAATTTTCTTCAGGGATCTGGCCGCTGGTAGGCTTCCATCCTTCAGTAAATGACTTAGAGCAGTACACATCCAATCAGTACCAACCGTAATTAGTGGGGTGGAAAAAGACCTGCATTTCAGAGAGCGATATGGACGGATTATGGGAGAGGTGGAGGGGGAGATGACACTAAACATCATCAAGACACATGGAAAAATGTATGAAAATTCTCAGAGTAAATTAAAATGTATGTTAACATGGAATACATGTATGAAAATTCTCAGAGTAAATTAAAATGTATGTTAAAATAAGTAAAAATTTTAAAAAAGAAAAAAGTTGCTGAATTGTTTAGTTATCAAATGGAATAGAGTACTATGTTTTTATTTATAAAATATTATGTTTTCCTTAGAATACCATATTTCACTGAAAATTTATTTCATAAATTACAAGCAGAAAAATATTTAGCAGGAAAATAACGTGACATGGCAGCAAATTTTGTTTAACGTTTTATGAAGTTTTCATGAATAATCTAGACTAATTGTTAAGAACACATGTATTAAATTTATGGAAGTGTAATAAAATTCTTATGAATGCACTTCTCAACTACTTTCTTAACAGCTTTTCATGTAAATTGTGTTTTGGTTTTGAGACTTCTCTAGAGGAAACTATACATTCTTGGAAATTGATTCTTTATTCTCTCTTGGCAGCTAATGAGTTTTTACCAAATTTAAATGCAAGTTGTATCATAACAACAGATGACACTAACGTAACTACCATTCTCAACCATGTCGTATACCCCCCTTTTCACACACCCCCCCAAAATGTAGTGAAGGTTTTTTAAATTACTTTTTCTGGTAGAACGGGAACTGGTGGCAAAAGATGCTGTTCTACTTAAAACTTTGCTCTATAGAGTTTTCTAGCATAGGAGGCCATAAGTCCTAAGCTCACCGTGACACTTGGTGATATAACTTAAGTTCTGTGTTTCTGAATCACTCTTGTCTTTTTTAAATAACTTCTTTATTATTTCTGGTTTTTTCAAATACACAAGACTGTCTTCCTTTTTGGTCACCTGCCTTGCAACCAACCATTCCTATTTGGTGCCAGTGCTCTTGGGAAAAGACCCCGTGATCTTTCTGTCTCTAATCAGTGTTTATGATACCTGCTTCCTCTGCTTGCATCCCACAAACTTTCCTGATACATGTCTCTCCTTGGATGAAACTGTGTTATCTCCCTGGAAAATGTAGCCATCCTTAATGATCTGTCTCTGTCTACTTTTAAAATTCTTCCCCTTCTTCTCTAAATAACTATGGGGCTGAGTTATACCCTAAGCCCACACATTGCCAGATATTTCCCTAGTACTTCACATAAAACACCAAACAAAAATGACATTTAAAATGTATTGAACCCCCTCCACACCTTTTAGAATATAAACTCAAAAGTAGAAATGGTGCTTTCTGCATGTAACTTCAAATAATCCTAAATATTGATAGTGAGGTGGAATGCATACATACAGGAAAGAGCCCTGGGTACGGAAATGGCTGTGGATTGCTGAGGACATCCACCTGTTTTGTTTAAAGACAAACCTAGTATGGCAGAGTGTTAGGGAAACATCCAATTACACCCATTTTTGCCAAGTCCCTTCATGGAATCGACACTCAGTTCCAGGATCCACAAGCAAACTAAGAACAGTAGAGAATTAGCACAACATTGCAAGGTGACACGGATTAGAAAGAAGTGATTTGAGAGAAAGTGGTCTCCGGAAGGGAGCGGCACTAGTGGCCTTACCGGAGTAGGTGTGGTCTTACTGGAGGAGATGTGTGGCTGTGGAGGCAGGCTTTGAGGTCTCCTATATGCTCAAGATAACACCCAGTGCCTCAGACCACTTCTTGTTGCCTGCAAGATGTAGAACTCTCGGCTACCTCTACAGTACCATGTCTGCCTGCATGCCACCGTGTCGCACCATGATGATAACGGACTGAACCTCTGAACTGTAATGGAGCCCTCTAACTAAATGTCTTTCTTTCTAAGAGTTGCCGTGGTAAGGGTGTCTCTTCACAACAGACAAACACGTTGACAGAAAGAGTGGAAGGTGCACAATCAAGCAGATCGAGGACAGGGTGGAAAGACGAGGAATCTAGACCATCTCTGAAAAGATAACTCTCAGAGAATCAGTGTCACACAACTGCCCACACGGAAACCTGCAGAAACTTTGGCTGGGTGAAGTGTGATGGAGCTGCTAACTTGTGTGATGTGGGATCAATGGAGGCAAAAAGCTTGCCTGTCTAGAGACATGGCAACTGTGAATGCTTGAGATCCTCACTTCAGAAGGATCCCTGACTCTCTGTATCAGCCCCTCGGGCAGGAAGTGGGGCTGCGAGGTGAAAAGCTGTTCACCCAACAGCTCTTCTCAGTGATTAAAACAGAAAGCTAAACCGTACACACCCAGGGCTGGCTCCTCCTTCTCCCCTGTCCTAGCTCACTCTCCAGTGGTCTGTCCTGTATGGTAGATTGTGAAGGTCACTGGGGTAAAGGACATGTGACTGGATTTATTTCCATCTGTTTTCCAAGTCTGGATCTCCTTTTTCCTAAAAAGCCATGGGAAGAGGCCACTCACTCACTTGACTGACTCCTGAAGTGGAACCCTTTCTGGAGATGATTATAATCGTTAACCTCATCTTCATTGGTGAAGGAGCAAAATTCCCCAATTTACCCTGCTCCCTCCTTGCTTCCATGTTGGGAATTTAACCTTTCTATTTATAACTGGCATGACTGACTCCAGGGTCAAAGCTGACCCCTCATTCAACCAGACATTGAGACACTGTTGCTTAGAAACTGAGGCGGAAGGGCAGAGCCCTCCTGGCCCTCAGAGAGTCACCAGGAGCTGGTGAGCCAATGACTACAGCAGCAGCCAGAAGGGGAACTCCAGGCTCTGGACTCAAGGTCCCCTCACTGTCTACTGCCCTCAGCATTTTCAACATTCTCCAGAGAGAACGTTGGTCCCCAGCTTGAGGGGTAATCAAGAGGCAGTGGCACCTTGGACAGATGGGACTTGGCATAATTGAATTAGGTCACTGGAGCTTGCCTTTGAAATACTTGGGCTCCATCCCCCTCCCATCCCTTTGTCTCCTGGCCACAACTAGATGAACAAGTCTCCTCTGCCACAGATCCCTCCAGGAGAATCAACAGAGAGAGGGTCCAAGTGCTCATGTTTTGAAACCAGTTGAAATATACTTCTTCTCAGCTGATTGTCTCAGGCATCTATTCCATCAACAGTAAAGCTCCTTGGTCCTGAGTTTTCCAACTACTACAGAGGCTGCCTGCATGGGGCAGCAGCAACAGCTCCATCTGTTTGATACTTAGGACGGCCCAGGCATGCCTAAGAGGCAGAGCACCCCATTGTTGAGAAAGCTAACCCTCACAACACACATGATGGTACAGCTGGCTAAATGCAGGGCTGCTGATTTTAGAATGCAGGATTCCAGCCCTAAGATAAACCACACCTCTCACCTACTGGGGGCCTGGAGGTAAGTGGTTTTCTATTATGGCCACCCTGGCCCTTCTGACAGAACTCAAAGGAACCTGCTGAGAGAGAATCCAACAAGTAAGCTGATGGCAGGGTTTCCAAGGAGCTCTGTTTGAAGTCAGTATATCCCATGCTAATTGAAATTCCTGTCCCCACTCCTGGGTTATTTTCTTATTTAATGATCTGGTAAAGGGGTATCTAGGGCAAAACAGCTTCAGAATTTGACAAATTAAGAGCCTTTCTGCGTACCGTATTTGACTTGTTAAACTCTTAGCACACAATGCTCTGACATCTCTTGGTTCCCATCCCAGACACCTATGTGAGCCGCAAATTCTATCCCTTGTGTGATTCAGACACAAACAGCACTGAAGTGGCAGGTGTGGGACTGAAAGTGAGGTGATCTGGATCCCTTAAGCACTATGGGGTGCTGTAGGTCCTTCTCAGAATAATGTTTAAGATGCAGTAAAGGACCACAAATAAAACCAACTTAAATAGAATGAAGGAACTGCAATAAACAAAAGCCATATTGAGCTACAGTTATCAAAATATTTATAAGCTAAGAGCACTTCTTTCTTAAGGCAGTTAACGCTAAAATTGAACGAGCTCTCATCATTTCAAAGTAGTAATATAGTTTTGAGATATCTGCACCCAACTTGATGTGATTTAAATTAGTCGTAGTTTCTATCAATGGACGAAGTCATAGAAAATGCCAATGCTGCAGTGTGTGGCCTCCATTCATAAAGAAAACACATAAGGAATATCAGCAAGGAGCCCAAGAGTAAAGATTCGGCCATTTTCCATTCTGGCTCAGGGACACTCTGGAATTCCACCTGGAGATCTCCTGGTTAAGAACTGGCCACCAGACCAAAGATGTGTTCAGAGCAGAGAAGAACTTTCTGTAACTGGCTGGAGGCAGGACCAACTTGGAAGCAGTGAGTAGTCCCCGGGAATCAGTCTCTCCAATCAGTCTCCCTGATTCTCCTGGAAATCTTCAAAGGTAATTGTTTGGATTTTCTCACAGCATCCTTCCAAGTGCTCACGGTGAGCTTCTCAGCATTCCTAACCATCAACTCATTTATTACTAGTTTATTAGTAAAACTGCCAGTGAGAGATGCTGCCCACTGCTCCTCAAATCCTTCTCTCTGAGTGCAAGCTGTAGGATGTATATCCTAGGAATATCTCGGGCCCCTAGGTAGCAAGCTTGGGAGACTATCTTAGTTCATGGCCACAAACCAAGCTGCCCAACAGTAAAATGCTCCCCCAGATGGGTAGATGTCACATGGAAGCCAACCTGGGAAGGTTCTCAGAGCTGGTGCTGAGGAGGTAGAAAAGGTACAACAACCCTGTCAGGAACACTGATGGAGCCTAGTGGGTCAATTATTTAAAGCAGCTAATTTATATGGTGTTCCTAACCCAAGCCTCCTTCACCTGTCTCCACAAACACATTGTTGAACATGGCTCAACTGACAAAATGCATCAGATTTGATGGCTCCAAAGTAATCAATTGACAGGTCATGATGGGTTCTCAGGGACCATCTCATTCATGGCCTTAACCAGGAATTCAAAGACTCTTAAAATCACCATTAGTAATGGACATTTAGCCCAAGAAAGTGGCCAGAAGCACATTCCATATGTATATAATTTCAGGAGTTTCAAGCACCTTTGAAGCATGTCCAGATCAAAACAATTTGACTTCATTCCCTCCACCTTTATTTATTCATAAATAACAAAGCAGAGACCAAGGAAGTAAGAAACCTTACAGCACAGGTAGCCAAGCTCAACACCACTGTTCACAGCAGCCCATGAAGGCAGATGCTGAGAACTTGAACCTGATAAGATGGTTCTCTTAGTCCCTATACCTTAGCCCCCATCCCAACCAGACATGGTGCCAACAGAAAGCCTTGGACTTGGCCCAGAAGAAGGTCACATCTGCTGCACGTTTTCCTCACGATGTGCCCTGGTCTCAGAACAACATCCATCTCACTTGCTCTAATGAGGACAGTCCCTTACCCCAAATGGGGCTCCCAAAGAGGCTGGCCCTGTTATTTAGGGCTTTGTCTCTCTACAAATAATAAATGCAGAGAGCACAGGCCTGGGAAAGTTAATTAGTATTATTATGTCTGTAATTCTAATGTTACTCACTGGCAGAGCTCTTTCGTGCCAGCTTTCAGCCCAGAACAGACTTTTGTGATATGCACTGGGATATGCCCTGCTGAAGCTGTGCTTTTCTTGTGTCTAGAATGGGCAGTGCCTCTGCTTGAGGTTGCGGAGCCCAGAGGATGAAACTATTGGGGGTGAATTTCTCAGTGTGGGGTACCCTCCTCCAGTGTCTCAGTCCCCAGACAAAAGAGTCAACATACTAAGAATGCGAACATTACCGTCATCTTATTGGAGTAGGATAATACAGTAGATGCTGCCTGAAAGGTCTGTGTCATCATTCAGGGAGGAGAGGGGCTTGAGAAAACCTCTAGCAGCATCTCATCAGTCTATTAAGAGTGCAGTTTACAAGAGAAAGCTGAATGCTCTCAAAGAGGTGAAACTTCATGAGGTATCCAGATAGAGAACAATGATATTCGACATTGTGGCATATCCAAACACAGATTAAATGCCTGCATGTTTTACCATCACCATCTCATCCTTTAGAGGCTACATTTATATCAGGCCATTGTCTAGAGGCAGGGCGTGTAGTTCAGGTGGTAGAATGCTGGTGTAGCATTCATGAGGCCCAGGGTTTGATCGTCAACACCATGTAAATTAGAATGGTGGCACATACCTATAATCCCAGCACTTATAAGGTGGAGGCAGGAGAACCAAGCAAGGTCAGCTTGGGCTATGTTGCACCCTGTCACAAAACTAAACTAAACACCATTCATTGTCTGACTATTGCTTTTCGGTTGCCCAAATCACAAGCATTCTTCCTATTAACAGGCTGCTTTACATGATAAAGCAGCAAAAACAAGGCCCCAAATAACACCAAAGAGGCAAAGTCTGTTCTGCACTAAGCAGATTTGAACCACACACATACCACCCAAAATGGTTAGCCCAAAGACAGCATCTCTCTTCAAGAAAGCATGCTCAACTAATAACAGATCTGAAGAGGACCTGGGAGACACCGAAGCTCTGGGCTGGGCAAGATACATGTTGAAACTGATTTGATCATTCTAAGGATAGCAGTGAGAATCAGGGGACCCAGACTAAGAACATTTTGACACTGTAGTCATCTCTCTGTGACAGGCAAGACTATGCCTCTGCCATGTATGTGCCATGCAAACTTGAACAAGTTACTTCTACTTCTTGACATCACGTCTTCTCGTGCATGGAATGGGAACTGTATGGGATCCCTCCTAAGACTTGGAAAGTCTTACAGCGTATGGGAAAGGCAAAAAAGCAAACAAACCAACCAACAAAAAAGGGAGACATTTGGGTTGAACCTGTCTCTGGCTTCTTTTTCCCTTTACACTTTCACAACAACCCATCCCTTCTTTGCCAAGCCCTGGGGCAAATTTTACTAAAATTCTCAAGGTTAAAAAACTGTTTCTACTTATGCTAAAACGTGGGGAGAAAACTGATAAAGGGATGCAAATGGTTACGTACAATCTTTCTAAAAGGCTGGTGGGAGCTAAATAAAGGTCCATGACTATGAGTCCGGGACAACCTATCATCACTGCTGCACGGACAAATTGTATTGCATGTCAGATGCACAGAAGACGCATGATAATTTATCAGTCAGGACCCAGAAAATTGTACAGTACAAGAGCCTCTGAAGCCCCACGCATCCCTACCACGGCGTCCTCCCTGATCTGTTAAAGGGACATTGCCAAAAAAAAAAAAAAAAGGCCCTGATTTAGGCCTTGGTTTATAAAAAGCACTTTACTAAAACACAAAATGAATAGAAATATTTCCATGACATTTATCAGGAAACAACAGAAAAAAGAAAACAGTGATTTTCTCACTTGCGCTCCTTCCCTCCTGTGGTTTTGACCATTCTCTAGGTAGTTTCCTGAACACAGCCAGAGAAAAGAAAATTAAACTCGCTTTGTAAACGTGGACTTGGCCAGGAAAGACTGATGAGACAGAACATGATGGGGTCTGTTTGTTTGTTTGTTTGTTTGTTTTTAGAGACAGAAGAGAAAGGGGGTAAAAGTAGGGAAGAGAAGCAGGTCAGAACCCCAAGAGAAAGCAAGCCAAGCGCAGTGTCCAGGGACAAGGACATTCTTAGTCTATGTCCACTGCAAAGGCATTCCTTCCAAGGGAGAGGCATATTTTATCACTGACAGTATTTGGAACTTGCAAGATGCAATGACAAGTTTTTAAAAGACCTGAATTTTATCAGTTTTATTATTACTTTTAAATTTCCCGTAGACAGATAAGTCCCCAAAGACCGCAGAGGGCATATGGCTCCTGTCAACCCATCCTTGGAAGGCCCTTGAGCTCATTAGTTGGCCCAAATGTATTAGGCTGGACCACTGGAGGGATCTGATGTCTTGAGGGTGGATTTATGAGAGGAATCCTCCAGCTCTGGGATACTGTGATGGAAAAATGAGATTTTAAGGACTGCAGAGTAACGGCGCCACAAAGAGGCTGCTGAGTTTGTCTATCCATCAAGACATTTAACCCATCCCAACAGAAGGGCCTGTGGTCTGGGACACACACAGAACCCCTTGGAAGCTGGTCCTGTTTTACCAATTGGGAAGGCACATAAGACTCAATAATATCCATGATATAAAGGTGTGTGTGTGTGTGTGTGTGTGTGTGTGTGTGTGTGTGTGTGTGTTGGGGAGTGTATGACAGCTTTGCAAAGCCATACCTTAGCCCAAACTTCTATCTCCCCTCTATTGGGACCACTGAAAATCTACTCCATCTACCCAGCTATTACACTTGCTCCTCTGAATCCCTCAGGACTACTTCTCACTCTACCTTCCCATGTAAGAGATAGTGTAACTTCCATGTGGCAGAGGGAAACCTTACTCTGAGCATGGCACACAAAACCAGAAAAAACCTTGGGAGTCACAAGTGATTTTACATCTTCGTCCTTGCTAGTGGTGTGACTTGGGGCCAGCTACAAATTGTCTGTGAGCCTCATTTCACTCAGCAGCAAAATGGGGCCAACACGCCATGCCTCTAAGTGAGCAGCATCAATTGCATGGATAAATGCACACATGATGCGCCTCTAAGTGGGCAAGGATGTGCTGCCTTTGTGTATAGAATCCAGGGCTGCAGGGAAAGAAGCAGGGTGCTTCTCAGAATTTCCTTGCTGGCACTCCATAACCATAGTGACAGTTTGAAGGATACCAATGGCGAGTAAATAAAACACTAAATCTCCTTGTGAGGGCCCTCTTGCATGCCAGTGGCTTGTGAGCTATGAGAGCAATGCACTTGAAGTCTGAGGAGATGGAGACAGCGATACTACTGTCTAAAAGCCCATTCTGAGCTTGGCCAGTGTGGTGCCCTATGCCAGTAGCCTAGATGAGCACTCCCAGACCTCCAGAAAGAAATAAAATATAAAACTGAGAAACAGAAGCACCCTCGAGAGAGAGGGCACTGAACACACATGAAAGCCTTGCTTCTTTGGGGCCTAGACTGCTGGAGCTGAAATGCTAACTATGGGTTCCTAGGACAGCCCATTTAATTCCACCTTTTGTTGGCTGGATCTCAGCCCTCCGTTCTCCTCCAGGCCCCTCCCCAAATATCTCACCAGCTGGGGAGTTGCTCCACCCCTAATTATTAGCCCAGGGCTGCCAAGATGCAGCTCCACCCCTGCAGAGGATGGCAGCAGAGCACAGAATGTGACAATGGCAGCAGCAGGTGGCCCTTCAGAAAAGGCCAGATCCTCTCTCTGTGATTCTGTTATCCATCTGCAGTCAGGCAAGCCTGGGCAACTCAGCACTTAGGGGTACTCTCCTCCCTCTGCGGAGGGAGTGTCTAAGCAGAAAGGTGAGTCAGGGATGCACCCCCTGGTCATAAGAGGGGCTGTACAGTCCAGGGCTGTGCGTGGTATTCTGGTTAGAGCTCAGTATCTGAGTCCCGACTAAAGTGAGTAGTAAAGCCCTCCATAGCTCCCATGGACTCCTGAGATGGGAAGGGTCCCCAGACCCAAAAAGGCAAGGCAACCCTTTAGAAAAAAGCAACAAGAATCTTTAGGATCAACCCAGCATTCCTTTAAACTTACTTGTCCCTGAGCTAGCCAGCCACCAACTACTCGCCTATTGTTTGTTGAAAACTTTGTATAGCCTTGTTCTATGACACATGTTGGAGTTACGAAGATGGAGAGGCCTTATCCACTCTATCCAACCCCAAGCACAGACCTCCTGTGAGTGTTACACACAATTTTGTAGAGATTTTTACATGAGCTTGACAAGGAATGCTTTCCTCACAACTGGGGCTCAGACTTGTCCCAAGTCACGAGGAGGTCTGGAGTCTGGCCTAGACTTCTGGTCCAGTGTGTTCTCTACGGTAATGTACTTTCCATGGGGACATACTTAGAGCTTGCTCAAGCAGGAGCGAGGGTCCATCCAAAGAGCTGTGACTGTGAGCTCAACTCCCCCTTCCACGGGAACAATCTCGGCAATTCCTGTGACATTTACCAAACAGCCACTAGCAGAGAGCTCTGCTGGGGCAGGTGGTGTAAGTGGCATGATGGCCCGCTTCCCTGCTCAGTCAGATTCTCCACCCTTCTAGCTGGTTTATTTGATTCTTCTCTAAAAACTCTAGGTTGGTTTAATCTCTGGTCCCTCAGGTGAGAAGGCCCTGTGTGGCTACATTCCTCTTGATTTAGTGGTCTGTACTATCTCTATCTCTGAAGCGTAGCCAGTCTGAGTCACCACTGAGCCCTTGCCAACCCTTAGGCTGGGGGAATCTTGTTAATTACAGCTTCACTGGGCTGCTTAGATTCTTGTCAACTTAACACAAGCTAGGGCCATCTGGGATAAGGGATTCTCAGTTGAGAAAAATGCCCCTAAAAGACTGGCCTATAAGGAAGTCTGTGGGGGCATTTCTGTACTTAGTATTTGATGTGGGAGGTTCCAGCCCATTTTGGGTGATATCAGCCTTGGTCAGGTAGTCTTGGGGTGTATAAACAAACAGGGTGAGAAGACATGGAGAGAAGGTCTAGAAGCAGCACCCTTCCATGGTCTCTGCTTCAGATTCCTACTCCAGCCAGGTTCCTTCCCTGCTTGAGTTCCTGCCTTGGCTTTCCCAGTTGAACAGCGTGGGTGACATGACGGACTGTGTGTGTAAGATAAAATAAACCCCTCCTTCCTCATTCTGCTTCTAGTCATGGTGTTTCTCACAGCAACAGAAGCCAAAGTAGTGATATCACCATGAGAAAAATATCTGCCCCAGATAGGTATATTAAAATGTACACATTCACCAGGATGAAGGCTCCCTTACCATCAGTAACAGTGGTGACCATGGAAAAGCATCCCAAGGGTTTAATGTATACAAAGGCGAGGCAGTGAGAGACAAGGAAAATCACAAGTGACAAGTTCCCATGTAACTACACACAAGAAGACAGAAAGACTGCCAAGAGGAAACATGCAATCCATCTATGACGAGTTGTTAAATCTAATAAAATGTCAGCATCCTTGGCCTGGAGGACTAGCAGTCTGGTCCTTCATTCTGTGGTGAGTCAGCTATGCTTGGCTAGTTTATGACAAAAGACTTGTTGGTGGTTCCATTGGAACCCAGAAAATGTGCTCCTTGTACTTCCTGCCAGGCCTGTGTGGCTGAGGTGGGCACTGCCTGCACCTTCCACATCATAGTTCCATTGCACATTGACACCTCTGCAGAGTGCAGCGCATTGTCTCCTCTGGGCTCTTTCCTTCTCAGTCAATGAGCTTTCCGTGGGGAAGGGGAGCAGGCAAGGGATCAGCTTGATCTTTTCTATGCCACAGACTCTGGATGAATTGAGTCTTCTCTCGTCTGTTTGCCCATCTGAAAGTCGAGCCAGCCCTGGCCCCTACAAAGTTAAAAGCTATCCACAGTGGGTAACATAGAGAACAGGCATACCTAGCAATCAAGAGCTGGAGGCAGGAAGATCAAAAGTTTGAGCTCATTCTGGGCTATAAAGCGACCAAGTTAACAGAAATGTCCACGTGGTGTTTGACACAGATGGACAGGAGGAGCTCCTTATGATTGGTGCTGGACAGGTCACAGAAACTGTTAAAGATGGAATTCTCCTTCCATAGATAGTTATGTGAAACCACTCAGCTTTCCAAATAATCCAGAATCTAATAGCAACTGCAGTCAAGCCTCCATCTCTCAGCTGTGCTACTTGGATTCAGCAGGGTTGTTAGGAACAGAAGCTGGTCTATTGTCACCCAATGCTAACATATCATTCCTGCAGCTGTGGGTACTGCCTATTATTAGAGTCTCTGACTTCTAAACGAATGGTATATAGATCTCTCTGAAGTGATGGAGGAGGGGGTTGTACCACGTGGAAGTGGGGACCTCCACATGGGTGTGCACCAGAAAGACCTGGTCATGCTGCCAAGACGCAGGAGTACGAACTTCCATGCTATAGCTTGGCCAACAGGAGGCAGCATGGAGGCAGCATGGTATGGGCTATGCTACACTACTATAAGTGGTAAAGATTGGTGGCTTTAATGAGATGTTTCAGGCTGCTTCACTGGCACATCAGCATAGAGAATGATGACTAACAGGTATAGCTGGTCACAGGAACATTAGCAAGACTTAGGAGGCCTGGGAAGATATAAGAAAAAATCTAGAAGAGCCCCCAAACACCACAAAAGCAGAAAAGGTGAAGATAGCAGCCTCCACCACAATGTTTGTTCAGTATAACTCAATGCAGTAGACAATTTCCCACCTCGTGCAATTAACATTCCAGTACTAGACCATTACAACGTACCAAGGAAGACTGCCAGGAATTGGCAAAGAGTGGAGAAGACTGGTCAGGAAGGGAAGGGAAAATTAAATCAAATACTGTAAACGAAAGTGCCCGTGGAAAGACCACTAGCTGTAAGTCCTGCCCAAGGAGGCCCACTGCTCCCCAAGCGGTTAAGCTTCATCTTCTGTGAAGCAAAACTTGGAGCCTGTGATCCTTCAGGACTCAATTTGTTTTTCCATGTTATAGCTGCATTGGCATCTCTGCAGAGTACAGGGGAAAAAGACACTTTCCCTTCCCATTGTCTTAGCTGTGCTCTATCCTTGGTGGCAACTAAGTCACAGCTGCCCAGAGGGAGGGAGCAGCTGTGATCTGACATACAAGTAAGGTAAGCCTATGGAAAGGGAATTGCAATGCTCTTTGAAGGATGGCATAAGAAAAATCCACCAGTTACAAGAGAAGAAAGTGGAACCTCATGCACTAAGCCTGGAGAACGAGATAGGTGTGACTTACAAACTGCCCCCTGGCTTATAATAGTCTCCTAGCATCACTGCTGCAATAACATCTCCTAACCAAAAGCAACATCAGGAGAAGTGTTTATTTATCTCCCAACTCCAGGGGATGCTCTAGTATTGCAGGAGGCAGAGGCAGGGATCTAAAGCCCTAGAGCAGAGGGAGCCAACACATGGGTTCACACTTACTGCCGTTGCTCAGCTACTGTTCTCTAATCATACAGGCCAGAGCCAAGCCGGTGAAGCCACTCACATTCAGAGTGACTTTCCCCCTCAATCAGACAACACCCCATAGACATGCCCACATGCCAAACCATTCTAAGTAATGCGTTAATACTCTCTCCCTACATGATTCTGAACCACGTTACAATGACAGTAAAACTATCGTTTACAAAGGGCAGCACATGTGGCCTCTCTCTCTCTCTCTCTCTCTCTCTCTCTCTCTCTCTCTCTCTCATACGTAGACTCTAACTTATTACATATTCCTTGAGAAGTGATAGAAAGGCTTCACCCATGATACTCAACAATATGGCTGCCTGAACAGGACCTGAACAAGGACCACGTGAGTAAATATGGTGACATGAGGCCGGAAGATCTCACGGGGTTGATACCCCTAAATAAAATTAGCAGGCCACTGAGGACTGCTGAGACCTGGAGTCTTCCTCAGGGATGAACCCCCTAATCCCTGAAGTCATATACATACTAGTGACACTAAACAGTCCCAGTAATTATAATTATATATTTATGCATATATAGATAGATAATAATAGCTAAATCAATACTTTTTCTTAATTGTCCCTGGTTCTGAATGTCTCTGAAACTACTGTTGACATGGAAGCATTTGGAGATGGCCTCTGTGGGAGGTCATTAGGATTAGATGAGGTCATAGGGCAGGATCTTCTTCTTGGTGGAATTGGTGGCTTTATAAGAAGAGAGATCCAAGATAACACATACTCAGTCTGCTTACAAGTTGATGGACTGTCGTTGTAATGGAATACCTGAGATGAACAATTTACAGATAGAAACGGTTTGCTTCAGGTCACGTGTTCCATGGATGGTCAGCCCCACTAATCTGGGCCTACAAGGAGATAGTGAATCATGGTGGAAGGGCATGGAGCTGGAGCAAAGCTACTCATGGCAGCCAAAAAGAAGAAAAAGAAAGAACGGTCTGGGATCTCCAAATCCCTAAGGGCCCAGGGCCCAGTGATCTAACTTCCTTCCACTAGGCCCTTAGGCTCTGCCTCCCAAAGGTCCTATCACCTTCCAACAGCAGCATGAGCTGTAGAGCAGCCCCTTAACAAAGAGACCTTTAGGGGGCATTCAAAATGTAAACTGTCTTTCCTTGGAAAGTCCTTTGCCCTATTATGATGAAGCCACAAGGCCTCTACCAGGTATCAAGCAAAGTCTAATACTACACGCTACACAGACCTCTAGCTTTTACAAATGACCCAGTGTTCAGTTATAAAGCACAGAACACCATCACAAAGGGAAAGGCAGGGAGAAAATGAGACAGGTGGGGGCATTCCACAAATATGAACCTATTTCACTTCTCTTCTGCATGGTTCCAGGCAACTTATCTTTGAACTCATCTTGTCTTCCCGGCCACTCCCTTCCACTTCGCCCCACCCCCACCCCATGTGGAATGCTGAACCCTGCCTTCACCTGCTTCCTGGGAAGTTCTTTATACAACTCAGCCCAGCTTGCAGCTCCTCTCCTACCTTCTAACCTTCACCCTAAGAAGTCCTCATCCTCGATGTTTCCTCTCCTGGCTTATGGCTGGTTACTCCCATTAGAATGCAGGCACAAGGAGACAAGTCCTGTCTTATGCTCTTTCCTACTGAGGGTCTAGAACACATCTCCACACATGGAGATGACCGGTGAACATTTGCAGACTGAGGGGATGGTGAGCTGTAAAGATGGTGAATAGGAAACCGTGGCTGTTCCCCATGAGGGACACTAGAAGGCAATGAACAGCTGGGACAAGTGGGGATCTTCCTTCACCAAGTCTAATGAGATCAACCAGACTCCTTCCTGTTATGACGGAATCAGGGTGTTATCCTTTGTTCAGCCAGATGCTCAGATCATCAGTGTGTCCTAAAGTCACAGGTCAGCTCTGTGCATAAAATACAGATGGGTGGAGACCCTCTGTGTATTTGATCAGTGAGTTGAAAGAATCTGTAAACTGGCCTTGCTGGCCTTTCCCGGTGCATCAACACTGCTAAGGAGCCTCCAGGATGATGTTGCATGAAGAAAGCTTAGCCAACTGCCCTGATCAGAGCTCTGTTCTCACTAACAGGACCTTGGACCTCAGTTAGTGACTGGACTTCCCAGCATCAGGCTAGGCCTATGAACAGATCTATTTAATTAGACAGCCGGCCAGTGCAGGGATTGGCCTTGGAAAGGGGAGGGCTAACTCAAAATGAGACAACACCGAAGTTTATTCTTGTGATTAAAAAAAAAATGTGTGTGCCTTTATTCTTATTATTACTCCAATTATTTGTGTGATGTAGGGAAAGAAGGGCAGGCAGGAAGGGGTGAATAGGCTGTGGGAAAACAGCCCTCTTCAGTACGCCGTGTGCCATCAGTTCCAAAGAACATGGGATCACATAAGATACTGCCTGAGCTTTGCCAATGGTCTGAGGTGCATCAAGTCAACATGATGTTGCTATGAGAACCAGCTTCCTCCCCAGTACCATAGCAACAGACTCCAAAGTGTGTTAAGCACACAGTCTGCTCACACTTTACACCATAAGCTGGGGAAGAGAGCAGCAGGAGTTGTGGGGGTGTGCACATGGATATTTTCCTAAACCAATTAGTTGAAAACTCAAATACATGAGGCTCAGTTTGAATGGAGATGATCACAGGGGCCACAAATCTTCATTAAAATTCCTCAGAGTCGCTGAGAATTACTCTATCACTACTAAACTTTGGGGACCTAGCTGTAGATCTTTACATCATATTATATCGACATCTGCTGTAATCAGAACAAGGTGCTAATATCGAGAAAAGCTTCCTTTCCGGGTCACAGAAAGCAACCAACAATACGTGGGTAGCTATCATAAGGTTCTAGACCACGGCTCTAGTTTCTAATGTATTTCCTGGTGACAACCCACCATCTAAGGGCAGTTAAAAGACCAGTGAATGGAGGTGCCGTTTCCATCCTAATGATCAGTGCCAATGGGTTTGGCCTGGTATCAGGGCTAACCCAGTGTCAGGACAGGAAAGTGGTTCTGGGAAGAATGGGCTGCCAAAGAGCCCACAGCACCATCCACATACTGCAATAATTTTTCCAGGTGTCAGAGCTAGGAAAGGAAGTAATCCTTTAGTATCTGTCCTGCAGATGCCACAATTGGTTGCTTGGCTGTCTATACCAACAAGCACTCGTATATTTGTTGCAATTGTGTTGAAGCACTGGGTCCCACAATGTGATCTCAGGCAGTCACAGCATCAGAGAATTTATTTAAAATGCAAATCCAGACATCTCCCTCCAGCCCTGTGACTCAGAAACTCTGGGGTAGGCCCAGGAGTCTATGTGAACCAGCTTGGCAGCTGATTCTATTGCAAAGGCAAGTTGAGGCTCACAACCTTAAACAATCTGTGCAAACTTCCATATTTTTCTCCTTCTCAACCTACTTGGGCATGAGGTCAACCATCAGCTAGGATCACAGAGTCTCACAGGTAGATGAGGCATAAGACCTTCCTGTCCAGTTTCTTTCTGGTAAGACCTGCCATCTTCATCCCTCCCTAATGTTGCTGCTGGACACTACTCACAGCCTTTTACATGATGAACACTTGAATGCACTGTACAGGGCCTCTTTCTAATTCCCCTCTTTTCTGTAACCACTTACAATTTTCTTCCTTCATATACTAGCTATCAGCTGTCTCTTAATTTCCCAATCTCCAGATTAAACATCCCTAGGTCCCTGGGTAGTCCCCGATATAACAAGGTTTTTAGTTGGTCCCGCAGGATCCTTCCCTAGATGAATAAGGCCACCAGAAGCATGGAGGAAAGTACCCTAGCCATACCCGACTTACACAGAGCATAGGGACTGTGTCCCGTCCCCCGTCCACCCCCCCCCCAACACACACCTGGACAACAGGAACAGCTCTCAAGGATACCTTGCTTTGCTACAGTCACATCACCTGGCCCACACAGCAAAACCCTCTGGTCTTTTTAGTAATGCTGTAATTAAAGTTCTCTTCTATTTATATTTTGGGGCTTGAGCTCATAATTTTACATTTCTAATAATAAATTGATTTTCTAGTTCTGATCTAGAATTTTTATTCATATACCATTAAATTTATCCTCATACCAAGTAGAAGACATGATGCTCTATATACTTATTTTTTTTTAAACTTTATGACGATATTCTATGTGTTTTACATTTTGCTATTAATATAAGGTGAGCATTTCAACGTGTTGGCTTTGAAACAATTATTAGCTCATACGCATAATAACATTTATTGATTGATTTAAACACCTTCTCTTGATGTGAGGCTCTCCTTTGGCTGTTATACATAATGTTATAGCATTATACATCAAATAAAAATCAAATCTTTTAGCCCAGATTCCTGGAAGGAAAATGACTGGTAAAGAGTAGGAACATTTCAAAGACCCTGATGCCTATTAGTGAGCTGCTTCTTGATTTTCTATTCTGGCCACTACATTTGAATACCTACTCAACACTGTTTTTATTACTCACAATTACTTTAAAGTTAATTTAAAACATGAAAAACAGAATCTCTAATTTTTTTTTGTTTTACTAGTACATTATTGAAGTATATACACACACCTATAAAGATGATTTTTTAGCTTACAGTTTGTGCCTCTTACCAAACACCTGGGATGTTTTGTTTCTTGTAGTGTTTCTAGGGTCTTGGTGAGGGCAGCTTTAACCAGATGCTTGCCCTCCACTGTGGGCTTGCCGTTCATAATTTTGGCTTTATATTTTATGAGTCTTAATGTTTCCATTTATGTCTACCTTTATGCTTAAAAAGACTTTGCTAATGCTGTAGCCAGTTAAATGCCCTCTCTCCTTTCTTACAGCTTTTGTATTTATAATACATTTCACATTTAGCTCTTTAATCCATCTGTGATTTGTTTCGGGTCAATGGACAAGGTCAGCCTAGAAGGCGATTTTCTTCCTAAATACTTCTGAGCACCCTCTCCTCACCAACCCTGGATGGACCTACCCCTACCTTTACAGTAGCTTCTCACTAGTGATGTGTGTCCCTAAGAAGACACACCACGTCACGTTTTAATTGTTTGTGACATGCATCAGCTGGAGGTAATTTCAAACTGGTCCTGTAAGGGCCACCAACTTTGGGGTCAAGTGCATAGCATGTGAGCTTTGCCTCTCAGAGGTGACGAAGATTGACTGTTGGTGCCCCAGGCTCCCACTCTTAAAATGGTGCTACACACTGAGGTACACTAGACACCTTTCTTTGTAGGAACGTTACTGTCCACACCTAACATCATCTCTCCTGGGGTTTGTTTTTCTCCGTGTTTTACTACACCTACTGCAGGCTCTTTCTCCCAGGCCTCTGTCCAAAAATGCATTCTCTCTCACTGTTGCGCATACTCCTCACTATGGTATTTGTGTGTTTTCCTTGGAAAATTCTGTCTGTTTATTTTTCCAAATAAACTATAAAACTGTTTTTGTTAAGTACATTTTTCCCATATCCCACCAAAGTGAGAAATTTATCAAATAAGCAAACACTCTGAACCAAACAGTCAAACAAAGCATCCTAAGATACCAATGATAACTTAGAGTAGGTTGAGAATATTTACCATCTTCATGACGTTCAATCTTTTCGGTACAAATATGTTTCTCTTTACCCAGAATATTTGTTCTTTAGTTAAAGTTATCATCATGTAGTCAGGTATGTTTAAAGATACTCCATCTAAGGATGCTCTGAAGTTTTCTAAATTTCTATCTATGAATTTCTATATTTGGGAATCATTTTCCCTTCTATTTTCTAAATGGGCAATTTGATAACTAAAACATTATTGCTTTTAAAATATTTATGTTAAATGCAGGCACCTTTCTGAATTTTTTGTTAATCCTAACCATTTTTAGTTAGACTTTCTGGGATTATAATCACCCTGTTTGCCAATATTGACAATTTTGCCTAGTCTTGTGTCTTCCTTTCCATTCCCGAAACACTGTATCTTCTAGACCTTTAATGCCTTTATCTATATGTATATATGTATGTATGCACACATGTATGTATGTATGTATGTATGCACACATGTATGTATGTATGTATGCACACATGTATGTATGTATGCATGTACTTATAGGGAAGAATGGGCATACTACAACACGCATGTGGCGGTCAGAGGACAACATGGCAGATGGATCCAGGGGACCAAACTCAGGTTGTCAAGCTTGACAGTCAGTACCTTTCCCCACTAAGTCACCTCGCTGGCCCCTCTAGACCCTTTAAAAATACCAACCAGCACTGATATAGTACACAAACCATTCTTATACTGATTTTAAAGGGAATACCTACCTCCAGTGTTTCATTACTAGATCCTGTCTTTAGTTTGAAGTAAATTTCTTTTTACGTAGAAAAAAATCTTGAGCCCACCAAGTCCAAAAAGTACTGCCCATATATACATGGGTTCTGGGTCATCCACTATTGCACTTGGGTCCCTACTAGTGACCACATTCCTTCAGAAACTACAAAGGCCACACTCCTTTTCCTTGTCCCAATGACTATTAAGTGCCAGTGGCTCCTAAGCTAGGGGTGGCACCTCAGGAATCCCATCTCTTACATGCTGAAAATTTTAACTGGTTTCATGTTGCGCAGGTCTTGTGAAAGCAAGCACAGTGGCTGAGAATTCACACAAGTGATAGCCATGCCATGTCCGAGGGACAGTATTTCACACACCCCTTCCCACCCTTCTGGCCCTTTTTTCTAGATGTTTTGGCCATGTTTATGATAACAGGTATAAACCCTTCTGTGGAGCGGGACTTATATCCAATCCCTCCAATTCACACTGCTGTTGATGGTCAACCTCATAAACAGTCCGGCCGATAATACACCAATAGAAACATCTTGTCTGGCAATTTAGTCTAGCTCAGCAACAGGTAAAAACCACTGACATTTTTCTTCCCAAGTATCTGGGATAGCACCTTCTAGCACTGAAATTTAGCCAGTATAAAGAGTTCTTTGGTAAGTTCAAGACTGTTTTCTCTGTGTCCTGCAACCAAATTATGGGATATCTTCAACAACAGAGTCTTGCTATCTAGTTATGATGGCTAACCCAGAGCAATGGCAGTAGCCTGCGATTGGTGTGGACGCCTCTGGGGCCTCTGCAAACAATACCTCACAAGGAGGTGACCCATGTGTGGCACTGAGATTTTCATTTAGTAACTCCTGTCTTCTGGGATATGCATTATTCACTGTTGTGAAGAACTTTTGTTCATATTCCTTTATTATATTTTAAAGAAAAATTAGTTTTCAAATTAGGTGTGATAAGGTTTCTCCATAGATCCTCAGTTTTAGTGGGCACACCCCACCTTTCCTTTCCCTACTCCCCGCACACACTGCCACTTGGACAAAAGTCCAAGCTAAAGAGTCCCCGGTTTCTCCACACTCGGTCCTTTTATTCTCCTTTTATATTTGGATTGCAAGACTACAGGTTCTTACTGCACACGTCATGTTAACACCTTCCCTTCCTCCCCAGCCGCACCGCTCTCCAGCTGCCCGAGCCCTTGTCCTCCGGGGCCATCCTCTCTACTTCCTCCTTACATATACTCCACTGTCTCCACTCCCTAACGCATCCTTCCTGCCAACGGCCTGCTTCTCGTTCCTAGCTTCTATCTGCTAAATACTCCACCTTAAACACACAAAACACTACGATTTGAAGCTAGGACCCTCATAGGAGATAAAGAAAGCACAGAGTATTCATCTTTTTGACCTTACTTAATATATATATATATATAAAATGATGATATATCCATATATATATGCTGTGTGTATATGTGTATATGTGTGTGTCTATATATATATATATATATATATATATATATATATATATGGGTGAGCTTACTTAATATTATATTTTCAAAATTCTAGTGGATGTTTTTAGAAAAAAAATATTGCCTATTTATTTAGATTTTTACTTGTGTGTGTGGTGTGCACATGCATGTCTGTGCATTAATGCATGCCATGGTGCACACGTGGAAGTGGGAAGTCACTTCTTTCCACCATGTAGGTCCTTGGGATATAACTCAGACTTGAGAGCAGGCGCCTTGTCAAGATTTACTTAAAGCTGAGATTTTGATTCCTATTAGCACGTAACGTTACTAGCAAGAGCACTCTCAACCTTAAAATCTCAGAGTGTATTGCTAGGCTTCCTTGTTAATTTCTTTGTTCTCTATTACTTCTGACGTTCTCAAAGTAAGAGTTTATTTCATAGCACCAGCTCCTTGATAAGTTTATCAAGTCTATTCTTACAGCTACCTACTAAATAACTACATTCAATGTTAGGGCTTTGTATATCACTTCATTTACAAAAGACTGCTTTTATTAAGTATGCGCATGTGTATGTTTATATGAGTATGTACACATGAATGCAGGATAGAGGAACAGTAGGTGTGCTTAACCACTGAGCCACCTCTCCAGCCCCTAAATCCCTTTATCTTTAGTGTTTCTTTTGTATAGAATATGGATGGATTGTATGTTTAACCTAATTCTTCAATTCTGAGGGATTTTTATTTTTGAGTTTATAATATTATATCATTTCTCCCTTCCATTTTCCCCACCAAAACCTCCCACACATGCCTCCTCACATCCTACCACACCACAAAACCTCCCACACCAAAACCTCCCCACATCCTCCTCCACAACCCCCTGCACATCCTTTCCCATCAAAACTGCCCACACATCTCTCCTTGCTCATTTTCAAATTTATATCCTTTGTTCTCTAATTGTTACATGTCTAGATATATGTATATATGATACATAGTCTTAATATAACAGACCTGCTTGGTCTATAGGGTATTTTTTGTGTATATGTTTTCAGAGTGCCATTTGGTACTGGATATCCAATCGTTACACTCTTCTCTGAGGATGGCCATCTCTCTACTCTTTGAACCTGCTTGTATCATAACTGACAGGCTGGGACCTTATAGTACCGTTTTTTCTTGCTTTACTGATATTCTTGCTCATTTCTTTTGCAGTTTTGCGTCAGAGTGCATACTTTGTTCTATTTGGGGCTTCTGATAATTGTTGAAAGTTGAAACTTGATTTTTAAGTTTTGCATTTCTTAATTATAATAAACACAACGTAAACTTCCAACTTCACAAAGTTCAAAACAGAGCTGTGACTTATGACTTCCTGAACCAAGACAAACTAAAATACATGTAAATGCCTGATTTCCCTAGCACTTTGTACTTCTTTGCCATTGTTAATTGTGTATATGTACTTTCTATCATATGTTTTAATTATGTCTCAAGATGCTTTTTAGAATAGATTCTAAAAGGAGTGAACAGAGAATCTAGGCTCTCATACATGCTAGGCAAGCACTCTCACCACTAAGCTATACCCTAGACCTCTAATTTACATTCTGTAACCACAGCTTAGTTATTTTATTAATAGCATTAAAAGAGTTGATACAAGTCACAATTTATTGTATGCTTTTCATTTTCTGTGTAATGCTTACAGAAGCCACACTTCTTTGATGAGGTTCACAAAGGTTAAGTAAATTTTGTTCAGTTCTAAATTCAGCAGCAGCAGAGGCAAGGTTCATTTGCAGACATCTATTCTCTTGCTTGTTACAGCCTAACTCTATTTATTATTGGCTTCAAGCTGACCTAATTCTTAAATACATTGTTACTTGCTTTGACAATTTCATACAAGTATTTTGGTCATACATGGTCCCTCATTACTCTCTCTTATTCCGCCCCCCCCATTTCCTCTGGACTTCTTATTTTCCCAGATAACCCCTCACACACCTTCATGTGTTTTCTATGATACACCAAGTTTAATTTGGGCTGCTTGCTTGATCATGAGTGTGGGTGATTTACTGGATCATGGGCAATGTCTCAGTAGGTACACCACTGAGGGAAAATAATTCTTCCTGTCCCAGCAGCCACCACCTGCCAATAGCTCTTCAGGGAGTAGTGGAGCCTTATCAGCTTCTCCCCTATCCGTGATAGAATGTTTACAGGTTCAGTTTTGTATAGGAAACCACAGCTGCCATGAGTTTAAGAACTCAATGGCCATGATGTCCAGAAAACAGGATTTCATAGCATTCTGCCTCCCATTATGAAAATAAACCTCTTTAACAAAAACTGAGGTGATAGAAACACAAATATTTAGAATGTGGTGCGCCAACATGTCCATTTAGTAAAATAACAGTAGGAGGCTTCCCACTTTGGGCCTCTGACCTCCCTACCTATGATCTTTTGGCTAAGTTTACAATATCGAGCAAGAATCCTCTCCTACAGAATAGACCACAAATCCAGTCAGAAAGCTGTTGGTTACCACCACAATGCCATGCCACTATTATACAAGTGACCACACCTTGCCTGGCAGGTATCATGGTATACAGAATCTACTCCTGGGTAAGACTATGGGTGACATGTCTCCCCTAGTGGTCTCCCAGAGTGCTAACAAGGTCTGGCACTATGAAAACTAGATAGTCAAGAGGAAACTTCTAACTCTGCTTCAGCTTGGTTTCTCTTTGTCCTACAGCCAAGACACATAGTGTCTTCAGCAACAGGTCAAGTCTCGGTGGGCAACCAAGAACAATGGTCATGGCCCACACTGTTCTTTCTAGCTTCTAGGACTAGTTTATATACTTTGTACTGTCTTAGGGACCTTGCTCTAGATTAATTTCAGTCACCTGGATCATTAAGGACTGATTCACCATCTCATGGGGAGACATAAGCAATGTATTTTCGGAGACCTTGTGTGAAAGCTAGTTTTTGTTGTCAGCTTGGCTACACTGGAAACTAACTAAAACCCAAGGGGCTAGGCACTCTCATGAGAGATTTTTCTTGCTTAGATTATCTGAACCCGAAGACTCACCATAAATCTGGGCTACACCTTCTGGTGGCAGCCCACATGAAGGAGCATGGGAGAAGGAAGCTTTCACTTTTAACCCGCTTGCCCTCACTGCCCAGCAAGGTCCCTACCCTGTTCCCAAGATAGTCTTTTTGCTCATGTTATAACTTGCTTCTTCAGTATTCCATTACATACTGGAATCTGGCAGCTCTCTAAGATGTCTCTGGGACTCCAGACCAGATTGAAACTGTACAGACATCCAGTCTCAAAGTCTAAACAACTAGCAAATTCTTGGTCTTTACACACACACACACACACACACACACACACACACACACACACACACACACAAAACACACACCCTACACATACATGCACGCACATGCACACACACATGCACACACACACACACACACACACAAAACACACACCCTACACATACATGCACGCACATGCACACACACATGCACACACACACACACACACATGCACACACGATCATTTCTGTTCATTTAGAGAACCATGATTAATACACCTTGTATACCTTCATGGGTTTTTATGGAATTTCTTTATGTGAATTTTACCTTATCTATCCAGTTTTAGGAAGCTATCAATGGCAGCCATGAGAAGGATAGTCCAAGAATATTCCTCTCATTGCACACATCTGCCGTCTCTTTGAAGCATCCCTTTACTGATGTCGATTTGCTGTGTGGTTTCTGGTTTCAAGCTTGTTGGCATATTTATAGTACTTCATTTGGAAGTTCTTAGGAAGCGCATCAGGCATGTTTGGTCGCCTGTCATGTTAAGTGCGAAGGCAGCATAGATTGTGTAAACATTTTTTTCTATTTGTGGCATTGATCATTTCTCCCGAGTTTGTGTCCTCAACAAATCTGAGGAAACTTTATCTTTATCGTTCTATGAAGTCTAGTGATAGACATGAAGAGCAGACCTGAGTCCCTGAGTGGACTGTCTGTCACTCTGTCTACAGAGTACCAACCAGCTAATCAACTACTTACCCACTTCTCCCAAGAAACGCTGACAAGCGCTCTTCCTCAAGCACCTTCTTGAAGTCAACTCAGTCTTTAGCATTCTTTGTAAGCACTATCCACATCCACCCCTGCCCCCTCACTAGATAACACAATGTGTTGCTAAATAAACCGTTTTCTTTCTAGAGAATGCACACACTCAGAACCATCCTTCAAGGAATGTATTCTAAAACAGTCAGGACTAGGACTGGCTCTGGGCCTTCTCTGTAACTGTGCAGATTCAGTAATTCACCAGAGCACTATCAGAAGCTCTGAGGAGCATACTTTAATGTTTAGTGGACTCCCTGCTTCCAGGGAAATGAGACTCTAGCCAGAGATAGGATAGGACTTTTTTCTGTGTATTTCATTAACTGCAGTGATACATCGCCATCCTCACCTTATTTACACAGCCAGCCTAAGTGGTCCTCTCACATGAAGGCTCTGCCACACTTGGGCCGGAGGGTTAAATAACTGCACAGACTTCAGTGGTGTAAGACCTTACTCCCACCCTCTTCTCCTGGAGCCGGACATTTCCAACAGGACAGCAAGCTCCTTTGTCACTTCTGCTCAGTCCTGAGCTATGTGTTACCTCTCAGAAATGCCTGGAAAATGGTGTTTTCCCTTTATATTAGCATCATCATAATGTCTTTCCTGTATCCTTTCATGCATTTCCCATAGACCTTAAAATCATACCAATTGCTGGGGAGTGGACGGTGGGTTATGGGCTTGGGAAGATGGCTCAGTGTATACAGCGTGTGCTGTGTTGTGTAAGTGTGAGGACATGAGAGTGGAGCCTCAGAACCCACTGGACATGGTAGTACATATCTGTAATCTCAGAGCTCCTGCTGCAAGATGGGAGATGGAGGACCACACACTTATGCATATATGTGAATGTACACATGTGCTCTCTCTCTCTCTCTCTCTCTCTCTCTCTCACACACACACACACACACACACACACACACACACACACACAACAGATGCAAGAGATAAGGAGATCAAAAAGAGCTACGGGCAAAGGATGCTGCCTTTCACTCTGATCTCTCATTTAGAATTGAGGACTGCAGAGGTAGTATACCTAGGGCTGGAGTGGATTACCATGGGGAAGGCTTGCAGACATCTCAGAGCCTTTTGAGCACAAATTCAGGCTCCAGGTCATAGCCAGACACAATAAATTACCCATGATGTCAGCCTCACAGCTTCCAGGCCTGAAATACACCTTCACTATTGCTCAGGGGACTGGGTGAATAATGTGAATATGTGAATAATCTCAGCATTCCCTCTTCCAAAGGTCATATAACTGCTTTCTCCAGCCACACATCCCTGTGTCCAACAGAACCATAACACACAGACCACCATCTCCAAAATCTCCAACAGTTAGCCCCTTGTGGCCGTAAAAAAAACCTTCCAGGCATTCTTCCTCCACACCCTGTCTGCTTCTATACAAACCATAAGAAGAAAAGAACAGAGTTCTGGAAAGTTCTGTAACATGGGGAAGACCAAACAGAATCTCATTGCTAGGCATTTAAAGAACAGCATGCAGATTCCTTTCCCAGGGGAGCTGGAGCAGAACTCACCAGAAAACTGGTGTTTGCAGACAGACAGGCAATCATACCTCTGATAATTGAAGCTGGATTTGTTAGTGTGGGTTAGTAAGTTCCTCAGGAGGGACTGTGTTATTAGGTAAGGCATAAAACTACATATACATTTATATAAAACAGTGGTTCTCCATCTTCCTAATTCTGTGACCCTTTAATACAGTTGCTCATTTTGTGAGCAAAACATTATTTTGTTGTTACTTTATAACTGTAATTTTACTACTGTTATGGTCATAATATAAATATCTGATATGCAGTTTATTTGATAAGCAACCCGAAGGAGTCACAACTAACAAGTTGAGAATCACAGATATAAAATGTCTTATATAAAATCCACAGTATAGAAACCTATTAAAATATGAAAACAAAAATGATACAGAAAGGGAACTATTCTCATGGCTTCCAAAGTTTCCCCATTACACCCCCAGACTCCACAGGTCAGTTTCTCGAGAACAGCAGCAGAGCACCCATCAGGAGGTGAACCAGGCTGTCTTATCTATAACCTCACAGACAGTCCCAAATATAGTTAATAAAGGAGAAAGCAAGGACTCTGAGCCTGGCTCCTGAGACAGTGTCCCTCTAGAAAGCTGACAGGACAATATGTGAGACCTCAAGAGTCTCCCAATAAGAGGAGATGAACATCCTTGCTTCCTGGCACCTGATCAACACGGGACCACTGCCACAGGATCTGACCGCTAAGATGGAGCAGTCAATAGGGTTGCAATAAGGAGTCTCTGGTTAAGGGTTTCCTTTGGGCGAGACCAGCTCTTCCCATGCTGTCCACAGCTGAGGGGAGGGGTACATTCCTAAGACTGTCAGACCTGTAGCCACCAGCAGAGTCCAGGCCAGATCCATGTACACCTCAGCTATTCTTCAGCTGCTCTCACCTTCTGCTTCACTGAGCCCAGAAACAAAGACTCCTGGTGTGATCTACACTACACTTGCCTAGAAAAATGAAATTTAATCCAGGAAGGTCTGCTTTCTCTCTGACAACACTGAGTCCTAACCATATATTCTGCATAAAGTATGTATGCCTGTCTTTGCTTCCTAGTCCATGTGGAGAACACACCACACACACACACACACACACACACACACACACACACACTCACACACACACACACATTTTCTCTCTCTCTCTCACACACACACTCATACACATATACACTCTCTCACACACTCTCATATATATTCTCTCTCTCACACACACACACACATTCTCTCTCACACACACACATACACACACACATTTCTCTCTCTCACACACACATTCTCTCTCACACACACTCATATACGTATACTCTCTCACACACACTCATACACATATACTCTCTCACACACACACTCATATGTATATTCTCTCCTCTCTCTCTCTCTCTCTCTCTCTCTCTCTCTCTCTCTCACACACACACACACACACACACACACACACACACACACACACACACACGCTGGAAGAACAGGCTAGCCTAAGATACATGGTCTTCAAATAAATCCAGTGAAATATCGAGGACAGCTCGCAGGGCTCCACAGATGAAGACCTAAGAAGGGGGCTAAACAAACAAACAGTAAAACCAGATTCGGAGGAGTGGAAGGGGGTTGCATCCCAGCAGTAGCCCCATTAAGAGGCTCCTTCAGTCACCTGCACCTGGCCTGCTCCTCACCCTTCCTATACCACAGCAGCGGACAGTCCCAGGAACCTAACATACTCCCAGCCCATGCCAGGTCCTGGAGAGTGAGAGCTGTTACATGCTTACATGTATATCCCCAGAGCTCAAAAGAGGCAGGCAGCCACTACTTTGAAACACCTAATGTATGGGATGTACTAAGCAAGTACCTTATAAATATGACATGTACTTTGAGTAGCCTGTGTATTAGTTATTGCTAAGACCAAAATGCCTGAGCCTTCAAAGGGGAAGGATTTACTTGAGCTCATGGTTTTAGAGAATTCAGTCCATAGGTGCTTCACCTCTAGTACTTTGTCAGAAAATCATGGCAACAGAAATTGAGAACAAGGAAAGATACTTACTTTCTACTGGACAGGAAGCAAAAAAGTGTCTGTGTGGGGAGGGTAATGACCACATAAAACCTGCCTCCGGTGGCCTACTTTCTCCAGATAGGCTCCGCCCCCTAAAGTTTCCAGAACCTCCCCAAATAGCACCACCATCTGGGGACCAAGGATTCCACACACTGTGCCAACAAAGTTCATTTCATATTCAAACCGTAGCAGCCTGGGCGGCAGAGACTTTTATTCTAATTTACAAATGAATGTATTGAGATTCAGGAGGACTGTTCTGTTTGAGCAAGGTCATGGTTCATCTGAGGCAGAGCTGTCTATCTCACCTTGTCTAACTTGCCTGTGTGCCGTCTCCCTTGCTATGTTGTAGCAAGCACCTACTGCTCCAAGGAGTTCGGCTGCAGCTCTTTGCCTTTATCTCGGTTCTCACTAGCTAAGGAATCCTCCTTGGAACCTACAGGATCTGGAAGGAATTAATCCACTGCATAAATGAAAGCATAAGTGTCTCTCAAAGAAAAGCTGCCCAAAGGGAGGCAGCTCAGAGTGTGGTGGCAGCACCCTGGCTACTGAATTTCAGACTCCTGACTTTTCTCTCTACAGTACAGCACACAACACTTGTACGGACTTGAGGGTGTACCTCTCATGAGTAAAGAGGCACCTAAGCTTGAAGGAGCCTGAAAAAGCTGGGTTTTTTTTTCATCTAAATAGTAATGCCATGAAAGAAAGTAACAAAGCTGACAAAAGGCGAGGTAGGAAGCCACTTAGGGAGTTTTCTTATGCTACAATTTGACTTTTCCCCCAAATATCAGAATGCGCCTGATCCCCACTGACTCAGAAGCAAAGTTAGTAACTGCCTTTGGAGGTGCTATTCCTCATTAATGCTGCAGGAGCCTGTAACACATTGGGGAAAGCGCAGGGAAGGCCAGGGTAACCTCGGGATTCCCACTGCCCCTCTGCACTGACCTCTTCCATCAAAACAGAACACACTTCAAGAATATAAGGGAACATCTCAAGGCCGAAGTACAGAATCCACATGCCTGCACCAGACAGCAAGTTCCTACCTAAACCAGGTTAATGGCACTGAGTATGTAGATTATCTTCCACATCCACCTCAGCTTCTCCAAGACAGGAAATGTAAGAGGGAAATGTGCGCAGCTTTAAACACTTCACTGAGGGTGACTCTAAACCGGCTCTACCCTCCTCAGGATCTTTAAGGAGTTCTTCAGCCAGAGACAGAGACCTGACAGTGCCACCTAAACCAGTCATCCTCTTTTCCAGAGGAAAGAGCCACTGCAGTTGGAAAGGTGAAATCCCCTGCTTACGTTCTAATGAGACTCCGGCCCCCAACTCCCAGGCTCTCATAATTCCAGCACTAATTATTCTTAGTATCTGAAACACCACAATATTTCTATGTTAGGGTTACAGTACTGCCCACAAATGAGTATTTTTCCAGGAAGTTTTGTGTGTTCATGTCAAGGAAAAGACACAAGGATTCCTTAGAACCACAGGGAAGTTTTGGCCCATCTTGGGTCCATTCCAGTATTGTGGTGATATATTTTATATTTAATAAAATCAGCCTGGAATATCAGAGAACAAAACCATCCGCAGTCAGGCCATGAGGGTTAGAGAGTGGTGACCCAAGCCTTTAATACTATCACTCAGGAGACAGAGATCCTTCTGTATTTCTGTGAGTTCAAGGCCTAACTACCAAACATCAGTCGCTCACACCTTAAATCCTAACCCTAGGGTGCAGAGTTGAACTGGGAAGTGAAGTAACTGGATGGAGAAGATATTTAAGGCAGAAGGAGCAAAATTCAGGCATTCTGTAGGAGCCACCAGCCAGGCGGAGGACTCTTGAAGATAGCATTTACCCTGTTTGGCCTGAGAAGTTGGCCTGAGAATTAACCGTGGTCTGTTTCCTCTCTCTGATATTCCAGCTTTTCCCTAATATCTGGCTCTGGGTTTTCATTATATGCTAACTAGAATTCGTACAATACAGTATACAAACAGGGTCAGCAGATGTAGCCAATGGGGCTCCTGTCGACTGGGTTCTTGGAAGAGCTACGGATGGCAAAGAACTTGCCAGATAGAGGATAGGCAGCAAGCTGCGTTTAGGGAGGTGTTTCTCTTATCTCATAGACCCTAGGCTTTTGCATCAGTGAGCTTCCTATCGCTACAAATACCGGCGCTGTCAACTTTAAAAATGAAAGGTTTATTTGGGCCACAGTTTTGGAAGACCTAGTCCAAAATCCTTTGGTTGTGCAGTGAGACAGCATATCCTGATACGTATGAGGTGGTGCGAAACTTCTCCTGTGGTACGCAGGAAACAAAATGAAAAAAGAAGAAGAGACCAAGATCCACAATCCCTTTCAAGGACACATCCAATAACCTAACATCCCATCAGGCCCTGTCTCTCAATGGAACAACCCATAGTGTCCAACGCCAGGACCTGTGGGGGACCCTTACGTTCCAAATGACAGCAGCTCTCATTGGCTTAAATGTGTCTCCTGGGGGAGGACTGGGCTTCCCTTCTAGGAATTTAAAGCCAGGAAGTCCAAGTTAAGAGCTTAAATTAATAAAATAAAATAAAAAGACAGACTCTAGCTATGTTTCCCAGGCTGGAACTTCTGAGCCTTTTACAATCCTCCAGTCACAGTCTCCTGATGAGTGGGACTATAGGCATGTGCCAATACACAAGGTACAGGAAACTACTCTGCTGCGTGCCCTGGGAAATACTGATGCTGCTGCAGTGTGTGTGTGTGTAACTTGTTATGTGCTATTTATGCTTATTAGAAGTGGATCTGGGAACAAGGACATCCTTCCTTTCTCCTCCAACCCCCACCTGTCTGGGTCTACAACAGAGAGAGGAAAAAGAGCAATCAGCTAAGGGCATTATGAACATCACGCCTTTGAGAGCAGCTAGAAGGCAAACTATTTCCAACGGAAGTCACTGTTGTCTGCCTCGTGGTATAAAAATGTCTGTGGCGGGAAAGACAACTAGGAAACTCATCTCTGAAGAGCAAGCTCAAACGTGGAACTCACTGACTGCCTCCTCTTCGCCAGGCAGTTTCTGCTGGGTGCTTGTAAGTCCCAATTTGATGATGTACACTCCATTACCTGTTCATTGTTCGTTTGCCTGGTGCTTGCTGTAATCTTTATCTGTTCCCTCAGTTCAAACCTGGGGCGTATGACTGCTGCGGCTCATCCTCCGCCATACGAACCGCTGTCACCGCCACTGTAAGCTGACCTCATCTACCCAGCCTCTGAAGCAAGAACTCCTCCAACAGCCTCAACTCCTGTTCCCGCTCCAGCCACTCTGCTGTCAGAGCCAGGCTCCAGCCTACATGGCCCCAGCCTTCACAGGCCCGCAGTGATGTTCTAGTCACCTGTTAGCCTTCCCCGTTCATCTGACCTCTCATCCAAAGTCTTGTCTTCTCACCCATCAATTAGCTCCACGCTTTTCTTTAAATGCTCTCCAATTTTTCTCCAGGCCTGAGTTCTTTGTTCTCAATTCTTATCTTGAACAGTCTGTGTCTCTCAACATACAAAAAAAGAAAAAGAAAAAAAAAAGTCCCGCTTTGAAAGAATTCAAAAGCTATTTTGACAGGATTAATTTAAGAAACTTCCATGTAGCATCCCAGCAATCCAGGAAAGAGGGCAGGTTGCGTAAGAATGCCTGAGAAAGGTACTGGATGATACCCCCATCATCTCCATGGCAACAGGCCCCCAAATTTTCCTGAGTGCTTACTTAGGCAACAAGGACAGTTGCCAGCATGAAGGTCTTCCCACTGGCCACCAGAAAGCAGGCAGGCCTGATGAAGCCTCCAGAGACCTCAGGAGCAACCAGCAAGATGAGCTGGCATAGGACCCAGCCTGAATGCAGAATATGGAAGGAACTATAAGAGCTTGAGATCAAGGCTAGGAACACGGAACAGGAGAGGAGACAGTGGGTCATCAGCGACCCCTGGTGACAATGGCCTCAGCTAACCTTAAAGAAATGCACTTTGAAAAGTTTTTAAGAGCTGCAAAAAGCCGTTTTCAGGGGAAAGATATGAAAAGTCAGTCAAGCAGGTGGCTAGAAGAAAGAAGCAAGAGAGCACGTCATCAGCAGAATGCAATCAGGACACAGTCCAGCAGCAGCTACAGAGTTATTTTCTCTGGAAGAGTGGGAGAAAGGGGGTGGGACAGCAAAGGAAAGGTGCACAAAGGACACAAAGGTGCAGGAGGCCTGGCCTGACCAACGCAGCCTCCAGTGACTCCGGGCTTTGTGAGGGAAGTGAAACCAAGTGGCCTAGAACTCTAAACATTTGCCGGAGGTCAGCTTACCGAACAGCCCTGCAGGCAGTGAACTGCCCCGCCACCCTCACATTACCTACTGCTTTCTAGTCAGCTTGGATTGTATAGCTTTGAGAAAGCCAAGTAGAGCGAGCACCTTGTAATTTAGCAGGTTTCACTTTCAAATCTCTTTTTGTAGGTTGTTTGTGTCTCCAACAAAATGAGCATTTACTAATTTTTATCCATGGATAAAATTTATCCATGCCCAAGATTATGGGTACCAGTTAGTCCCTAGTACTGATGCTTACAAGGCGCATCCCTAAGCAAGTCTGTAAGTCCTCGTCCAGCAGATGGAAAGGGATGTAAGAAGGTTGAAAAGAAATGATGTAATCACATGGGGAAAAAAAAAAAGATGTGATCTGACTATGAATGCAGGGGAGGGAGGCATGGACACAACCAAGAACCATTTCTCCTCCTGGAACCACCTGCTGTAATCTTTTCTCAACTGGAGGAAATGCTGGCTCTGAGCATTTCAGATTGACTGCTGAATCAGCAGCACCAAAGTGTGGGGTTTTGTTGTGGTTCTTTTTTTGTAGGGAAAAATAAAACAAGCAGAAGTAGACGGAGACCTTCCTTTCTCCCTTTGGTTCACACAAACCCCGGTCCAATTGGTAATTTTGTTACTAGCCTCTTTCTTCACTAATTAGTCATTATGAGCAGCTGGAGAGGGATTACTCACCTTGAGAAGAAGGAACTATGTGCCTCAGAGAGATGTCACTTAGGGAAAAAGGCAGAAACAAGATGAACTGAACAAAACAGGTCCCCAAATTAGATACATCTTGACTAGGGCCATGATAGGAAACAGCTTTATTTGCCTCCATCCAGCCAACACGCCACCCCCTGGTTTCTGAGTAGATCCATTCTCTAGTATTCACTGCCATCAGGGCATAGAAATAGCAGCTTCTTTAAAGCAAGGTAGTGCTTGTAATTTTAGACATGCTGGCAACTAGAGAGTGCAGCTGGGGAATGGCAGGTTGTTCTGGATGGAACTGAAAGCTAATCTTGAAAAGAAGGCAAGCCCAGTTCTAATCTGGTCTAAGAAACACACGAAGGCTAGAGCAGCCCTGTGAATATTGCAAGGATAGTTTAAAACACCCAGGCAAAGTAAGATCTGGCGGAGAGGATGCAAAGCAGGACCTGCTACACTTTGAGATAACAAAAAAAAAAAAAGAAAAAAGAAAAAAAAAAAGAAAAAGAAAAAAAGATTAAATCATGTTGTAGGACCAGCAAGACATGAGTCCTACGTCTGTGAGCAACACTCTTCCTTGCTTTGTCTACCACATAAAAATGGTGCTGAAGGGAAGCGAAGCATCTAGAACACAACCGTGTATCTGGAGGAAGGCACGGACAATAAAGTCCAGCTTCCTGCTTGCTTATGTAAGAACTGATTTTTCTCATTTGCAAATTAGGCCACTAATCCCACAGGTCAGACTGCTGGCCCTGGGGTAGAAGAGGTTGGGCCAAAACACAGGTCATTTGCTTCCCTGCTATGGATTTCTCCTTCATCTGAACGCCCCAAAGTGAGTGCCCTCAAGGCACGTCTGGTATGCCAGGCTTCTGCTCCTGCCAGCCTCAGGACAGGACTGGAGCCCAGGGCGGCAGAAGCACCCAGGCCATTGTCTGCCTCCCTCTGTCTCTGGCACAATTACAATGTGAATATTTTCTCTGTCCATTCACAGGTAAAAATGCTGGGACAGTTTGCCCCTCATAATGGGCCTTGGACCAATCCTGGACAGAATTGAGCAGTTGTAGTTTTAGACTTAACTCCTCTAGTGATAATGGGATGAGATCTACTCTCTGGGTCATAGAGGTGTGTGACAAATGAAAGCCCCTTCACTACCAAAATTCGCAGGCCTTTACAGTTGTCCCCTTTTGTCCCTAAGTTTTGCATCTATCTTCTTGGGTGGCCTTCTGCTGGGGGGGGGCGGGGGGAGGGCAACCAGGTAAGCTGGAGCTGGGCCCAGGGTACTCCTTGACAGGAAGCAGAGGAACGGCTGGGCTTCTGCTGTGTAATTGGTGCATATGCCTAATTATCTGTGGGGCAACTTAGGTTCTATTCAATTTGATTCAATTTAACTAAATGAATTCAATTCCGCCCTGTTTATTGAGTGACCAGCTAAATGCAATGTCTTCTCTTGGCTCCTGGGGAGAGGGTTAGTAATGAGTGGGTCAGTGGGTTGGAGCAAAACACTCTCAAGAAGATATCTTCCCTATCCTGGATGCTTGGCCTGCTTTGAAAACAATAACCTGCTCCCCAGGGCTTCCACCATGATTGCAACCACCATGGGGCCCTAGCTTGCTGGTAAGCAGCTCTGCTAGGGCAGTGACAGGAGAGTGATCCTGAGACACAGGCTAGCCTCCAGGCCTGCTCCGCCTGGGCTGCTGGAAGAAGTACAGGCTGGAAAGCAAGGGTTGGGACACTGTCACTTCAACTATGTCACAGGGACAGAAGAGAAGGCACCCACTGCTCAAGAGTTTCTGGAAAACAGATTCCATCTAATGTTCCAGCAACCTCCACATTTCTGAAGTGAGTTCCTTAGGAGTCATCTTCCCTAGGCTCCCTGTGAGGCCTAACCTGTGTCTGTGTCTCTCTTTAGACACGCTTTCCTCTGAAGTCTGAAACACAGTGGCCAGATGAGCCACAAAATGAGTGGCTCTGCACCTCCTTTGTGACCACGTCCTTAGGCCCTACAGCCTACAGAAAGGTGCCAAAGTAAGCATTCTGACAAGAACCACAGGGGTATCTGTCTGCCATTTTTAGACCCCTCCCTGCCCTACACCTGCTGTCATCCACACAACCTATACTGCCCCCACAGGGGGGAAAAAAAGAGCACAGGTCAGACCAACCCAAGCCTCGGCTTCTCCCACCCTAAATATCCTCATAAATGCTGTGCATAGCTTACACACAGTATATAGCACACCTCCCCAGAGAACCCCCACTCTGAAGTGTATTACCTAAACTCCAATACCACTGAGGAATCTGAAAGATTCAAGAAAGGGCAGAGGCTCTGGACCTGCCCCTTTGGGCAGTGTCTTGACCAGAGCAAAACCTCAGGGTTTTCTCCCCTTTTATCCCCTGCTTTAGGGTAGGATTTCCCCATCTGGAGAGGAGCTATGCAGGGCAAGTGCTTGTCTACCCCAGAATCTCTAAGCCAGTGGTTCTCAACCTTCCTAATGCTGTGACCCTTTAATACACAGTTCCTCATGTTGTAATGGCCTCCAACTTTAAAATTATTTTCATTGCTACTTTATAACTGTGTTTTTTCTACTGTTAAGATTCATAATGTAAGTATCTGATATGCAGGATATCTGATATGTGACCCCTGTGAAGGCCCCAAGGGGTCACAACCCACAGGCTGAGAAGCACTGCTCTGAACTCTGTCTCCCTACCTTGCCTGTATGCGACCTCTCTATAATACCATGCCTTGCACATGATGGAGTACCCAATCCACCCTTTCATTCACACTAACAATCCATTTATCTCTTGTGTATGTAAGTTGAAAATCCATTTGTCCTGAAAGTCTCATTTGACCCGAAAGCTCTGACAGAGTCTATGTGAACACCAGGATCCAGTTTTCCCAACTGGCAAGGCTGAATGAGGTTCAGAAAGACTGCGTTCCCAGAGCTTGCCTCCTAAGTACAATGTGAATTAGGTCAAGGTGAATTAGGCTTGTTTCCCTGACTCTCACTGTCCTCAGCATCCATATCCTCCAACAGGTAACCACAGCTTATTCTGCTCAGTGGTCCTCAGGAGCAGCACATCTCTCCCCTCACAGATTAAACAAAAATGAAGTTGTTATCAGCAAAGGTGGGGACAACAGCAGCAGCACGGAATTTGCCTGCTACATCTCACCAAGGACCTCATGCCCCACCACATGTTACCCCATCTTCCGGCAACTCGCACGCATCAGAGACGAGCATCTTACTCTGTGTAATTGATAATGACATTGCTAACATAACAATTTAATTATGAGACAACTGTATTTCCAGATGGTCTGTCGATGGAGGTCTCACTATTTTGACCCCCCACCCCCACCCCATCCTTAAAAGGAAAGGAAGCCTTGTTAGCGGAGAGCAGGAAGGGAGGTCAAGAGCTGCATACCAGCCCTTTTCCCAGGGATTCTCTTGCCAAACTGAAGTGCCCAATACAGGCCCTCAGGCTAGGGTCTAATAGCCGACACCCAGGCTGTCCATCTTCTTACCACAGGGCTTTAGAGGAAAGAGGAGCTCATGAAGAGAGGAGAGAACAGGCAGGCACTGCAGCCAGGACCCCGAGTCAGGCCCCTGAGAGCAGGGCAGTTACTCAGACCTTCTGCGCTCCCAAAAACCTGGTGATACAGAAAGCCCTCGCACCTGTTCTCAGGCCTTTCCACAGCTAGGATTTGAGTATCTCCCCGTTCCACACTCCTTGTTGGAACATTTCCAGGCCTGAGTACATATGTGGAGAGGCGATGGGTAGCGTCACAAGGACAGTTCAAGGGATGCAGAACTGCAAAGCACATATGGCAAGAAACATGTTCCTGGGCCACCAAGCTAAGGAGAACTGCACATGCTGAATGCACTCACAATTCTCACAATTGAATCTTGAGTGAACAGCTGTCATAAGTACCAAGGACATGCACTGTAGGAAACATTCCACTCCCCCAACCCCACCCCGCACCCCTGTCTTCCCACAATCTGCTTCCCACAACCTTTAAGATGAAAAGCAAATAAGTCCAGGCAATAAGTGGCTCACCCACCATAACCCAGTTCTCTTTTCAAGGAAACCAAGGAACCTCTGGGTCCAGAAAATGCTCCCAAGGATACCTACCTTGCTGCCTCTGAGCGACTCGAGCAGAGATCAGGCAAAGGAGGTTATACTAACCAGAAGCTGTCAGAGGCTGCGTTTGGGGCTGTTCTTTGGACCAGTAACTCGGCCAAAGGAAGTTTTGTTTTCTTTAACCCAAGGCACACCTGGATGGAACTGCTCTCACTGGAGAAAGAGAGGCTGATTTGACATTGAATAAGCAGGAAATAAGGATGCTGCCCAGCTTCCTGCAGTGTGTAGGATATTCCTGATGACAGTTATACATCCCCAAGAGTCAACAGGCTCACAACTAAGAGCCCAAATTACAGTAAGTGAAACAATTTATTCTGCCTTCAAAATGGCTTTCAAAGGAACAGAGCAGAGCCAAGGCAGTGGCTGTAACCACCATGAGGTGCTCTTCACTTTACCCTTCTGCAAGACCATATGGGCATGTGAAGCACCTCAATCATCTTGGGGTTAGGGAACGCACTGCCCTTTCTAAGTCAGAAGACTCTAGAGTGTGATGGTTATCAGGCTACAGGCCCAAGAGAAGAAAGATGATCATGAAAGATGCTTGTTGAGGGGGCCAAGCTCAGCAACAATCCATTGATAAGGAAGACTGGGAAATCATTCAAGCCAGTGAAAAGGGAGCCTGAGGGCATGCATGTCATCCATTTAAGGGGGTATTCAGCTGTCCAACATTTTGGGCCTTGGGCTTTGAGTTCACAGACAATACGAAGTAATAACTAAAAGAAACCAGCTATCCAAATCAACCCCTTCCTCTGCTACTTATTATCACCACATGGGTGTACAGACCCGTGTTCCTCCTGGATACTTCTTTTTTGGCTTGAAGGGTACCATGAGGTAGAGATTAGGAACACAGAAATCCTGGCTCATACTCCAGCACTGACGCTGGATGGATATATGAATTTGGCAAGTTACAAGATTCCTGCAGGGCCTGAACATTCTCATTTGTAAACTGGGATAACACCAGTGCCTTCCTCATGAGGTTGCCATGGAGCACACAGCAGTGGCTGATGTGAAATGAACCCTCAATCTACTATTTTAATATTGCCACAGACTACTGATGCATGTGGAAGGATCAGTCTTCAGCTCCTCTTGACTTTGGTCCTCAACAGACCAAAGTGTAGTATATGTCTAGCCTCACATAGCATGGGAAAAGAAGGCATTTGTGGCAATAAAGAATTCCTTATTCCCATCAAAAATATGTAAATGGGAGAAAGGGGCCAATTTTTCACTGGAGCTTCTGAGACAGGCCACTGACTGTGTAAACAACATTCCCAAGGTGAATGTCAGATCCAAAGACCCAAAAAGGAATTCTAAAAACTTCCAAGTGTGGGGGCACCTCTGTTTCCCACTCCATATCTTCCCAGTCCTCTCTAGAACCATTGTATCTATGGCAAGTTAATCTTCTCTCTTCCTGAGTTCCAGTGAATCAGGCCTTCAACTTCCTGATGGGAGGGCAGTTTCCAGCTCACTAACTTGGTCAAAATCCTTTCCAAGGGAACTAGTGCCAGACTCTGTGTGAGGCTCAGCACCCAAGATACCCTCCTACCTCTGTCCTATGGTGAGGACCCAAAGAGCTAGAGGGGATCAGGACTGCACAGCTACTGAGGCACAGAGCTGGGATGTAAATGCAGACCTGGGTGGTGTTGTGAGACCTTCCACAGCCCCCTCCTTCAGCTGTTCGTGTTCTAGAATTGCCATCCATGGTGAGGCCAAACATGGGGCTAGGCTTCCAGTCAGGAAGTGAGCAGCAGGGCAGAGAAATGGGGCTATTCTCTTTGCACATCACACCCTGTTTTGAGTCCATGCATCCTTTCCATTCTCCTCCTTAACTTTAAAAAGAAATGTTTACATTTGACCCCATCTGGGAGTCTTCAGATAATCTGTTAAAATCTCTCATCTAGCTAGCGTTGATCCAAAAGTCCTACCTTATCCCGTATTTTCCAAAGACCACATCCTTCCCCAGCCAGGCTGCAGTTCCTGCAGGATTAAGGGCTGTTATGTGGTCACATCCTGAGCCTCACATCACTCTAGCTGGCACTCAGTGGCCCGGGTACCAAATGGCAGTGTAGCCTCAAGGGTCACCATACTCTCTCGGGCCTCAGGTTTTCCATCTGGAAGATGAAGGAACTAGAAAAGGAATGGTCTTTTCTGGGACTACCATATTTCAATTTCCTGTGGATTTGGAGACAGCCATTTTAGTGCCCGGAGCTAACTGAACTCCAAAGTGGAAACCTGAAGGTAATGCCTAGCTCCAGGAGGCAGTCCATTATCCATCTATTTAGGAAGTGGGTCAACTTCAAAGAAAGGTTTTTCTACAGGAATCTGAAGGCTGGCATTACTGGGTCATATCTATCCACATCCTCATCCTTTTCCCCGCCTTGTGCTGCGGACTGAATGAGCATGGGCCCAGCATACACAGATGGTGTTCTGCCACTGAGCAACAGCTATGGCCCGCTTAGCCCAAGGTATTCAGTGTGCAGACAGGAGGAGGTTCAGCAGCTGATTCCTCAGACTTCCACAGGCCCTAGAAAGCCACTTGTCCCCAAGACATTCCCAGTTCCATCTCCTGAGTCCCAAAGGGATAATTTTTTTTTATTTTTATTTTTTTTAAATGTCTTTTTTAGCCATCCCTTCCTTCCTCCCAATCCCTCCCAGTCAGCCTTCAGCCTCTCTCCTCCCTATACCCCTATCCCTTCCCCCCAAAAGGCAAGAAGTCTCAAAGTGGGTCAGCTTCGTGTGGCACCCACTCCAGGCAAGTCGATTTCTTCTGCAGAGAATTGGAATGAATCCTTCAAGCAGCATGGTAGGTAGTCTATACTCTGCATGCCAAACATTCTCTGGATTCCTCCTAAGAATAGCCAAGTCTTGTTCATTCTTCTTTTCCTGTGCTGTCCACTCCTAATCCTTGCTCTCTAGGATCCTATGCCCATTTCCATGCGGAGACTATCACTTCGAGAGAATACATGGTAACTACACAGAAAATGGTTTCTTCAACATGCTAATTCCTTCTGTGTTTGCAGTATCTCACTGAGCAGCTGAGAAGCAGTATGATGAAGTCATAAGATGAAAATCACCAGAAGATCTTTTCATTCTAAATCAAAATACCTGGAGCCCAGTGACCAGGGCTCAGAATGCTGGCCCGCATTGGGTGGCAGGGCAGCAACCCTCCACTGCTGCTGGGGAACAGAAGACCTGTGGGAGAGGCCAGCGCAGCTACCACTCCAAGACCCTCCTACTTAAGCCTGTCATCCCTGGAAGTTGGCCCAGGAGGTTCCCACTCTCAGAACAGAGAAGGAGCACACAGACAGGAATCCTTCACCGTGACTCCTGCACAGCTGTGGTCTCTAAGACATGCTTCTGTACATAAGCCTTCCTCAATAGCTGACTTACACTGGCTCGCCCAGCAGGTACTCAAAGCAAAAGCTGTTTCCAACAAACAGCCCTGGGGCAAAGCCCTCATATTTCAGATCCCTATTCTTGGGAACCTGGTCCATCTTTAGCAGCTATTTGGGTATCTAAAACCCTGGTCTTACACATGTTCAGCCTCCTGCAGCAGCGAGTACAGATATCCCTTCCTACAGAAACTAACCAATGGCATCAGCCACGTCAGCACGAGTGTCAGAACTCAGGCTTGAACCAGACAGAGGAGCCTTGCCATGAGAGAAATGCTTGGGACACAGGATTCCAGAAGAGCGGTTATCCAGGACTGCCAGATCCTGAGGTAAAAGAAGAGCCCTGTGACTCCTGGGTTCCTGACTTCTGAGGGTCCCCAGGTGACCAGCTGTCACAGAGACATGAGACCCAGAGCCCACTGACTTGGTGACTTTTGCCGACTGTTTCCATGGATGGCCTCCCCTGAAGCTTCTCAGAGTTCATGGGTAAACACAAAGGGTCTAATGCCCTGTCCACTTCTAGAAAGTATAAATCAGGCAGCTTGAACAGGCCTTGAGGATATGTCTTCAGGACAAATGAAACGGTGGATTCTATATTGGGCTCAGCATCCAGATGCTGGCTAAAAAGCAAAGCTAAAGCTGACTGGAAGGTGAACTGCTTGGGTCCTGGAAAAATCCCACTTCATTCTTTCCTCACCAATGAATGAGGTGAGCACAGCCCGGGAAGGCAAGGAAGGGCGCTCTCACACACTCTGTCACTGCCTGCTGATGAAGACACCTTTGAAGACAGGGTGGTGAGAAAGCTTGGCCTCTGCCGGAGGGGAGGGGGGAGGGAGGGAGGAGGGAAGTAGTGCAGAATGGGAGGTGGAGGAAGCAGAGGTTATAATCCCAGCAAGAGAGTGGCTCTACAGTACTCTGGCCAGAGGCAATGAATTCAAATAGAACCAAAATTTAGAAGATTACTGACATAGCCATGGTCACCCCAAGGAAAGCTGAACAAATGTCGCATGTACACTGCTGTGTACCTCTGTAATGCTTGTACATACAGTTCCTACGAATTATATGCAAACAATAACATTTAACTCCTGACTTGTAAAAATTACCTTTGATCTTCCCATCACCTGTCATGAGCTATCAGATCCATTACTTATTTATTAGCCTGGAGATGTAGGCAGGCATTGCAAGGCTTGCACGGTCAGAGACTACACTCCAGAGTACATACGAGGCAGCTTCAAAGAAACCAAAGAAGCATCGGCAAAGCCCTACTCCTCTGGCACACTCAATATTTAAAAGTAGCAAGTCCAAAGTCCTAAAACCAGAAGGAAAGGTCTGTGACATGAAAGCTTGTTCCAGGCTCAGAGAAGGGGTGGAACACAGTTTATATAGACACCGGCAGCACCAAAGATACAGATACTAGCCTTCCTTGACTTCTGCTATGCCGGCCAGGCCACAGCCATTATTGTACAAGAGAACCAGGACACAGGGCAATTTTCCAAGAGCCTGGGACTTCCTGGTGCCTCCTGAGGTAAATAAAGGAAGCACACTGTACATCGTACGCCCACCTCCAAGTCCTCTGTGTACCTGCCATTATGTGGTTATGATTCTTCACAGACTAAGCCCGTCCTTGCCTTTCTGGGCTGTGCTCACACTAACTAATAGAACATTAGTGTCATTGAGCTCACACTGAGCTAGTGAGCTGGTTTGTACTTCTCTCCCACTGCACCCCTCCCATTTCCCCCCACCCCAGCTTTGGAATTTGGTTCTTCAAAGAATGGAGAATTCTACAAAGGTCGCACCCACACAATCACACTCATTCCTCTTCATGGCCTCAAGGGCATTGGTCACTATATGAGCCAACCAGGCAATCATCTCCATATCTCTGTTTAGAAATGAATAGTTTCTGGTGGTCAGCCTCTGTCACCTTCTGAAAAAGCAGTCAGCCATTTGCAGCATCTTCAAAATTAAGTAGACAATTCCAGGATGCCTTGGCACTTTCTAGCCAGGATCTCAAGAAAGTTATTTAACAAGGTTGTATAGTTCAAATTAAACTCACATACAAGACAGCAGCTATTCATATATTCTAACCTCTAGAATTAAGTGTGAAGGTGGCTGAGTTAAGATATGTAATGATGTACTTGGCACATGACTGACATAACATTTCAGGACAGATTGGCAATCAATGTTCTGATCGAAAAAGAATCTTCCTATGCCTTGGCCCTTTTTCTTGGTCCCCAGAACGTCCCTGTGATACAGTTTCTAAGGAGTAAAGAAGGCCTGGCATTCAGGTAAATAAAACAAGCCTACACCTGTGGTGGAAACGATGCCAGCAACATGAAGTGTTTGAATGTCACTCCTGCTCTCTAGGCTCCCATAAACTCCCCTTAAATCTCTGTGCACTCCAAAATACTTTAGGTAGCACTGCACCCTGCTTCTGAACACTGAGCCTTTGACTGAACACCAGAGGTTCCCACAATCCACCTGCTCAGTTTTCTCCTGGTTGTCCTTAGCATGCACTTCCTCAGAAGATTATTTAAACACAGAGATACATGGGCTCACAGCCAGAAAACTTGACCTTACATGGTTCCTGGGATCATTTCCTATTCTTTTTTTAATTTTTTTTTTAATTTTTTTTTTTTTTGGTGAAGCTTTGAGAACCCCAAAGCTAGGCCCTCGAGGCCACAGTACATACTTATAACAGTATTAAAGTTGGAATTTAACCCACCTAATTCCTTCTATTGTTGGTCATCATGGTCTTGACAGAGCAGGTAACAAGGGCAGCATTAAAAAGAGGGGGATGCCTATGAGTCTCAACCCCAGTATTAGTTGGGTGAGGGACAGGAACAAGTTCATGGAGAGTCACCTAAGATGAGGTGGAGGTTGGGAAGTCGAGCACTCCATGCCAGGGTGGCTGCAGAGCCAGCACTCAAGAAACAGCTGAGGTAGGGGGTTTAGACTGGACCCATCTATATGTGCTTCATGCATAATTAGCACTTGATAAAAGGAGGAGTTGAATATACTCTTTAAAAGGGTATTGCTTGTTTTGTAGATTTTAAAATTTTAATTCACTCCTTCTCCAAGACAGAAGAGAGGTAGTACAGGACTCAAGAAAAGGCATGGAACATGTCCTTACCTCCCAAGGGTGTAAGAGGGCCCAGGACAATCTTAATTCTCCAGACACCTGAAAACCAGGGGTAGCAGCACCTGTACACCTGAAGCTTGCCTTTGCTTCACACCCTTCATCTGAGACATCCCAGACACATCTCCTAAAAGCAGGGAACAGTCACCTTTACAAGCACGACTGGGAAAACTGGCAAAGACTTTCTTAGGGGAAATATGATTTCTTAGATTTCAAGAAACTCTGGATGCCTATTGTCTGAAATATGATAGTGTGACCAAGGCTGAGTCGGTGCAGTGTACCACCCGGGGAACTTAAGGTTTACAGATCCACTGAAGCATACAGGAAAAAGCATGACCTTCCCCATCTCCAGTACTGGCATCGAGCACCCACATCACGGGCATGAGACAAACTTTGCCCTGTTCGCAAAGAAACATACTCTTAGAAATGTACAAGCTTGATAGGCTTATGAATAAATTGTTTCCTATTATTTTGCCACAGGAACAGTTCCTTTTAAAATATCTTACAATGTATTTTCATTAACACATATTAATAAAGCAAATTAAGAGAGTTTGGGGTAATATTTCCAGGCATACATACATACACTCAGTCTCTAGTAAATCTCTGTTCTGCTTTCAGATTTCATAACTTCTTCCTACAACAAAGAATATGTGTGGTATGTGTCTTTTTATGTCTGGCTTATTTCACTTGAGATAATGTTCTCTGGCTCCAACCATTTTGCTGCCAATGACAAGGATTTTGTTCTTCTGCATGGCTTAATAATGCTCTATTGTATAGACACAGCATATTTTCTTTATTTTAGCTACTGTGAATAGTACCAAAATAGACATAGCATGAAGGTATATCATTGGTGTGCTGGTTTAATTTTCTTTATGATGAATTCTAGAAAGTGGGATAACTGGATCATGAGGAGATATGTTTTTACTATTTGGAAGCACCTCCATACTGTTCTCCATAGTGACTGTACTAATAGCTCCTTCTCTAGCCAGTTACAAAAACAACCACCTAATGCCATTTGAATCAGTTCAAGATTCATCTCTTCCAAGAAGCCTTATCTAATTAACAGGATAGATTCTGCAACCCTCCAGCACAGTCTCAGCCCACACTGTTCCTCAAGTCACCTAAAGAAAACTTACAAAGATTCTATACGGCTGGTTGAGCCAGAGTGTTGCTATTAGAGCCTCAGATAAAATGCCAGCTAGATATAGTTCAGGGAAAGCATTATTTTTATAATATGTGCCAAAAATCATATGAAATGTACTAAAATGACTCGTTCTCTGAAATTCACATTTAATTGGGCCTCTTCTGTTTGTTTTAGTTCTCTTGGTTGTTTTGTTTTAATTTTTTTTTTTTTTGCTAAGCCTCACTATCCATCTGTTTTGCTTACACATGAGAAGAAAAAAGAAAAAGGCCTATGAAGTCCAAATAAAGAAAGGTAGCAAACCTCTCCCACTCTAAAGATCCTTATAGACCTTCACCGGGACATTTATAGCCTGTTCTTTACAGCAGACCGTCAGAACCAAGCTAGAAGGAGTAAGTAATTGCTAAAGGAAGAACTCTGGCATAAGAATCCTAAGCTCAGAATCAGAAAACCTGACCCTCAGGCCATTGTGCACTTGTGGTAATGTGGCCTCTGAGCGCACTGCTCAGTCCTCAAAGTTTTAGCTGTTTTCTTTTTTACTCCCCCTCTTTGAATCAACAGAACTGATGGATTAAATGAAATGATGCACACAGAAAGTGCTACGTGAATGGAAAAGGCCTGTTAGCACAAGGAGTCATGGAAGAGGAAATTATCTCCCTCAGTTTCACAGTCACGAAGGATATAAAGTATAACAAAGAAAGTACAGGTGTTTGTATCCCATATAAGAGCAAAGGACTCTGTGCACTCAACCTGGAAATAATAGGAGCATGCATGTTCACAATGTCAGCCCTGTGTGTAATCACAAAAGATTGCAGGATAGCCGTGTTCTTTAAGGAGGTAGAGAAGTACTCAAACAAGGCAAATCCATTAGGGCCCAAGACCTTTGGCAGTTGACACAGCCCAACCAAGACCCTCAAGACTTGGTTTCTAAAGTATGTTCAGGACTCTGATGGGCTAGTGCTATTTACATCCTAGAGCTTATAAAGTCTGCGTTCACACTATTGACTAGGGCACTGATAAACAGTATCCCATTAATACATGAAAAACACACACACACACAACCCAAAAAACCTACAAGTGAATAACTGCCCATGGAATTCCAAAGGGCTAGAAATGTGAAAAGAACCCACGAAATATTGGAGGCTTGATTAGCTCCATTTAGAAGTAACAGCACAGAACAGGACAAAGAAAATGTGCTGGTATAAGCCCAAATAGACACAAGATGCTGCCCCTTTGTTGGGGGAGATACAGAATGAGTTACGGGTGGGTCTTATGGCAGCAAGTTCAAGTGAACAATTGAAGGCATATTTATCCCATCAGAATGATACTCTTGTGTAGAACCAAGGTTCCTAAGACTATTTTCAAATGATTGGTATTTAATGGGCCATCTCATTGCTCTGTTATTTAGAAACAAGTAGATAATCTGCTTCCCCTCCCTGCCCCCCCCCCCAATGGCTGAGTTCATCACAACTCTGGTGTGAAAAGCAGGAGGATAGTCAGAAATTGGTCTAAATAAGTGAGATGGATGCCCCTCCACTCAAAGTATTCGCCAGAGCTAAACACAGCTCTTCTAGAAGGAGAATGTCAGGGGTCCTGCTAGGCTGAAATACACCACCAGTGACTAAGATATCACAGACAGGCCAATAGGCTGGCCTACCAAAAGACATGCTTTCCACTCTAATTACATGACATTTAAACAACTACCCCTGAATGTAGGCCCTGTGGTGGTGGCACACCTGCAGTTGAGGGTAGGGGAGTGTCGAATGACAGAACAGATATAGCCTGACCAACAGGAAATTTACTATAAATCGCCAAGGCAAGAAAACAAGTTAAGACATGTGCTAGAGAAACACGTGCATCATCACCACAGGAAGCACTGGACAAGAGACTCAAAGCTTGAAGCCATCTATGCAAAATACAAATACAGAGAAACCTGAGAGTCCCTCACTACTCCAAAAGTAATTTTTGGAAAGGCAGGTCCTCCCAGGTCTGGTTTAGAATCACAATAAAGCAGAACTCCAAGGGTCCTCCCTCACAGATCTGATGTACAGATCCCTAGTTTGAACAGAAGAAAAAGGGAGAGTGGTGGCCGTGTTCTGGGCTGTGGCCCAGTGACCCAATGAGGCAGACTGCACACTCCCCTGCAGGCCATTCGCCAGAGCACAAGGCTGGTAGGTCAAGGTGGAACTCAGGACTCTACCCAGTGCCCAGCTCTCCTGGTGCTAGAAACCACCTAGTGAGAACAGAGGGGGCTGTTCTGGATCATAAAGAGCGGCACGGTATATCTAGTCCTCATCCAGGCTCATACATGAGTGTAACCTCCATGCACATGTGTCTCCTTCACACTAAAAGTCTAAAACAGACTGGGGAAACAAGGCTTCAGGGCAACAGCCAAAGTGCACATGAGGCTGTGTCTGTTTAAACTAGGTGGCTATAAGGATGTCTTCACTTTATGTCAGAGGCTTTATGGGGAGATACTGAGTCATAATTTTCAAGGGGGAGGGTTGGTTCAGAAAAAAATTTCAATGTAGAATCCTGTTTGTTCATATTGTTTTTTTTTCTTTTCAGATCACTGAAGGTGATGGTTAGCCAGCTGGAAAGGTGGTGAGGCCCCAGGGGCTCACATTCTTTAGTGGCAAGTCTATATTCGCATACAAAAATATAGCAAGGGGTAGAACTTTCTCCCTGTAAAGCACTTTGAACATAACTTCAAAAAGAGATGTATATGGCTTTTCATATATAACTATAACTGTGTGTATTATTAAGTTATTAGTAAAAATATAAGATTTTTCTTAACAATGAATGTTCTTGACAATAGCGAAAACAGCCTTCTCTCGAAATATCTCAGAACAAAAAATAAATTAGATTCACTATGGCGACTCCATAAAATTTAATTTTTCACGAGCACTAAAGTAATATTAAAGATTTATATTTAATGATAAAGAAGGATTTCATGATATATCATTAAAGAAAAAGTAATATTGCATAATAATTACATATAACAGGATTTTTTTCAAGTATGTTTCAATGCTTGACTAGCATAGATTGGAAGAACATAAGTTATATAAAGCACCCAGGGTCCATGGTGCTAGAGGGATGGCTCAGTGGTTAAGAGCACTGTTTTTTCTTCTAGAAGACTCATGTTCGATTCCCAGAACCCACATGGTGATTCACAGCCATCTGTAACTCCCGTTTCAGGGGATCTTATACTTTCATCTATCCTCCGTGGGCATAATGCATGAAAAGCTGTGCACAGACAGAAATATAGGCAAAATATCCGTACACATAAAATAAATAGTATTTATTGTCTTCCTGAGGTCTGAGGCTTTTTTCTCATTGTTTCCAAGTTTTCTATAATGATTATATATCAAAGGGGAATCGTGGCTTTAAAACTGATTTTTTAACTTACAAGTGACACTGCTCACACCCAGTGGGACAAAAGAGGAGGAAAGTCTTTTCTCATGAGACAATTTGTAGTTCACAGTAAGAATACTAGCCTGGCCCAAAAGGCCTGCCCTGAGCTCTGTGAATGGTATCTCCATTTCAGGAATGGAGAGACAGAGATACATTAGCTGGAAGAAGGGATGGGTCAGGGGGCCCTTCATGTCTTTGGTGTCTTCTCCCACTTTCAGGGCATGTTTCATGCCTCAGGATGCTCTTACACTTTCCAGGCCCTGGTCTATGCACCACTGCATCCACCCTTCTTCTCTCTGATTACCCACTCCAAAGTCCTTTTCCAATCCACACTCAATCTCCTCAGCCCTCACGGGCAACAGAATGAGATCTTTCAGAACAGTACAGAAGAACCATCTGTGCTCAATGTGGAGACTGGACAGAAACAACCACTTCCACTATACCAACTGCCATGGCAGGGGGACGGGGGCATTTCTTCATGAGGAGTCCTCAGTTCCAATACATCCAAAGCAGCGCCGCCAAGACCTGCAGCATCCATCTCAAGCTATTTATAGCTCACAGTGTCCATCTGAGTGAACGTAGTTCTTGGTTCACAGATGCACATCTCATTAATTTAAAGGCTGTGACTTGCTGATTCAAGAAAGAAATGCTGTTAATTAATTGCCTTTTGCCACATGTACAGCAGAAAGAAAAAAACAAAACAGCAGTTCCTCCTGGCCAATCCAATTACCTAAGTAGACTATGACATGGCCCTATCAGGTCCTCTGCTATAGACAAGAGAATATGCTGTAGCTGTTGGGGGATGGGCAAGAGAGAGAACGCTACATAGAGAAGGCAATAGTACTGACCTTAGATCTAATCTTGGGTGGTCAATCTAAACACTAAAGCAGGAAGGGAGCACAGTTATGGAATGTTACCTGGTGACCACATGTATGACACTGCTGTCGGGTGCTGACACCAGGCAGAGAGCAAAACTCGGTCTAATGTGGAGGCATGATTAACGCCTTCAGAGGAGGTGGTTGTGGGAATTTTCTGGTTCTGGAGTATACATGTGCCCTCGCTCATCTTCTATGGTCCTAGAATGGGCTCCCCAGGGAAGCTAATATTATGGGTAAATCACCCATGATAACCTGCCCTTGGGCTTCCATGGGCCACTGAAAAGGGCTCAGGAGGCTGAGTGTGTTAAAGGTGCTTTGTTAAACTGTAGAGTGCTGTACAAATGTTAGCTATTATTATTAAATGGCTGAGACAGTATTTTGTCAGTAGCTTAGTTCTGCTTGGTTGAACACTAGGCTACAAACATTTTACCAAATACCAAACATGACTTTTTATTTAGGAAAGAGATTCAGGAGCTTTCATGGAACACTGGAAAATCAAAACAGCAGTAAAAACACAAACAGTGAGACTTCTGGATAAGAATCTTTACTTTGGTGGGCTTGGGGGAGAAAGTATGAAAGAGTTTCATAGACGCCCCCAAGCCCACACTAAGAGAAAGTATCATCTCAGGTTGGGGCCTTATCCCTGAAAGGAGTCTCCAGGGAACTACCAAGGACTATAAGCATGCCCACATTTAAAAAATGATCCTAGATTCATCTATTCAGGTTTATCTTATGGTCTACCCTAAGATATCTTATGGGAACTGAGCCTCTCAGAATACACAAATATTTTAAGAACGCTAGTGTTGACAACCTGGAATCATGAAACTTTAACCTTGGAAGGCATAATGTAGCAAGATTACCTCTGTACTAATTTTCCTCCAATCAATCTATAGGCTTCTCAGGTATGGGTGTTTTTCCCCTAGTACCTAACAAAGAGCTTAATGTATAGTCAGACTTCCTTATAAAACATGTTGGGAGGGATGAATGAATAAACTGTAGGTATATGTATATGATCAGAAAGATAGATAATATGGATGGATAAATGAATGGTTGGATGGATAGACAAGTGTGTGAGTGATAGATGAGCAGATGGATAAGTGAGTGGACAGACAGATGGATACATGTGTGTATGTGGTAGATAGACAGATGGACGAATAGGAGGGAGGTGGATGAATAAATGGTCGTGTGGATGAATGAATGAACTGTAGGTGAATGTGCTTTGGTCAGTGATTGAAAAGATTGATAGATGTATAGGTGGGTAGATAGATATAGATGAAAAGAGAGATGAGTGGGTAGGTGGGTAGTAAACAGATGGGTTCAGCAGATGAGAGATAGGTGGGTAGGAAGATAAATGAGTATATGGATGAGGGATGGATGGATACCTAGATGGACAGGTGGATAGCTGATGGGTTGCTAGGTGATGGTATGATAGACAACTGGATAGATGAATAGATGGGCAAGTGTATGGATAGATGAATAAATAGATGGACGGGAAGAAAGGCTGTCTAGATGAACTAGATGGGTGGGTTGATGGATAAATAAATTGTGATAATTTTTATCAATATCTCATCTAGGAACTATCAACCTGTTTCTTCTCAACTTTTTGAGAAATCTACCACTTCTTTCGGCTTCTTGCCCCTAAATAGATAAAATCTCAAGACTCCATGTGTCCTTCGCCTGTCCCATATCTACTCTCTGCTCCTTTGACCCACCATTTCTGACCATGAGGAGGTTGTTCTGTTAATTCCTGATGCTGATGTGACCCAGAAATCTCTCCCTCAGGCTGCCAGGAAGGCTCCTGAAGTGGAGGAAATGGCTCATGAATTGGCCCTGTTTCTAGGCCAGCAGCTTAGGTTCCTCCCTGGGTAGAGGATGAGACCTTTCAGGGATGAGGGAAAAGAACCTTCCCAGAAGGGCAATAGATTTCTATTTAAACATCTGATTTCATTTACGTTTTCCACTAAGCACAAAAGCTTTGCTTTAAATCCTCACCTCCTGGTGATTGGACTATTCTTGTCATCTGAGTCACATATCTCTGGGCAGCCAGACCTTCTGACTCACTGGGGTGAAGTCTGGGATTCACAATACCACAAAGCTTCTAAAAATAGGAGTCATGTACCTGGGCAGCAAAATAGGACAGTGACAAACAGCTCTGTATTAGAACCACTGTCCTGTCTATCAAAGAGGGACTATAGTCGACCTTGTTCATGTTACCTTAAATTTATTAAAATCATCTCCGGTCCTCTAGAAGTCAGCAAAACAGGTGAATAATACACAGAAAGTCAGCAGAGTCAGAATAATTATTTCTAATGTATCCTGGATGTCTTTTTAGAAAGCTCTATACTTTACATTGTACAGGGGGCATTTCCACACAGTGGTAGAGAAGCAAAATGCCATCTATGCTTTGCTCGAGGTTTTTCCCTTGACAATAAATGTGTCTTAAAATAGTTTGCAAAATTGTCACTGAGAAGGATATTTGGTGCTCTTTCCCTCCCCTTACCCTTCACTCTGTTATTATCTGTAACTTCTTCTGACCCTAACATACATGTCACTGAATTTCAGTAACATCTATGAGAGCTTACTTTGTTCTGGATCTGTACTTCAGAACTCACCATGAGACTTTACTTGTAATGCCTCACTTGATTCCAGTACAAGATATTGTGAAATAGGCAAACATTGCCACCCCGAACCTTCTGGGAAATGCTATACCCAAGGTAAGTGTTTATCTGGAGTGGGATCCTGGCAGGCTTTCATACAATGTTTTACTCCTTAATGGCAAAGCACATGGTGAGCTAAGAGAGTCATCTGGTCTACTTCCTGGGAACAAAAAAGCACCTGAGGCATCACCTAGTAGGTGGCTACTCACAGAAAAACCTGTCTTCCTGTGTAGTTGTACAACTTTCCATGTATCTGATTTTTGTTTAACATGCTCAGTACAGAGGAGATGACCCAAAGAGAGATCATTCCTGGAAGCTATGTTCAAGAAGAAGGGAGTGGTGTTGACGTAAAACATGCAGCAATTTGTTTTCATTATGCTTCTAATATCCAATATCTTCAGCATCAGGAAATCAGTAGGCCTGTGGCATAGACCACTCAGTTAGGAGACATTGGTCATGGAGACCACTTAGAGAACACAGTCCAAGACAAGGCTTCTGGGTGATGACAGGTGGTCACGGTCACAGTGACCATTTAGATAAAGGGCAAGAGGCATGGCTGGCATGTATCTGAAACACTAGGACTGCCAAATTCAGTTCACCTGCAGGATGATGTTGCTGCTTATCTGTGACTACCACTCACTGGGAAAGCACAATAAAGATCTCTGAGCTGGATGTGACAGTCTTGGGGCATCTGAATAGGTCTATGGATGAACATCATATCAGAAGCCCTGGAAACACAGCTTAAGATAATTAGTGCATACGAGGAGACCCAAAAGTGGCACATAACCATTTAAGTAGGAGGGACATGCAGTTGGCAAGAATTGGTTATGACAGGTCTTTGGTATTTGCCTTTTCATTTAAAGCTTGAGATGGTTTGCTATCTTTAACAATAAAAGCAATAGTTAACAAATTCGCTAGAAACCCACGACTATGAAGAAATGAAGTCCCGACCGATTGGGAATCAAAGTCCATTCTTGCATCACTATCCATTCCTCCCTGGAGAACTTGTCCTGACACCAGACGGGGCTTGAGCCATGCTATGAAGCAACATAGTTGTCCTTCAGGGTCAAGCTCTGGCAAACATCTTCTTACTTTTAGCTCATCTCAAAGCCTGCAGTGTCATTACTATGAGCTGCTAAGTGCCAAATTGCAGTAACACAGTGGCACCTCATTAGCAGGTAGAATAGGAAGTAACAAGAATGGCCTAATGGGAGAGTCCATCCTTTTTACTAGCGTGGGGCAACCCAAGGGAAAGAGGTTTACAACAGGGAAAACCTATTAGAAGTAACTTTGTCTTTCAAGGCAGGGAGAAGTTTCAGAAGGGACAATACATATGCCTGGACTTGTTAGGATCAGGATCAGAGAACAATGGGAGAACCAGATCTCACTCACTGCTCTCCTGAGCCAGGAGGTCAGCTAGGCTGGAACTACAAGTACAGGTTTGAGACTCACTGCTGTGGTTTAAATATAGAATGGCACCCAAAAACTCATCTGTTAGAGGTTTGGTCCCAGCCTGGTGATGCTGAAGGTTAATAGGACCAAGTGGAAAGATCCGGGTCAGGGGGCCATGCTTCTAAGGAAACTGTAAGACCCAGGCCTTTCCATTTTCCTTTGTCTTCCTGGTAAGCAGTTTTTCAGCAGCACATCCATCCTGTCATCGTTTTCTGGCATGCCCACCTGACCCAAAGCAGTGGATGAGCCTGACCTTACACTGGAACCAAAGAAAACATTTCCTTTTTATGGTACGTCAGGTGTTGTATTTTAGTCAAAGAAAGCAAACAGAACTACTCAGTGCCAACTTAGTCTCTAGTTACACGTCAGCCTTGGTGTACCATTTCGCTCCATTCTATTTTCCTCATCCGCTGATAATTAAATGAGATTCTGTGCTGCCTGCCACAGCCCAGCACAGCCCATCAAGAATACACTCCACACTATATCCGTGACCTCAGCAACCCTCTCTCAAGTAGCATTAGAGTTAATCTTGAATGTTTCCTGGGTATATAAATGGAGCTAAAGGTAATGCATTTTCCTAAGGTTCCCAATACAGACTGACAAATTGTATTCCTGGAGAAGCCTGGCCACAGGGATCCTGTCGGCTAATCCTCAAGGGCCCCCCTCACTGTCACAGCCTGCTCCTTTCATGTTTATCCTTGCACTTGTGGTTTGAACTTTTTATCTTCAAACCATTCAGATTTTCAGAGAAGTTGCCAGAACAGTGAAACATCCTACCCTCCCCTTCAGCCAACTGCCCAATTGTCAACATTTTTTGGTTTTTGTTCCGTCATTTCTGTAAGATAAATTATATATATTTATATATATATATGCAACTTTGTACATACATACATAAATACATATAGATTTTCTGAATCATCTGAGGCTGAGTTCCAAATATGAGGATGCCCTTTTATGCCAGGATTCTCAAACAACACAATCAGAAAAATCAGGAAATTGACATTGATGCAAGACAGTTATCTATCTTGCAAATCTCAAATTTTACTCCATATCCTTACAGCTCAAAAGAAAAAAAAAATCCAGGAATCAATCCAAGATCATGCATTGCATTTAGCTGTTACATACAGAGCCTTCTTTAATAGTCAACGGCCCCCTCAGGCTCTGCCTTTCGTGACCATGGCATTTAGAAAAGGGATACACAGGGGTATTTGCAAACTATACTTCAGTTTGGATTTGCCTCATATTTCTTTTTGATTAAATGAAGAATGTGTGTTTGGCGCAAGACCACAGAAGTGACCCTGTGCTCATCTCAAGAACTGAAATCAGGAGTGTGATGCTGGTCCAGTAGTGGTGAGGTTAGCTTTAGTATTTTGGTAAGGTGATGTCTAGTTTCTCCACTGAAAGGTTACTGTTCAAGTACATCAATAATTTATACAAACATCATGCTCCTCATTCAAGGACCATCTGCTAGTTTTAGCATACACTGAAGATTCTTTAGACGCTATGGGATGGTGGCCAAGGGGTGAGTGAAATTCTAATACCACTGTTCCATTCACATTTGTCAGTGCTTTGTGACCCTCAGTGAAGCTTTCCACATTCTTCACTATTTATGTATTTACTTATTCACTTATATCAGAACAGGCTTGTGGATGCTGTTTCGTCTGTTAATATCATCACAAATGACCTTTCTGTCACACCCTATCCTCTTACCCTTCTGGTAGGCTTTCTCACACAAGATATTGCAGGAGGTTCTCTTGTAAAAGCTTTGATTTCTTTTAGTGGAAAGTCAAGGTCTAGATGACAGATGATACAGAGTATGGTCGCTTCTTAATCCTATACATATAATCACAAATGTATGTGTATATATGATGTGGATGTACAAATGTAATGGTAGCATGGCATTTCTTTCTTTGAGACAGGGTTTTTCTGTGTAGAACTTTAAAATTACAAATATAATACTAAATGGCTCCTTTGCCCAATTACCTACCAGAGCCTTTATATTTCTTATTGCCTTAGACATACTTTTAATATTAATATAAGAAAAATGTGATGTTTGTGGTAAGCACTTTCACAAATGTTCTGTTTGCTCCTTTATTTCCGATAGAGATATTTCTAACACTGTGAAGCAGGAATTTTCATCAACATTTGTAATTTCTTCTATTGTTTGAAGCTATATAAATTCCAATCCCTGGCATGGATTTAATACACACACCCATTTTCTTCTTTTTCCCCCCATTAATCTACTTAATTAACTAAGGCTTTATTATGGGAAAATGAACGAGATGAAGATCTAAACCTCTTTGATTTTTTTTCAAGTAGCTAACTGATTGTCCTAGCACCGTTTATTATATAATGCTTCCCTTCATCACTGATTTATCATTGTTGTTTTTAGAAATTGCTTTTGATATCTCCATCTGGCCAAGTGGTTTGTATAAAGGTTGCAGGGTAAAATTGTTATTCTCTCCTAATCTTACATAATTTAGAGCCTCAGAGAAATCGCATACTAGCTAAGCATTCTGGCCTTTGTACTCAAATACAGGCTCACAGTTCTCCTAACAGTACAATGGGAACAATAGAAGATTCTTCCCAGGACATCATAAGGATTTCAGGGGTCTCCACACTCACAATGTTTGAAAAACATTTAGTGCACAGATAAGTATAATGAAGGTCAGCCCTTATTTGTGAGCAATCTTTGTGGGTTTTAATGCTAACCCCTCTGTTTCTAGGATAAGATACGGAAACTCACAATCATGAGATGATTTTCCCAAGATTATGCATTCCAGCCCTCCACACTGCACATCTCTGGCATGAAGGTGGGTCTCTTCAGGCAGCCCCTGCATTCCTATTACCTGTGCTTTTAAGATATGCAAATTCTATTATCTCACCATGCTGGGCAAGTGTGCAATGTTTAAATGCATTTGATTGGCAGAGTGCATGGACCCTTATGCTGACCCCAGTCAGGGTCCCTCTAAAGCCGAGTATTTACTCACAACGAAGACTGTCCCAGCAATAGCACAGCCTTCAAATGACACTATTTTATATATATATATATATATATATATATATATATATATATATATATATATATATATATATATATATATATATAATAGCTTTTGCCCCTTCTGGCATTGGTTTCCTCTGATATTAACTTCATCAAGTATATGTGGACCTGTATCGTTTCCATACACTTGCAGTTTCCACATCCCCACATAAGCATACCACATCCACAGCTGGTCAAAAGAATTGTTTTTAAGTTTTCCCCAAATGATAAAATTAAGTTGGTGGGATTTGAGGTAGGAGGACACTTGAAGAATCTAAAGTGACAGGCAAGGTTAGGTGACATGGGATGAATATACTAGGACAGACTTTCTTGATAGGAAGCAAAAAGAAGCTGTTTTATCAATGAGCCTGGCACAATGCTTCACTGCAGTGACAATCTGTCACGATGCAGCAGATACAGACACACTAGAGGAAGGAAGCTCTCCTTATGGGCAGTCCGTGCTTGGGTCTTGAGTGTGGCATTGCAACCGTTATACAATTAAGGCAGAGTACCTAACCTTGCTACAGAGTTCCATGTTTGAAAACATATAACTAAACAGTAGACCCTGTGATAATGCTGATCCATTCATCAGAGTCATTCCAACGTCAAGTACAGAAGAAGTTCAGGATTCTTGGAAAGAACGTGTACTAAGACCTAAAGGGGAGAATATTCAGTTAGCATCTATCAAGGGGCAGCATGTCTGCATGCTCAGCGGTGGCCCAGTGACCAGGAGGGACTGCACACTCATCCTGTCACTCAGACGTCTTTAGTTCCCATCAGAGCCAGCTCTGCTAATGCTCACAAAGCTGTTGTTCCCACTGAACAAATGAACCAGAGAGGTAGAAACAGAACAGCCATGACAACACACGACACTTAATTCACTCAGCTCTCACACAGACATGTCACCTCTCTCTTCATCATTCTGTGGTGCCTAAGTGACCTTGTCTTACCTCTGCTGTCAACATGCACGTTTCAGGTGATCAATGGCACAATAAAGATGCATCAATATTAAAAATGACTTTCTAATGGAAGACGACACGGTGAAACCCCTATCTAGGCATCAGCTTTAAACCATACCAGGATAGTAAACAAACAGCCCGAGAACAGACACTAGGAAAATTTGCTGATCCACAACCCAGTTATCACCAGAACCGATTTGTCAGGAAATATAGCTGTCCACGTTCCCACACTGGCTTGAAGAGTGTCAATTCACCAGTCTTTACTTTTTTATCCAAAAGCCTTTCCTGGAGGTAATTGGACACTGCGAGAATCTGACAATCAAGGCTGCATGGGCGGCTTGGCTTCATCCATCCATCTCTACCATTACCTCATTGCAACATCCGTTCTGGAGTCAGAACTATGTGACTCTGAACAAACTAAAATAAAATACAAAGTGGGAAATGTCAGCCTCCCAGTGACTCCTGTGATGTTATCCTGATTTGGGATGGCTTTTTGTACTCTGTGAATATGCTTTATTATTGGTTAATAAAGGAACTGTTTTGCCCTATGACAAGGCATCTTAGAAGCAGGTAGGAAATTGGAGCATAGATAAAGGGAAGGAGGGTGGAGTCAGACAGAGACACTTTGAGCTGTTGCCCAAGGAAGCAAGATGTAAAGAAACAGGTAAAACCATGAGTCACATAAGACACAGACTAATAGAAATGGGTTAAGATGCAAGAGGTAGTTGATAATGAGTCTGAGCCATAAGCCCAACAGTTTGTAATTAATATAAGGTTTTATGTGATTGTTGGGACTAAGCAGCTGCAGGTGGTCTGGACCTAAGGGCTAGGTCAGGCCAGAAACTCTTATTACATTATCCTGAGAATTATGGTAAGCTTTAGTATGGGAGCTAAGTATTCTCTGGGAGAGTCCATTGACCAGGACAAGAATTAAAGAAAAAAACAAACAAACAAACAAACACAGTGCTTAGAGCACCCTTCAAAGTCTAGGAATTACTCAGGAGCAATAAATGCCAGCCAATATTCCTTTCCTCAGTACAATTACCACAGTATCAGGCAGTCCTGATTCTAGATCAATCTAATGTGACTACCCTGAACTCTGCCTGGTAGTGCAAGTATATAGACCCAGGTACTTGGGGAGGAAGAGGAAAGAGGACTTAAACTTCAGGACGTGCCGAGATAAGGGCTCTTCTTAAAATACACACACCCCAAAGGCTAGGGATGTATGTAGATCAGTGGTGTACACTTGTCTAGTTAACATGGATAACATCCTAGGTTCTATCCCCAGAATGGAAAGAGAGGAAGAGACATTATCCCTTGGACTGAAATTGGATCAGATTTCCTTTCTGTAAAGAATAGGTTACATGTGTAGAGTGCCCACCATATGTGGAGGACCAAGGGAGGTATAACTTCATCTTCCAGAGCTGGAAGCTGAATTTTTGCCTTCCACAGTAAGGTGACATTCCAAGCTCATTATCTTCCTTCCAACTACAGTACTGCATCATCAATCCTCAATCTCATCTCTTTCTGGCATCTTCCAACCAGCACTGTCATAAGGTGAACTGACTCAGTTGGGTACATATACCATAACCCTTTACAGAGACATCAGATCCTCTTGGAACTTCAGACAGCTTCAGGGTCTGTTAGAAATGAATGGAGCATGGAGGCCATCCATTCCAAAACTATCACTGCACTGTGGATCACAATGAACTCAAAGCCACAGAGCCAGATACCGGCAGAATAAGGTGCCTTTACCGCCCAGTAGAACACTTGCTGATAAACTGGCTTTGTCTTATGGTATGTTTCTCTGTATGAGTTTGCAATGGAAGCATCATCATAATAGACAGTGCAGAGGATGGTAAACATCAAATGGTAAGGGACCTCACATCCAACACCTGAATCCCAAAGAGTATCTCTGGACTTCCTTTCTGTAAAGTAAACAAAATGGACATGTATTTTTCATCTTGTGTAGAACTCTGGAGGGAAACTATCTGCTATGAGTGGCTCAAAGAGGCTAAGTTCTTCCGACTTACTAGTCTATCGTTGGCTACTGGTAGTCCAAGACAGCTACCATCCACCTTAGCAAAGAAAAAGAATTGAAGATCAGAAGACAAGTAATACATCTGCCATAGCACTGTAGAGGAGATGTGGACTAGATCCGAAGCCTCCCAGCTCATGGATATGTTTAGAGAGCTTCCTGTAGTTGCTGGGACGCATCCTAGTTAGGACAATTAGACTAGATTAACTCTCAGATTCCTTTCAACCCTGAGCCATTTTGAGCAAAAAGGATTGGAGAGATCAAGGAAGCACCACGAAAGCTTTGCTTCTAGCAGTGAATCTAGTACACTGATCTGTGCAGCTGAGCCTAGGCTGGTGGGATGTGCGCCGTGCCCTCCATTGCCAAGGGCAGAGTGGAGATTTGCAGGAGTGCTCAAAAGGTGATACCACATATGGAGGACTAAGAGGCAGGGTCTTGCCTGAGGACATTTGTGAAAATAGACCCTGTCGTCTGAGAACAACAGGGTATCCCCCTTCACTAAGTTAGGGACCTACATGATCTGTAAGAAAATAACAGACTGACTTCTCCTAGAAGAAGGAGGAGCCTGGGGGCGTGTTGTAAGCTGTGTGACTCAACCTCTTAGGTCAGTCATAAAACCTCCTTAGTGTTCTCATTTCTAAAATTAGAAATAGTAATCCCATCATTGTGGGGTGATAGGGGAGATGGAGTGACTACTATAAAACATGCCCACTGAGCTGGTGAAGAGCTGAGGCTCACAAATGCCTTCCTACCTGTGATCACTGTGTGGAAAGCCAAGCCAGACACCTGCCTCCTCCCCAGCCCTTGAATCCTTGCCAGATGAGTGGTTTATGGAGACTTGTTGATTTCCTTTGCATATTTTTAACAACAATAAGTCTTCCCCATCTCCTCTGGCAACCAAGCTCACAGAGAGAAAGGTGCCTGATAGCCTCAAGGTCAGGTAAGCTGAGTCCGGGCAAAGGTGGGTAGAGGGAACATTTTCCTAGGTACACAGTTGGAGAAGTGGTTAGGTGAGCTTCAGGCACAGAGACTGATCTTGGGTAAAGTGGAAAGGATCTAGTGTACCCTCTGGGTACATGCTCAGATGACCTCAGGCAAAGATCTCCAGCAGTCATTGTGGAAAGTCCTTCCTTGGGCTGGAAATGAGAGGTGAGAAAAATCTAACGAATGTTACCATGCACACCTTTAGGTTCTCTATACACCTCCTGCCTAGGCAAGGCCCATGGAAGTGCCTGGACATCCACTCAGCCCTCTTCCTGGGAAGGAATCAGACTTGAGAAAGCTACTTTTAAGCCATGAAGTTGGGGCCTGACTCACATTTCCAGACTTGAAGAGAAGGCTTGACAGTCTTCTGGACATTCTGGACATGAGGATTATACAGAGCCAGATGGCTTGTTCTCAAACAGGAAACATCCAGAGGACTCCATAACCCACTCACCAGAGCAAGGGCAATGCTGTCCTGGGAGTGGGAAGTGCAGCTTGGATCTCCTGCAACTGTCTTTACAATCAGCACCCCAGACTAGAGGCTCTGATGAGGGGCAGTGATAGTCAGGCTTGCACACAGGGGTCCTGCTCACTTACCAGCAGCTGGAGCTGTGATGGGTGTTTGGGGGACACTGTTTGTGCCCTGTTGTCCAGACCTCCCAGTCTAGTCAGAGAGAGGGAGGAGAGATTGTATGAGCAAAGGAATCGAGATCCTGAGGGGGAAACCCACAGAGACAGCTGACCCAAGCTATTGGGAGCTCATGGACTCTGGACTGACAGCCAGGGAACCTCATGGGACTGAACTAAAGTCCTCTGAACGTAGATGATAGTTGAATAATGTGGGCAGTTTGTGAATCCTTTGGAAATGGGACCAGAATTTATTCCTGGTGCATGAACTGGCTTCTTGGAGCCCATTCCCTACAAAGGAACACCTAACTCAGCCTCCATACTGGGGGATGCGGGGGGGGGGGGGGGGGGGACGCTAGACCTATCTGAACTGGATATGCCAGACTGCATTGGATCATCCTGGAGTCCTTACCCTCTCTGAAGAATAAATGAGGGGATAGGGTGGGGTGAAACTGGGGGAGGACTTGGAAGAGGGGAGGGAGGGGAACAGTGGTGGGTATGTTAAAAAAAAAAAAAACTTTTAAATTAAACAAATCAGCGCCTCACACTACGTGCTCTGCTGGGAGGAAGGGGTCCTGTTCAGAGAGTCACAAAGGACTCCCTGCCCCATACCACGCTCTAGAAAACTCTCTGAAGGAAGAGAAACCCACAAATGACTTCCCACCAAGTCTCCTGACATCATCTAGGACCAGTCCAGAGAATCCACTGGTTCCCTAAAGCCTGCCACAGCCCGGGGCAACTCTTGAGACACAAGGAATGCCAGTAACTAGGCAAGCTGGCGGCTCTCACAGAAGGTAGAGGCAGCAACAGGCCTGGTCTTTTGAGGGCTGCCAGGGGATAGGCCCTGTGCAGAATGTCTAGAGTTATAAGACAGTGGGAGAGAACAGTGGGCGCAGCTTAGGCCAGTGGGGAGCCTGCCCTGATCGGGATTATATCCAACCCTAGTCTGAGTGCTGTGTTCCATGCTTCTAGTCACAGGACCAATATTTTGCTCCCTGAAATCTGTCATTACTCTCCTGTTCCACTATATTTCCCAATGGTTCTTGCCCAAATGGAGTTGAATATGGTAAGCACACATTTATCTGGCCCCGAGAAGAGGCCATTTCCTATTTCCTACATATTGTTGTCAATTAGGCTTAAGAGGTTTTTTTTTTTCATTTTTATGGATTGTAAGCTTAACAGTCATCTTCTAACCTTCCCATTTACAGAGAAATGTGACTTAAGACGCAGACTGAGACAAGAGGAGGAAGTCTGTTGAAAAGGTACAACTATTGGGAATTTGTGGTGGGGTGGGGGTGTACCCATGTTCCAGTGCCCACATTGAGGAGAGAAGAAGGAGAAGGAAGGGGAGGGAATGTGGGGCCACAGAACGTAGCTAAGGCTTTAGCCCTCTCATCTCCCCTCAGCTGGTGGCTCTAAAGGGTTGGCTTAAGCACGAACATGGTGCCACTTCTACCGCTTGGCTCCACACGTGTCTGCGGTATTATGACTGCCCTGGTTACTAGGAACATGTCAGGGTGAGGGAAGGGAACACAGAGTTGGTGCTTCTCCTCCCCAGGTATCAGCCACCTTTTACCATAAAGTCAATAATAATATTACTATTTCAGTTAAAAACAAAACATGCCTTAGTCCCCAACCAAGAATCCACTTCGCAAGTGGGCCCATCCCAGGGCCGATAATAACTTGCAAAGATTAAACTATGCACACACTGGTGAAAGGCAACACCATCACCCAGAAGAACACCTTGAACTGATTTTTTAAAAAAAACAAGTTTTATTTATTTTTATGTGTGTGCCTATGTGTATATATGTGAGTGACATGCTCACAAAGTCTAGAAAAGGGTTTCAGATCTCTTGGAGCTAGAGTTAGAGGCAGTTGTGAGTTGCCCAACATGGGGCACTAAGGGTCCTCTAGAAGAGGTCAAGCACTTTTAACAGCTGAACCATCTTTCTAATCTCTTCAACTAATTTCTTATAAATAAATTAGCTTTGGTCGCTGGAAACAAAACCAAGCCCTGAAGGAGCATCTAGAGCCAATGAATCTGGCCAGTGTAGGGGTCCCTCAGGAGTCCAGCTCAGGTGAAATGTCACTTTGTCAAAGAGTCCTTGACTCTAATACTGCTTTAGTTTCCTTTCTTCATAGCATATACCACCACCTCAAACTGCCCTACTTGTTTACCAGTCTATTTATCTGTTTCCATTCTTCCATCCCACTTCATCACATAGCATTCCCTGTGAGCCCCCTCTAGGCACTGCTCTATTCCAAGAACCCACAGGAGTTCATAGGGTGTGGTGGGATAGTGTTCTTTTACTACAAAGATTTGTCACTTGTATTGGTTTAATAAAATGCTGATGGGCCAGCATACAGGCAGAAAGTATAGGCCGAATGACCTGACTAGGAGAATTCTGGGAAGAGGAAAAACAGAGACGCAGTCACCAGCCAGACGCAGAGGAAGGAAGATGAGTAAAGGTACCAAACGTAACTAAACATAGCTAAGAATTATGGGTTAATTTAAGTGTGAGAGCTGGTTAGTAATATGCTTGAGCTACTGGCTAAGCATTTATAAGTACTATTAAGCCTCCACATCAATTATTTGGTAAGCAGCTATTGGGTATTTGAGAGTTTCTGGGATGGCAGAAACAATAGGAGACCCACACGTGGGTCTCATTAGTTCTTACATCATCAAGACAAATGACCTGATAAACCCATGCCAGCCTAAGGGAAATCAATGCCATTCACAATCCCATCAGCCTTATAAGAGGTACCAAGTCTCCACTGTACAGATGAGAAATTGGCCCTGCCTGATGCAGCTTTCTAGGAAGGGGCTCCCACCCTAACACTGTCTTAGCTGAAGACAGACAGCAGAGTCCATCTCTAGCTGATGATGAATAGGTAGGGCCAAGATTTACACAGTTTCTGTTTCTTCCACATTGCCTTGGTGTGAAAGCTCTTGAATGAACAGAGAGGATTCAAGGAACCCAACAGCCTGCAGAAGCTGCTGGAAAGGGAGACAGTCATGGCTGCAGGTGATACCACAGCTACGGTGAAGCCTGAGTGGCCAGCTAGAGGAGGAGGCTAGATATAGTATCATAGCAACTGGAAGTATGTGTTCACAGGATGGAGGCCCAGCCACCCATGACCTTAAAGCACCTGCTGCCACAATGCCCCAGCCCTTGAAACCCTTCACTGAACAAAAGCTGTGGAGGGGATGACGAGCTGGCTCTCACATTTCTTAAGCACTTAGGATAGAGAGCAGAGAAGCATGTAGGGTAAGATGGACGTTTGTTTCCAGATACACCAGCACTTTCTGCTCCTTACCCCTGAAACCTTGGCCTATGTGTCTGTCTGTCTGACCACGGCTTCACCTGAGCTACTGATCACAGGCAGTACTTTTCTTTAGTCCTAGAGGAATGACAGAGGAGCAAGAACTGGTGGCCTCAGAGAATGTGATGGTGACATCCTTTCTAAAGAAGAACATGGCCCTAGAGTAAAAATGTCCTAAGAAGTCAGGCACTATCTTCTTCCATAGCTGACTCTGTAACCCCACAATATCCATTAATCTACTGGCAAGGTAAACCGGAGGAGCTGGGCACAAGGGTGCACATCTTGCTAATTATGGTAATTGCTATTTAATGATTTGTGTACATTTCCCAGACTGCAAGTCATACACAGCTGCCTGATGATAAGGAATTAAGACTGGGGTTGCTAGTTTCTCTTTTCTTTTTCACTAAAATGCATTAATATATATGCATACACACATATACATACATACATATACATGTGTGTGTGTGTGTGTGTGCGCGCGCGTGCGTGCGCGCATGCTCACACACTCAACAAACAAGTGAGCAACAAATGAAAGTTAGCCTAACCATCAGACATAGTAGAACTGACCTCCAGGATTTGAACCACTGGAGTTTGGAACCCAGCCCCCAAAGATCAGTAACAAAGTGACTTATTCTCTGGCTGGGGATATCCCATGGCCTGAATAGGGGACCAGTTCAAAGTGGAATTGGAGAGAAAAACCACTGGAGAGTAAAGAGACCAGCCTCCAGCAAAACTCCTAGGTCCAGAGACTTGAATATTACAGTGGTGGGTGTTGGTGTCAAGGCCAGAGTAGCTCATAGGGGCTTCCCTGGCCTGGGAAGTCACCTGTACCTTGAGAAATGTCAAAATGACTCAGATATAAGAACAAGCTGGAGCCTCCCATGGCACAAGGAAGTCCCCGAAGAGCTGCCATACGCCTGCTACAGCCTTTCTTCTTGAGGTGGGCATAGCCTGTCTCAGCCCAATACAGCACCTATGGCCCCTAACACAGATACCAATCAAGTCAAAGTACACAGGGGCCAGAGAGATGGCTTGCTGCTCTTCTGAGGCTCTGTGTTTGGTTCTCAGGACTTTCATCTGGTGGCTCCCAACTGCCTAGCTCCAGGGTATCCAACTTCCTCATCCGGCCTTTGCAGGCACCTGCATGTGTATGGCAAACACTCATAAAGGCACACAAGAAAATCAAAACTAAAATAAAGTGAATGCAGGGAGCAAATCAAAGAGTGAAAGAAGTATGGTCTGCCTGGAGGAGGGGACAGAGGGACCAGAGCAGCAGCTGTACCCCTACTGAGTACCTGAGTCAGTGTCCCCAAGCCCTCCTGCTCTACGGATCGCCTCAAGCTGGGCTCCAAGTCAGACACATGGTGTCGGGGTGGGCCAGGGACAAAAACAGCTCAGGATGGCAGGGTGTTGAGTGGGGATGCTTTCTGAGGACTGGTCTTGTGTCTTTACAAGCTTTCTCTAGGGATGCGGAGTCTATTCGGGGCCCTTCTTTTCTGTGTCACATTAAGAACTCTTTCACTTGTCCTCGCCAGACAAAGGGGCACAGTTCCCATGCCCCTGTCTTAGCAACTCCCATGGTGTGATGTGAGCTGTCATGGTTTAACAGAAGAGCCACCCCCTCAGGCCAGGTCCTCAATACCCTACTGTCACAAAAGGAACTCAATTCTGAATTACTACATTCTCGGCCCCAGAGAAAAACCAATAGGTGGTCATTCCTCACCTCGTTCCCTTCCTCAGCAAAGTCTCCTCTGGACAATGACCCTTGAGGCAGAAGCTCCGTGTGTTTGCAGGTGTGTGCAGCCTGACTTCAGCACTATGCTTGACTCAGAGGTAGTGCTGAAGGTGAGGGTGGCTGGCAGGAGATGGGAAGCTGCCCTAAGTCTTTGCCCCACCCCACACTGTGGGGAGAAAGGTAGTTGATCTCAGTGTCCTTGGATCTATCTACCTGATCTTCGAAGAAGGATGTTTCTTGCCCTGGAAGTGACTGCATCTGAAGATCTGGTGCTGGTCACATCTGGCCCACGTGCTCTAGAGAGTCCTCCACTGTCACCTTGTTAAAATCATTGTTTCAGTGTCTACAGAGTAAGACGTTTCTTCTGACTCGCTGTCACCTGTCAGGTCTGTAATTACACTTCATAGTTCTAACAAAAGCATCGTGGGTTCTAGAAGGGTAAAGACAGATGAAGGCCCTTCAGATTATCTCTTAACACTTTATGCACTCCATCCAGTGAATCAGGAGAGAGCAATTCTGTCCCTTCCCAGCCAGGGGCCAATTATTCTAAGTGGCTTCTATGCACTGACACAGGCCCTACCCCATGTGCCCTGAGCTGTGCCCTAGAGCCCCTGCCACACACACTTGCTGTGTCTGCACAGCAGAGCAGGAACATACATTTCCTCAGGCCCATGTCCCTAGTCGCTCTCTGCTAATTAAAACAGGATGTCAGCACTCATTCCTTAGAATGAGTTGAAGTCACTGTGATAACGCCTCTCCCAGGGCTGTTTCAATTTGATTATGAAACAAAAGGGATGTGTATTATTCTCTGTACTCCTGAAGTCTTTCCATGATGCTTGGGTGAGCAAGGAACCTAGGGGTGGTAGCTGTCCCTGGGTTGGGTTCTCTCCTCCATAATTTCTCTAATCCATTTACCAGCAAGTCCTCCTGGTACAGCCCTGGACCACAGTTATCACTCTCTCTGCCACGGTCTGCATGTGGTTGATCCTTCAAGGGTCTCATGTTAGAAGTTTGGTCCCCAGTGTGGCATCATGATGAGTGTGGGCCCTTTAAGAGGCAAAGGTGTGGAGTAGTTAGGTCATTAGGAATTCTGCCATTGAAAGGGACTGAGATATGTCATGGGAACCTGGGGAATTCTCAGAAGATATTCTTTATAAAGAAGCAGATTGAACCCCTTCTCTCTGCCTGCCTTTGACTCACAGCATCTTCCCAAACCACTCCTTCCAATGTGACGCTCACAATACCCCTCTCAGAACCCACTGTTAAACTTTCGACCTCCCCCTACCCAAGCCATAAGTTAAAAAAAAAATTATTCATGCATTACTCAGTCTCGGGTACTTTGTGATTGAAACAGAAAATGGACTACGACATCAGGACATTTATTTGATTCTGTTAGTTGCTGGAATAGTTATTTTCTGAGATCTTTTATGTATATCTTTAAAGTCACAGTAATACATATTACAAAACTCTTCTGCCGTGCTTATGTTTAAATGTGTAAGCTCAGTAGTGTCTTGCACATTTATAATATTATGCTGCCAGTATCCAGAATTCTCCTAACGTTGAGAAACTGAAATTCTGTCTTCATTGAACATGATTTCACCACTCTCTCCCCACCTGAAACCCAGTAACTGTTATTGTATTTCTATGTATGTCTATGGGTACTCGTTCATGGAGCATAGTATCTCCTGGGTTCATCACACCACACATGGACTTCCTTCTCTTTAGAGTCTAGCTAATACCCACTGTAGTAACACAATATATGTACACAACGCTTTGCTCACCCACTTACTTGTCTGTGGGCACTTGGAACATTTTTATCCTTTGTATGTTGGAAATGATGATGCTGGGAACAACGATGTACAAGTATCCCTTTGAGACTATACTTTCTATTATTTTAGCAATATACAGAAAAGCTATTTCACTTTATTTTTAAATCCATCATACTGTTTTCTGTAATAGCTGTACCATTTTACATTTCCACCAAAACACACGAGGAATCCAGTTTCTCCACATAGTAGCCACCTTAGCTTTCTTTTTCTTGTTTGGGTTTAGGTTTTAAAGCAAATGATCCTTTATTTTTTCTTTTAAGTTTTGGATACTATGCTGGGCATTTGGTTTGAATAATCTGATTTAACCCCCCAAATCAAACTGGCAGTCAGCTAGCCATGGCGACCTTCCCCTGTGTCACTGGCTGTCTTTCTGTGTTTCTCCCAGAGCACACCAGCTTGTACAGTACATATGTATACATGCATTTATACATACTCATATGGGATACACTGAGGCTGTGACAGCAGATGCACCATTTTCTGCTGGTGAACTAATGAGCTAAGGCATCTCTTTTGGGCCATAGGGGGTCTCTAAAGCTTGACAGTCACAACATGCCACTCTCCTGAGCCCATGGTTAAACCTCTTTACCCAAACCACTGAAGTTTTCCAAAGGAAACTTGAGCAATGACTAGCCCTAATTGAAGTGGGAACACGTCCATGGCACACAAAGCAGATGTCTTGAAGGCCTGTGCTGTCTGGACCTGTGTCTGCACATAGCAGATGTATCACAGACATCTACCTCTACAAGAATAGTCAAAGAGCTCTCAACATTCGCCACCTGCCCTACACACTACACACACTCATTTCCTGATGGAAGAGACACATTTAGTCACAGTTTATGAATGAGGAAATAGAGATCTCTTAAGGACACACAGCTAAGTAACATCAAAGACAGAAACTGACTCTAGATTGTTCTTAACTGTTCTATCACTTCTTTGGACAGATCAGCTTTAGATGTCTTCCCCACATTGGTAAACAACAAACAAGAATGGTGTTGCTTTTCGATACCGTGATGGTTGTCCTGTGGGTTGGTGATGGTTATTGGCAGGGTTTAATGTGGAAGGACCAGGAGAATCTCAACACCCACGCAACACAACACTGACCTCTGTGCTGTCATTTTGCCCCATGAGAATGGGATATTCCTGGGATTTTGGTGATACCAAGAGACTTTGGCCAAACATCCATGCCTCCTTGGAGTACTTTACTTTTGGGAGATCTAAGTAAATATCACCAAAGACTTTGTTTGGGGAGGGAACAAGGGTCTACAGACAACAACTCCAACTCAACTAAGCATGTCTTTGCTCTGTCAGCTTCATCTGCACATAAAGGCTAAACTGGATCTTTATGCAATCAGCTGTTTCTCTTCCTCTCTCAAGCTTGTTTCTCCAGGTTCATGGAGGAGGATGGAATGGGAGGCTTGAGGAAAGTTAGCTTTAGGCTCCATGCTAGAGGCCCAGGGCACAAAGGCACATCTTCTTCTCTTTCCTTAATGAAAAGTTACTATAGCCTGAAGGGCTTCGGGAGCTCACTGACAGTCTTTCCTAACCAAGAAAGGCCAGTTGCCAGAAGGAAAAGCAATCACAAGTATGTGCCATGTTCCCCCAGGCATCCATCAGTCTATCTGAGGGAGACTGGCCGTCTGTCATAAATTCAATCTTAAGCACTCATTTCTCCCTCCTGGGTTATCACATAAATAGAAAGCAGGCATTCTCCATCCGGAGAGTATCCAGGAGTCACACTTCCCAAGTCCTCTAAATACAAAGGAAAGGGCCCGGCTGCTCTGCTCTAGACCTCGGCAGATCTGAGGAAGTTTTATGTGCAGGATCTGCTCCCTCTTCTCTAACAATCTTCAGAATGAAGGGTCCTTAGAGGGCTAATGGGAAGGTACTGAGGTGAAGTATCAAGAAAGAGATGGAAGTGTGTGAGTTTTGACAGGTCACAATCTCTGCGTTCCTTCCAAAGACGAGGTGTTAGGGCTGAAGGGAGGGCTGCCCTTCCAGCACCGTTTCTATGTGAGAGAAATTCTACTCTGACAGCTGTGTCTAAGGCAGGGAAAGAGGAGAAAGGGATGGAGATGGAGCTCAGCAGGAATGCTTGCCTAGCATGCATGAAAACTTGCTTTCAAACTCCAGTGTCCAAAGGTTGAGTGTGTTTGGGGGAGGGGGTATCAAAAGTTGGTATCCATAGCTGCAAACGCGGTGCTGTAGCTGCAAGTGGAGAGTGATTGATTCCTCTCTATTTCCACAGCATGGGAAGAGCATGTGATGTGTAATGGAGCTGCCCTCATGCTAATTATTTCCTTATCAGACAGGGAGGTGATAGATCATCTCAGAGGAGATGCCTTAATTGAAAAAGTGCCAGGAGACAAAAAGCAGTAAAAACCTTTTCAGCCAAAAGTGCAGTTCCTTCAGCCCTGAGTGCTGTAGTCTTTCCCATCATGCCCCTCTCCTAAGAGAGGGGGGAGCCAGTACATTTTCCTAATTGGAGACAAAGGCCCTGCCTTTTTTAAAGTCAGAGAACACACTCCTGGGTGTACTAAGGAACCAATAAAAGCAAGTATCATCTCAAAACAGCCATATATTTCACTTATCCTGATTACAAGGGTGGTCTATGGAGGGGAGAACCATCCAGACCCTTACTTCTCTGTCCAAAGACATTTGAGCTTGGTCCAGAGGGCTCTGGGAAAAATCTAGCTCAAAGGCTTCAGTTTGCTTTATGAAGAGCTTAGAGGAAGTTCTTGGGTGGAGATACAGTATTTGGATCATAAATGACAGTGAGGTCTAGGGCAACCAGCATCTTCATGGATGACCACAGACCACAGAATGGACTGGCCACCCACTGCATGCCATAGACCATTCTGCCTTTCGAGACTGTCCAATATTCTGTCCATTTATGTGTGGGGAATAGATTGATAGACAACTAGATGAAATCTGGGGTTTATAATTATTTTTTAATACTATGGCCAACTAATGGCTTACTGTGACAACAAAGGGGATCACCAGGCTCCTGGTCCAATCCTGTCCAACACTACCACCAAACTAAGAGACAGAACACTGTGACTCAGAGGAAGACGAGGGAAGAGGTGTTGAAGGAGATAAGGAGTCAAGTAAATATACTAAACTCAGAATAACCAGGCCTAGGTAAACTTCCGGATACAGGCTAAATTTATTTAATTTCAGAATTGAAACCTTTAATCAAGACATATATGTAAAAACAAGGGGAGACTTGGGATGGTGTTTGGAGATCAGTAAGAGGAAAGAGCAGAGGGGAGGTTCCTTTCCCCTCTCTCAGAAGATCGCTATTCATGTGGGATCTGATTCTGAAGCTCTTGCTAAAAGAACTGCTGTGTATACAGAGAAGGTGCTGAGGATGACAGGCTGAACGACACATGAAGATCATCGGAAGGACTGAAGGTAGTAAGAGGAGGTTTGGACAGAAATAAAGTACAAAAGCAAAGGGGGACAGGATTTGGCACTTTATTCACCAGAAGGCTGAATGGGGTCAGTAAACACAGTCTTGCTTACTACTAAGGAAGAATCTTCAACAATTAGTTCTATCAACAGAAAAGTTTATTTGTGTACACATCAACACACCTGACCAGCAGCACTGAAGAATATGGGCTCCTTCTTCTCCATTCAGAGTTGAGCTAAGCCAAATGACTTCAGGGCTCTGTGGTGGTCACAGTCAATATTGATCACTCTAATTTTTATCTGGAGTGTTTCCCAAAGGCCCATGTGTTAAGGCTTGATCCCAAAGTAGGACTATTAGAAGGTATGATATTTTGAATAAGAATGGCCCACAGAGACTCATATATTTGAAAACCATATAAAAAAGAATTATGAGGTGTGGCCTTGTTGGAGGAAGGGTGTCACTGGGAGGTGGGCTTTGAGGTTTCAAAAGCTTATGCCAGGCCCAGATTCTCTCCCTGCTTGTGGATGGGGATGTAGCTCTTAGCTAATGCTCCAAAGCCTGCCTGCATGCTGCCTTGCTCCCCGCCATGATGACAATAAACGAACCCTCTGAAACCATAAGCCAGCCCCAATTAAATGCTTTCTTTTATAAGAGTTGCTGTGGTCATGGTGTCTCTTCACACAGTAGAAGACTAATTAAGACAGAAGGTGATGGGCTCTTTAAGGTGGGAACTGATAAGAAGTTAGGTCACTGGGGATTTGCTTTTGAAGGGAACGCAGGATTATCAATATTTTCTTCTCCCCTTTTCTTTATTTCCTAGTTCACGAGATGTTTCCTTCAAACTCTGGACCTTTTCTCCTTATATGTTACTTACTCAAGGTGCTTTTGCTACAGTGATAGAGAGCCAATGAGATATATATCACCATTTACTCAGCTTTTCTAATAACTCCTTAAGAGTCACCACTTGAAAGACATAAAGGCACGTAGAGGGCTGTTAACTCTAAGAGTATGGCTTTCCGGTATCTTCCATATATGATGCTGAAATATCCTTGCATGGAGCCACAACTCTACTCTCTTACAGCATATGGGAGGAGAGGAGATTCTGATCACTTACATAATCCTAAAGAACCTTTACTGTCTGAATATTCTGCCTTTTAGTTTAGGAGGTGAAGGGTATGTAACTTAAAATTAACCATGTTAACCATTTTTAAGTTTGCAGCTCAGTGACATTAAACACACTCACACTGTCACTTCTGAATGCCATCATGAACTTAAAATTTATCTCTAGAAGCTATTTCAAGTTTTATCAGCCAAGTACTAGATGCCATGGGTTTTTTCCCCCCTGCCCACCACGGACAGTACTGCTCTTGCCCATGTGCACATTTGCATTCTTGGTTAAGTAAGCTTTCAACAAGTCTGTAAAGCGCTCTGGGCCTGTGATTGGTTTCATATGAACATAGGATGAACATCCATGCTTCCTATGCACTCTGCTGTGTGCTGTGGTAGGGGGCATCCTGGAAGCCCTCTTCTTAGGCTAGAAGTGCTGACTACCTAGGTAAGTAGGTCAGCTCAGGTCCTGTGACATGGTTTTGATTTTGTTGATGTTGGAAGCTAAAGATGGGGTTAGTGAAATCAGGGGTTCCAGTAGCCTCCAGTTGCTCGGCTCATTTTGGTGTACATGCAAACAGTTCATTGCAGGCTTGCAAGCCCGGAGAACACAGGGCAGTTTTAATTAATTCTAGAACATGCCTTGCAATGTTTACATTCCAAATTACCTTCAAGTCAGAAGTATGCAGCCCAGAACCACAGTTTAGGGCAATAAGATTCCACTGGCCACTGCCTCCAGCATCTGTAAGTCATTAGCGGAAAGAGCCCACGTTTGCTATGTGGTACAGTTAGCTACACTTCAGGATAGAGACGAGCTACTGTAGGCTCTGCCTGAGCTGCCAACAGTCTCCTGAGCAATGCAGGCGTCCTAGATTGCAGCAGAGAAACCTGAAGAAAACAGCCTTGCTCTTACAGTTAAGACCAGGTTCCCACAAGTTTTATACTTCGTCCCAAATCCAGCCCTGGAGAGGGAAGGAGCAAGTTTTCCCCATCATCTCTCACACCTGCTGGACAGGGTCACACTCAAGGAAAAGGAGGTCCTGTGAGCAGACCTCAGATTGCGCTCTGTCCACACACAGCATGTGGACAGAGCAATACATCACCACCCCAGGCTTCCAGTTACCTTCTATATAGTTTCCCTCTTCAAAGCGGAGGAAATCCAGGTTGGTATAAAACATACTCAACGTTTGCTCCTTTGGAAGTCAAATTTCCAAATGACTCCACAGTACTGGGGGGGTTTACGACATCACTGAGCAAATCAAACGTTAATGAAAATCCCACTATTTGTCAATATCATTTTTTTTCTCCTCATTACAATGCCAGTTGCATTTGTTGATGATACACTTAAAGAATTCTATGTTCTCACAATCTGCGGGAACTGAGGGTAGAGAGTGCAGGCTCCCTTATTAAGCAGACAAGGGTTGATGCCTGTTTCTTAACTCATAAAATATATGACTGCTTATCGGGTGAGTTGCCATCGCTATGGGGGGCCCTGCATACCAGGTGCTCCACACACAGCAGCCATTAAGATAAGTTGCTATAGGAACCAAGCAGCAAGAGTTGAATGCAGACCTTATGGACTCTTAGGTCACCAGGTATCAAAACGGATGTGCTACATTTTCCAGAATGGCTCCTGCTGAAACTCTAGGGAGAACAGATACTCAGAATTATGGATCTCAACTGTTCTCTCTGTATGCTTTTGCTATATTCTCCCATTTCCGTTGCCACCAGTACCTCAACCCTAGTAGCCACAGGTCCACGCTATGCTTCTCCAAGGCATCTTAGAGTCCACATAAAAATATAGGCAGAGTTGGACTATCTGTGCCTATTTATTCATTTAATACAGTGTCCTCCAGCCTGGTCCATGGTGTCACAAATGGTGCTATCTGCTACTTTAAAGTTGAACAATAAATATCCTGTCTCTATATAAAAGTCACATTCTCTTCACCCATTCATCTCTTAACAGGCTTGATTTTATTTCCATACCTTGGCTATTTATGACTAGAGCCTCAATGAACATGGGAGTATTGGCATCTCTTGGAGAATCTTGGTGATTCTGTCTTAATATCCTTCGGACATGTACCCAGATATAAGATTCTTGTGTTGCATGGTACTTCAATTTTTAATTTTCTAATTCATTCCTATAAATATTTCCCATAATGGATGTGCAAATTTACATTTCTAGCAGTATGCAAAGATTCTATATTTGCCACACTCTTGCCAACATTTGCTATAGCCTTTCAGGGTTTTGTGGGGGTTTTCAGTATTTATTTTTGTGATTCTTTTTATTGTTTTTAGTAACAAACACCCCAACAACTATGAACTGATAGCACTTTACAAAGGTGATTTGTCTTTCTGTGGTGATCAGTGATGGAGATCACCCTTCCCCCTTCCTGTTAGCTGTCTGCATATTTCATCAAAAAGATGAGCATTCAGGCTTGTCTTAGTTTCTTTTCCTGTCTCTATGATACAAAACCAGAAAAAATCAACTTAAGGAGGAAAGAGGGATATTTGGGTTCATTGCTCAAGGTGATGCCCATCATGGCAGGAAAGCCAAGAAGTGGGAAGCAGCTGGTCACATGACATCCACAGTAAAGAAGCAGAAGGAGCCGGATGCATGACCTCAGCTAGCTTTCCATAGTTTTATGTAGAACAGGGTGGTGCCGCTTGACACAATTCATTGTATCAATTAATACAATCAAAATCATCCCCAAAGCCATGCCTATAAACCCATCTCCCAGGTGATTCTAGACTCCACCAAGTTCACATTAATCTTAGTCCATTTTTAATCTGATTATTAGCACAAATAGACAAAACACTCTTTGAATAGAACAAAGTTGGAGGTACCACTATTCTTGAATTTTTAACTGTATTTAGAGCCAATGCAATCCAACAGCACAGTACTAGTATATCAGGTCCAGAGACCGTGAGACAGAACAGAGTGCAGAAATACAGCAGCGTGCTCACGTCTGACAGGAATAGCAATACAGAGAATGAAAACAGTAGTCCTTTCCAGAAATGGTCACGGGAGCCTGGAGACCCACAGGCAAGAGACTGAAATGGGGCACTGCTGTGAGATTATGCTCTTGTACACTGAATATCTGACACTTACATTGGTTTAATAAAACACTGGTTGGCCAGAAGGCAGACAGAGAGTATGGGCTACCAGACTAAAAGAAAACTCCGGGAAGAGAAAGAGGAGAGACAGGCACCAGCAGACACAGAGGAAAGACGAGAACGCTGGTCTGAGAAAAGGTACCAAGCCACATGGCTAAACAAGGTGAGAGGCATGTGTTGGTTTAGGAGTAAGAGTCAGCGAGTAATATGCCTGAGCCATAGGCCAAACAGTTTGTAATGACTATAAGCCTCTTTGACTGGGACCAAGCTGCTGTGGGCCAGAACCTGGGGGGCTAGGCTGGGCTAGAAAATTCTTACTGCAGGGCACTCACATTAAAGTCTTCAATGTAAGATAAAAGCTGTAAAACTACTAGAAGAAAGCAAGAAAAAGGCTCTTTGACGCTGACCTTGACAATGATCTTATAGGTATGGCTCTAAAATTAAAGAAATAAAAGCAAAAATACACAAGAGAGATTACATCAGCTTAGGGAAGGTCCTATACCTTCCCTATGCCTTCCTACCTGGAAGGTCAGTCTATGAAATGAGAGAAAATACTTGCAGAACATATATCTCACAAAGAATTAATATTCTAAATATGTGAGGAACTTGTAGAACTCAACAGGCAAAAGCTAAGTGAATGTTTTCAATGATCATTGAGTGATATGACTGTGCCACATGCCATCCTCACTAGACAAGTAAAATGCCTGCTTTCTCTCTCTATCCCCCTTGGGAAATCCCGGCCTCAGTTTCCACCTCATACTTTAGCAGGTGATGTTTAATGGCCGCTATAATCATAAATTTCAGACACGCAGCTTCTTCCAGTGAGATGCGGCATTGAAGCCACGGGACAGGAGGCTGGCAAGAGGGTGCACTCATCACAGATGCAGATTCCCAGACCTCCTCAACTGAGTGCTAACCCTTGGAGACACAGCCACGGTTCTTCCCCAGTTGAGTCTATGCAGCTCCATGCTTCTATTTCTAGACCTAACTTTTCAGAATCTGCAACAGTAGGTAATATCGATCTTTCAGAATTAGAGCTTGCTACATAAAGTGAACGAAAGCAAAAGGTGTTTGCACCTCTTGACCTAGAAAATAGACTATGCACGTTCAATGCACTATAGAGCGGTTCAAGCCTCCCAGGGCTCCAGCTTTAGCAACAGTCATTTGTGAACCACTAAAGGATGGACAATCTTTCCCAGGTGATGTCCCTGGATCCACCCTATATGGTTCTGGTCCTTTGAGATGGATGGTTCTATCATTTTTAGAAAGTTCCCTTGGCTTACTACATAGCAAACTCTGATAAAGGAAGTTCAAAGCCACACTCCCCACCCAAGACCTCTGCAGAGCCAGCGCTCTGTAGCCAATGCAAGGAAGTAGGTAGCTGTGCTTAGACTCCAGATCTGCAGCTTTGAGAGGCCATGGGTCCTGCCAAGTCTTTGTGCAGCATGGAGCCTTAATTTGCCTCAATTGCCACATGAAGGAATGAAGCTAAATAAGCAGCTTCAAGATTTTCTTTCAGCAATCAGACGATTTTCCTAAAGAAACGTATTCGAAAGCTGTGCGTAGGAAAGAGGTTAGCGTCAAGCAGGAGGCTGGACCTCTGTGGGACAAAAGGGTGAATGGGCTTGCTCCAGGCCACCTCCATCTAGTTCAGATTCATAACTGACCGTGTCCCAAGCAAACACCCAGGATGGGAGGAAATGAAAGCACACGCCCCAGGGCAGATACGACAGGCTGGAGAAAGGAGGGCTCCTAGGTTCACCTGAGTGCAGGGTGGACAGGGCAGTCCAGACCTTCCTCTACAGCTTGTCACTGGGCAACAGACACTGTCTAGTTGCCCATCACTTCAGTAGTGCAAACAGACCCTGAGAACCCTCTGAGATGAGGGGAAGACCTTCTGCTTCATCAGCCAGGCCTGGGTTTGCTCTCCCACCGAAGGACATTTGTGTAGCAATGGCCTTGATAGGTCCTGTGGCAGGCAAATCAGTGGCCAGCCTGTCTTTAAGCCAGCAAGCCTATGAGTGTTTGCTTGCTTGCTTGTTTTTAGAAGAGAAGACCCTTTCACAATTAAATCCTACCCAGCATTCTCTCAGAGACCTTTATGGTATACAAATGTATAGTTTCAGATATGCTGAGAACGTAATATGGAGAAATGGTGAGCATGTTGAAGGTTTAGCGGTGGGGAGAGCAAAATAATTATTTTAGGGGTTCTCTCTCCTTTCAGCTTCATATTCTGCACAATCAAATGTCACCAGGAGTTAACTTTCTTACTGTGTGAATTCTGGATCTCAAGCCAGTTATTTATGAGGACTTCCCAGGACCGTTGGAGCCTGCAGACACTGTGTGGCAGCCAGAAGACCCTCTTCTCACACTGTCCTTTCAGAATGTTTACCACTGAGGGTACCATGCAGGCCACAAGGGACTCATGTCTGCCCATTCAGAGCTTGCCTCTCTGGACCCGAGGCTAAGAAACACAGCCCCACAGAACACAGTCATGATGTCTGGAAGATCTAAAACCCATCCCCAGCCTAATCACTTGACATTCAGCACAATGAGTGGTACAGTGGGTCTCATACGGAAAGATACACATAATTAAGGGCATGAACCTAGAATGAGACTGCCTAGGTCCAAACCTAATTGATTCTCTACCCAAAGTAATATAATTTCCAGAAACTTCCTTAACACTTTGGCTCCTTGTCTTCTTCAACTGGAAAACAGGGAAGGACAGTATGAGAAGTAAATTAGCTAGCATCAGCAACATGCTTAAAATAGTGCCTAAGGCATAAGGAATGTTAGAAAGACATCTGTATTATTAGCATTGTTCCCAACTGTGCCTGCCATAAGTCAGTGGGGATGTTCATAAGGGATGCAGATGGGCTAACAGAGTGTCTGACTCTCCATGAATGTACCTAGTGGAGCAGGAAGAAGGATGATGAACATGTACAAGGCATGCCCAGTTGGAGCTAGCAAAGCACACTGTCATATGGGAAGGGAGATCTGCCAGGAGCTGAGAGATCTGTGCTCCATATCACACCACCATGAAACAAAGCAATCTTTGCTTCACCACCAGTGACAAGTCCCGGAGCCCCACCCCCACCCCTGGGCCTTAGCTTTCTCACAGGTAAAGTGATGAGGCCAATGAAATGGCCTGAGTCTGTCCAAAGCTTTTGGGTACGGGGAAGGGCTGGGGTAACAGAAAGGACCAGATTGAGTAGAGAAATATGCCTGCAGTGTAATATACTCAAGTGGGGCTAGGAGGCCAAAAGCTGACTGCTCAGCCACCTCCTGAGGTGTCTCTGCCAAGCAGTTCTTTGAGTAGCTCAGGGTGGTACCAAACACTGGGGCAGTTTTCCTGAAGACACAACACACCCTCTATGTGTCCACTGAGTACCTGTTCAACTGGAGAAGAGCTGCCTGTTCCAGAACAAGGCTCTGCAAAGGCAAGGCCCCTGGATGTAGCTACTTTTCTAGTTTGGTGGATTTGGTGGGCCAGGTGCTTCATTGTGGAAACTTCACTCTACATTTCAGGGCATGGGGCATCTTTAGAGTTAGAAGTCAGTGCAGGGCAGGAGGCTCATTGTGAGGATGGATGGATGTGCCTGGAGATCTCCAGAAACTTGCTGAGGGGTTTAGACTCAATATGTCCTCAATCCCTTCATAAGGCAAGAGGGAGGTAGAAGCTGCTTCCCAAAACCTTGGACACAAGAAATGGCCTCGCTTCACCTAGCTCTGTGAGCCCTGTCTATATGGCTGAACTGTTCAACACAGGACATACTACAGGGCAGAGCAGTCAGATAACCTGCTACTAGAGCTCTTCCTGTAGTGCTGGGCTAATATACTGAATAAACTTGGGTTTTGATATTGAAAATTGCCACTTTATAAGCAGACCACCTGCTTGTTTGGAGGGGTCTGTAGTCCCAGACCCCTAGGCTAGGTCACTCTCCAGACATCAACTTTCTCAGTCTCCCACCACCACTTCATACACACATGAATGCCAGCACATGAATATACATACCCTGGCTGACAGTTCAGCAGACCCACCCCTTCACTTCCCACAGGAGCTCTGAGCCCTTGCAGAAATCTCTCACCTGTCCTTGTCTGAACTCTAAGAGAGCTCTGACAGACATGTCAAACTACCTCCCCCTCTGCTCTCTGGCAGTGAGCAGGACTGAGCTACCCACCCCTTCACCTCACCTTATTTGCATAGGAGACACCACATTTCCCTAGGTGGGGATGCACCTCTCCAGAAAGACCCCTTAACTTCTATCCAGAGCATAGAAAAAGCAGGAAGCATGGCGGGTAGGAGCAGTAGGGCCTATCTCTTCCCCAGAGTGGTGCTCCAAAGCTGGGGAGTTATACTGGTTTCCAAGGCCTCCTCTAGCCCAGAGGTAGCTAGGAAGGAATTCAGTGCCACTCACTCCATGGAAAGGCCACCTAACCTGTGTGAAGACAGAAATATGGACAGATCATAGTAGTATAGACACCAACCCCCCCTGCATTTACATCCTAGTACCATAACCTGTGACTACACGTAGAGGCAAGGTTTATAAAGAAGTAATTAAGTTCAAATGGGGTCAGTAGGGTAGGTCTATTTAATATCACTAGTGTCCCTTTTAAAGAAGAACCTAGATTGACAGATACATGGGATGAAGGTCACATAAAGACACAAAGAGAGATACCTGAGAAGAAACCAACCCAGCCTGAGACTTCTGGCCTCGAGGGCCATGGGAAAATCAGTGGCATGGCCTGTAGCATGTCTCATGTATGTATGTGTTCTTCTAGCGGTCCCAACCAACTACTGCTCAAGGCAACAAAATGCTAGTCCCAACACCCAATCACATCACCTCTAAGGCAGACTACAGTCCCAAACAGTTAATGCTTACAATTCTTACACCAATGGTCTGTCTCTATCTCACTAGACAAGGCTACAAGAAATCAAAAGCAGAGCATTGAGACCAGGCAAAAGGTTCTTGGAGATTGTCCCCACACAGTAGTGTTCTCAGCACCAGACCTGTTGCCCTGTGACATGAAGAACCAGCTCCATGGCTTAGTCTATGCTGTCCCTCTGTACATTATGATGGTGTTCTACACCTATGAAGCCCCTAGGGATGGAATAAGTTCCTTTTCACCATGGAGATACCAAAATCCAGCCCAAGCACTTAGCCTACATCCTGGCACCAAGGGAGAGCTGCTATGCCTGGCGACCCTAAATTAAAAGCAAAGGGTTGAGAAACCAAACAGACCAAAATACCATTCTTCTCACGAGGGAATATTTACTGAATAGTTTATATATACTGAATGAATCTTATGTAAGAGTCAACATGTTCAAAGAGCTAAAAATAGGTCTGCATCCATTCTGGGGAAGAAGCTAATGGTGCATTTAACCCTTCTAAAGAAAAAGTAAACCATGCCAAAGAAGGAAGCAAGTATCCATTGCTTATCTGCATGCTGTTTCCATCCCACCCTACCAATGACTTGCTAGGGGGCCTCAAAAGGTAGGTCAAAGGCACAGAGCAGCCACAGCCAGCAAAGCAGAAGTGTCCTCAGGCTTGCACAGGCTAGGGCTACTAGGGAGAAACTTCTAGGAATAGGTAACTGGGGGAAGAAAGAGAGACTGTGTTTAGCCTTCATTTCTCAAGAGGACAATGGACTAAACCTGGTGGATGGGAGACCTTCAGAGAGGAAAAACGGCTGAGCAGTCTCAGGTTGTGCTGAGACTCTAAGACAAAAACTCTCCACCATAATGCTCCAGGATCAGGAGTTACCAGGACAGAGCCCAGGAGTGTGTTCTAGTAAGACAACCACGAAAGAAGACACACAACCACAGAAGAAGACACAGAGTAGGTACTCCGTGTGTACTCCCTGAGTGCAGTGGTCAGACTTGTCCATAAACACTCGCTGTGCTGGTTATTTATTGAAAACTTGACACAAACCTAGACTTGCCAAAGAAGGAATGCCAACTGAGAAGTTGCCTCCATCAGACTGGCCTGTAGGCATGGCTGTTGGGCATTTTCTTGACTGCTAATTGACATGGGTGAACCCAGGTAGTTCTGCACTGCAGAAGAAACCAGGGAGAGAGGGCCAGGAGAAACAGCCCAGTAAAGCACCATTCCTCCATGCCCTCTGCTTCTGTTACCGCCTCCAGGGTTCTGCTTAAGCCCCTTCCTGACACCCCTTTATGACAGGCTTTAAGCTGAAAGATGAACTAAACCCTCCTCCCCAGGGTCGCTTTTGGTCAGTGTTAATCACAGCAACAGAAAGCCAACCAGGACACCAGTCACTCATGAACACCACCTCTCCTTAAAAGCAAGATCTTTTGCCAGAAAACTAAACGCACACGAGTAGACCAGAGTATTCAGATTTTGCTAGTAAATTCATTGGTAAATACTCCATTTGTAAAGTAATTGACCCAGAAACACAGTCCCTTGGTAACTTCAATCACGTATTATATTGCAGTGGTTACCATCAGGACCCCCAATCCATCCAAATTTCAACTGATAACCAACCAATACGAAAGCAGACCTGGGACCCAGGGCTCCTGGACATGCCAAGGGCAGGGTGGGACCTCTCTCTAGCATATAGGGCCTGCATTCTATTGATACAAAGCAGGTGATTTTCTATTCTGCAGTGGCTCAGCATATGCACTTGTGCTGAGGGGTACACAGGGCCCTGGTGAGACACTGGAGGGATGCTGTGGGCCCTTTTCTGGGATTCTTCTCCCAATCTTCAGGCTGCTTTGAGCATTTTGTGGCCCTTGTGGAGAGAGAAGGGATTTCAGCTTCTATGAGCATAAAAACCTGACCTGGAGCAAATCATGGACCTGGAACTGTGGGAAATGTCTGCTTTAGTCTCTTTTCAGCTGCTGACCCCAAATGAAGATCCTGCCTGATGATCAAACCTAAGTAATGAAGCTTAACACATTTCTAAAATTCTGAGGACCCCGAAGGCTGGTCCTCTCGGAGTGGAGTTTTACTGATGCCTGAATGGTGATAGAGAGGATGAAGGCCACGTGATTTTCTGTCCCTATCCTAACTGTTAGCCCTAGATCTAAGCACCTCCCCGAGACAGTGTTCTTGAGAATGCTAGGTACCACAGTGACTTGAACAGACCTAGATAGAAACGTGCTCATTAAAAAAAAAAATTACAGATGTGCACGCCCATGGAAAATGGTAACTGTCAGGAGGACACAGACCATGATACCCCAGAACAAGTGTCTGCGCAGCCCTATGGTGACCTGTGGTAACCCATAAGGTCCCTCCAGGTTAGCCTGGCTGCTCATTCCCAATACCTACTGTTACTCTTATCCCAGGCTACTGCCCGGAGGCCTTTCCTTGGCCACCCCTGTCTTTGTATTTCTGTACCCCACTCCCTCTCCAGAAGCCTGCTTTAGCCATCTTCAGCTCAGGATGGCCCCAGTGACACATTAAGCACTTAACTATACATCTCTTCCTCCTTCTCCTTTCAGGGTGCTGACTGTGCTCCCAGATCAAACTACCAAGGTCAGAAATAGGGGAAGCCCCCTGTTTTCTGTGGTATTAGCAGAGCAAAGCTGTGTAAACAGCAGGCACTCAATAAAGACACGTTAACTGAATGGTCTGGGTGGAGATCAGGACCTGGCTGTTTTCCCAAGAAGGCTTTTATTCCTAACAAGTATGTCTCCAGCCTAACACACACAAACTTATTCCAGCTCTCCCTGTGGAAGTTTCCGGTTCAAATTCAAGTTAAAAAAACAATTTATCCCCCCCCCCCTTGCCTCTAGGTATGCCTCAGGCTTCAAGGCCACAGTTACTTATTCCAAGTCTTAAATCCTCTAACTTCCTCGTCTAGCCTGTCAACTCTACTGAGTCACACTTGACCATGATGGTTCAATGATAAGGTGTATACATGAAGTGTCTATAATTTGTGTAAACATCCTATGGGCCTTACTTCATTTACTTCTTGGAACACTTTTGGGAGGCAAGTGCCACTGAGACATCTACTTAATGAAAGAAGAGTCCAAAGCTCACAGAGGTTGTGCTCTTTGTCCAGGTTCTCCAGAACTTATCAGTATGGACCTGATGGAGCTTAGAGTGGCCAAAAGGAAAGATATACATGTTTCTCCCTGTGAACGAGGATTGTGTCTTCTCCTGTGTTTGGGAATCTGTGCGTTCTCAGGGAAGCTTTGGCATAATAACACAGCCAATAGTGATATGACCGACTTTCTTCATGGCTACATCAAGGTAGAGCCAAGGGGTCTTTCGAAAGATCACTGGGTGATTCTGATGGTCATTTGAGATCACAGAGATCCAACCCTGCCTGGATATCCACTGCCCACAGCACTGAAGTCAGTCATACCTGCATCTGGCATGGGGTCTTCACTCAGAACTCACTGAACTCGTCCCCGGTAGGCAACAGGAAACCTTTAACCGGTGTTCCAGACCTCTTTCCTCCCTCCTGAGGGACCTAATTCTTTTTAACTCAGAAGAACTCAGACATGGCTGCACTTTAGGGACACTCCAAAGACTTAAAAAAGCAACAAATGATGATGATGATGATGATGATGATTGTAAAAATGATGGTGTTTGGGGGAAGGTGAGAAGAATACAGAAAGATGTGGGTCACAGCTTTTGTACTTTCAAAGGGCCACAGCGAGTCTACAGAGTAGCTAAGTTCCTGTCCTTTTTAGGATGAAAAGACTGGATATGAAGCCTTGGCCTTTGGAACTTCCTTTCCCACACAAACAAAGTGTACTCTCCTTGATAGCTCCAGCCAATCTCAAAACTAAAACCTCTGTAAAGTCTTCAGTGTCTCTGCTAGCTTGCCTCGGATAAGAATATAAGAATACAAAACAGGACTTACAGTCCCAAACCCCCAAATTTAGGAAGCCGCGTCTCTGGACAATGACTCATTCTGTAAGTAGCTGCCCCCCATGCTGATCTGAGAAGGACAGACTAGGAGGGGTAGTGGGGGCTGGGGGTTCATTGATGAGTCATCTATGTTACAAAGAGGAAGTTGAGTGTTTCTGAAAACTAATGTTGACTAAAAGCCAGTCCCTGTGGCCGATGAATGGTGCTGTGACCAGCATCAGTGTGTCTGAGGCTTCTAGACTGATGTTTTTGGTTTTCTAATGCCATGGCAAAAATGATTAATTAAATATTGGTCATTGAAGCCTCTTTCATTTTAGGGGTACTTAAATTTTAAATTCCGGCTCTAATCATAGGATGAACCATTTGCTTCTTGCTGAAGGGCCTTGTGGCTCTTGCTGGGTGCTCATGCCTGGAAAGGAAGAGGCTAGGTCCTTTCCACGTTTCCCTTGATTTAAGCATCACAACAACCCAATGGGCAGCAGGGAGAATCCTAAGATGAGGGAAAAGAGACTTTGAGAGATTAAACCTCAATATCACAACACACCTGAGTACCTGTGCTAAAGTTTCAGACTCAAAGTACCTGTCTGTCACCACCCTCATTTCCCTTGTACTCACTTATCTGCCAGAAAGGGGACATAGTATTAAAAAGAACCACTAAGGTTTTATCATCTCATTGTGTATAGTGTTTCTTGGGAAAGGTTAGAAAGTCAACATGTATTTGTACACATCTAATGATTAGAGACAGATACCAATGAATAAACATTACATACACAGGCATATGCTCGTGCTGCTAAATATTCAGATGTGACATACAGGAATGCACATGACTATATATGTGCATATTTATACTATGAAGAAGAGAGGACCCAAGATTCTCAAAGATGCACCTTGAGTGACTTAGATACTGCAATGTCACCCGTAAACTTTACAAACATGTAGTGATGGCGTGAAGGATACACATCTGGGTGAGACAGAAACAGCCCCCCACACCACTCTCCTGTCTGCATTCTTTTAGAAAGCAAGAACTGTAACACATTTTCTCAGACATCCCATTGCCTCTGAAGAATTAAGATAATAATCACAGTGACACACTGGAGGGCCAAGCTAGTGCACTTGTTCACTAAGGACAACCCTGTAACTCTACAATGACAGCTATCAGTCAGCATCCAAGTGCTTACAGCTCTCAAAGCCCACACAGGGCTAGGATGGCACAATGCCTTTGACCTCTGATGCTTTCTCTCAGATAGTTCCTTGTCCCACACACTATGTGTCCTGCCTTTGGAAAGCAAATGTCAACAGAACTGAGGGGTCGGTCTGGTCTAAAAGGATAACATTCAAGATGCTCTCAAACATCTGCCACCAAGGTCTCCATGAAGCACTTGCCTCTTTTATATTCTTTTTGACATTGGTCCCTACAAACAGGGATCTTCCCCGAGACTAAATGGTGATGGACACAGGCGCTTCCCTTTCTGAGCTGTTTATGTATTGATGGGATCTCAGATGGGATGGTTCTGATGTAAGTTAATAGACATTTTCTCTTTCCCTGGAGGATCAGGAGGAACCCTTGCACACGGAAGCAATGCTGGTGAGTTTCACGCAGTGGCACTTACAAGGAAGAGAAGTTTCTGCTCCTGGAAAACACTTCCCTACTGTTAGGCCACAGGATACACTCCTACCCTGGGAATTCTGTATCACTTTACGCATAGCATCATCCTGGTACCCCCCCTTCCCTATTCCTCTATTGCATGGTCTTCAGTGTCTGTAGAGTGGAAGGAAAGAAAACCTGGACCTGCATCACTTTTGACCATAGTAATTTTCCTCCAGTGGGGGAAGTGCCACAAATGGCCTTGCACTTCCCAAAGAGCCAGAGGCCAATGTTGAGGCTCCATTTTCCTAAACGTCAAGCACCTTGCCATTTGTGGCCTTCCTAGACGGCTGTAGCAACACACCTCAGTCACTGTTGCAGCCCAGGGTTCTGGCTTCTTCCATCTTTAGGTTTTACAGTTGAGTAACTGTTCCTCGGGTCCATTAGAGCACAGTACCCATCATATTCCCACTCCATTAGCGTGGACAAACACTCGTGTTCACTTCCCATCTGTCAACACCCCTTCCCCCCTCCCTTTCCATTTTCCCATCCCCAAGGCACAGAGAACAAATCATCCATTTCAATGACACCTGATGAGAAGCCTCATTTTCTCAGCCACTCTGGCATGTGACATCTCTTCCATTCTCCTGGTTTTGACAAAGGCTGTTCCCTATCACAGGGCTAAGGACGCAGCATGATCAGAAAAGAAATGAAATCACCCTGCACTTTGACAGAGGATACATGCCCAGAGGTCAAGCTATGTGTTCCCAGACAAGGTATATCACTTCTCAGTCACCTGCAACATGGACAATGACAATCCATGTGTGGTCACAGTACGTCACATAATGGTTACAATGGGTCTAGTGCTGTGTCTGACCTGTCAGGAGCACATGGTAGGTACTGTTATTGATTTGAACCCCTAAATTCTCTTACCACCATTTGTGTCTTACTACCTATTTGGTACCTCAAGTTGAGCCAGAATCATTCCTATCAGCAGCCACCGAATAATGGTTACTATTACAGGGGAACTTGGAGTTCAGTGAACTGTCACAAACTCCCCTGTGGTGGAAGAAAAACAAAGGCACGCAGGAACACCAGCCAGGACCTAAGGTGTAATGTGCATAGCCAGGGCAGCAGGAAGGATGCTGAGCTGAGAAGTGGCCATGGAGGCTTTCTGGACTAAGAACTCAAAGGAAACTTTGAGAGGTGCTGGGTGTGACGGCATTTAAAATGGGGCTGCCAACAAAGAGAAAGGTGCCACGTGAGTTTAAATGGATAATTTTACTATGTTGGGAGAATGCTAGCAGAAAGTAATGAGAAGGGGAGAGTGAGTCCAAACCGCCTGTAAAGGGGGCTCCTAGGGCAGAGTGGACTGGGAAGAAAACTCAGCAGGGGCACCATAAAGACTGGCTAGTGGAGCTCTATGGAATGGAAGGAACCTCTGAGGGTGACTATGGCAATCCTCAGAAGACATGGAAGAGGAAGAGAGAGAAGAGAATGGTGAAGGGGAAGAGGAGAATGAGGGAGGAGGGGTGGGGGGAGGAGGGAGGAAGGGAGGGAGGGAAGGAGGGAGGAGGGGGGGAGGGGGAGGAGGGGGAGAAGGGGAAGGAAGGTAGAGGGAGGGGGAAGGAGGAGGGGGAGAGAGGAGAGGAGGAAGGTAGGGATGAAGGGAGAAGGAGGGAGTGAGGGAGGCGAGATGAGGGGGAGAGAGGGAGGAGGGGGAGGAGGGGAAGGGAGGAGGAAGAGGGAGGAAGAAGAGGGAGGAGTAGAAGGAAGTAAAGGAGACTAGAAAGAGAGTTGGGGTAGAATGAGGGAAAGGAGATAAGGCAGAGGGAAGGAGAGGGAAAAAAGGAAGGTGAAGGGGAGTGTGGGAGGAGAGGCCGGGGGCAGAGGAAGAGGAGGAGATGAAAGGAAGCACAGGGCATGGGGAGGGGAGACTTCTAGACCACTCTTCATTTGTGAGTGTATCATTGCCATGTAGAAAACAAATCCCATATGAGGTGGATGTCATCAGTTCCTTGGGAGCCCCTGTTGCTTCTGGGACAGGAGAGGGCAAATAGAAAATAGCCTGGGCTATCGCCAGAAAGTGCTTCCAAATGCTAGCACAGACAATATATCCAGTTTGTGTCGGCCAAGTCCTTGTATTCCCCACAGCATGATGCTGCTGTGGCGAGATTTAATGAAATAATGTATAAATACCAAGCACAAGACCAAACAAGCATCTTATTTACATGCGCCCCATTTCAAGCAACCAGAAGGTTGGTTGCAAACCACCTTACCCTTCCATCCCCACCTTGTCCTGCTCATGCAGAAGGACTTGCAGTACCCACGGTCCACCAGTAGGTGGTGCTGGCAAATTCCGTGTGTGGGCTGCAAGGGGGGCCTAGGGCCCTTGAAGAATCTGTCTGGTTCCATGTTGAATCCTAGGCTATTGTTCAGATTTCGAGACACCCCTCATCAAATAGCTTCCATTTCCAAACTTTTTTTGTTTTGTTTTGTTTTTTTTTTTACTTCAAAGAAAAGACTTTTGCTTTCTTCTTTTCATACGGGCTATCACTTAAGAGCCTCTTGTACCAGACATACTCTAGGTGCTTCAGGTACTTCTGTGAAATAAGCCTATGATATACTCATTACTACATAGGAAATGGGATTTACCCAGTTTAAATACCGGAATTTATAAATAATATGAATAATAAAGAATTCATAAATAAAGAACATTTTTGAAGAAGCCTCCCTTATAGGATGCAAGGCATCCCTGCATCTCACAGATACAGTCACCCACAAGGATTATACTGGAGTAACTCTTAGATCCCTGTAGCATGGGCAGGTCTTCCGGAAACAGTCATCACTGCACACTTCTCTGAGTCCTTGACTCTTCTCATCCCCCATGACACTAAGCAGAAGAGCCCTGAGTTAGACAGGAGGCATCCTGGGAGTGCAACCCTGAGTACGTTTCCTTAATAAAGTCAGGTGCACAAGCTCTCCGGCCACTCTCATTGACAGTGCAATTAACCATGTTCCCACTGAAGCTCCCACGACATCTCACACTGTTTCATGGTCCTCTTCCTAGATCTGTAAAGTTAGGCAAGCAAGTTCCTCAGCACAGCACAACTCATCTCTGTTCCAAAGAGGGTACTTCCTCTGTTCCCATCAGCCTTTTCTCCTGACCTTCTGAGGGACTTGCAGAAGACAGCCCATCTAGAAGCCTGGCTGCACCCGGGAGACCCCAGAGGGCAATGCCATTTGTCTTCCCTTCCACTTGGTCACAGTCAGGCCCCAGTCCCCAATTGCCATGACATCTGCTGAGGTAGCAGGTGCTTGCCATAAGGTTCTCATCTGCTGCCACTTCTCCACCTGTCCCCACTTACCCACCTGCAGACTTCAGCACTGCTAGGCCAATTAGAATATTAACTCTTCAGAGGGGGGCATCTGCTCCTAAGTGCCCAGAAACTTTCTCTGAGCTAGCTCTATTTCTCTGGAGGTGGTGGTAAAGCCAGAGAAGTGCCGAGTGGGTCATCAGGGAAGCTCTTTTGCATCAAGCTTCCAGTAGCTGCACAAATATAGATTGGTTGCTTACCTTCTCCAGATTTGATACCGTCTGCTCAAAGCAAATGGGCTGGATCAGGTGACCTCTAAATGCAAACAGGTGATTCTGTGTGCCTTGACACAAATGGCCTCTTATCAGCAGAGTAACTTGGGCTCAGTATGAGCATATAATGTCAAAAGGAAAAATCTGGTTCTTTGTAAACAGAATATCTAGGCTAACCACTCAGAATCCTAAAATGTTATCTCTTGTCCTAGAGTGTACTTGGACCATCATGTGGCCAAGTCAGCACCCTCTGTGAGCACAGATGTCTCCCTAAAGACAGGGACTCAGTGCTGTGCCAGCCTATTGTATGTACTCAATACGGCTCCAATTTCCTAAACAGACTAGGGATGGGGAAAGCATACATTTATTACATTTCTCAATTCTTCTCTATCCATAGCCTGCAGAATCTCATTAGAATTTAGTTTCTGATAACTCCAATGTTGACTTCTGTCCAACAAAGCTATGTCTAGAGGTAGCTGGCTTATCCCTCCAGTTACACCATCACTGGGCAGTCAAGAAAACTAGGATGTTCACTAGGTTCAATGCCCTGACACATTCTCCTGAAGAGATACCACTTGCTGACTGCTCTTAGCTCTTCTTTGCAGATGCTCACACTCCCTCTAGTGTGTCTGCCCCTAGATACGGAAGGAAGTCCAGCACTTCTGGGTGCCTTGGTTTCTGACCACTCTGCTCAACACTCAGGACTTATCTCACTATAGTGGATACATTGGGCACATACTTAATCAGAGACATTCAATTCAGTGAACCCTTACTTCTTCTCAATGGTCTTTGATAATTCATGGATCAGTGAACATGTTCAATTGATGTCATTAGTTGGTTATTTGAAATTATTTTTAGCTAGATCTAGTCACTGGAGTCACTTGGGAACTTGGAAGAAATTCTGATGTCCAGATCATGTCTGTAGAGACTCCAAATGAATGGTATGAGTGATTTTCCAAGTATGGTCTCAGTTCAGCAGCTCAACCTGACCACAAGCTGGTTAGAAATGCAGGCTCCCCGGCTATGCCCCTCAGCCACCAAGAACCTGTGCCTACCAAATCCTCCAGATGAACTGAGACCTAATGGTCCAATAGGCAGAGGGTCTGGAAATTCTTCTTCAAGGAGACTAGATGGCTATAATATCTTGCCACGGATGAGAACTATTAATATAAAAAGCAAAAACCACAGGATTTCTGCCAGTGGCACCTGGCCCCTTTGCCCCAAATCACTAAGCTTTTCATGGGCAAGACCACAGGGGAACCATATGGACTAAAACAGCTATGTAGGGTGTTTGCTCTGACTCAGCCTTCCTAAGGGCCAGACAAGGCATATTCATCTCTGCTGCTCTGTTTCTGTGGAAGGGCACAGCTGCTTCGGTGGCAGCCATAATGGTACATATGCTTGGATCATAGTCATAATGTATGAGGATGACTTGGTTCTTGCCCCTCTACCTTGGGGAGATCAAGTGAGAAAGGACTCCAGACACTCCCCACCCTAGAACACTCCAAGACATCTGGAATGTCAACATTTGTGTCCCCTGCTACTGGAGAAGTTGAGGTAGGAAAGGTCCACTAGGGGAGGTTCCTGTGACACTTCCTGTACTCTAGTGCTCCCACTATATAAAGGGTCAGCTTATATGACCCTTATCCAAATTTTTTTATCTCTAGAAATCAAGAATTGTAAAGCTGCTCTAAGTTTCACTGGGATTGTCCCATGCTTGGGACAGAGGTATAAAGGGTGTGTCACTACCAACTTTTGTTCTGGCAAATGCCAGCTACAGTACATCCTTCTGGAATTAAGGCAAAGAAATACCTATCTATCCTACTGTGAGCATGCCTTAGTGATAGAAACCATAACAAAGAAACAAAGACCATCCCTGACAACACTTCCAGGAAAGAGTTGCTTCAGGGTCTCTGAGGTTTGGGTAACACTATCACTCACTTGCCACCTACATTAGCTAGGGAGCTCATAGGGTAAGGACTGTGGCACCCCCAGTTCTACAATTCCAGCCAGTCTCTGACAAAATTCTCCCTGAAGCCAGAGAGGCTACTGTGTCCATAGCCTCACATCACTGGCGAAGTCTTGGCCCACACAGAGGCCTTTCTAATTAGCATCCTGCATCCAGCATCTTTTCATCTGTTCAATACACCCAAAATAATTCTGTTCGATTAAGATCAGAATGTGGGGTAGCCCCTAAGCTTTACCAAAAGCTCCCTCTCCAAGCAAACAGCCAGCCAAACCTGCTGGTCGAGGTGAGCTCTGACTCTAGTTCTAAAGGAAAGGCAGGCATGCCAGTCTGGTTCCAAGGCTTTCAATAAGGACAAAGGACATGCAGAACACAGAGGTGACTAAGTACAAGTGTCAAAGATTCAGCTCTTGGTGAATGTCCCTTCTTGCACTAGCCTCCAGCAGAGATTCATCTGAGGAGACTTTAACTTTAGGTAGAGTCCAGACGGGGAAGACCTGTGCAGGTATCTACCTTCTGAGGATGATTTAAATGACAAAGGCCTGAAATACTGCATTGTTTCAAAGCACCACCCCATCCTGAAAGGCAAAATCCTGAATGGCCCCCTCCCAGTGTGGCCTTGGGACTCATAAGTTAACATTTCTCCCCATCCAGAAAAGGCTCTTGAAGGCACACACAAGCAACAGGTCTGGAAAGGAGCAGAGATGTCACATAAGAGATCCTAAACAGAACAGGGAGAGGCTGGGGAGGCGGGCAGGGCAGACATTGGAAGTCTCTACTCCAGGTGCTATACCACAGCTCTCTGCTAGAACAGCCTCTCCTAGAACTGGGTCAAGCCACATGGGGAAGGACATTACCAGGAGACACCCAGGAAGTTTCTATGTGCTGGCAGCACAGACTTATCTATGGAAAAATGGTGAAGGTTTCCTTGGGACCAGGCTCTGGACCATATCTTTCCTTCATAAGTGGGTCCAACCAGCCCTGTGCTGGTAAATGTAACAACTGCCTTTAAAAAGCTCTTGTGTGGCATTTGCCCACTGTAGATCTTCCATGGTGGCTCCATCTTGGCTGGCCATGTGGTAATACTGAATAAAGAGTTAAGGTCTGAGCCATCCCCTGACTCAGGAATGGTGCAGCTCCTGCTGGGCAAGCATACATAGGTGGGCTGGAGAGGTAGAGGCAGTCACTAGAGAGGGAACGGGGACCTGGGGACCTAAAACAAGCTGCCGTCAGCAATCAGGGCTGTTGCTTTGCAGGGTATCTAGAGAGAAGTCAGGATGGATGGTAGGAGGCAGGGTTCTGCACAGTCCTAGGCCCTGTCACTTGGGAGGGCTCCCATCAGGAGAAAGTCTGAATAACTCAGGAGACCATGTTGTGCTGTGACCACAGGAAGATAGCCTGTAAGAAGCTATGCCCTGAGAAAGGTTAAGTTTGGGGATCACCCAAAAGAGATAATTATGTCCCAGACGCAGATTCATACTCTTGAACTGAGGGCTGCATGTGACTCAGGCAGGCAAACAGAACTGGAACCCCTCAAGTGCAAAGCCCTGAATTACGGTCATTTACAAAGCAATGATAATGACTTGCATGTGTACATGTCTGACACAGCATGCCTCACTTTAATGGGTCTTTTCAATTTATTTTTTCCTTTTTAACCCGGGAAGAAGATTGGGTGCAGATAGATCTCCCCCTGAAATTAGACAGCCACAGGCTACAAATGGGCCAGGTGCCCAACTGCTCCTTGCTACACCCTCGGGTCCTCTTCCCCTTGCTGCCTCTTCCTTCAGCGGCTCTTCTCACTCACTCCGTCTCGGCAGCAGCCTCTTGTGCAACTAAAACCACAAGAAACTTTTTTGTTTGGCTTCTAATTCAGAAGAAATTCCTGTAACTCAGTTCCCGATTGAAAAATAAATAGGGACAAATGTTTACATACACACACAGACACACACCACACACATACTACACACACACATACATACACACACACATACATACACACACATAAACACACACACATAAACACACACACACACCACACACATACTACACACACACATACATATACACACACATACATACACACACATAAACACACACACATAAACACACACACACACACCACACACATAAACACACTCGCTTCCCCCTATACAGACTGCTGCCCTCAATCACGGCTCAAACAGATGAACAGGGCAGTCAGTCTCTGGGTCCCTCCGGTAATATTCCCTAAGGCTAGGGCTGAGAGCCTGTTTTAGAAGCCCAGCTCCAGAGGAGGTTGGGACTCTTACCTTGTGAGCCTCTATTTCAAATGCTCCTTTTGCTGAGGTAACTGCTGTGGAAGCCAGAGATGGGAGGCACCCCACACTACACCCAAGCATAGAGCCAAAGTCTAAGGTCTGCAGGGTGCTTAACCACAGCTTCTCACACCCAAAAGGACGGTCCTAGTGGACTTGGATCTGTATGTCCTGGGACCTCTCCATTCAAACTTAGAGCCAAGATTGGTTATCGCATCCTCCATTGGGAGTTAGCTCCATGTGACATCCTGGATCCCCATTCTGGATCGTATGATCCTCCCCCCCCCCCCCAATCTATGTTTTAACCAGGGTCCCTGGGTAAGTTTTACATCCATAAAGCCTGAAAGGCAGACATGAGATCAACCAACAGCTATTGGTTTTTTGCTGTGTGTCAGGCTCTGTGCTTGGTGCTAATTCCCTAAGTAGGGTTCCTGTTCTAATGAACATGTAAAGTAGACTGGCTTGTCTCACTGTGCACTGGGTGGGACAGGATAAAGGAGGAAATTCTTAACTCTTCCGAGACCAACTCTATGGCCACCAGTGTCTTTGCAGTGTGCTTCTGTGGCTAACCCTGACTTCCCACTGGCCTTTCTTCTTATTGCTTTCTCCTTTGCCCCTCCGCTGTGAAAGCTGCCCACCCCCTTTGCAGATATTTGTTACTTGGTGAGTAAATTCTCTTTGTAAGGACCTGCTGTTTGAAAAGGCCCAGTTTCCAGCAGCACTGACATGCTCTCTGAACTCAGTCAAAATGCAGAGCTTCAGGCTTCACTGTAGACCTGCTGTATCTAATCCTGTATTTGAACAAGGTCCTCCCCAGGATACTGGGATACACTGAATTTCAGGAGGTATTGACTTATCAGGGCTTCTGGAGAAACAGAAGGCAGAGTGTTGCTGACACTACTGTGTTATTCTTGCCTTGAAAGAAGCTATGATGTCTGGGACTACGCCCCCCTCCTTGCTACCAACAGAAAATAAGCTTTGCAAAGCCAATGGGGCTAAGGGTAAGTAAGCAGAAAGAGATGAAAAACCTTGGTTCTCAATTGCATCTCATGCTGGTAGTCCATTCCAAGGCTAATGCCACGCTTGAGTATCATGTGACTTGAATATACTCAAATCCTTTAGCGTGAGGAGGGTGACCAGGATGAAGAAAGCCAAATTCACTGAAACTTGTTACAGACTGATAGTCAGTGTCTCTGTTCCTTCAATATAGGAGGGGCAAGGACAGTAGCAAGCTAGGGCACAGCTGGCTGACACACTTGTACAGAGAGCACTTATACTCCCCCCTTCCACACCCTTAGACAGGAACAGCTCTCATTATTGTGTGATGGGAGAAAGTTCACAGTGACCTTTCTCCCTAAAGTTGCTGCACAGACGGGGCTTTCTGGGTTGCTGGTAGCGCACTATAAGTTACTTCATGTCAGAAAATATTTATTCAGGCAGTGCCTTGTCCTGGGAGATCCTGGGGTATGAACATGACTGCATACGGGGGTGGATCAGTTAATATCACCATTTGTCCAGTACCATGCAGCAGAGACCAATAGATGACTTATTGCTAGGCATAGGAAAGATGTTGTCCTATGCATTTATTGGGATTTTACTATAAAGGAGTGTATTAAAATCATATCAAGAAAACTGTGCCAAAAAACTTATTGACAAGACATACTAAGACATGGTATAATTCCTTAATGAAGCCTGTAGTAGGACTACAGTCTGTTACATTGTAAATAATTGTCCTGCCTACTGGTTTAATAAAACACTGATTGGCAGAAGGCAGACAGGAAGTGTGGGCAGGACTACCAGACTAAGAAACTTTGGCAACAGGAAGAGCAGAGCAGAGACTCCAGAGAGATGCCAGAGAGCCAGAGAGAAACCATGATGAGACACCAGCCGATGCAGAGGAAAGAAGTTGAAATGCTGCACTAAGAAAAGGTACCTAGCCGCATGGCTAAACAGATTAATGGAAATAGGTTGAGTTAAGATGGAAGAGCTAGCTAGCAAGTTATATGACTGAGCCATAGCCCAATAGGCATTAAATTAATATTAAGTGTCTGTGTGTTTCTGTGGGACTGCAAGTCTGTGGGTCAGAACCTTGGGACTAGGCCGGAAAGGCTGGGCCAGAAACATAATATTACAGTAGCTCCCTTTAAGTGGTGGACACTAACACTGGGATGGCAATGGCCCCATGGTAACTGGTTAAGGGTGGATGGGCAAACTCTCAACTTCCCCTAAGACCCAGCCTGGCCAGGTATCCCACTGTTAGCACAACTACTCAACTCATGTTTGTTCATCTGCTTGCACCCCGATCTGGACCTGGAGTCATATTCCTGCTCCCCTCCTAGTTCTCTCCGCTCATCTCTGCAGCTGATTAGTCCTAACTCTCAACTTGGATTCTCTTGTGGCCTTATTTCCACAGAAATAGCCTCTTCCCTAAGACTTGGGTTCCTTATCTTATGGCCATGGACCAATAACATTTCTAGAAGTCCACCACTGAGATCTCCAACTATACTGTGGCCTCTTTAACTTAAATTCATTCCATTTGTGCATGCCTGTGTGTGTTTGTGTGTGTGTGTGTGTGTGTGTGTGTGTGTGTGTGTGTGTGTGTGTGTCTAGCACTGTATGCTAGTACTATTGGTGCTGGGCAGAGTACCTGACAGGAAAGTTCCAGGCTGTCATTTCTCAGTGACTTGTGATGGAGGTATTAGGGTTTGCAGACCTTAGGTGTTTCACTGAGTGGCCACATTTTAGAGATTTTCTCTAGCCCCTCTGGTTTCCACTGTCCTGATTTGGGTACCTAGTTTCCACACAGCCTCCTTTCTGTTCCCACCCCTGCATACCTCAGATAAACTTACCTCTCTTATGCTAAGAGTATTTATTATCTCTCCAAATAGTTCCCTAATCAGAAATGATTCAGTTGGGAGCCCCATTCTCCACAGTACTGATCTCTTTTAGTCATTTTGCTAAGTAAGTACATGCTATAGGATGGAAGCATAGATTCACCTGCCCTGGCTACAGGATTTTCTTACCACATCCCACAAGGTTCTTGAAGTCCTAGACAGATGCCTAAGGGTCTTCTCAGGTAAGCAGGAGAAGCACAGCAGATGGGTTCTGGTCACCATCTCTTCCCCCCATGCACTTGATCCAAAGTGTTTCCTGCACTGCTGAAGGTCTTATCAGAGGGAAGTATAGTTGGCTGTTTCCTCTGGATTCGATTTGACCATTGGCACCTTATATCAGAATGAGATTTCTGGTAGACATGAGTCATTAGCATTCCTCAGAGGGGGAGGCTCACAGGCCACTGACATTCTTGAGGCCTCTCTCCTTCCTCAGGTTATTAGAGGTCAGCAATGGATAAAATGGGATTCTCCAGAAATTTTGCTGCCCTGAAGTTGCCCAGAGGACTTTTCAGTAGCGCATTGTGCCATCAAGCTACTGATGATCCTGTAAGTAACTCCAGTCAATCCACTGGTTCGATGAGCTAGACTGGATTATTACCATTTGTTTGCTGTGTTGGTGCCTCAGTGGCTGAGGCAAAAATAGCTGCTGGTCTGTGGCCTTCTTCAGAACTGATTTTTTTTTTAAAGTGGGACTCCCAGAGAAAGGGCAGACCTGCAGCCCCAGACCACACTCACTGTCTTCTAAGGCACAGAAGCAGCTCGCCCTACTGTACGTTCTAAAAAATCACCTCACCTTCTCCTTCAGGCCTGAGCATTCACTCTGGAATTGTAGCCATCAGAAGCTTCCTCTGGCTCCTAATCTTCTGCTTTGCTTTGCTGAGCATCCATGGTGGGTGACCCCTCAAGAGAAGGTCTGTGATAAACCATCCATTTCTGGAAAGACTGGGCCCCTCCCTGCAGGGTCAGCTCCCTTTCTACACTGAGAATTTCCTACAGCAAATGGGCTTTCTCCTCACCTTGGCCTGCTCATGATAAAAGCCGTAACACTGTTTGAGACTGGCATCTTCTCTTGAAGGGTGGTCCAGGAATGCAGAAGTGCTGAGGTGGTCAGAGTCAGCCCCATGCTATTCCACTGGTCCAGGCTTCTCATTAGTATAGAGAGAGGTGGCAGGGCCTCAGTGAAAACCAGGGCTGTGTGGGGCTGTGTTACATGATACTTTTTTCCTTTGGGCATAATAAGATGCCATGCCTAGTAGTCATGGCAACTAAAGTAGAAAAATGCAATAATATCCAGGTCTACAGTAATAGTAGGAGCAATTTACACTTCCTAGAAAATGAAAGATGGAAAAGTCCTCAGACTTGCACTTGACATTCTAGCCTTTATGGCCTCCCCCAAAGCCAGCTGCAGGTGATCTTGGTAGATGCTAGAGTAAATTGGATGTGAAGGATAACTGAAAACAGGATGCTATAATTCAACTTCATGAGGTCTTCTTCTAGATGGGCTAGGACTCTGCAATGATGAACTATTTAGGAGTCACTCATGCCCCTACAAGTAACTCATTCCCTAGGCTCTGTCAGAGCCCAATAAAATGACCATTCTCATCAAGATAGACTTTGGTGAAATCATACTTTGTCTGTTGTTGATGCCCATCTGGGATAAATAGCTGTTTGTTCTCATCCCCCCAGGGAAATTTTGCAAGCTCAGTCTGCAGGCTAGAACAGAATGGGGGAACTGCCTGAGGGGTGGATATCAAGAGTATCTAGGAAGGCAGAGGGGGAGCTGGGCATGTGGGGAGGGGAGACACAACACTCAGAGAAACACGGTTGAGACAGATTCAAAGGCATCAATTTATGAGGCAACCAAGGCATGATGAGGAGTCAGGGCAGACAGGCAGTCAGCAGACACACAGAGCCTTAGACAAACTAAGGAAAGGCAAGAAAGGCCATGTGCTGCTGGGTTTGCACTGAGTCCATGGCTGTGAGCTCACAGGACAGGGATTATATACTTACTGCACTGTAGCAACTGATTTCCAAGCAAATCAAAATAAATCAAAAAACAAAACCACCCTGACAGCAGAGAAATGTGGAGACGTGTTAAGAGATAATTGCAATGCTTTCCCCCCATTTTACCATGTCTCTGCTGCCACTGGTGCCAGCTCTGAATCACAGTTGTCACTCCATCAAGAGGCCATGTACACTGGAGGTAGGAAGCAGAGTGTGCCAGCCAGGCGTGCCACCACACTGGTCTGGGGGGAAATCTACTGACAAGAACATTCATCCCATCCCCAAATCGCAGAACCTCATGCCAGATAGAGGCCACTGTGCCAGCCAGTCCTTCTCACCTCCATCTCCTGGGGCTCCTTTAAACAAGATGACTGTCACCTACTCTGCAAAGTACAATAGTACATCCTAGCGTCAGATGGGTCTACTTCTATGGGCTCCTAGTCAGGTGGCCTTGGGCAATATTCCAGAGTTCTATAAGCCTCAGTTTCCCCATCAAAGAGAAAATAGGCAAGCTTCAGTGGTCATAGGTCACTGGGAGCATTAAAATGACATATGTACAGCATATGTAACTACTGGATTTATAGTCAGACATCATAACTGCTACCCTTATGAAGCTGACCTGAGGCCAGTTTTTCCAGACCTTTCAGACTATAGCCCTGTGCCTGCTTAGGAGCAAGCCTGGAATAGCAAAAGTGTCCCTGGACGTCTCTCAATGGTCAGAAGAAAAGTATCCACTTTTTCCAACTCAGACTTTCTTCTATTACTCAAAGAAACAGGTGCATCTTAGGAACACTGACAGACATTTCCAAGAGAACTGATGCAGAATCCTGAGCTTTTCTTGGTGAAATGTCTCAAGACATTTCTTATCTTTTGAATGGGTCTGGGGGTCCTCAGGACTTCCTCAGGTGGCTGCAGGGTGTGTAGCTTAGAACAGGGCCCCAAGGCCATGAAGGAGGAAGATATATAGGAAGTAACTTAGTCCTTGGGGGATGTTTGCTGCCCTAGTGGCCTCACCAGTATCCCATCTCCCCAGAGTCCTGTGAGGATGCTCTTCCAGTAGAATGCCCTGGTAAGAGTGAGCATGTAGATGAGATAGTTATGCAAGAACCACAGGTCTTCTGGATTGAACACGAAACATCCTTCAACTTTCTGCTTCTTCCATCCCACAGATATTACTCCTTTATATATAGGTTGAGAAAGCAAAGGCCTTAAATAGTGAATAAATTACGCGCAGCTATTAAGTGGCTGTAGGATGTCAGGCACTTCTCTTAGGAGTTTTCTCTGTGTTCTTTCCATGACAGGGTCTGTTTAGACCAAAATGGTAAGTACCTGTCCAAGCACCACACCTCGGACTTAAGTCTACACATCGTTTTTTTCTATCTAGTGCCAACATGGTGAAATGTGCAAGAAAACCCAACCATTCAGTAGCTGGCCCTGGAGATAAAAAGGACTGCACAAGCAATGTCCCTGGTCTTTCTATGCAGGCTGGCATGGTAAGAGTGGCAAACCCCTGAGTGACAAAGCCCACTCTGGGCCCTGTAAAGCAAAGTGCTGCTGGACTTTAGGACAAGAAGAGGAAAGGATGCATGAAAAAAATTAGTATCTGTCTTTTCCATTTAGGGTGGGCCTAGGGCCTGGGGAGTGAGCTACAAGCCACTGGGACAGCACTGTGGTTCTAACTCTCCAGCAACCTACATCTGCTGACTACATGACTCTCAACCATGCTAATGATGTCACCTGTCCCTCTCAGGTAGACTAAGAATACCTGCAGGGCTGCCCACTGACAACACAGGACATATGACGTCAGAATGAAAGAGGCATTAACAGACAAGGAATCCTGCTTGACCCTGCACGTCTATGGCCTTAGGTATGCCCGCTTTCCTTGCTCTCCACGGTCCCCAGCCACGAGTTCTCAGGGCTATAACCTTCCCATGAAGAGCCCTTCATCAGCTTTGAGAGTCCCTCCCCCATTTCCTCTTATCAGAGACAGATCATGTGACAAGAGGGCCATCTTTGCTAATAAGTCAGCCTAAGGAGTGTCATCGAGGTCACAGAGCTCCTGGGACCTAGAAACTGCTAATCTCTGGACACCACAGAAACCAATGGGGAGAGCTAAGGTCGCTCATAATAATTGGTAATAAGTGGCTCTGTCCTTGGCCTCAGAACGCTGCTGTTTCAGAAAAGAAATGCTGTGGATACCTTTTAGAGGCCCAGTCAGTTTTCTCAGTGTGTTTTGCATGTACATATGCAAGGCTTGAGGGCAGAATAATTTGAAAGTAGGGAGCATGTTGTAGAATATTACTTTAAAATGTGTTACGTTTGTTTATGCTATAGAACATTCATTAAACGATGCAAAGAAGTGCTGTAAACTTTTATGCTGCATCTGTTTAACTCTGTGAAGCTGTGTCACTTTGCCTGTCTAAACATTGGTCTGATAAAGAGCTGATCAGCCAATAGCTGGGCAGTCAGAGAAATAGGCTGGGCTGGCGGGCAGAGAGAATAAACAGAAGGAGGAGAAGGAGCGAGGGAACAGGAGAAGAGAACACTAGAGGCCAGCCACCAGCCACCCAGCCACGCACTCACCCACTCACACAGCCACCAGCCACCCAGCCACCCACTCACCCACTCACACAGCCACCAGCCACCCAGCCACCCAGCCACTCAGCCACCCACTCACACACCCACACACCCACACAGCCACACAGTCACAAAGCCACTAGCCACACAGTCACACAGTCACACAACCACACAGCAATATAGCCACCCAGTCACTAGCCACACAGTCACATAGCCACACAACCACCAGTCACCCGGCTAGCCATGGAGTAAGAATGAAATTAAGATAAGAAAAAAGCCCAGAGGCAAAAAGTAAATGGAATAATTTAAGAAAAGCTGGCTAGCCACAAGCCAAGCTAAGGCTCGGCATTTGTAAGTAATAAGTCCCTGTGTATGATTCATTTGGGAGAGGGGCGGTGACCCTCACCTGAAAAGAGAAAAAAGCCCAAAGAATAAAACAAACTAAAAAGCCAACAACAGGGCACTCGTGCCTGGGTACACTTTCTAGAAGGGTTTAAACTAAACCAACACACAATCTCTTGCACACATGCCTCAACCCACTTGCCTCTTTTTCCTGCCGTGGCCTGTGGTCTACATCTGAGGGATTCCCTAGTACTCTGGCTTCTGAGTTTGAGCAATGAGAAGCTATATAGAACATGATGCCCTCTAATTTGGCGTTCTGTTCTAAGCAACAACCAAAGTTTCCACCATATGGTCCTTCCTATCTCTCTCCCCTGTGATACCAAAACCATCATCATCATCATCATCATCATCATCATCATCATCATCATCATTATTATTATTATTATTATTATTGTCCTTGTACCTTTGGACATTAGGCAGTAATGATGTCCATGCCAGCTGGCATGCTGGCATCTCACTGCCTTTGTTGTTTTCTTTACTTTCTGCAAAGATGCCCTTTAATTTTTTTTTCAGCTGAGCCATCTGTATAGATGATGCTTCTTATTGTGACACCAACGGAACACTTGATGCTCAGTGTGACATTTAGTTAGGAGTCTCCACAGAAAGTACTGACTAGCTGACCCAGTGCTAAAAAGACAGCTCTGCTCTAACATCTCAAAATGTCTGCATAATATCTTCTGTTCTAGAGGGCTGCATGTGCTTCCAAATCCAGAAACTAGGGACTCAGAACTGTTCTCCCTCAGCCACAGCTGGGGACTTCACTGGCACTGCCACCAGCAGCCTACCTAACTCCTGAGGCTCACATGTGGATGGATGGCAGCATGAAGCAGGGGTAACCTAGCGGATTTCTTGCAGCCAGTCTGTAAACAAAACTCTGATCCCCACTGTTCCCTCCCTGGTTTGGTATTAGCATTTTCTCCACCCTCTACAAAATGTGCTTTGCATAAGTCTTTTGCTTATGGCTCACCCTTTCTTGCATAGAGGTGGAGGCATTTTGTAACTGTCAGTGTTTTGATAAAGCCTAAGTATTTAATCACATCCCTATCACCCTTGCTCAACACAGGAGCTTTTGGTACCTGCCACCTGGACAGCCAAGGAAAGGCCAGGTCCTGGAACACCTAGACCAAATACAAGAGCCTCAAATCCGCCTAGCCAAAGTTTGGCCAGAATGCTCAGCACGAATGTACAGTGGAAGATTGAGTGGGACAGCAAGGACCATTCCGTTCTTTCCCTTGCCTCTTCCGGAACTAAATCATCTTTAGCAGATGGTGTTTCTATCCACGGTCTCCCTGGGAAACCTCCTCACTGCCTAGCAACCTCCAGCCCTGGGAAGTCCTCACTGCAGCCTTTACTAGCTGCCCACGACTCTACTAGCCCACTACCCAGGGCACTCACAGTAAGAGGCCTTGGAGGAACCCTCCCACGATATAGACTCCATGAGTGCTCCCTTCTTGGAGCTCTTGATAAATCCTCTCGAATGGAAGGTGACCTCCACAATCCCCAGCCTACCCATGGGCATCTTCTTTGCAGCCATTCAAAGCTCCCTTTATGAGAAAGAAACCATTTTTTTCAAAGACTAGGGTGGGATTCCATACAATCCCCTGGAAGTAAGGTGGCTGGGGCAGTCTGTGAATGGATCAGAGTCAAACCAGAGCTCTGCCCTTTCTTCCAGCCTCCCCTGGCTCTGCCTCTCTTCACCTCTGCCATGTCCTCTTCAGAGGAACCAAGTCAACCCCCTCCCAGCTTCTCCCTTTCCAGAAACCACCTGATTGAAATGGATAAGAGCAAGTAAAGGTTCAGTGACAGAGGAAAGCAAACTGGTCCTTAGAAGACACATAGGCTGTTTAGAGACAGAGCCCGATATGGTTACTATTCTGGCAGAAAACCAAAGATCCCGAAAACCTGCTTCTTACACAGCAACAGCAACATGGGAGGGGGGCTCAAAAATCCTGCTTTAAAAACCTTCTCCTCACTTTCCATGTAATCTATCCAAAACAGTGTCAGATGTCCGGCAGTGATCTGGGACCAAAGGAACAATCTGTCAGAGAAGCAAGGCTGGGGACAGCAGCCATACTAGATTTCCTCTGAATCACAGAGGGGACAATGCTCCTAGACAAGCCCACTGTAAGAATCCCAACATTAGAGATATTCCAGCTCCCCACCCCTTCCTCCCAGTTCTCCTTAGTGGGACAGGGACGGAGGGAGGGAGACAGAGAAGACTCCAAGCATTTCCACACATCCTGTCTTGAGACAAAAGAACTCTAGGACGATGGGACTTCCTTCTTACATACGGTTCAGTTCCTTCCCTGGACTCAGTCTCAAGCCTAGACCAATGCTGAGCATTCCTGCTGGCTCCTTTCCTCCCAAACTGAGCCTCAGTTTCTCGTCTGTGGTCTGTGACCTGTGCAGATGGGGTTCTACGCTTTAGTTTATGGATTTATGAGGCCAGCCAATACCAGCCCTGCCTGGGCTCACTCCTAGCTCTTTCAAGTCTCATTTCATACCTAATTCACATGAGGATACAAACATTCAGAATACAAATCCTGGAAGTCTGAGATGTTCCAAAAGCCAATGTGTTTTGAGAACCAGCATGAAGACACCAGAGGAGAGTTCCTCACTTAAACAGACACACTGAGGGCGCAAGCGCCTCATCCGTGTCTAATACGTGTGTGAAGTGTCAGTGAATTCTGTCAGGGCTGCAGTCGCACCCCTCAAGACACCTTACTGGCCTACGCAAGTATTCAGAACCCCAGATCAGAGGCTCAAGCACTTTGAAATGGACACGTGCAACCTGAACCTAGGGTGCTTGCTGTGGAAGTGAAAGGAGGGGCCAGAAGTGAAAAAAAACTCACAGGCCACGTCCACCATAACTCCTGTGTGTACCCAAGTGAGAGGCTGGGCTTCAGAGCACAGCAACAGGCAATGCCCACTGGAATCCGTGCTCTCACAAAGCAGTCAGGAAAATACTATACAAAAAAGCAAAGAAAGATTCAGACAAAGCCACATACAACTGAAGAGTCTCCTTTTTTACCGAGAGCCTTCAAGGTAGACAAGAATAAGGTTCACAGATACTCACTAATGAGCAAAGAAAGCAAAGAGAAGCATGGCGTTCAGGTTGGATACCCTGCCTGGAAGGAGAGACCCAGATCCAGAGCTTCCCAACTCCGAGCCCTGCCCTTCCCCCAGTCTCCCAGTGCTCAGGTTCTAATACATAAACTGATGTTTTCCCAAGAGCTCCACCTCATCTCACTGGATCTTTATAAAGTCCAGTGAAGTGGGAGGATCTTGTTTTTATCTTTCTGCCTCACAGAAAACCAAGGCCCAAGGTTTCTCACTTGGCACAATAGAGCCAAGTCTATTTTCACTACAAGACCATGATGGGTCCTGCTTCTCTCTGACCCCAATATGTCTTCCCTAAAAGGGGCAGGGACGTCAAGATGTACTCAACCCTGCCAAGCACTGACCTTAAACTCCATGTAACAAGTGTGCCTGGAGTACAGGCAAAGTAGTAAAAAAGAGGATGCGAGCAGGTGTCAAGGCTGGAGTGTGCCAGCGTGCCTCCCCTCCCCTCTCTGCCCTGGATCACTATGCCCAGTTTAATGACTACAGACCCCTGCCAGTTGCTAATGCTCCAACCCATGTTCTGTGCAAGATAATGAGGCCATATGCTCCCACTACCAGCAGCCCAACACCAAATCCAAAAAGCATGCCCAGGAGGCTCATTCTGAAGACAGGGGAAGGGGAAAGTGAGGCCACTTTGGAAAAATGTGGCTCTGAGGTCTCTGAAGGCACACCCATTGTGTTCTCTCTCTTTCCCTGCCCATTCCTCATGACAGCCTGTGCTTTAGAGCTCTCCAATGCAGTTCAAGAGAACTGCTAGTCTGTCCACAGAGTCCAAGGATGAGGCATTTAACTCTTCACACTTCCAGATAGAGTGTGGGAGTCTGATGCCATCACTGTACAGAGAGGGGGCAGACACCAAGATAAACTGAGCAGGGTCTTTTAGAAATCTACAGGAGAACCAGAAGGCCTCTGAGAAGCCCATCATGACCAAAGCCACCCACTTCTCCCTTTGGGTAGCACACAGGAATGGGCTGGTGGTGGTGGTGAGGGAACTGGGTAGCTCAGAAAAAAGGGAGCAGGGGCAGAGCCTGAAAAGCTGAGTCCTGCCTCCCCCACTTCTGAACTCCACCCACCGCTGCCCCCAAAGCTGCACTCTAGCATCTCCAGATGAGATAAGGCTGTATCAATGCTACTGCACTATCTGCCAAGGAGATGCCCAAGACTTGCTGCCCAGCTACCACAGAGTGAAAGAGGCTTGATTACCTGTGAAGAAAGCATAGATGTGGGAGGAAAAGATAACTGGGTACAACTCCCTGGTCCTTACTAACAGTCTACCTCCCTGACGATCTACTGAGGTGTAAGCAGGGAGATGTGGACTTAAGGTAATTTCCCTTCCTTATGTAGATTCTACATTGTAGAGGAAAGCTCCAAGCACCTATGGGTTCAGAGAGACCCAGACCTGAGGGGTTTTTTTTTTTGTTTTTTGTTTTGTTTTTTTGTTTTCCGCCTAAAATAGGAATGAGCCAAGTGCCTCAGTTTTCTGGCTCTCAGCTCTGTAATCAAAAGCTGTTGGTGGAGAGCCAAGAGTAGAGATCTTCACCAGGACAGCCAGACAGCTGTGGTCATTAGCAGTCCCTTCTGAAGGTCTGGGCAGGTCAGTCTGACTCCCTGCTTCTGGGAGCTCAAGGCCTCACGCCACCATGCCAGCAGAGATACCAATCTTCGGACTCACTGTCCTGGAATTCTTGCTATTGTTGCCTAATTCTCCAGGTCACTTGCGGGCAAGAATGACCTCAGTTCTACAGGAAGGCACCCAATGGCCAACTTTTAAGGAGAAATCCAGAAGCTGAAGACACAGTCTAAGAGGCATCTTGGACTCCTGGCAGAAGAGAGGGGTTTGCAAAACAATAGACTAGTGTGAAGTTGGCCATGGCAGAGGAAGCAACTCAGAGCTGGGCCAAGTGGGTATGGAAGAAGACCAAGGCCGGACTGGTGCAAAGCTAACCACCCCCAGAGTGACAGCAGAGCGAACCTGCAGCCAAAGACACTTCTTGGGGAAACACTGCTGGATGAACCATGCTCATACTCACCCGGCAACTAGGCTACCAAAGGGACTAGGTGAGCTCAGGCCTGCCATTCATTCCACTCTTGTTTTAGAAGCAGAGTGTTCAAGTGGAGGAGGTCCAGGGTGAACACAGGAAACAGGTACACAGCAGTGCCTAAGACTGTTCCTGCCTGGAACAGTCACAACGATCCTATCATTTGCCGTACATCTTGAAGCTTCAAGGTAAGCAAGTTACATCATCTCATAGTACAGAAAGAAGACAAGGTCAGGCTGAATGCTCTCTATGGTTCTTGTTAGTTGGAAGTTCATGGCCAGCCTGGTCTACATGGTAAGTTCCAGACCAGTCAGGACTACATAGTAATACCCTGTCTCAAAAACATGAAAACAGAAACCTCACAGAGATCTTTCTGCCTCTGCCTCTAGAGTTCTGGGACCAAAGGCATGGGTGACTACACCTGGACGAACCCTCTAGACCTTTATGTGTCTACCAGCCCCAGGAGCTTACTGTTAAGATACAATCCATTATGATCATCTTTGCTAAAGCCCTATGAGCTTCCCATTTCCCCATGAGTAAAAGCCACATTCATTGCAATGACTTTATAGCCTCAAGCGTTTACCCCTCTATTGGTCAATGTCCTCATTTCATTGCAAAGGACTCCAGCACACCTGCTTCCTCCCTGCCCCCACATTCTCTGAGCACCTGCTGTTTCTGCAGCCCTTGAGCGTCCTTTCCCCAGATATGTACAGAACTCACTAATCACCTCATGCCGGTCATTGCTCCCATATCTTCTCAACTGGACTTTTTCTGCACCTTCTATTTGAAACTGCAGCCTCACCCTGAGTCATTTACACCCTTCCGTCCACTTATTCCAGCTCTGCATCTAACACTCCATCTTTTCCTTTTCTCTTTCTGCCTTTATTTCCTTCCAGGAAAACACATCTCCAGTGAGAAAATTTTTTGTTAGATTTGTTCACCGATCTAAGTACTGGCACACAGACAATAGTGCTAGCAAAGCCAGTTGCAAATATTTGTTGAATGAATGGTAGCTCTCTCTACCTATTGGAACTTGGAAAATGGTTAAAAAAGATGGAGTGGGGGCTGGGGAGTTGGCTCAGCAGTTAAGAGCATTTGTTCCTGCAGAAGACCTGGGTTTGGTTTCTAATAACTGTAACATGGCTCACAAATATTCACAGCTCCAGTGCCAAGGGATCTGATACCATCTTCTGATGTCCACAGGTACCAGCCATGCACATGGCATACATGCCAATATGCAAGCAGAACATCTACACATATAAAATAAAAAGCAAATCTTTTTTTTAAAAAGAGTATGTTTAAGTAAGACTGGAGGTCAGCTTCTCGACTACTGTCTTTTCCTGGTGTGCTTGCTCAGTTCTCTTCATGACCACTAACTTTTGAACTTGGCATTTGCCTCACATTCTGGAGATCTACCTCAAACCTGTGAAGCATCGGACTGGCTTTGGCTGCCACCTAGCTTCCTCGGGATCAGACTGACTCTGACCCTACCAAGCACGGATGCTAGTCGGCTAGCCCATAGCTATTGGATCAAGTCTCATTCCTGAGCTGGCTCCCTGTCCCGTCACCCACCTCAGACCGCAGGTCAATGACCACTAAAAAGAATGAGCTGGCTCCCTGTCCCGTCACCCACCTCAGACCGCAGGTCAATGACCACTAAAAAGAAGACACCACCCAACCACACTGAATGGTGGAGCCCTTGCTCTCACTGGTTCAGGGTCTTCTATTTTTTCCCCCTTTGGTGATGAGCGAGGAAATGGATTGAGACTCAAAACATAGCAGGTGTTTAATAGGGGGCTATGGGAATGGGCTTCAGACCACATCAACATAGCCGCTTGCTGCCGCTTTCAGCCTATGGCCTACATTATGGCTTCTGGACTCCACAAAAGGCAGAGGGAGGAAGGTGGCTGGAAATTCAGCTGATTGTCATATGGCTTTCAGATCTCCTGGTGAGAAAATAAAGTCTTGGGCTCTGTTGGGCTCTCGGATCCCTAGGCAAACCCCTGTCAATCCAAAGTCACTTCTCCAACTGCCCCATCCCTGCCTCTGCTCTGGAGCATGAAACTCAGATAAAGTTTATATTAAAGTGTGAAGCCCTCCGCACTGACTTATCAAGTGACTGTACCACATCCCTGACTCTCAAAGATGTCAAGGAGACAAAAAGATGATGACAAGGTGAGGCAAGCCATTTGCCTCTAGGAGGGAAGGAGACAGTGTGACATCTAATTAGCATAATTTGCATATTAGTTCAGGAGGACACAGCCTGTGATAGTGTTGCAGACAGATACACATGCAAAGATTTCAAGGTTTCTGCTCACCACAGGAGAAGATAAGGGACCACTCTGTAGAAAGGTATCAGCCCAAAGATGTTTGCTGCATAGGTTATATAGGGATCCTTATAGAGACTGGCACCACAGACATGTAAGAAACTCCCCATAATGTTATATCTGCTAGTTCATAGTGGCATTTACAATAATTTCTTATTCAGTGATTACCGCAAGCAAAGCATTATACTAAACACATGTCAAAAGGGCTTAATCAGTGGTTCTTCAGTTTATTCGGGGAATCTGAGGATCCCAGAGACCTCTGCAGCTCCTCTGTGAGAATTCCTGGTAATTCTAAGATGGGATTTCTCCTTATTCCAATGTCTACAAACGTCATTTCATGGAAGCTACCTGACGTGACACTGTAATACACTGAGTGACAGTAATTACAAGGATTCATTCAACTGTTTGCATCAAGCAGGCTCTAAAGAAACATACAAAAAGAAAAAAAAAAGTAGCGCCCTTTTCACTAAATTTTTTCGGAAGTTATGTTTCATTAAACATATTATTTATATTTATATCTATTGAGTTCATTATCTTTAGTAAAATTTCAGTTAATGGAACAACGGAACACCCGTATGTATACAAGCTCCATGGAGTCTGCAGTCATTGCTGAAAGCATAAAAGAATCCTGTGAGCCAAAGAGCTGAGAGCTGCTATGTTTGCAAGATCATTCTCAAAGCAATGCTCCAAGATTCCATCTCAGCCCTTGTCTGGCACATCCTCACCTCTACCTGGCTACTGGGAGCCTCTCACCAACTCAACAAGCTTGTGCCATGAAACCAGGCAGGTGATAAAACTTTAATTCAGCTGGCTCACACCATTTGTCCTTATGCCAGAAGAATAGGAAAAATAGGGGCTGGAGGTGTGGCTCCGGAGAGTCATTGCTTCCCAGGAGTGACACTCTGGGTTTGAGCCCCATTACTGTATAAACCACACTGGTGGTGCATGGCTGGAATCCTAACACTCAGAAGGTAGATCCATCAGGATCAAAAGGTGAAGGTCCAACAAGCTTGAGGTTGGCCTGCTATTCAGCAAAGAAGGAATAAAAACAGAACTTTTCCAGCAAACAAGATGTAGGAGAATGGGTTTAGCCCATAGTTCTATGTAGTTCACACTTAACATACCAGCTCAGAATGACTGGTCACCCTCTGCTTTGATGGAGATGTGAACAGTTCTCAATCGTACAAGGAAGAACTATAGAGACTGTTGAAGGTCCCCAGGCTAATGCAGGCTGGTATAAGAGTTCTGAGGTATGCATGCACCACCTACCTGCTCCACCCATGATCCACCTGCAAGTGTCACAGACAGAATGTGAGGTTAGTAAGGTGGCCGGGCCTACTCTGTTTAATATCACAGCCCTTGTGTCTTAACACTGGCCTCCCTTACAGAAAATGTGTGACGTCGGTGACCCTCTGGTCCTCTGAAGGCCACACTGTCACACAGTAGACAGGAAGTGTCTTTCCAAGCTGCCTCAGGCCCATCTGCTCAGAGGTCTAAGCAAGGAGGCTGGCCTCTTGATGGACACTTCCCTCTCACTTTGCCAGAGACCATCTGTAAGGGCACCAACCTGACAGCCCAGCAGTCCCTCTGTAGGTACAAATGGGCACTAGCAATGATAAAGAAACTGAGGCCCAGGAGTGAGAGTCCTTCCTAACTCCACCCCCCAACCTTCCTCCCCCCATCCCCACCAGGAGGAAACCCAGGGAAGCTCTTCCTTCTCTGGAAGAAGGTTCTTTCTCATAGCAGGCTTTGTTCCTACAGCAGCATGCTGAGGCCTGGCCTCACTCCTTCCTGCACTTTCCAGGCCTTACTGTGTCTCAGTAAGAGGAGTGTGCATCCAGATCCTTCCTGCACATTCTGCAGATGGCAAACAGAAAGGAAATCTGACTTATCCAAGGTTACGCAGCATGTCAGCCAGGAAGGACATCCAAGCCACTGGGCTCACACAGCTAACCCTCTTTCACATTTGTGAGGTACAGGACCACTGTAAGTTAAGACAGTCTTTGCCCTGCCTTATGTAATAGGCCTCTTGGCTCTCTGGAAAAGAGATGACAGGCTAAGTTGAGCATCCCTTTATCTAAAAGTCCTTCAGAGGAACCATTCCTCAATTGCCATCCAGTATGAAGAAAAGGGAACAGTTGACACCTTCCTCTTAACAGCTTCCAAAGTGGGAGGGACGTTAGCAGGCGCAGTGCCCTCAGTTCAATGTGGCTTGCACAGAAAAGAGGCAAATGAGCCAACAGACATAGCTTCAAGCTGGCTTCTTTTTAATTAATTTTACATCCTGGCCTCAGTTTCCCCTCCCTCCTCTCCTCCCAGTCTCCCACACACACCCCTCTGTCCCCACCCCACCATAATGAACTATTCCTTGTTTCTGTTCTTGAAAGGACAGGCCTCCCATGGATAGCAGCAAAACACGGCAGTTGCAGTAAGACTAAGCACCTCCCCATGGATTAAGGCTAGGTAAGGAGACCCAGTATGAGATGTAGGATCCCAAAAGATAGGAAGAGTCAGAGTCAGAGACAGCTAACTGTTCCCGCTGTCAGGAGTCCCAAAAGAAGACCAAAGTACACAACTGTAGCATGTATGCAGAGGGCCCAGCCAGGTCAGTCCCAGGCAGGCTCCCTGGCTCAGTCTCGGTGAGCTCCTATGAGCCTAGATTAGTTAGTGGGTTTGTTTGTTTTTGAATTCCAATTTCCATTTCTGTACTAAAAGGCAACTCAGAAATAAAATGTTGGGACTGGAGAGATGGCTCAGTGGTAAGAGCACTTGCTGTTCTTCCAGGAAAATCAAGTTAGTTTCCAGGTGCCTGTGTCCAGCAGCTCGCAAAAGTCTCTAACTCTAGCTCCAGGGGGTCTCAGATGTCTGGGGATTCTGCTGATATTTGCACTCTTGAACACACACACACACACACACACACACACACACACACACACACACACACACACACATGTTCACAAATAAAAATCTTTTTAAATGCAGGGTTAGTGAGGTTCACACAAAGCTCAAGATGAAGAGAGGAATGGAGAAGTTTGTGTGAGGAAGAAACAAATGCTTGCACAAATCCATGAGCCTCAACCTGAGTCCTCAGTTCCCTCTGAGAAGAGCCTTGTGTCTCACCAGCACTCTTCCGTCCTCTCCTGCCCACAGCCTGGGGCACACGGAATGAAGACATGAATGTCAGTCCCCAGATTAGTTCTAGGAAAGGAGAGTGCACGGCTCTTAAAGCTGCAGAGGAGAAGGTGTGCTCAGAGAGCACAGCTCAGCGGCTTTCTGGTCATGCTCATTTTCATCCTAAGTGTGGTCCAGCCATCCCAGAGAGTGTCTGCAAAGGGTCAACCCAGGAATTCCCCGAGGCTCATCAATCCTGTGTCTTGTGGCAGAGATAGCCATGTCAGAATCCCTTAAACCTATCCCTCCACTTTCTCCTGGACTCAGACACAGTCTTCTCATGTTCAAAGTGCTCCCAATGATTCTATACATAAAGCCTGTGAGAAGGGTTTCCTATTACGTATCAAGTTGATTCTAAAAGAAATGGTCATAATTGCCGTTTGAAGCGATGACTTAGACTTCAGAACAAACACGGGGCATCTTGGACTACTTACACAGCCGAAGACATGAGGAAATAGGTGGGCACCAGCACGTTCTTAGGACCTACTGTGGGCTTCAGAAAATCAGCATGCACTCCCGTCAGGCAGCCAGTAGTTATGAAGAGGGAACACAGAGATTTGATCTTTTCCTCAGACAATGTCATTGCCTGACTGGAGTGTCCAGTGCTCTGGGCCCCGGCCAGTAAATAATACCTTCTGTCCTTCCAAAATTCAGAATCAATTAATAAATAATATATAGGATCCATACAGATTAGCCCAGAAAAAGCTTTATTATACACAAATCTAAAATATTAAGTGGCTCAGATCAATTTCAAGGGACCTGCTAAGTATTTCACCTAAAAATTAAACTTATTTGCCCTGGCAAAGAGTTAGGGCTTCCCCCAGGGCCAGAGCAGGCCCAGGAACTTGAGGAACTCTTGGGTAAGTCAGGCTAAGTGCCTCCACATGCTGTTTAGCTACTGTGAACTTGACAGTCTGTGGGTACTTTCTTAATGACTGATTTGGGAAAGCCTAACCGACTGTGAGTGGAGCCATCCCTAGCCAGGGGTTCACGGCCATGGAAAACAAGCTAGTAACCAGCATCCCTATGTTGTTTCTGCCTCTGATCTTGCCTTGAGTTCCTGCCTCAATGAAGGACCAAGATTGGGATGCTTAATCAAACCCTTCCATCGCATCCCCACCCCCTGAATCCTTTCCCAACTCCCTCCCACTTCCCACTAAGGATTTTCCCTCCTCCTTTGTCCCCCTTCCTTCCAGTCTTGAAATCCCCAGAGATTTGTGTATAATATCAGAGCTAAAGATTTGAAGAAACCCTTGACTGCAGCCAGATCACAGAGGCCACTCTGTATAAACCAAGCCTTTTTTGGACTTTCTGTTTGAGGCACAGTGCGTATTTGCACACTGTGAACCCCATAGGCTACCCCGTGGATAAACACATCCATGCAAGCAACCATCTCTGGTAGAAAGACATCATTACTAATTGGGGTCCTGGGTCTCCCTGTACCTGCAGCAGGCACCGAGCTGACTTGATTTAAGGGTATGCAGGCTCTTCCAGAACTCCAGTAGACGCTTCACAAATGGTGATACAAATTTTAACTGCAGAAGGGACATGAACTTAGACAGCCTTTATCACCACGCCTAAGGATCTGAGCTGTTTCAAGTGGCTGGCCACTTGGCCCAGACTGCCACAGAGTAAATTTTCAGGGGGTGGAGTCACAGTAAGAGACAGGTTTTGTTAGCTCTCCCTCACTGATGCTAAACCCCAAGAGAACGGAAGTAACTGGGACCTACTGGACCTGGTGCCAGACATCCGGCTAAGCATCCCCCTCCCACCTCCCACTCCGACTTGGCTCTGACCCCCAATGTGTTTTCATTTTATGGAGCCTAGGAAGATTCCATTCTCCATAGTACTCCAGGGCAGCTGTTTCTAATTACTTGTAGAAGAGTAACACATAACCAAAGGGAATTTTGGTTACAAAGCAATTTATTTTTTACCCACTAGACATCATATATATTCATTCATACAGGACCAGCACTGGGATTGGTTACACTGGCCTGGATCCAGGTCAGTAAGGTTGCTAATAGGAGCACTCAAGTGTTACCATGCCACCCACAAAGGTGCCAGGCCACCTGGCTCCTTCCTAGTGGCTTTACTGAATAAGTTCAACCTCCCTGACTTGGGTATTTCTGCTGGAAATTTTGATACCATTTCTTGCCTCAAAGAAACCAACCTTCATCCCAAAGAGGGGCTTCAACAAGGTCAAGTGTGTCTTTTCCACCTCTCTGCCCTCAAATGTTAGATGGCACCTCACTAGTCATCAGAGGTCTGCCCTATGCCAGTGGCAGCCTTGAGAGGCCACCAGATCAGCCATCTTCTCCACTTAGTCTTGTGCTCATTCAGTCACAAGTAATTTGGTGCTTGCCCAGGCTCTTCAAAGTCATTTAAGAGTCAGCTTTCATTCCCCAAATAACCAATGAGATGAGGGGCAGGTGACCACACACACATATGCACACGCACATGCTCATGCTCCACATGCACACTCACACTCACAGACAGACAGAAGGGGAAGGGAGGGAGGGAGGGAGGGAGGGAGGGAGGGAGGGAGGGAGGGAGGAAGAGAACCTAACAAACACATAAAACCTATCCTGCTCACACCTTTCCCGGTGACTGAGTGGTGCTGACTCAGCAGAGGGTCCTCCCCTCTGCCTCTCTTGGGGTACACTCTAAGTAGTTCCCACTATAAAGTTGCTCACACCATTTTGTATCACAAGGTTCTCAAAGTATAGGACCCACCGTGTTAGATGCAACGGACTCTTTCCCAGAAAACACACAAGGATAGGAAAGCCACCCTGGGCTGGTTAGAGAGAGAAATTTTCAAGGTCAAAGATGAAAAAGTGGTCATCTTTTCATTTCCATTGAGAACAGAGCAAACCCTACAGCATACGGAACTTCCACCATAGCCATGAGAAAGTGAGAGGGTATTCTCCCAAGGAGGATCACTGGATGGTTCAGTAAGTGCTTGAGGAACTTACTGTTGGTATGCCCATGATGCTCAGGCCTGGGCTGAAACAGAGCATCTGAGTCTTCACCTCCTTGTGGCTAGCTACCTTAACACACTAGAAATAACATGCATTAGCTACTCAATAAATTAAGTGTCAACAAAATGCAACAGAAGTAGTTAGAGCCAGAATGCCTTGAGGCTTGCTGGATGTCAGGCATCGAGCCAGCATGACCCTTCTCCCAGAAGCCCCACAATGTCTGTGCTACCATGGTGTTCACATCACTGATGAAGAAACCAAGACTGCGGCTTGATGTCAGTTGTTCATGTCCCAGAGTTGGTAAGCATCAGAAGCACAACTGTATTTAGTTGAACAGGAAGGTATGGTCAAGCCTATGGCCCACTTCTTTCCAGCACGTAATTAGACATTTCTCTTTTTCAGAGTTTATCACTACTGAATCTTTGGGAGCATCTCTGTACTGCATTGAGGCTAACTAGGGCTGCCTCACCTTCAGAGAAAAGGAAGATCCACTTCTGTCCCCCAGTGGTAATCATTACCTCTGTGTCATTTCTTATCTGGTTTGGATGTCACCTGGCAGAATATAGCATCTACTGGCTCCTGTCACACTGGGCTTACTATCTCACCCATGATCTGCTAACCTGAGAAACAGGGTGTGGTGTACAGGGATGTTCCCCTGGATTGCTGGTCTACCCGCAGGAAAGGTCTCCTTGAAAGAACACACGGGATTCCCAGTCATCATGGTGCTGGCTCTCCATACAGCCTTTCCTCTCCTTAGCTAGTTAGGAACTGAGCATTGCACAGAGAGTACTCATAGAATGTTTTGCAAAGAACAGTTCAGAAGCCATGAAGTGGCCATCACAGGACCGTGTAATGTAAACCCAGCCTAAAGGAAGCATTTGTTCATTGCTTCGGGGGACCTTTGACTTGAAGCGTTTTTAGATCATATAAGCTGTTGAGATTGTAGTATTTCTCATACAGACACACAACACACACACACACACACACACACACACACACACACACGAGGGGAGGAAAGTTATAGGTTAAAAAAGAAAGGTTTCAAGTATAGAAAGATAAGTCCAGCTCAATTTTAGAATAACTTTTCTTGAGAATAGAAAAGGTTATCTCTGATGTGACCTCTTTTGATTCAACATGTCAGTAATTTCTTATCTAATATCTCCATGACACCTGCCTTGTAGTGTGTCCCTGCATCCACACACCACTATCGGGTTAGAAATGTAAGATGTCAGATAAACACAGCTTTAGTTCCTAAAAACAAATATGTGGCATATCACTAGTTACCAACAGCTACATATGAACAGTCCTTATTCCTCAAGAGCCTTCAGAGCACTAATAGTCTACCCAAACAAGAAACCTTCATCCATGCTATTCCAAGACAAAACCCCAAAATATCCAGACAAAATACCCAAATGCCAGGGTTATCCTACCACACAGAAGCTATGTGACCTTGTGTGAGTCAGTTCACCTCCTTTACCTTAAATCAACAACAGCAATGCTTCTCAACATTACTACAGAGAAGTTTCTTTTCAAAAAAAGCATTCTTGAAAGCCAGGCAACTATATTATACTGTTGGACAGGCCAGCCACTGATCTCATATACAAATGGGAAAACTGAGGCTTGCAGCCGAACCTGGTGCAGGGTGTGTGGCCTCCTAGTCTTTGACCAGGGCCTTTCCACTAAACAACGTCTCCATCACTAGGATAAACAGGAAGAAGCACTCAGGTCCCAAGACAGAGCTCACCACAGGAGGCCAGCAGGCCACTGTGATACACAGCCCACACAGGGACACCCAAATAACAAAGCAACCCCAGGCCCCCCTCATCCATTTTCTCTAGTCATTGACCATCTTTAGAATTCAGATGCCGTGGGCCCTGCCTTTCCTCTGACCTACTTTCTTAGGCTGATGATGGATCATAGGCCCAGCCCCTCACAAGCATGCTCCCTTCTACTCACCTGCTCTCATGTCAGTGTCTGGGGGCGGCAAAAGCCAGAAAAGGGCCAATATAAACAACACAAGCAGAATGAGATGTGGCGCTGGGGTGGCTTTAGCCTTAGCTCCTTCAGAAGACATTGGGTGAATTGGCTTCGTTATAAGCTTTTGTTTTTATCATATTTAAAAATGGAAATAATGATGTTTACCTCAAAGAATTGTTATGAGGATGAGATGGCACAGTAAAGAGCACAGAGCCCATCCACCCACCCGGAGGCCCAGTGGGTCTGTGGCAAGTACTGTCTTCATTTTACACCTTTGCTCCTTCACATGTGGGGGAGGCTAACTTCTAGAACAAATCAAGTCAGAAATAAAGCCGCTGTGAGCCTTTCCCGACAGCACCCCCTCTCCCACTGCCATTACCTCCTGCTGTCCAAAGGGACAGGGCATAGGCTAGTGATGCACACTATGCCTCTATTTTGAAGCATTATTTCAGAAACACTGAAGGTGTCCCCTGAGGATTGAGACACACATCTTCTATAAGTCATTAAAATGCAAGCATGGTTGCCAGCAGAAACTCCGTATTGGTCAAAACATGGGAGGGTGGTGGGATGAGGAGGTAAGAAGGACCTAAGACAGGAAGGATGAGAGTTCCGGATAAAATGAAGGATCCATGGCCCACTGTGCCATGGTTTGGAACAGGGAAGGGTGAAGACATCTATCCATCAAATTGGCCATTTATCAAGTCAGTGTAAGTGGCCTGGTGGACAGTGGGCCAAGCTTGGATTGCTTGGATTCCGTCCACAGAGATTTAAAAGAAAGTATTGCCTTCTTTTACAGCAGCGCTTTTAGCTCAATGGGACTCACCCTCCTGGTCTAGTCTGTGAAGAGCTTTTCCAAAGCAGGTAAACCTACTAATTCAGGGCCACATGGATGGCTTTGGGTCAGCTTCTGCTTATCTCATGAAAAGTGGCGGACACATCTCTATACATGTGGACTTCACTGGAACACTAGTAACATGCAATCCGGACTCCTACTCTCCCCACTTTGCAGAACTGCTCGGGTTTCGTATTTATTTTAAAAAAAAATACCACTTTATTCTTATTAACTTACAAATAAAAACATGGCACAAGCTGGTTGAAGGAATACACTCAAATGCCTGTCCCCTCCCAAACTTCAGACATCTCAGTGGACTTCTATACAGGCAGAATGGTCACTGAGAAGCTAGGAGCTTTGCTCAGGACTTGACACTTTTCACTATCAATTACATTTTTATTCACTTATCTCTCTCTCTCTCTGTCTCTCTGTCTCTCTCTCTGTCTCTCTCTCTGTCTCTCTCTCTGTCTCTCTCTCTGTCTCTCTCTCTCTCTCTCTTTCTCTCTCTCTCTCTCACACACACACACACATACCACATTGTGACAAAGTTTAAAAAAATAGCTTTATACTATTTTTCATGACTCATCTTTTCGCCTACATCCAATCCTTCCCCATCACTTAACAGTATATTCTTTTTGTTGTTTGTTTGTTTTTTAATTTCAAGGGAAAGTTTCCACCTTTACCCCATTCATAGTATTCCTGTGGGTGAAGGAAACCTTGGCAGGGGAGTCAGAGTCTGTGGACCAGGTGCCTGGGTCATACAAGCTGCAGCTTCTAGCTTCTCTGAAAAATTATTGTCTGGGCCATTTGTGGACTCTAAGGATTCTGTTAGCATTGATTCTTGAGCAGCAACAATATTTTTTAACTGATCCAGCAATTTAGGCTTCACTATGACTGATACAATCCCTATGAGTAATAAAGCAATTTGAAAGAAATTTAATTCTTCACAAATCACTGTTTCAAACATTTCAGTTTTAATTTTATCCACAATTTCCTTTTCTTTCCAAAATCCATGGAGGCCTTGGGACCCTTTATGCTAAGCCTTACTAGTCACATGGTAAGCATCCAGGCCTTCCCTGCCCCTTGTCTGTGCGTCCTGTCAGCCTACTCCACCCCTGCAGATGCTCAAAGGCCCCAACAGATGGACACAGTTGCCGAGCTACAGTGAATGGCACCTGCATATTCAGCCTCTGTGGAAACTGCCGGACAAGAGCCAATGAAGCATCCCAAAAACCTGCTCTGGGGATGCCACTGAAATCAGAAAGAAGGCACAACAGGGAGGGAGCAGAGTAGGAAGTTAGTAGAAGAGAAGAAAAACACATCAAACCGAGAGGGAAGAAGATGGTCTGGAGGGGAAAGATATACCAGAAGGAACACGAGCTTCCTGAGAAGCTGCAGTTGGCGAGAGGAGCCTAGAAAGGGTGTAGTTACAGGGACAAAGAACACTCTCCAGAAACCCAGTGTCCAAGTCCCTTCCAGGAAGAAATAAAAAGCCTGGGATTAGAGAGTGGAGAGCACATCTTTAGTCTCAGCACTCCAGAGGCAGAATCAGGCAGATCTCAGTAAGCTCCCTCCAGGCCAGCCATAAAAGGCTGGGCTACATAGTGAGACCTTGCCCTTCAAAATTAAAGAAATGAAACACATGGAAGGAAAGACTTGGGAACAGAAAGCTAGCTTTCCCAAGCTCTGCTGCCACTCAGATTAACTATTGAAGTACACAAAGGGCAAAAATATTTGCTTTAAAAACCTGAGAGCCTGAGTTCAAAGTTCAGATTCCCAGAATCCGCATAAATCCAGACATGGCTGCACATCTGCAAACCCAATGCCCCCATGGTGATAGGAAAAGTATGGATGAGAAACTCCTTGGAAGCTGGTGGGCCAGCAGCCTGGCATTCAAAATCAGAAACTACAATAAATCTCATCTCAGGGTGGGTTGTGAGGACCAACACCTGAGGTCAGCCTCTGACCTCTGCATTAAGGCCATGACACCTGCACACTGACATTTACATCCACACATACAAATACACATGCACAAAGAGAGGGGAGCTGGGAGAGAGAGAGTTAAAAGCACAAAACCATCCTTGGATGTAAATGAATAGACCAAGTAACTCAGATCCCTTCTCCTTCAAGAGAGTGACCTCACGCAAGATACTTCATGGCTCAATGTCAAAACCCTGTCTGCATTACCTGGGCCTGTTCAAGCACCTCCATAGCTTTGCTTCAGAACAGTCAGACTTTCCAATGTCTTTTCAGATGCCACAGGATCTTGGCAGAATTTCTCTCCAAACTCCCCAGTTCCCAAACCTTTTTGTTACCCCCACCATAAGCATCAAATAATAGAACGTGAGAAAATTCTGGATCTGCAGTTCAGAAACCAGAGTGAGGAAATACAATGCCTTTCTGTAGCATTCCAGATATTTCTAAATTCAGTAAGGGCATTTTTGTTTATATCATGTGTATATAGCTCAGCACCATGATTTTTATAAAATGAACATATATCATCAACAACTAGCCTTCCAGGACCTCTTCACAGGAACTATCTGTTTTATGTTGTACCATACTACTTACACTGGCTATTCTGGCAAAAAAAAAAAAAAAAAAAAAAAAAAAACCCTTATTAATAGCTTTCCAGTTTCCAGTGCTTGAGCCTTGATCCTAAAACAGATTGTCTCCCTTTGGTGACAGCTAGAACAAAGAGTCTATGAAGTCAGCAGTATTTCATGGCTTTCGAATAAACTTATATCACACACACACACAAACACACACACACACACACACACACACACACACACAAGACAGGAAGAACAATCAAAATGCATTTATTACTTTAGGTTTTGAATATTATAATCTACCATTGCCACCTTTATGGCAGTGGAAATGTTCAGAAGTATGTAAAAGACGAGGGGGAAGGGAAAGGAGAGCATTGAGGGTCTTAATTCAGTCTGGCAGCTAATTTGTTAATAATATTCTATCAAAGGATGTTTTTTCCCAAACTTCTGCTTAGCCGTGACAGCGTTGTTGGCTAACTTGATGCACACATACGTCTGTACTGTGTTTTGAAGCTTAGTTGAGAAACTGAAGCGTGAGGTAGGATTAAAGGTACTGTATCTAGATCGTTCTCAGGTCATCCTGTAAGGCAACATGATGAGAGATGTTTTGTAGGTGCCAGGAGAACTCGTCTTTCCTTCCAGCTGGTCAGATATTTACCCTTGGCGATGGAGTACTCGATTCTTCTTAGATCTAATACAGCCCTGCGCCCCATTCCCAGAGGAATGAATCTGAGGGACGTCAAGTCATCAGCGAATGCAACTGCGTCTGTCATTTCTTCTAGTAAACAGCAGTAGAATCAACATTTACATGTCATTGGGTCTTGGGGTTGCCATTCCTTAGCTCCATCCAACATTAGTCATCTTATGGGTCTTGCTGGAGGGGAGCAGAGTTCTTCTCTGATGATATCATACAACTGGGACAAAGTGAACCACTTACCAGGCCCCGAGTAGGGCAGGCCACCAGAGGAAGAGAGAGGAAGGAGAGCACACTCCAGATGAGGGAGATGCGTTAACAAATCCAGAAGGCCACCAGACCTTCTCTGATTCCATATGTTAGCATCAATATTCTCCTGAGGCTAGCATATCGCACAGTCTGATGACCCTTGGCCCACTAACTACTGGATCTGCCATATGCCCCACACTACCAATAAGCAGATGAACCAAAATATTGATACATTAACACAGCAAGATTCTGAAGTAGTTATCCACCAGAACTCAAACCAGAAGAACAGGAGTATCCCGAGGCACTGCAGCATTCTCATGGTGTTGGAAGCCGAGGGTCAGAAAAGGCCTCTACAGAGGCTGACTTCAGGGCTCCAAGGAAGAGATTTTGTGTATGTGGCTGATTCAGTTAGTACAAGTCCCCTCAGTAGGATGAAGCAGCCTCATCGGGAGGGACATACCATTCTTCTCCATTTTCAAAACTTGGTTCAATTCACCTATCAGTTCTGCTTGGGTTTCTGGGCACACTCAAAAGCTAACAGTTGCCATGGTAATTCTGCTTTGTGATGGAATCTAACATTGTGTCTGATCTCTTGTACACTGCCAGGATGTGTTAGGCAGAACTGTTTATGGAGTAACTCAAAGAAGACTGAAAATAGCCCAGAAGTGCCAAGTTGAAACCAAGGAAATTACTACAAAAGCCCACTGGCTAAGATGCCAGAAAGCAGGCAGTGGTGAGGGCAGGGTGTGGTAATCTTTCAATTTTGCACTGAAGTCTTAGGAAAATGAGACCATAAGCAAAAACTGTTATGCTCTGCGGCTACAGTTTTCTTCTTCAGTATATTCCTGATAAAAGTCTGACTGGTATTACTCTATTGCTCATAGAATTTGCTATTAAGTACACAGCTAAGTATGGTCTTGACAATGAAATCCACAGATGAAATGGTCTACCTAACACCTCTTCCCCAGTCAACCACACTGGCATCACCAGGGAGCTGAACAGGGGTGACTTCTCTGACCCGGTCCACACCTGCTGATTCTTACTACAATCCCCAGAGGATCCATGCCTACAATGAGGCTGGTGTCCTAAGATACACTGGGAGTGCTCATCTGAGAAGCCTCTGGGCTAGGAAAGTCTTGGTAGAATGACTTTGATATTGAATGATAGGTTTTAAGGCCAAATTGCCTGACATAACTCCTAGAGCAATTTCTGATGTGTAAAACTATTAACTCTTGAATAATTCAATATTCTTATTTGTAACACAGTATTATCTGCCTCATAGAGTTCAGTGAGTACCAAGTATTTGCAAGGCACTTAGAACAGTGTCAGCCATGTTGTTAGCACCAAAGCTTTCCTTAGAATATGAGGGCGTATAGTCCTAGAAGCCTTCAAGGATCTAAACCCAGAGGTGCCAGTCTCTTATTTTTAAAGATGTCATACTATCCTCATTTGCATAGTTTGCATAGTATTATGCTCTGATACATTTAAAAACAAAAAATATAATATCTAACACTACGAGTTAAGTTGGTATTACATAATACTGTTAAGGTGAAAAAAATGACCAAAGTCTTTGCACATTCAGTAAAGATGATTTTTTTTTTTCAAATATCTTCTACTGATTATTGGTTTAATCTGAGAAGGCTAAAGATCTAGCAGCCAGATAAATGGAAAGATGGTTGTAAATGAGAACTGATTAATGGAAATAGAAGTGGTTTCTACATCACACTACTGCCATATAACCCGACAGACAAGCCCTCTGTGGGGTGCATTTCATCACCAAACCTCCACCTGGTATAACCCTTCCAGGACCTTGTTCCCAAAGAAGCACACAGATATACCCTGTTGAGCACCATAATTTACTCCATCACAACCTGCATAAACGTGGGTGGTCTAATAGGATTGATGTTCAGATATGGAAAGGAGATCATTTCTCCATGGTTAACTGACTCCTCCCTTTCCTGCCAGAACAACAAAAAGTTCTAAATATATAAGCAAATAAATATATAAATGCAGCCTGCTGAGTTCACTTACTATAATAACAATTACAGAAAAGAGGCCACAGATTTGAGAAGTAGAAGGGGAACCTGCTAGGGGTTGGAAGGAGAAGGGGAGGAAAGAAATAATAATTATATTTTAATCTTTTACAGTTCAAAATAAGCCAGCAATTTAAGAATAAGTTGCCCATGATTTTCTGCATTAATCAGTTAGTCCAAGATGCTCCCGTGCTTGGAAGCTCTGTCCTACGATGACAGGTTGGGACAGTGACCAGCTGCTAATCTGGGTGTGAAGAGGAGAGAATCCACACTGGATAAAGGCCAGAGGGCTTTTCCGACATAGTAGCTCCAGATGTTGGCTTGTTACTATAGAGAAACTGCGTTAACTATCAGTTTCTGTGGAATTAAAACCCTGGGATGGAAAAGAATCAAGATTGTATGGTGTATCATGTCCGTGTACAGATTTCCCCACAGGAACTCTTAGAAAACCCAGCAAATAGACAGCTGGAAAGATGCTGTTTAAAACAGGAAAAGTGCTACAGAATTCTCCCCTAAAGAGAGTTTCCATGGGTCCCTGGCAAGATGACATCAAGAGGCTATCATTTCTAGGGTTGTCGTCAGCCATGGAAGGGTATGGAGACTTCTATGACAACTCCCAGAATTCCTTGTTGCTCCCACTGTTTTGCCTGAATCAATGCTCTTGGGAGGGAGCTTCAGACCTGTCCTCACCTTCTTGCCAATCTATAATACCTGCTACTTTTCACAGAAATAAATTATGTGGGTCAACCGATTTAAAATTCTCAAAGACAGGTAATGCATTACAAACAAGAGGGATATGCTACGCTATTCTCTGAGCTGCATATCATGTATTAAAGTACAAACACACAGACGATTTCATCAGCATAAAAATGGAAAGTAGTACCAAACAGCCATTTCTAACCTATGATCCCTAGTGATCAGCAACCTCCCTTAGGGGCTTAACTCTGCACTGCCCATTTCTCTGGCAATTCTACCAGACTGTTGGATACCTGAGGCCTGTCTTACCTTTCAAGGTAAATGCAAACTATTCCTATTATCCTCGGGATCCAACCACAGGAGGTACAGCAACCATCTTGACCACAGTCTGATATTTCACGAGAGGCAGTATCATGTGTGCATTTTTGCATGCTGAGAGCACACATTTGCTCAGTGACACAAAAGATATAATTTAACAGATACCAGAATGGAACAGGAAGAGAGGACCAGTCTCAGCATGTGTTTGCAGCATCTCATCTCCTCTGAAAGAAAGTAGGCAGCAGGGACTTCCAGACAACTACTCCATTTGAAAAAGCTGCATTGTTCACCCAGCAGGGCATCCTTGGAAGTCACACCTTTCTGAGCTTAGAAAGAAACTTATTTATACTAAAAAAATAAATAAATAAATAAAATGTAAAACAATGCTCATTAACCCACCAAGGAAAAGCACTAGAATAAGCCCATCAAAGGCAATCTGATGGGGATGCAAGCAGTGGGAGCAAGGGCAGCACACACTCAAATGACCTTTGCAGACATCACTCAGAAGTCCCTTTAGTCTGTACCAGCTTCAACCAGATGTGAAAGGGGTAGATCAGAGCCAACTGGGGCCTCTGAAATCACACTGCTGCTAACAGGTCATGCTGGAGTCTAGGAACCCCATAGGAGAGGGTGACACTGACAAGGGACCCTGTTTGGGAAGCACGAATTCTCTTCCTCCAGTAGTCTCCCTTCCACATCTTGCTTAGTGTGACCAGACAGACCCCAAAGGTCAACGTGCAAACATGTACCTACAGCCTCCTGGAGAGGAATAAAGAGGTCAGCTTATATTTTGGAACCATGTAGTGGCCCAAAGCTTTCAGTGGCTCCTGCGATGTTGAGGTTCACATTCTAACAGCTTCTGGACCTGGCATCAAAACTAACCCTGCCACCTCTGCCTCAATCTGCAAAGTTGCAGAATGCTAAATATTCTGAAGGGACTTCTCAAACTATGCAGTGAACAAGAAAAGGAGCAAAATCACCCAGATTTCACAGACAGGACTGACTGTATTATCAATTGAGAACCTAAGTCACCAGTGGGGGGGGGGGGGACACCTCTCACATCAGGCTCACATCAGGATACAATCTGCCCTCAGCAAAAGTGTGAGGAATGCACTGGATAAAGGACAGTGCCCATTCATACCTTGTGTAAGTGGTGACAGGGCAGAATGTAAAGATCACTGAGACTCAAGACAGAAGAGTCACAAACGAATACTGATCCTAGACAAGATAAAAAGCCAGTGTCCCAAAGTTAATGCTTCTGTCACCAACAAAGGCCTGACACAAAATAAGAGCACAGAGCAGTGAGCACAGGAGCAACCAACACCACCTTGCAATGCAAGGAGCTGGGATGTCCTGGAGAAGCAGCAGATTCCAGGGCTGAGACCAAGCATAAGGTACCTGAAGGATCTGGAGTTCAAGAGTAAAACAGGGTTGTTGGGAATCAAAAAGCAGTAAAGGAGCTCTTAGGGGCAAAACTATAAGAATCTCAACAAAGCCAGACTTACTGAATCAAGCCCCCCAAAATAAACCAAATAGCCAGGATATTGACATAAATTAATACTGACTAAACAGAAAGAGATGGAAAAGGCAACATGTCTTCCTATCAAAAGACTCACTCACAAATATAGAAGGAAAAGAAACAACAAAAATCTCAGGCAGTGGCAGTGACCACAGATGTTGCAGGCAAGAGCCACAGATGAATTCTAAAATCATATGCAAAAGTTCAACAGGAGATATTTTCAAAGCCTCAAGATGTGCACTCGGAGGATGAGACACAGCAGCCTCACGGTGAAGGAAGACATCACTTACCAGCAGTCACTGAATGATAAAGGGCAAAGCCACAAACAAAGCATCATTTTCCCATTGCTAACACACAATAGAGGGCGTAACACCCAGAACTACGTGCTCAGTCTGTAGAAATGTACATGCTCGACTTATGATAAGGAGATAAACCCAAACCAACAAATAGAGTAACGGATCTGCACTCTTCAGAAGTCCAGAGAGAAACAAAGGAAGGGCACCTTGGCCCCAGAAGGAGGTGATGGGGAAGAAGGGAAGCAAGAAATGAAGGCTGAAGGCAATGTAGGGATCCTGAGCTGGATCAAAGGTCAAAACTAGCAAAACTCACAGGATCGATCAACAGACTTGTAAGCCACCATTAATTTCTTGGTTTTAATCATTCTAGTATGGTTCCGCAAGAAGCAGAACTTTTGGGAGGCAGGCTGAAAGGGGATGTGGGAACTCCACTAGTCTATGATCTTCATGCAACCCTAAAATTACTTCAACATAAAAATGGGACTGGAGAGGCACGCTGACTAAACAGTGCTTGTTGACATAGTACACGCTCTGGGAAAGCCTTGATCTTGTCAAGGACCAGCAACTAGTCAGGGAAGCTCACATTCAGTTGCACCACCATGGCAAATGGTCTGCATGTCTTCAGATCTCAGACCCTGGGATCAAGCTCTGCACTCAACAAGAGTGCAATACTGGTGTCACTTAGGCACTTAGAAATCAGATGAAGTGCTGGTGATGAAGTTCACATCCACAACAAAAGAGCAAGCCTATTTGTGACCTTGGGCAGCTCACCTGTTATCTTTAAACTCAGTTTTCTAATGATTACGTTGGAGAATAATGTGGGCTCTACCCCTTCCCACGGACTGGCTGAAAGATAAACTATGTGGAAAAGCTTCCTAAAAATCACAGAGGCACTATTCAAGTCTATAATTATCTTATTATCCCAGCTTTAAAATGGTCCCATTTCATTTTTTTCAGTCTTTGGTGAAAACTGGTTATCAACCCTTCCCATTCGACGATTGTGAAGGCAGTGGCTTAGATACTAAGTGCATATTACATACGAGTGCACATGGCTCTGGATGAGTGAGTTTTCACCTTTGGAAGGGGATGATGATGACCTGTGCATAAATAAATGACAACATAAAACAAGAAGTGGGCATGGCCGCTGCCTGGCATGTCTCCCCCGGACATATGGAAGGAGAGCTCTGGCTGGCTTTTCTTCATCGTTTTGACCACATAGAACTTAGTGCTTACTTATGCACATTATTACAAAAACTTCCTCACAAAATCCCAGAGGGTAAATAAGAAAGAACTCCCAAGTTTGGCAAGTAAAAGAAAATCAGTCTCCAGAGTCAGCCAGCCCTACTACTCGACCCCTCGGGCTCCTACAAAACTCTCTCCCCCTCTTCTGGGGGTAGCTTGGCTGTGACTCTCTGTATCTGCTCCCATTAGTTGCTAGATGGATTCTCTCTTCTGATGACGACGAGGCTATGGCAGAACATCATTAGGAATCATTTCATAAATGTATTCTTTTTTCAGTCGTGTTTGATTCTGAGCCATCCAGCTTCAGGTTCCTGGCCATCCAGGCAGTGTCAGGCAGGAGCTCCCTCTCATGGCGAGGCCTCAAGTTAGGCCAGTCAATGGTTGGCCGTTCCCATAAGCTCTGAGCCACCACTATCCCAGCACATCTTGCAGGCAGAACAGGTTGTGGGAATGGGGATGTCCCTGTCTCTTGGCACCTTCTCCCTCCTACTGGGTTGCCTCTTCTGTCTTGACATGAGGGTTTGTGCCTAGCTTTATTGCATCTTGTTATCCATGTTTGGTTGGTCTCCCTGGGAGGCTTGCTCTTTTCTGAAGGGAAATGAAGAAGCAAAGGATCTGGGATAGAGATGAGGTTGGAGGGAACTAGGAAGAGGGGAGGAAGGGGAGGCTGCGGTTGAGATGTATAAAAGAATGATTTAAAAAAAAAAGTAAATAAAAACAGTCCCACCACTTATAAGAAGTTGACTTCTGCAGCAAGGAAGACCCTTAGCCTCTGTAGTCTTCTCTGGAAAATGGGAATAAAGATGTACTCACCTTATAGGCTTGATCCAAAGATTGAAATAGCCAACAAAAATCAAACGTGGTGCCTTGCACAAAATAAACACTGCCTAAGAGTTACCTTTCCTTTCCTCAGCTAAACTTTCTGAGGCTTTGCTATTGACAGTGAAGCGCACACACACACACACACACACACACACACACACACACACACACACACAGAGAGAGAGAGAGAGAGAGACAGACAGACAGACAGACAGACAGACAGACAGACAGAGACAGACAGAGATAGAATTCTAGCTGCCTCTTTGTTTCGGAAAAAGCCAGTCCCCCTGGCCTCAAGAATGAAGAGAACAGATCAGCATGGAAACTAGCTGGCCTCAAGGCTGCTGGAGTTCAAGGGATTGTGTGATAGGTTTTCCAAGCCTGGGTCTTTGAAGTTGTATTCTCAACTTTCAGGGTCATGAGTTCCTCCAGAGGGCCTAAGCCAGGCACACACAGAACGTCTTGCCAATGCTAATGGCACTTTCAGATCCTGGCCACATGCCTCCCAGAGAACCATCATGGTACCATGGAATACTCCAGAGCAAAAACCAAAATGACAAGCAAACCCACTCCCTGTCCTCCGCAGGCCTTTAGTCTCAGTCCCAGGCTCCAACTCGTTCCTCTCATACACCAGTGAAATGGGCCTTTCCCAGGATGCACCTCAATCTGGATGTGGAACGTGGGCTGTAAGGCAGCTTGGCAGCCCAGCAGCCCCTCACTTCCTGTGCAGTGTTCCAAGCCCAAACTAATGGGAAACCATTCGGAATAGAAACAAGGAAGAGCCCAACCCACAATGCCAACCATATTTTTCCAACTTCTTCCTCCTCCTGCTGTCCACTCACATTTGACCTTGAGACCAAAGATGATGACATCTCATTCCATCAAGATTTCTCTGAACTACTGCTCGTGCACACACACACACCCATGTGACTTCTGTCATAGAGATAGGTCACCTTCATAACACAGTAGACCCTGCTAGTCACTCCTCAGCTCAGGCTTTTCAATGGCTCCTGTCTTGTTTCAAGTGAAAGCTGATGAGATCACAATGGCCTGTCAGGTCCTGCTCCATGTGACCTGCCTTCCCTCTTAGAGTCCTTGCTCAGGCTACTCCTGATACGCTTCCTCCCTGCTGTGCCCTCACATCAGAGATATTGCCTCTGGACATCTGTTCTCAAAGTTCTATATGCTTGCAAAAAATTCCCCCAATATCCACCTCACCAGATCTCGGTCCCACACAGGCCTCTGCCAATGCTCAAACACCCCACTGGGAAGCTTTCTCTTGTCATTTTATTGAAATTTAAACCCACAACCACAGTCTACAATCTCCTGCTTGTCTTCCCCTATAGCATTGATTCCATCCAACAAACTGTCTTATTCTTTGTGTACCTATTCATTATCACTCTCCACTGGAACCTAAGTCTCCTGTGCAGGATTTGGGGCTGTTCTACTGCTCTATCTATGGCACATAAAGAAAATAATACATTGTCCATATACATAATTACACATGTCTATGTTCCTACACAGGCATATTAAGGAACACTGCACTCTGTTAGAATGCTTAACAAATCTTCACAATGAGGCTGTAAAAATCTATGCTACTCTGCACCATAAAACAAAAAAAGCCAAAGTTTGAGGTTTGGGCTAGTTGTCAAGTGAGCCAGTAAGGTGTTGAGTGTGTTCTTGAGGGCAGCAGGTCCTGTAACTTCACTTCCAATTATTGCAACTTCTCGATTCTTACATTCCTGTAACTTAGCCCTGTGCGCTAACTGGCCTAGACAGCTGCTGTCCCCTCTACCAGGCTGGCTAATTCTGAGCCATAACCTTGTCATAGCTATCCTTGTCATCCGTGTCTCCAGGGCGTATGTTATCCATCAACAGGCAGATACAGATATGAGAATATATACATTCACATAGGCAGAGAGCACTCACCCTTATCGTGGAGAATATATTCTCAGGAAGTTAGAGGCTATCTGAAAATTTGCATGGTACTGAACTCTACAGATTTTATTTTTCGTATAAGACCATGCACAGAGGAGGCATAGTGCAGAAATTAACATTAAACACAGACACATTATAACAATCCACTGAAATAAAATCACCAGTATCACCTGTCTTTCACTTTGGAGCTGTTATTGAATGGAATGGAACATTTTAAGCACAATCATTACAACATCATGACTGCTGCTTTGTAACCAGGATGGCAACCGACTGACTAACGGGCAGGTACTGCATACAGAGTGGACACTCCCAACAGGAGGAAGAGCCACATCCCTGGTAGAAACAGGAGAGGGCAGCAAGCATAAAACCGTCACATTACTCAGAACACTATTAAACTTAAATCTTATTGCTTACTTGGTTTTCAATAACTTTCTATTTAATATTTTTAAATTGTGACTGACTTCCCACAGTGAGTTAAAACAGAGAACTGGGATAGGTAAATACATACGTGTTATGTGACACTTGCCCTGATGTTCCTTCACCCAGTATCAAGATAACACATAGACGGCATCCAGAATCACCCAATCAGGGGAGTTATTTGCCAAATTTAGGGAAGTTAAAGTGATATTTTGAAAAATAGTTAATGTATGTCTACTAAATCAAATAAACCCCTCGTAACACATGAAAAACATATGGGGAATAGTTCCTGGTATGTAACAGACTCCCTCCTCACTTTCGGAAATCTGAGTTTCCTCCACCTGAGCTAAACAGACCGTCAAGCACTTTGCCATCTTCCTTGGCAACTGGGGCATATCTGATTCAAGTCTCAGAGGAATGAAAATCACAGATGAACAAAGTGGATCAGCCACAGTTGCCCCTCGCTTACTCAAGGGGCCTTGCAGATAGAGTGCCAGAAAAAGGATAGAAGGAGACAGCTAGCAGAAAGGGAAAGGGGCAACTGAGCGAGAGGCTCAGCACAGGGCTGGACCCTCTTTCCCTTCTTCTCAAATCTACGACCTCCCCCTATTAGCATCGGATTTAACTCCATGCTGTTCTGGCATTTGAGGATTCCAGGGTCATTCTACTGACTTGAGCTAGAAATGAGCAAGTGGGTAGGCAGTTCAAATCACAGAAGCTGGGGCAGAGTAAGTATAGGTTCAATGTCTGGACAAAACTCCCAAACCTAGGTTCCCTCATTAGTAAAATAAGAAAGAGAAGTATATACTTCACGGAGTTACTTGTTTATAGAAACCAAGTGATTGATATAGCATCTGAGACACAATTCAGTCAACACTGAATTAATGTTGGCAAGAAACCCCAACCTAGGTTGGGCATGGGCACATGCCTTTAATCTTAATTCGCAAGCAGGAGGAATAGGTACATCTCTGTACGTCCACAGGCAGCCTAATCTATCCAGCAAGTTCCAGGCCAACAGGTCTACATAGTGAGAATAAAGAATAAATAAATAGTGAGAATAAATAAAGGCCCAACCTGGATGAGCTGATGGGGAGTCTCTTGTACAAGGGTTTGCTGTGGCATCTTGGGACCAGGGAGGAAGAGGTTCTATAACCAACTGAACTCTAGCACCAAAATGCAATTCGGAGGGTCCATTGTTCCTTCTTTAAATGTTTCTCAAAGACCCAGAAACTTCCTCTACTGTTACTTTATCCAGATGCCAGTGTGCCGCATGGACACTGGACAGATGAAAGGGAGCAGGCAATCAGGTTACCCATATTAAGGTAGAAAAACAATTCTACCACTAAACTTCAGCCTAACATCCATTAGAAAACGTATCTCAATACTATAAAAATTAAAATGCAGGGTGTTGTATGCCGCAGAGTCAACAGAATCAATGAACACAGTACAGTTTGTTTAAGGTGGTTATTTAGTGTGGTAGACAACAAACACGTCAGTCTCATTGCAAAGATAGAGAAATCTCTCAGCTGAAATGCTTGAGATCAAGTGTCTTGGCACATAGACGTTTTCCTTGGATTTTATAATATTTGTACATAATGAAATATCTTAGGAATGAAATCCAAGACACACAGGAGATGTGCTCATTTTTTTATATACATGTAGCTTGGAAGTTATTTTATACTATGCTTTAGGGGTTCTAGATTAAGTTTTTACTGCAATTTGCTACACATAGCATCGTGATGCACTCAAAACCTTTTGTGTTAGGACACTCAACCTGAGCATCAACCTGTACGCCACACCAAAATCAAACTGATATTTAATATGTGTTATCAGAAGTGAAACAAATGGAGGATGCTTCGCCCACATGTCACTCACTGGCTTCCATCACAATGCTCTATGAAGAGGCTCTGTGAGCTCTTTGGAAGGGAAAAAGAGCCACCGTGCCTCAGCATGAGCTAATCATGTGCATCACTTCCCACAGTGGTACTTCACCTCATAGGAAAACATCATTATCATCATTCTACGGACCCAGGAAGGTGAAGTAACATGCCGAATGTCAGAAAACGCGAAGCTAGGATTCAACCACAAAGTCTATGGCTGAGCCACCTGCCTGTGAGAAACCCCTGTTACTAGATAGGTTTCCAAGTCTGACACTGAGGTACAAGAATATTTCCTTCCTAGAATGCCCTAAAAAGTGAAACTTAATTTGAAGGTAGATCATTAAATATACGCTGGTCTGTTCTCTCTCTCTGACTCCTAGCCATGATGGAAGCATCTCCCTTCATCGTGTGCCACTGCCAAGATATACCCCCACCACAAGTCCAAAGCAACAGAGGTCAACTAGCAGCTATGGACAACATCCCAAACTGTGAACCAAAGGGAACTTTTCCTTTTTAAGTTTATCTCAATTTCTCTCTGGGGCTCCACGTTCTAATTAATGAGAAAGCCATTCCAGCAGCTCAGTGGGAGAACTTGTGTCTTCCTGGCTGGCTAGAGTTTCACTCAGGTCCTCCTTGATTTGGATCTCACTCTCACAAAGTCCTAAAGTTTCTAAAGACCAGTACATCTATTGCCTGCTATGTTACTGAGGCATCACTGAAGCCACTGTTGTCTTGAGTCTCAGCGACCGAAGCTACTAACACCAGGATCCCAGGCAGAACTCTCCAAAGTCCCTCCCTTCCCCCTTCCTCCACTGGGGTCTCTTCCCTCAAGTCTCAGTGGGTAACGTTTATCAATTTCATTTACATCAAGCAAGATCCCTGTGTAACTTAGTGCCTGATACATGAGAACTTCCTAACCAGTTTCTCCGTGTCCTCTGACAAGAACAAATTCTGTTCATTCTGAGTTCTGGTTAATAATTGATGCTGTCCATTTCTGTGTGACATGAAACATAACATTTGAATGATTGCTCACCTTAGCTCTTAGCTGCTGCCTTTAAGAGGTGGCATCAGAATATAGTACTGCAGGCAAAGCAGGAATCCCAGGCTTTGTAATTCTCCTTATGTAACACACGTAAGCGCTGAATAAATGCTTTCTAATGATGCAGCAGATGAAAAGGGCTCCACACATTATCTTATTCATGTTGAAGATATCCTGGCAAAGTGAGCAATGTCTCACAGATGGAAAAACAAAGGAACAGAGGTGAAGTGACGCACATGAGATCAGAAAGCAAATCAGAAATGGAGCTTTGACAAGCTCATGCTCTTCACTCCAGAGAGCTAATGTTTATTCATTCATTCCAAAGAGCCACAAGCCCAAACATTCAAGTTCTCCAGTCCTACAAAATTTGGGTGTGATAAAAAGCACTTTGTAAATTGTGCCAGAAGAAAAATGGCCATTACAGTTGGCCCTAGTACATACTTTTGCTTTCAACCAAACATCAGAAAACACTTTGCAATAAGCAAACATTACATTTCACCCCCTGTGACCGCCTTGGTAATGGCAGGGCAGTGCTTACATGAGACCTCCCATCTCTGCACCCCAAGGCACTTTATAATTTAATTATCTTCAGCTCTGAGCTGTAGCCATATAGGAAGGAAGCCGAGTTGTCCTTGTTTAATTTAAAAATGAATGGAAAAATATACAAGTGCCCAAGATGTCCAAGTGAGTCAACGTATATTCAGTCTCTAAAGTCACCCTTTTATCCCAAGGCAAAAGTCTATCCATTTTCTCCTTGACACTAAAATATGATGGAACTGACCGTGTCTTATACACAGAAGTACACAGAAGGCTGGAAAGTGAGTGGCCCATACAAGACGGAGTATGTTCTGAGCCTTAATGCTGGATAATAATACTTAGATTCATGCCAGGTACACAAGACTTGGGATACAGATACGAGAAGTGTTTATGAAGAGCTGGGAATCTTAATTTCTCATGGAGATCCCTTGTAACCACCACATTTGTTATAAGGGGTTCCTTTCTGAGTTTGCGATTGGGAACACTGAAAAGCAAAATTAGAAAAGGGAAACAGGACAGAGCCATGTAGGGTGGGTGACAAGAAATGGACCATCAAGCAGGAGACCAATCTGTGCTTCGAAAGGCCATGGCAGAGAAGTAACCCCCACCACCCACACCCGATAAGGAAAACCGCATTCTTCATGTCTCCAATTTATTTTCCTCTGGCTTCTCAGAGACTCCTTCTCTCTTCTTTAAACTTACAAAGACTTCTCTGTACATCTGACTGTAGCTAGAGATACCTGTCAGCTTAAACTACATTGTGTTTGCATATCACCGCTCATTCAAAAATTATTTATTGAACTCTTGCTATAAACTTTAAACTCTTCCAAGTATGTTTCTTGAGGGCGGGGGCCATGCCTTCCTTGGTTTTAGCTACTACTAGCTAAGCACACAGTCATAGTGAGATGCAAATAAACCCTAGTGCTTCAAAAGTGACATAGTATGAGACAGAAAAAGAGGAGCTTAGGGTGTAGGCCTTAGGGGTGAAGAGATCTAGTCCCCAGTTCAGAACTGTTCAGCTTTGTGACCTGGGGACAAGTCACTTTGCCTGCTTCCTAATCTGTGACATGGGGACAGCACTACTGAGCCTTGTAAGGTTGCTACTACTAAAAGAGATAAGCTGCTAGGCCCAGTGCTCACCCAGAGAGCATGCTGATCAACAAGTATTACCCACATCAGTATCCTTCCTGAGCATCTCATCAGCTTGAGGGTCAGAAAGGCCATCCACTTAGGGAGACAGCGAGCATCCCATCAGAAGTAACTGCATTACTACAGACACTTTAATCAGTACCGATCAGGATGCTAGTTCAAATGGCAAGTCAGTTTCTACTTGGGTTTAAAAGACACTGGTGACCACCAGTACCCTTTCCAAGAGGCATTTGGACCACTTGTGGTCACAGCTGTCTGAAACTGGCCTGAAAGGTACTTTCCATACCTTGTTGAAGCCGTGATTTTCCAGAAAAATACACCTCAAAGGTAGGTAAGGCACTGCTGCTCTGTTTTCCTTTCCACAGGAAGATCCAGCTGCCGTGGAGCCCAAACTTTCTGACATTTTCTACAGCTTCTCCCTAGAGTGGGGTTCCTCCTTTAGACATCCCCAAGTGGACACACTATCCAGGACACGTTTGAGTCCTCTTGGCAGGCAGGATGTCACAAGCTCTGCACAATTCAAGGTCTTAAGTACTGTGATAAATTGCTCAGCATCCCTTCGCATGTCCAGCTAAAACTGTAAGGGTCAATGACACTGCTGACTGCAGCATCCAGGACCCATTGAAAGCAAATGTCTTCCTTAAATGGAGAATGAGGGCCTGTTTCCTTCATTCTGCCTCAGTCACTAGCACCCTTCTCTGCTCCACACACGGTCTCTGTGAAACCCCAGCCCAGCAATGACCCACAGAGGATCCTTCAGATTCACCTTCACATGCAGAAAGGCCTCATCACATTTTCAAAAATTAACACTTTTTCCCCCTACTTTTAAAAACTTGTTTGAGTACTTTGCCTGTATGTATGTTTATGCATCATGTGTGTGCCTTGAACCTATAGAAGACAGAGGAGGGTGCTGGATGCCCCAGTACCAGAGTTACAGTGACTGACTGTGAGCCTCTGTGTGGGTACTGAAACACTAAAACCCCGTTCTCTGGAAGAGCAGCCAGTGCTTGTGAGCACAAAGCCATCTTTCCAGCCCTCCTTCCCTGTTTCCCTTTTTATTTCAAATGTTTATTATAGAAATTTAGCAGAACCCAATAGAGAACAAAACAGTCTGCCCTTTTGCTTCTTGAACGCCAGCTCATTACCTCTGGGCTTTCTGAAATATGTGTCTCTCATCTACACTCATACGTGTCCTAAGATTAAGATAACATTAATTAATATTCTATAATCTACTGTTTCATTTAGCAATGCAATTGGACATCTTCCTATGCTACTGCACACTCTTTCACATCACCATTTGGTGGAGTCATGGTGTTCTTTCCTGAGGATGCATCCTAGCTTAGTCAGCTCCCAAAGGACTAACAAATACAAGAGAAGTAAATCGCCCCATGTTGGGAAACCCTATGAATGAGATTTCCAGCACACACTGGTAAATGACGTTTCAGGCGCCTCTGATTGGAAGTTGTTTGGTTTTGTTGCTATTCAGGAGAGAAATTCGGGGGTTTTTTTTCCATTTTTAAAACTTAAAATATGATTATATCATTTCTCCCTTTCACTTCTCAATCCAACCCGCTGATTATTTCCATAGAGTAAAATCTTACAGAATTGTTGAACCAAATGTAAGGAACAGTGTCAGCTCTTCTGTTTGGGTTGTCAAACTACCCTACAAGGGCAGCTATTTACACTGCCATCACCTGGGGGAGAATGTCCAACTCACAATATCTTCATCCACACGCTCACTCTGGGCCAACAGCCATCCTGCTCAGCACCTTCAGAAGCCCCACAGACCAGCATGCTTTGGTAATTGCTCTTCAGAGCACAAGTCTCTTTCATATAATGGAAAAGCTAGATCCATGTCCATCCATCCCACATCCAGTACCGGTGGTTGGAGGCAGCCCTAGGCCTCCCATATGGCTTGTCACCCCTGCCAAGTCCATGTCCTAATCGACGGGCAGGATGAACTTTTAAAGGCGGCAGGAACAGTAAACATGCCACCATTCTACCTTCAGTCAGCGTCGCTCACCTGTGACTCTCCACTCAACATGCTGCCCACGACTCTTGCTTCTCCTTTGTTAGACATTTTGATTTTCAATTGACACAATGATTGTACATATTTATGTGAATTCACGATGACAATTCAATATATATGTACAGTATATGATGGTCAGATCAGAGTAACCACCATATCTGTCACCTTAGACGAAATGGAAACATTCAAAACAGGCTTTACTAGTTGTTTTGGAACATTCAATGGATCATTATCACCCCAGTTGTCCTGGGGTGGTATACCACATTAGGAGTTGCTCCCACAGTGCCTTCTTTTCTCCCTCTGGGCCTCCACACTTTCTGTTCCTTTACTCAGAAAGATTAGTTCTTTCTTGACTTCCCAGTCCCAGAAGGGTCTTTCCTGGACAGCAATTCAAGTTCCCAGGTTATCCTGTCTCTCTGTTCTGTTCTCTTGGGTTTGTTCTACATATGACTCATCAAAGCATTAAGATTTCTTATCATTTATGCCTACATCTCTATTTTCTGCCCTCCTCTCCGGGCAGAGAGAGGCTATAACCCCTGCCCCCTCTTATGTCACCAGTGCAGGCCCAGAGGCACAGCCCACAACTTCCCTGTCAACACTTGTTGAGTCAATGGATGCACAGGAAGAAGGAACTCAGTTCAGTAGTGCCCTCGCCGGGCACATTATTAAAGCTAAGTCTGTTGTAAAACACATTGCTGGGTATCTTCAGAATCGAGTGTGGAAGACGAAAACCACTAAGCAGTGGGGGGCTGATACTGATCAGGATCCTAGTCCAGTCTACATCTGTCTTTCCTATATGGTCACCGAGCAGTCAGAAACCATCCAAACGTCACACTGCTATCCTTAAATGCCAAGAAGCAAACCCTTGTTAGAAGATCCGGGAGCTGTGTCCTGTAGAAAAATACACCAAGAAGAAATCACAATGTATTTGCACGTGGCTAAGAACATCATCTCAGTTATTTTCATGTGAAAAATGATTTGTCTTGTTTGATCAACTACGAATAGACAGCATAGCTACTTTTCAGGGATTTAAGAACCAACGTATATTAAAAAGACAAAAATATAAAGCATGTAAATCACATGTTTTGCTTTCAAACAGAATAGGGGTGTACATTCAATCCTTTCAACTGCACCAGCCCCTCCAGACCTGCAAACCCACAACAAGCAAAGGAGAGGGCTGTACCAGTTGTCTATGCGATGCCAACACTCTGCCAGGCACAGCACATACATTATCACACAGAATCCACAACACTCACAGTAATGTCTTTTCCTTCTCTAATGGATAGGAAACCAAAGATTGGAGTCAAGATTCCAGCATACCTAACTGCAAACAATGGCCCTGGGAGCCCAGGCACTGCACTACCAAACTTGACAGTGGTATCCTCGGAGTCTGGTCCACTTCCCCACCTTAGATTGACTCTAAGGATACAGTACCACACTATAGTCAATGACTGAGAAGCAGAGTCCTTTATGTCTACTGTGGGGCACATCTATCTTTTTAGAGTCTCATGATAGCCACAACATATAGGAGCTGATCCAAGGTCAGAGAATGTTCTTCAAGGCCAGCTCCCTGGCTCTCCTTCATCTTGTCTACAGGCTCCAGGCACTAGACAATGCAACTCTCTCAGGGTCTTAGATCTAACTTCTGGAAACTCTATCTGCATATAATAGTTTGCATGGTGTGAGAGAAGTTTCTGGGGATTCTGATACTCCATGGAGAAGCTCTCCTAGTCATTTAAGGAGGAGTCCATCTCCACTCTATGCCACCACCCAGGAACAAAGCTAAGCTGTAGGGTAACAGCTTGCAGCTCCCTCAAACTGGACATAGGATAGATTGGGCTATATCTGTTTATAGCTCAAGGGAGATACAGTTAACAATACTTGATTCTAGATTTTTAAGAAATAACCCAAAACTCATGATTATTTTCCAGTTGCGCAGACAAAAAGAAAAGGAGAGATCCAGGCTGGAATTAGAGCCCTGTTTGTGGGTGTAATAACCATTTCTGTTCATTCCACTGGATTAGGAATCACCTAGGAGATACAGTTCTGGGTGTGTCTCTGAAGAAGTCTCCGAAGAAGCTTAATTGAGGTAAGAGATCTGCCTTGGATGTGATGACACCATCACTTGGGCTGGGATCCTTGACTGATTAAAAAGTGGAAAGATGGGAAGCTAGTTGAGCATCAGATATTCAACTCCTCTGCTTCTTGAATATAAACTCCATGTGACCAGCCCTCGCCACCATTTGTTTCCTGGGCTGAATCCCTCCAGACTGTGACCCAGGATAAACAGTGACTTCCTTTTATTGCTCTGTCAAGTGTCCTGCCATGGCAATGAGAAAGGGAAGCAATGCAGTGGGGGTCAGCTTCAGCATGTTCTCTGACTGGCAAGATGAAGGCAGAAGAGGGGAGGGAGAATCTGACGTCACGCTAAAAAGCACGGAGGGAAAAGAGACAAGGGAATGTAGAAGTGAAGACTTTACCTAGCTCCTTATCCAAGCTTTATATGGCCAACTGCTCACAAGCACTGAAAGGAGACGTGTCCTCATGATGATCAATGAGGGGGCAGCAGTGTGGGGAGATTCCTCCAGGCTTCCTCGGCTGTGCTCAACCTACTGAGCACAGGTTCCAACTGCCCCCCCCCAAACACTAGGCAAACAAACCTCCAGTGCCCATTTTACACCTACATCTTCCCACCATTGCATCCAGTATTTTGTTTTTCCCAAAGGGTATTTTTCAGGCTAGACCATCCAACACAGACACACATACAGACACACACACAGAGACACACACACACACCACAGGGGGCTGTGCTGCTGGGCACCGATCATTGATCCCCTGTCTAGAAATCACTGAATAACTGAAAACCAAGTTGAAATGACCTGAATACTCTGTGAAAATTACAATAGACGCGGAAACCCCACTCACACAAACACACACTTCTATTTTTTTTCTGTTGTTCTAACACAACAAACCTTAAGTATATTTCATGATTTGCAATAGCTAGACACTGTTTCCCAGAGTGAAATGAAACACGGCATTGGAAAAGACTTCCGGGCTCAATTTCCTTCCCAGCACTGCCAGACTGCCCTTTCCTTTGGCAGGTGTAGAGATGAGTTGGACTTGAGACTTCCTTCCATGCCCCTAAGGTCTACCTGCCTCCTCTGCCCAGGTAAGCACTGTGGGCACCATAGCGCTGAAGAAGGTCCACAGCACTGCACAGCCATCAAGGGGAATATCCTGTCCCCTCCTCACCTCAGACAAGCCAGAGCAAACTCCAGTACTGCTGCCAATGCACTGCCTAAGAGAGGGGGGTGGGTTTGCAGTGGAGCTGCTTTCTGTGGGAATAAGGACACTGCCTAGGAGATGGTTGCATTTTTTGGACGTCACTGATGGTACGCCACAGGAAAGTAGCTGCAGAAGCTTCTCTGCAAGTGTTTACTGCACATCCCCAAAGAGCACCTCAAAGAGAAGGCCATGAAAAAGCAAGGGTGGCGGGGCAGTTGGCGGAGGGAACCTGAGTTTTTAACATCTAATGCAGATGCAGAAATCAAGTCCCTAAAGTCGCCTCGAGCACTGCAGCCCTAAGGCAGCAGTCTGCAAGAGAAAAGTACAAAGCAACAAGAGTCCAAGTTAAAGCCTTTCTTCCAAGTGCCAGAAAAACCAAGATCTAAAATGTGTTCCTCAACACACACACATAAAAAGAGAAAGTCTAAATACTAAGGAATTTTTAATTTTTCTTATTCATACTTTTTAAAATCTTAAAATAAGATCACTCTTACTAATCAATAATAATTGTATTAAGATGCCTGTGACATAAGAGCTGCCAGCTTACCCATTCTTAAGTATTATACATTTCACTGACATTGCTGTCCACCCTCATCATCACCTACTGCTGAATATCCTGAATACCCTGAGGGAGAAATCCTGCACATGAACACCACATCCCCTCACCATAGTCCCTGGCAACCTCCACTCAGCTCTGTGTCATTAGCCCTTTGTCTCTTTCAAAAATTCATGTAAATAAAACCGTTTTTTAAGTGACTGGCTTGTTTCGCTTAGCATGCCCTCAAATCCGCCCCCGCAATAACATGTGTCAGCATGCCTCTCATTTTAAGGCCAAACAATATTCCACTGGATATCTGTACCACATTTGTTCACTCGTTACTCTGTTAATGGAAAATTGGGCTGCATCTACTTTGGATGCATGAATATACAATTCTTCTTAATAGCCAAGCTTTTAAAATCATACAGTGTATTTCCAGACAGTACTTTTGTAGTAAAACCAGAATGTCTTCCACTGTCCCCTGTACAACAAGCAGAGCAAGTTCCCTGCCGAATCTGGTGTCTTTTTTCCACTTCTATTTCTCAGCACCTCTACACTAGTGACTCTCATTCTGGCTGTGCATTAGAATCATTTCTGATGCATCTATACCACACAGAAGCCACAACTCTACAATGTTCTCTGAATCAAGTATATCTAGGTGGAAGTGGAGAGCATGGGCATTTTTATAAATCTATGTATTTTACTTACGTGTGTATGCCTGCAGGAGTTCACAGAGGTCAAAAGGGGGCATCAGATCCATGAGAGCTAAAGGAACAGGCAACTGTGAAACGTCATGTGGGTGTTGGGAACCAAACCTGGGTACTCTGCAGGGTAACAAGTGCTATGTGAACATGGCATGCTGCCACCATGACTAAGTGTTGCTTCCAGAGAAGTGGCTCAAAACTGTCACGATTATCTTGATGGAGCACACTGATGAACAAGCAGGAAGGCAAGGGTGTCTAGGCTATTCAGTCCTCAGGTGACTATAACTAAGTCAGTAAGGCTGTAAGGGCAGTAAAGGCTACCAATAATGTGACCAGAATGACTTGTGTGCCACCTAAGGGGCTGGGGTCCCTGACCTGCTTGAAGTACATGAAGGCAGCACTGTGCCCAGAATCCCCTCCTTCTCATCCAGAAGGATGCCCAGCTACTTCAGAGAAAGCTTCGGAGACAAGACAGGGCTGTGTTCTGTTTCCATTCACTTGTTTTCCCTCTGGGACTGGTTCCCCATGTGACATCTTAAAACTTATCTCAGTGCCACATGTGGAAACCTGACAGACTAGGAGGTTATGACACTGTCCTTATAACAGAGGATCCAGGTATGCTGGGGGGTAGGGACCATAGTACCCAAACATAGTACGGAGTATCCTGAGTTCTCCCTACAGCCCCTCAATCATGCCCAACCTGGTAAACTACCTGCACAGCAAGATGCTTGATGCCATGCCTGCTGACCAGATACTGCTCGGTTTAACAAACAAAAGAGTAAGGGAAATGAAGGCCAAAGTCCTGACCGGGAGAAAGAAATTCAGAGCAGTGTATCCCTGGCATGTCTCTGAACAGGGAACCCCAAATATTCAGCTGGGCAAGATCTGTTTCTCCCTGTCATTCTGCTGCCCAGTGGCAAGGCCTAGACTGGGGCATCCCCAGTATGTGCTATTTGTTTCTCTTCTTATAATGCCATGGATAGAACCCACAGCCTCGGGAATTCTAGCTGAAATTTCTATCGTGGTCCAATCTCTAGCTCTACATGCCAGTTTTTAATCTCACCTTATACACAATTCCCCACTCACAAGGGGATACTACTTCCATTTCTTCTTCAGCATCTCTCAGTCAGGATGAGATGTTCCCGATAGTTCTCTAGGTTAAAAAACCCAGCATTACAGAAAGAGAAGAGACAGAGTTCACATGAGCCCTACATATCAACAGACACCATGTACTAATCAGAATGGTGTGCCCAAGGATTAACGCCACACCAGGCAGAATGATAGGTGCTACTTATCAATGTCACTTTCAATGTAAAAGATCACAGTGTCATCCAAGGAGTGGTCCTCTAGGTCGGGCTATGTTGGCAGCACAATTTGAGCATGTTTATAGAGGAGAAGGGGCACACTGTGTTACTATGAGGACCCAGGACAGCATCTTCAGAGGGTCTGTGACCTAGGACTCCAGAGCTACAACAGTGTTGTAAAGGAGGAAATGGGAAAATGGAGAAAGGGTTTAAGTTGAAGGAGTGGGAAAGACATTACAGAGGAAAAGGAAGAATGGGGGATAAACAGCTCTCAGCTCCTTCTTAAGGCATTTAATATTACTTTATGTTTGCTTAACGTACATGTATATAGTATGTGTGTGTTTATACACAGATTAGATATAGATAATGGATGGATGGATGGATGGATGGATGGATGGATGGATGGACAAGTAGAAGAAATAAAGGAAGAAAGAAAGAAAGACAGATATAAACAGTCAGCAGAGAGTTTATAGGAAGTAACACAATTAGGTGGTGATACTCTCTTCCCGAGAGCCATAGATTAACAAAAGTCCCACTACCAGGCAACAGAAACTTCTCCTTAAGTTATTTTTCAAGGGAGCCAAAGAGACTCCCAAAATAATATAGGATATTGCCATTGCCCTTGATTCCCACCCCTAGAATTTGAAGATAAGGCCCTATTGCTGAAGACACTATGTACTTTGTATTTAGGCCTTGGAGGAGTCGAGTTGGAAACTCCCTCCCTGAGGACTACCCCACAAATAATAACCCATGGGTGCTATGAAAGTCACCAATGGAAAAAAACAATTAATATTCCCAGCCACCTACAAAGCCCATGAGCCACAACAGCGACCAGCATACCAAGATATCTCCAAGAGTATAACGGAAGTGCTGAGACCTTAGGGTAAAAACAGTTGTCTGATTAGACTTAAGGTCTGTTCCATTGGATAGAATTGATGCTTGGTACTATAAACCTAGTCAACTACCTCAGGCTGGAGAGATCACAGACCCCAGGGGAGAAACAACTAATGTGACTTTCCTAAGCCTAATTCCTAAGTGCATTCTAAATACTTAACTTTATACCCACAGATAAATGCAGCCCTCATCCCCCATTAAAAAGAAGCTTTTTTTTTTTTTTTTTTTTTTTTTTTTTTTTTTTTTTTTTTTTTTTTTTGCCCAGATGGAAACTATTAGAGGGATCCACAACTGATCAAAACACAAAAAATCACTGCGAGTGTCCAGCCTCTGCTGATATATAAGCAATACACTTAAGGCTCAAGGAACACTGTGAAAGAGAGGGTGAAAGACTGTGAAAATCAGGGGACCAGGACATCTGCTTCAATATGGTATCTTCTCTGTATGACAGGGAGGCCGTAGCCAGGAAATCTCAAAAACATGGTTGCCTGAGCAAGCCCTGAACAATGACACCAGCTGTAGATCTGCCAGTGTAGGTTGGAGAATCTCCTGAGGCCCCACTCCAGGAGGAACGGCTGCTAGACAGAAGACTCGGTCTGCTCACGGATGAGCCTGCTGCTGCGTGTGTGCACGTGTATGTAACAGTAATTAAAGAACAAGAGAGGTCATGAATTTGAAGAGGGAAATGGGGACGTGAAGAGATGAAGTGAAACAAGAGAGGTGGAAATTATTGCAAATACAGTGAGGATATAGGAAATTCTCAAAAAAAAATCTTTTTTTTTAAATTTCAATTTTAAAAATACACCTGAAATTAAAACACTGTTTCAGCTATAGCAAGAATCCTGTATTGATGTCACTGTGGCAATGACTCTTTCCTATCAATAACTACTCATTAGGGGTACTTAGGCTTATTCACAATGATTAGCACACCTGATCTCCTTTACCAGGAGTAACAAAATGCTTCATCCGCTGAAAAGGAATGAATCGCCCAATGTGTATTACCAGGGAACATTTCCACAGATGCACTGGCAAGTACTAAGGGGATCCGAACCTATGTAGAAGAGAAAACCTAAGGAACCAATATGTTTATACTCACTTGAGAAGCTTATCTCCAGAGCCCCAGGGAGCTGGGGGAAGGGGGGAAGGACAGCATCTTACTGAATACCCTGTGCATATATTATTTATAGTATCCAAATGTGCCGCCTCAAACTCTATAAAAAATGTAAATAATCAAGCTGTGGCAAGTGGCTGAGAATTCTGATGCACTGACAGGTGTCTCCAAGCGTCAACACACTTCCCTTGTTCCACACAGCATCAATGCCATGGAGTTCAGGTCTCAGAAACAGGCTGAGCTCACTGGAAGGTGGCTGTAGAAAGGTCCAATTCTACTTCTCATTACAGAACCCTGCAGCATCAGCCTCAAGACAATCGTGACAGTTTCGAGCCACCTCTCTGGAAGCAACACTTAGTCATGGTGGCAGCATGCCATGTTCACATAGCACCTTCAATCCAAAGGATACAAAAGGATCAGGCATGCTCCAGAAGCCCTGATGTCATCTCCAGAAAGGAAAGCTGTGAAGTCTGGAACATGAGCCCGTGAAAACTCCTGCACAGTGTAAAGGGGTGCAATACACCTAGGTTCTACATCATGTCCTGTCCATCTTTCCTGGTGACCCTGGCAGGTGTTTAACCACTCGTTGCCAGGGTTTACTGCCTTGTAATTCAGAATAATAACAGTATTTAGCTCATAAAATTAGACTGCAAATTAAGTAGTAAGCTGACATAATAAGAGCTAATACTTATGGAACCACAATTTTATTCTAGATTCTCCCTCAAGCACTGAACACACTCTGCCCTGGTGAAAGATTGTAATAAGGCTCAGAAGTCAGTACCATTGCTATCCAGGATTTGTAGTGAGTCCGAGTTCCAGCAAGGTATCTACATCACAGAATTTCTAAAAACCAGGAGGCAGAATACCTCACACACTCTGTGAGACAGTAAGAGCTACTAAGAGTTTGGATTACTGCTGCTACTTCCATTGGGAAACTGAGGCACAAAGAAGCAGGAGCAGATGGCCGTTCCTTCTCAAAGAGTCTTACAAAGCAGTGAAGGATGGCAGATGACAGGGAAGTGTGTGTGTGTGTTGGGGGGGGGGGGGTCACTGACTCTCAGCCTAAGCTTGGTACAGGTCATCTCACACTATGGACACCAGTCCCTTAAATGGCTGCACCAAAGAACATAAGAGTCTTCTAACTGCCATTAAAAATCAACACAACCTCAAGACCCCAGGAAGATAAACCAGCTCCTGCTCCTTAGTCTGTGGCTGCCACTTAGGAATGTGAAAGGGACAGGTTACTGGGAGGCAGGGTGTAGAAGCTTGTGGGTACTTTAGTAAATGGGGACATGTAAACAGAGTCCCAGGCTCCTTGTTGGCAATGACTCCATTCCCTTCCTTAAACAGGGTCTAGGAGACCTGTGGAGGAGTGGGGACTCTAGCGTTTGAGTCCTGCAGGGACAGAAAGACAGTTCTGCACCAAGTGTCTGTCACAGAGCACTGGGTAGGGCAGACACACAAGAGAGCTTCACTCATTAACATTGGTGTTGCCATGACAATAAGCTGTTGCCAGGTAGCAGGGAACTAGAAGAGTGAGAATTAGCAAAGCCTAAAAATAAAGCTGTTGTTTTTCCCCATCTAGATGTCCATGGCTAACAGGCAGTAAGCCCGCCTCCTCCTCTGTACCCAGTCTCTTTCCAGCCAGCCCCCACTGTGGCCTGACCCTGGACTACACAAGGTGACAGACAGCACCCAGCTCAGAGCAAGAGCTTCTGACATGGGGACAGATACTGACACAGGCAAAGGCCACACCCAAAATCATTGAGGAACCCAGAGGGCTCCCTCCCTTCGTCCCTTGGATCGGTTCCTGGCTGGATTAGGGACAACTAACTCCCCTGTTCTGAGAGGTGGGAAACGGCAAATGTTGTTCTCTCCAGCACAGTGGGGACAGAGGCAACAGTGGATTCAGATGCCTGTGGCTTCTTTTACAACAACACTACCACCATTACTGTGGTAATAGTGAAGAAGTGGCTGGTAAACATCTCTGAGGCACTCTATCTTAAGCCTTCTGATTTGGTTTTGGAAGCAAAGACTCAAGGACCCAGGATGGCTTTTGTCCACCGTCCCTCCCACCAGACTACGTTCCATAAGGGCTGACAGTGCAATAACTGGACCTCAACATCTGGTGTCATCGCAGAAATATGAGGGCATGGTAAATGAACTGAAGAACGGAGGAGGAAGGAGAAGAGGCCCCTAACACTAACATGGAGGCACAAGCAGCAAGACACAGGCAACAGTGCCATCCAGAATTCTAAGCTCTGCAGTCTAAGAACCTCGTCACATTCCTTACCCAGGTCTCTAGCCTCAGATTGCCAGGCATACAGCCGTGTCTTATGTTAAATGTGTCTGACAGACTAAAATCCAGAACTTTGGTGACCATGATTTCTCTTATAGTGTTAATAAGATCTCTTCACACATAGGATCTACCTTGCTTCTCTAATCTAGAATACCATGTGCTCGGTTTAGACAGGGGACGCTCACATCACTGACTCTCTGAGTGAAGTTAGCAGCAGTATTTGATTTCCTGGTGTCTTTCCATGCAGCCTCGCTCTCAGGTCTCCCCCCCCCCCCCACTATCACTGCTATGCACAGCAAAAGGACAGCAGTGACTACTAATAACAGAAGGAAATGTAAATCCCCCTCATTCCATAAAACACACAACTCAGAGAAAGAAGCAAACAATTTCTTGATTCTTTATTCTGGATCATTCTAAGTTTGAGCAAATAACTTAAACGTAGAAGAGATAATGACAGACAAAGAGGAGCAAAACCACTAGGGACATGAGAACAAGCCCCTTTCACAATGTCTCCAAATCATAATCTCCAAGACCACACCCACCACTAAGACCACACCCACCACTATAGCCACACCCACCACTAAGACCACACCCACCACTAAGACCACACCCACCATTAAGACCCAACCTACCACTAGGGACATGAGAGCAAGCCCTTTTCACAAGGTCTCCAAATCACAATCTCCAAGATCAGACCCACCATTAAGAAAACACCTACCACTAAGACCACATCCACCACTACTAAGACCACACCCACCGCTAAGACCACACCCACCATTAAGACCACACCCACCACTAAGACCACACCCACCACTAAGACCACAGCTACCACTGGGGACATGAGAGCCCTTTCACAATGTCTTCATGTCACAATCTCTAAGTAAGACCCCACCCATGAGTTAGTTTCTATTCTTTGGAAAGTGGAAAATCAGCCCAACTAGCTAAATAATAAAGGGGAAGACTGCTGTCAGTTAGAAGCCCCCACGGCCGTTCACAGCTTTGCAATCTTTTTTAAAAAATTAATTTATTTATATAATTACATCCTGACCATGGTTTTCCCTGCTCTCCTCCCATTCCCTCTTTCCACAGTGATGTCAGCTGGCCTACTGATAGCCCTGTCTCTAGAGAAGGGAAGGACCCAGACTCTCTACCAAGGAGTATACGTAGACCTGCGCTATCAAGGATATGTGATCACAAGGCTGATGGTCCTGTATCCAGGTTCCACCCACCAATCTGCCTCTGCCACTGCCTATGATCGATCACATGTTCAGAGAGGAGGCAACATTTTGCAAGATAACAAACTTCCTAATAATGCTGGCCTTGATTTTGGCCCTGGTCTGATGTGGTGGACGGGCTGATGGATGCTGACCCTCTGAAAACTATAGTACCTTCATGCCCACACCTGCTCTGGTCCACAGGTTTTCAGCAGCACATCCCCTTGATCACAGTGCACAAGAAAAGTGGGTCTGTGGATGACCAGAAAAAAGGCCTCTCTTGGATGGTTTGTGGTAAAATGCTTGAAGCTCCAAACTGCAATTTGGAGACATTGTGAAAGGGGCTTGCTCTCGTGTCCCCAGTGGTGGGTGTGGTCTTAGCGGTGGGTGTGGTCTCAGTGGTGGGTGTGGTCTTAGTGGTGGGTGTGGTCTCAGTGGTGGGTGTGGTCTTGGTGGTGGGTGTGGTGTCCAGGAGCCCAGCCTATCACCATTCCCCAACTGTGCACTTCCCTCACTGAGGGCACAAAATTCCACTTGCACCTGCAAGTTAAAATGCAAAGAATTCATTGTCCCTGGCTCCAGCCAATCCCCAAAGCCATCCCTGTAATGTGATAGGTGATCATGACATGTGGTTGGACACATGAATATGATGAGAACCCTAATTGGCCCTAACGTATTTGTCACATCGCCTTGTCCGAACTCACAGATCACCTAGCCTACAAGGTGAACACCAGGACAAGCACAGGTGAACTTGCCTGGACACTAATTGCAGCCTTATTTCTCACTGTCCCCACTACCAATTTCTCAGACTTCCAAGTAGATGGAGGTTCTACCCTCAATCCCAGGCTTCCTCATAGGAAAAGGAAACAAGGCAAGCCACGTGAATATTTTCAGAGAAAGTTTCATTCCAAAGCCTTTGAAACTAGCAGACTTCCAATCTTCCCATAATAATATTCACTATTTGGTGTCATTATGTCAGCCTGGCATACCCCGAACTCCCCGTGACATGATATGTTCCTATGTCCAGCCATGGCCCCCATGAAAGCAAACCCAGTGTCCCTAAGGCAGTTATTAAAACAGCAGGCCCCAAGAGGACAAGGCTCCCCACTTGTTCTGCCTTTCTCTGGCACAGAGAAAGTTGTTTTCTTACTCTGCACCTGCCATTTTTAAAAGGGGTTAAAGTAAAATTTAAATTCCCTCTGCCCTCCCCTACTCTTTATTGGTACCCCCCCCCCCATGTGACCCCGTATTTCATGTAGTGTGACTTGCTAAATTGCCAATACAAACTACTCAGCAGACACACATTTTAAGAGTGTGCATCACTTAAAATAACTGGATTTTAAACCTTCTGGTTTTAGTTGAGATTTCAATTTGAGGACTAGAGAGATTTGGGCTCTTAAGAAAACAAAGAAATGACTATTTTGAAGAAATGTGTGAGTCACTTTTGAGAAACTGAGAACTGAAGAATAAAGTGTCTAATTTGCTTTGTGCTCAGCAGATTCCCCTTTGGAAGTACAAATGTCCTTCCATCCTTACATGCAGTTTTCACAGGGTAGTTTCTGAATCTCAGGACAGTAACTTGAGACCCCACCTCCTTTCACTGTATACCTAAGCTATAGTTTTACCTTTAGCCAAACAACTGTCAACAGGGCACTGTGTGAAGTGTAGTTAACCACCATAAGCCAGCTGCTAATCATACAAAGTAGCACACTGTCTGCAGGAAGCCACAATCTGCTACACACACACACACACACACAGAGAGAGAGAGAGAGAGAGAGAGAGAGAGAGAGAGAGAGAGAGAGAGAGAGAGAGAGAGAGAGAGAGAGAGAGAGACACTATGGAACAATTTGACTTATCATCAAATCTCCGGCACATGACAGCCCCCCTGAGTGAATTTCTACAACCTTCAAACACACACTCCATGCCTGCTGTGGGGAGACTCATGAGTGCCTGTTTAATTTTGGTTTGCTTTCCAACCACACAGATTTACAGAAGGAATGCTTGCAGAAATCTTGAAGATACTTGATTATTGTTTTCACAAATGATCATGTACACGCAAAGCCCAGATGTCAGTAAGTCTTAAGACACTGACACTGTCTGTCACTGACAAGGGAAATAGAAGACCTAAGAACAAGAGGTGACAGGATGTATAACACCTGCTGTCAGATGCACACTGTGGCTGGCCCCTGCCCAGTGCACACCCTCAGTTTGATAAGCAAGGGGCAGGCTGAGCTGCATGTGGCTTAGTAACCATGTTCAAGTGACAGGCTCTTCCAGGTAGATGGAAGTGCATGACACTTGAACTTCACCAGGCTGCCCACTCCAGGCCTCAAATGTGACTTATATATTAGCTGCTGCATACACTCATGGCTGGCCATTAAACAGTTCTCTCTTCTTTACTGGATAGTAAACAGCCATTTCCCTAACACTCCCGGGCTCCTAGCCACCTGCCCCTAGGGCTTGTACTAATTGCTTTGCTCCTATTGAAAGGGAGGGGGGAGTGGGAGGGCCCCAGCATCCGGTGTCCCTGCATGGAGGGACCTGCTGCAGAGGACTACAGCAGCACCAGGCATTATGACATGGGACCTCATCAAAATCTTACCGAAGGCTATCTCAGTCAGCATAGCCATCCAGCCCAAGACAGGGCAGCCTCTCAGGACACCCAGATTTTCATATTCTCTCTACTGACTCATGTGCTATCCAGCCACCCCCTTTCAGCAAGCTATAACTTTTTTTTTTCTGCCTTTGGTCAGTGTCAGTGTGTGTGTATGTGTGTGTGTGTGTATGTATGTATGTGTGTGTGTGCGTGCGCATGTGCATGTATGTGTGTCTGTCTGTCTATGTGTTTTCTGTGTTTGCATGTTCCTTTATTCAACGCAGACGTAGAGAAAATGAAAACAGGCATCTTATTATGTTTTATGTTCCTTTACTCATGAGTTCAGAGCTCACACAGAACATGGAGTATCCTGGGTACTTCAGAATACTTACTGGAAGAAACTTCTAAGGTCTGGAAATGAGGTAGCCATGGCCTCCCACACTCTCCAGACCCCCTGGCCTTCTAGGTCTAGTGGGGCTGCTGCCCTCTATAAAATCCTTTCAGACAATCCCTCCTCCCAATCATCCTTTTCTTTCTAATTTCACAAACCAAAAGAGCACACTTTAATGGCCTGACTGGCTGGATCACCCACTGTATGTAATTTCTTAAACCCTTATATGGAAAAGCTTGTCCTTTCAACCTAACTCAACTTTTTTCTAAGACAGGGAAATAGCAAGCACATCACAACCCTTTTTGGATGTTCTGGAAGTTACTGACCTATCTTATTATCTTAAGTAGGGAAAACTATAAAGCATTATGCTTCGATCTCAAACCATTTCTAAAAGCATCACCACTTACAATGTACTTCCGAAAATGTCACAAGCATGCAGCACGATGCCTGCTACACCCTGTGAGAAGCCATGTAAAGAACAACACTGGATGCTAAACACTCAGTGCCCTTGCTAATCTCTCAGCTGAATGTATGAAATCACTTCCACTGGTTGCATTGGGGTCATTTACAGAAACTTATGAGACAAGCTGTTCTTTGCAGAAGCAAAGGGAAGGTGTTACAGGGTAGGTGTTTGTGGGCTTGACAAACCCTCTGACCCTGTAGCAAGGACCCCTAGTGCTGGGAAGGGCTTCCTAGATACCAGCCAGAGCATGGAAACACCCCCCACCCCAACACATACACACACTGTGTGGGTCCTATTAATACACTATGACACCTATAAGGGATTCTTCTGTCTTTTCAATGTATTTAAAATATAATTTGAGATGTATCTTTACTAAGTTCTATTGAGCTTCGGGGCTGTAATTTTAATTTTCTTAATAAAACCATCAACTTAACTCACTTTACTCAGAGATGCATAAAAAATACGAAGCTGGGTAGTTAAAACCATGGTGGAGGAAAAGGCACTGCAGGCTAAGCCTTTTACTTCCATAACAAAATGATGATGCCTTCCACGTCCCCTGCAGACTATGTGAGCAGGCTACATAAGGGCTGGAATAATTCATCAGAGTAAGTCACAGAGTTGGTAAACTGGCCCTTCAAGAGGGTGAAGAGCTAGCAATGCCAGGCCTCTCTCTAGGGGGCATTGTTGTGTATAAGAAAGCACAGGTCACCTCATTTCGCATTTATGCAAAGACACAATGAGGTGACAGCCTCTGTGAACCAAGAAACAATTCAAATCTGGTAACTTGATCTTGAACTTCCAGAGATCCAGAACTGTGAGCAACAAACTTCTGTTGTTTATGGGCCACCTGGTTTGTAGTGTTCCCTCACAGGTGTCTGAACAGACTGAGAGTACCAAATCTGCTCCCTACTTCCTGTTACAAAAACACCAATCCAAGAAAACCAACCGTTGTCTGCTTAGCATCAATTGTTAGTACTGTGCTAAGAATTGGGGACACTTGGGCAGCTTTCTTTCTACTGGGGCGCCAAGCATACAGATAACATGGATACAAGCTGTTCTAAGTGCTGTGGGAAGGAAGAGCACAACCCAGCAAGACAAGGAGAATTCTGTCCAGAGCAGGAGCCAGGGAAAGCCTTCTAAAGAGAAGGGACATATACGTAGACGGAAAGAACAGGAAGAGGGTATGTGCTACTGGACAGTCCATCTCCTCCCTGCAACTGGGCTACCTGCCACTTTCCGAAGCCCCGATCTACCGGTCTAGCTCCAATGTGGGAATGCAAGAGCCTAGCCTCTCAAGGAGACAGGACACACTCACTACACTGCACAAAGAACCTTCTGAGTCTAATGCACAAGAATCCTGCAGTGTGGTTTTACCCCATCCTTTCAAAGGCTGAAAGAAATAGGTTTCCTTAGGAAGAATGGCGGGCAGAAAGGAAGAGAAAAATGGGCCTGGAAGCCTTGTTAGGTGGGAAAGCATGCTAGTTTTACAATCTTCCAGAACATGTGGCTAAGACCCCTCTCCCCTGGGAAGGGATAAATGTTTTTTGGGGCAGAGTGTAAGTATGAGTGTGTGTTTCAAATAAGCATTCGGAGAGAAATGTAACTAGTCTGTTTCTGATTCATTCATAACTCACCAAATTATTGTTTTGCAATCACCATTTGATGTTCAAGAAACTGCCCAGCCTCCCTAACCCTGTTTCTCCCCTTTGAAGTGGCAGCTGTGTGGACGTCACGGAGCCTGCACTGTACTGAAGAACTGAGCCTGGGGCGCTGGCCCTGAGGTTTGACAAGAAGCACACCCTTTAAGTCACAACATCCCATCCCACCCTCCCGGGGTTTGTTTAGCAAGCTCTCTGGTGCAAAAATGTTTCCCAATTACATATCCAACCAGACCGCAGCAAGAGGGCAGAAGAGGGAGAAAGAGAGCCTAGTCCAGTCGGGTCACTAGCACACAGGAGGAAGCCAAGGCCTACTGGGAACAAAGGGAGGGCCCCCAGCATTGCCACCTCCAATTCCTGCTGGTTTGTGGAAGCAAGAAGGCTCGCTGAACACATGACAAGTGTGGCCTCCCAAACTATAACTCAGTGCCTAACGCATTCTCTATGGAAACTGTGTGCCCCCCCCCCCCCCCAGGAGACAGCAAGAATCAAGTGTGGCTACTTCTGGTTGTCTTGATACAACCAGCGGGGACCTCAAGAAGGCCAACAACACTCCACAACTGAGAATCAGTGTGCTCTAACAGCATCCCAACTGAGACATCATACCCGAGCAGAAGCACAACTGATAGACACGATGCTTTCACATCACCTCAACTGAGAAATGTTGCAAGAAGTCCATATTTGCACCTGTTGCCTGTGTCACTAGAGAGAATGGCTTTGAGCATGGGGAACTGGACATAACTCTGTATCATTCCCCTGGTGCTGGCTTGCTGCTTCTGTGGCCTGGTAGTCCAAGCATGTGTACCTCACCTCAGAAAAGGGACATGTGGCCATAACTCCAAGGTGGAAATCAAGTTATTTTCTAAGTGCTAGGAGTCCATGATGAACCTGCTTCCAGATAGTTTCTTGGTCTATCAACAGGCACTAGGCATTCCAGAAGCATGATGTCTCCTTCTGAACTGCAGACTGCTTTGCCAGGCAGACACCTGATCGGTGGGGCCTTAGTATCTTCAGGACCTCACTCATCCCTTGTTCATGGCAAAGGAACAAAGCTTGGGATTTACACACAAAACACTTTCAAATTAAATAAAGCCCTCAGGGATCATGTCAGATGGGATACTTTCCTACCACCAGGCATGCTTCTCTGCTGGGATTGTAGATGGATGGGTAAGGTTTATCTTAGAGCAGGAAGAAGTGATGCCCAACTATGAAAGTCCAATAAGCAAAATAAAGATCCTCTATCCAGTGGTTCTCAACCTCCCCAATGCTACAGTCCTTTAATACAGTCCCTCATGCTGTAATGACCCCAACCATAGTTATTTTTGCTGATACTTCATAACTGTAATTTTGCTACTGTTATGACTCATAATGTAAATATATGAGATGCAATCCCTGTGAAAAAATCATTTGACCCAAAAGGAGGCTACAACCTACAGGTTGACCAAAATAACTCCTATACATGCTAATAAATGTGAAAACCGTCTTTTAGTGATACACATGAAGACTTAAGATGTAAAATACTTAATGTACTGATTTGTTAAGCTATAAACAGCTGTTCCATGTAGTTACTTAGATCGTGTGCAGGTTTTTAGCGCCAATAAAAACTTCAAAGTGCACAACAGCATTGATTACCTGAAGGAAAGGAATTGAATCTGTGGAAAGAGAAGGTAGATGCCAACTGGGAGCCATGAGCATCAGGAGTGCTGCAGGCTTTAATGACAGGCTAGGAGGCACTGAGCAGGGTACTTGGCAGGTTGTGTCTCAGTGTTCCTGAGATGGAGCTGGGTGGTCACTAAGGCCTGTCTACTTTCTCTGTGGGTTGATGTAATCTATCATTCTTATCAATGAGGGGCATGTGAGTCAAGGTCAGTACTGACATTCCTCTAATTACAGCTTATAAAAGAACCCATCTACTTTGGGTATGTATGAGAAATGCTTTGGGTTAGTACTCTGAGTTCCACCCCCTCTCCAATAAGAAAATTAAAATATTGGAAGCATGCCCACCATGAAGCAATCACACCTTCTCCCCTGCTGAAGGTCCCAGACAGCATTCAGGTACCTAACCCTTTTCCAGCACAGGAACTTAAATTCTAACGCCATAAAACCAAGAAAGAAAACCTGTTCTCCTTACCAGAGAGGTGTGTGGTTAGTCTTTAAAAGAAAATCCAAGGTATAGTCTGCTGTGGGCCACAAGGAAAGGCTTCCTACTCTTAAAAGGATCCTCAAAAAAAAAAAATGCATTCTTCCTATTGCTTCAACTCTGCACTTTGCTGCTTCCAATGGTTCCAAGGTCACTTTCCAAAGACTGTGCCTCCCAATACAAGGTGGCAAAATGCTGACAGATCAGGCAGGACCCTGCAAACAAAGCTGACCTGCTACTCAGTCCTGGAAACCCCTCTCATAACCTGCTGACACTTGAGCCTGACACATGGACTCAATGTGAAGGATAGGTGAAGCCCCAGACAACTGACCTGATTAAAAAATACTATATTCATATAAAAGATGAGTAAATCTCAAGTATTTCTTTAAATGCTGAATCCCTTTAACATTTCCAAAATTGGTAGCCTTCTGATAAGTGTGGGAGAAGATGGAGAAAGAGGTGGAAAGTATAGGTTATGAACCACTCACATGGTACTTCGGGAGTAAGGAGACCTTATATGGACAGACACTCCCTGTATTGCAAGGGTGCTGTGCTGCGGGAGCCTTGTAAACTAGCAGAGAACACCACATCTGTATCAAGAGAACAGCGAAAATAATCACTCAGCCTCAGTTACAGAAAACCCAACTGAGGCTCTGTCTCCAACCAGTGCCCACTGTCTATCCTTCCACAGCACCAGGAAGATGAAAATATAAAAACCCCAGTGTGGAAGGGGAAGAGGCTGGATCAGTCTTGGGCTACACACCTATATCAGCAGCGCTCAGAAGTCTAAGACAATAAAAGTGGGACTTCAAGGCTAGCCTGGGCTACATACTAAGATCCTATCACAAAAAAAGGGAAAGTGATGAAGAACAGAACGAGGAGGGGAGATAAGGGGAAGGAAAGAGAGAGAAAAGGAACAGAGATGGCCATATTTATTTAACGTTTGTTAGCTCTAGTTCCCCAGCAGGAAGGAAGCTTTGTTAGAGGAAGGGCCTTGTCCCTACCCTGTCACAGCCTTGGTCTTCAGAACATCTCACCCTTCCTCAGAAAGCCACCCTGTGCGGGGAAGATAGCAGCATCTGGACCTCCACCCAACGGATGCCTATTTGCACCCCTGCCACCCAAGCTGACCACCAAAAAACACTTCTAGACTCTGACAGTTCTCCCCTGTTGGGAAAAACCTGTCTCTAATAACCATGGCACTGCTCTAAAATGGTCCCTGGAACTTTGTAGGCACCCTATAAATGTCCTCGAGAAGACTTACCACCTCATGGGATAAGGTCACCCCCCACCCCCACCCCTGCTTCTGATGACTGGTTTCTAGACCCTCATGGGCTATCAAACTCCAGGGGTCCTCAGATCCTGTCACCTTTGCGTGGAACTGACACATACCTTTAATCCTCTCCAACAAATTTAAACCATGTTGCTATCATGTAAATGGTACATAGCTGTCATACTGTAGTTTAAGGAACCATGACAGGAAAAAATTGCCTGTACCTGTTGGCTTCAGACTCAATTTTTCTTTCCATTTTTTTTAAGTCTGAAGTTAGTTGAATGTGAAAACTGCAAACCATACATAAAAAGAGCCAAAATACTGACAGAGAAGTTCTTGTAATATGTTACCGTCCTCTTTGTGAATATGCTGATACATATCCTCTTAAATGTCCAATGGATTTTAACAATCAAAGGGAGGGAAGCCCTGAGCCATCCATGCACTCAGCTTCACCCTGCCTTTCTACGGGCACGAGGCACTGGCCTATAGGACCAGAGGAAGCAAGACCACAATGACAAAATAAGTCGATTGAATCACCTCCGTTTTCCTAAGTGTTATGATGTCTGAGTGCCTCCCATGAGCTGAGGAGCAAGTGGGACAATGACCACTTCACACAGGTGACTGAAGAACGCCCTCAGTGGTCACACTTGCACTGAGAGCTGACAAAGGAGACCAGTGTGGTCTGTGGCTGGAGCAGTGTGTAAGCATAGAAGGCATCAGCGAGCTCAAGTGGAGTGGGGAGGGGCAGGAGGAAGCAGGCAGCATGGTCTGCTGTAGAGGATGCTGGAGAAACCTGCTAGCAGCCTATGGAGACACAAGAATTCCACTGCTACTACTCTCCCTGTGTGCTTTGAAAGGGCACACTTACAACACACTGGAACACATCATTCAGGTAGCCAGTGCACATACTACACAGGCTAACACACTACACAGGCCAACACACCACACAGGCTAACACACTACACAGGCTAACACACTACACAGGCTAACACACTACACAGGTTAACCCACCACACAGGCTAACATACTACACAGGCTAACACATTACACAGGTTAACCCACCACACAGGCTAACATACTACACAGGCCAACACACTACACAGGTTAATACACTACACAGTCTAAAATACCACACAGGCTAACACACTACACAGGATAACACACTACACAGGCTAACACACAACACAGTCTAACATACCACACAGGCTAACACACTACACAGGATAACACACTACACAGGCTAACACACTACACAGCTAACACTGCACAGGCTAACATATTACACAGTCTAACACAGCACACAGGTTAACACAGCACACAGGCTAACACCGCACAGGCTAGCATATTACACAGTCTAACACACACAGGCTAACACACATCAGGAAAAGTTAGGAAAAGAGATTAGGGAAAGACATCATAATATTGGATTAAAAAATCCTCACCATGAAAACATTTCCCAAAATAACTAAATATAAAGGTACATCTATTAACGCTTATCACATCTCCATGAGCCTGTGACAATAAATGCCAGTCCCAGCAGCCACTAGTGACAATATTTAGTCAACAGTTCCCAAGCCCTGCCCTTTCCCAGGATAACCTGCCCGGTCCTGAAAAGCTTCCCCTTCTCCCTGCTTCACCCTGGAAGACACCAGGAAGAAAGTGAAAGATTTCAAAAAAGATCCTGATAAATTTGCTTTTCCCCACAAACCTGGGGAGTCTTTACAGTCTGGAAATGTGGAAAACCTCACTTCATCATGCAATGCAGAGATTACCCTTCCACATATGTACACCAACTATACAATACATGGAGCCGTAACTAATTGTTACATGGTGAGTCATCTTTGAGGCTAAGGACACATTTAAATAGCTCAAAGGGGAAGCCTCCAGTTCCAGGGACACAAGGAATTCTTCTGGTCACCAAAACAGCAGCCTCCTGAGAAGTCACCTCTCTTCAGGGAAGCATGGTTGAGGGCACCAGTGCCAGCCATAGGCCTTCCTGTAGGGACCAGGCTGCCAGATATGACACTGAAACACGGGGAACAGGGGTACACACTAGAGGACTGCCCTTTCCAGGACAGCGTTGGCCCTGCCTCCACGGCCAACAGTCTTGACAGGACTGCTCCCACTCTCCAAGCCTGGCCAACCCATTCCCCTGGAGGCTACCCACCAAGGCTGGAAGTCCATTTCCAAACAAGGGCCCTTGGGTCATAAAAATTCATTAAGGAGGAAAGAAAATTCACTCAAACTGGCAAATGTAAATCAAGGGCAGATTCCTAATGAACTGACAGCTTGGCTCGGGAGGGACTTGATGCCTGCCGCCAGTCCACGCATCAGGCTTTCTTGAACTGAACTGGTTTATGTGACTGTTTAGAGAGGCTAATTTTTCTTAAGCTAGCCTTAACCTTCCAGATTTGGAAATTAATAAAATCATTTCAGTTTGGGGCTCTGATCAACATTTACCATACCCTATTTGCCCTACTCAGTCATTGACTTATACACAGGAAAATCTTCACTTATCAAAATGTTTTGGAGAGATGGCAGGTCTTATCCTTGAAAAATTCCAAATTGCTGAATTTTGACAAAAACAAAACCATGGTTTCAGTACCTGTATCAAACATACTGTAAGCTAAGATCTAAATGAAACACTAATAAGTAAAATTAAATTAGTCACTGAAAATTGCTATCCATAATAGGTTTTTATTACATAATAAATAATTACATTATATCACTGAGTCTTAATTCAATGGGAAACACACACTGTGACAGATTTCCTGGGGTATAATTTGGATTTAAACTGCAGAGCCCTCTGGGTTAATTGGTTGTTCTCAATGGTCCAGAGAGCTTCCAGTGGTACAAGGCACAAGAAGGCAGAAGTGTGGCAGAGGCCCTGGTGATCATCCAGAGCAAACAATAGATTCTCAAGTGTGGCATCCCAGCCTCCACGGAGACAGCAAGGGATTCCGATGTCCTCAGTGTGTATCCTGTGAGCCTGAGCAGAGTCAAGCACCCTGGTGCATGCTCCTGGCTTTGGCGGCTTGAGCCCCAACCTTCAGATGAGGATGATGGTAGCTGTACCTGGAACCAGCTGTGCCCAGTGAAGAGCTGGCTGCAGGAAGCAGTGTTGGGCATGGGCTTACTGACCCTCAACAGGAGAAAAGAGCCTTTGCAGAGCAGCTTCTGACTGTCCATTTTGTGTAAAAGAGAAACTGCTAATATATCATGGCCTGCTTGAAACTAGATACTCTGATGGCCTTCACTTCTCATCACCAGCCCTCCTGCCCTAATGACAAGAGGGAGCAGAGGGTGTGTGTGTGTGTGTGTGCGCGCGCGCACACGTGCATGCTCGCGTGCACATCTGTGAAAATAGGCACCAGCATTTCCAGGACACAAGAATGTACACAGGTTATGGTACACATGGTTCTGACCTTCAAGAACACTGAGCCTGCGCCTTGTCTGCCCATCCTCTCAGGCCCTCTTCAAACCTTCTACTGGACTGCAGATGACTAACGCAGTCCTCATCCTATGCTGGAGATGGGCCTGTTTTCCAACAGGACTGCTGCCAGCCTTTCTTCTCAAGATGGTTTAACACTGAAGGAGTCTAGAACTACAACTCCACATTATTCATTACAGAAAACATTGTCTTCCATTATGATTCATAGCAACTATATGTTTCAGCTGAGTTACAGCTGGGAAGGCCAGCCTGGAAAGCTAAGTTCCAGTCACAGCTTTCTACATTAGAAACATCAACTTAATATTGAATAAAAAGGCGGTTCAAAAGCTGAGGACTATATGAAATACTTTTATGTGTAAAAAAGCAAAATATATTAGCAATCAAACTCATTAAGATTTTCATCACACCTAAGCTCAAGAATCCTGACAGAATTTTATCATAGCATATCACCCGAGGAGAAGCAAGGAATCCTGGGCCATTTCTCTTGCAAGAAGGCTATTAACTGCTACAAGAGAGAGCCATCAGACGGGTGTAATCCCAGCACTTGGGAGGCAGAGGCAGATGGATCTCTGTGAGTCCACACCAGCCTGCACTATGTAGTAAGCACTATAACAGCATAACAGCATAGAAAGACTCTGTCTCAAAAGTGGGGGGGGGGGGGGGGTAGGGGAGCTGGCAGATCACAGGGGCTCAAATGAGACAGACAAAAGAATCTTCCCCAAACCTTCAGAAAGTTCAAGATCCCCAGTCCAGATGCAGTGCTGTAAAGCAGCCTGCCCTGCCCATTTAAAGCACAAAAGTGTCTCAAAACAAATTTCAACAAAACTGCTAAAGTCAAAGTTATTAGAAGAGGCCAAAAGACTCCCCTAGGTTAGAACCTCCTGAAGTAAGCCTTGCTCTATCAAGACTAGCCCCCAAAGACACAGCAGGAACAGAGGCACTTGGTGGGCACAGCCTCAGAGTAGATATGGCAGGAGCATCGACCACACCCAGGATTGGGTCTCCAGTGATGTTGAACCAAGTGAAAGCACAGACTTATAAGTTAAAGGCCCAATACACAGATTCCACCAGTGGGAAGAGCCCATGAATTTGGACATTCTCTGACCCTGAGCACCCAGGACAAGGTACAGACTCAGTTATGTATTATCTTGTAGCTTCCTAAAGTCAGGTAAACTCATGACTGTTTCCTTGAGGATGCTGTCCCCTGACCCTCACTCTGACCTGTTGCGGTTTATCACAGAAATGTTGATTTAGCCTCATTGAAGTTGTCCAATACTAGAAAGCATTTTAATAGAGGTTTTGCTTTACTTGTGACAGTAACATGTTCCAAAGAAGCCTGTTTCTGGATTAATAGGGACACTGAATCATAGGTATGGAAATAGAAGAGCCCTTGGGGACTTTTAGACCACCTACCTCTTCACAGTAGAAACGGAAACCCAGAGACTTATGAGCATCAGCAATAGTCACACAGCATTATCCCAGGTGTTTCTTACTACCTGTGCACGTGATGGAACATAGAATTATCTAACTATGGGTGGCTACTTCTAAGAGGCATGTGGTGAGGTCCTAGGATTGACCCTAGCTCTCTGGCCTACAACTGTGTGACAGGGCGTATTTTGTGACCTCTCTGAGGATTTAGGACACTAAGACCTACTACTCTTCAACATTTGTCAAATGAATAAACCAAATGACAAAGATGTGTTAGAACAACTGTCATAGCACATCACAAAACGAATGGACATTGCACTCTGGCTGTTATTATCAGTGATTTTTAAATACCATACACACACATTCATTCTCTCTCTCTCTCTCTCTCTCTCTCTCTCTCTCTCTCTCTCTCTCTCTCTCTCTCTCTCTCTCTCTCTCTTCCGTTCAGTGAAACACATTTATTTAATTTTAAAAGCAGCATTAGAACATACTCTCTGTTTTAGTAACTTGAGACTTTCTCCCAGATCCCTTGAGAACCAAAAAGATATCCTAGTCAATGTTTGCTCTTGGGAAAAAAGTGTCCCCTCTGTCCTCAAAAGACCTTAGTTTGGACAACATTACTATTTTCTCTGGTGATGGGATTTTCAGATTGTCCAGTGTAAAAATAAGGCTACAGGGTAAATCCTGAAGAACATCATGGGGGGAGGGGGTCAACCCAGAGGCTCCTCCATGAAGTTTTCCATGGCCTCTGGGTAATGAATGTTCTTACGTGGGACCATGTAGTAGAGCCAGATAGAACATCTGTGGTGGTCAGTTCAAAGCAATGAAGTCCCAAATTTCTCTAGTCACTGCAACACCGAGTTCACTTTGGGGAATATATGTGGACACTAATAGAGTTGGGGGTGTCAGAGACTCTAAAATTATCAATTAAAAGCATGGAGAGGGGGGAGTGAGTGACTGTGGAATGCTCAGCCACATATGGGATATTTATATCATCCCCCATCCTCAAGGATCAGGAGCCAATGGGAGAGAGTAGCTGGAAAGACTGTAAGAACCAGTGACAGGAGGACAGGACCATGGCACTCATGAATACACAGCTATGGCTGCCGACACAAGATCAAACCCACCGACAGCCAGCCTGGGGTAGGAATAAGCCTCTGCTTGGGAGGTAGGCAGCTGCTCTATGGCTGCTGGGGAAGACTCATTTTTTTTCTTTAAGGATGTGGCCCCTGGCAGGTTGACAGTGCTCTTGTGGGTGACCCCACACCCAGAAGTACACATTGGAATCAAAGGACTATTAATTTTTCTTTAATAAAAAGACACAAAGTTAAAGGTAGGGAGGTGAGAGTGGATCTGGGAGGAGCTGAGAGGAAGACTTGGAGGTAAACGGGATCAAAATATATTGTATAGAATTCTCGAAGGATTAATAAAAATATTTTTTAAATGCATCCTGGAGAAGGATTAATACAAGAACAGAAAGGAACCAAACCTTTAGAGTCCGGAAGTAAGAGTTGAGAATACTGTACACCTAGTTAATGCAGGACCAACAGGACGTAGCTAGAGACTCCTGGTGGAACTCTCAGTGATCATGAAAGAGACATTACCATCTCAAAATGGGATGTGGTCTCTGGGCTACAGTAGACGCCTGGCACTGTACAGGCCACGACAAGGTCCTGCCGTTACAAACTGAGGGCCAGTGCACAGTTCTATATGAAGGCCCAATCCAAGCTATACTTGCTTTCTTTCCATTATCATGCACACAGGACCCCGAGTCCTCCAGAGGCAAGCTCTACCCAGCCCTCAGCAGTCACATTAGCCTTGAGCCTCTCCAGACATTCCCAAGTGGGTAAATAGCTTCTTGCAGTAGATATGCTACTGATATCCGTCAAACATTTTGGGTTCATAGATAGACTCCATTCCAGTCTCCTGAAGGAGGCAGGGCTATGGACTCTTGGGAAGCCATGAGCCAACTCTCTGCCTATACCCTAAAACTGGCTGCAACTTTCCACACCATTTCTTGTTCTGTATCTGTCAGCTAAAAGCATGCAGGGAAAATGTCAATACCCAAGCAGACAACACAGTTAGAAGGCAGAAGCTTCAAACCCTGAGTTACCCTTCTGGCATCCCAATAATGCACCTGAGATACACATATGGAAGGAATGTATAAACCTTTCTCCTATGAAGCCATCAAGAATTAGGGATATCTGTTACTTCCCTAAGGCTCCTCTGGTTAATGCATTATTTTCTAAGGCTTTCACTGTCATCTGCTTATCTCCTGCCCATCTACCTTGCCTACACAGTTGTATGTCATTTTCAAAACAGAAGTGCCCATTTCCCATCAGGTCATCTACTTCAGGAAGGGAAGGCATGTCCTTATTCCTTATGCCCATGCCTCCCACCTGGAACACTTAGCAGATGTTTTCATTACATGGATAACAAAACAAGAGTGGATGACGGAGTCCAGCTGAGCCAACAGGAGTAACCACACCTTAAAAATTAATATAACAAAAACAACCACAACAGAAAGCCAAAGACTAGAGTCTCCCCTGGAGAAATCTGTGCCTTAGCTAGACGTGTGGAAGGGTCTAGTCCATAGAGAAAATAGGTCACTGCTGTATAGAAATTTTGCGACTTCTTATTTGGGGACCAATGTGAGATTCTGGCTGTGTTGTCTAAGCCAAAGAGATCGTGTCTTGCTTTCAAATGCTGCTTCAAGGTTGAGGACCATTATCCTCTGCAAAATTATCCTACATTGAGAGAGAACCAGTAAGGGAGAGGGAAAATTTGGCTGGCCTCAACCACAGTGACTCACCTGACATAAGAAAAGTTCAAATAAAATGGCATGAGATTGTGGCGGCCCCTGCTAAAGTGGGTAACATTCTCACTAAGGGTTCTGGTAATGAGTGGTATCCAAAGAAATAGAGAAAAAGACCTCCTAAGAATACCTGAGACAGATCATTACAGGAAAGTCAGTGACCCTTGAGGTCACTAAGAAGATAGCAGAAGTCCTGAGCATGCTCAGACTGGGATTCTGAGCTCAGGTGTCAAATTCAGGTAGAGTATCTTTTAGGTCATTCCATTAAGGGAATAGCATACCCCATCAGAACTTACTCTTTGTTAGTGAAATAAGATTTTCTTTTGCACTAAAAATGAGATGATGTGAACGAAACTCTTTAAAATGTACTTGAAAGGAGATCTTTCTTGAGCATAATACATTACCATAAAATGTCTTACTTCTTATTGCCTCATTAATAATATTGTACTTCTGTGTGAAATGTGCCGTTTAAACATTGCCAACAGATTGAAATAAAGACTTGAAAATACTTTAAGATAGAGAATCATAAGACACTCTTGTCAGGCAGCAGTTTCCTAAGTAAGGTTTGTTACTTGACATGTGCCTGTACCTTTCCAAGAGGGAGGCTAACCCATCCCATGTTCCCAACCTACTGTGTTTCCCAAACGTTTTCATTCTCTCTAGCCAGACTCTAACTAGTCTTGAGTCCAACCTCATGCTTTCTGTGACTGAGTTTGTTATATTAATTTTTAGGTCATGGTAACTTGTGTTGGCTCAGCTGGACTCAGTCATCCGCTCATGTTTCATTTTCCAGGTGATGAAAGCACCTGCTAGGTGTTTTAATGGAAGACAAACAGTCTAAGGATAACACTGCTCCTATATCTGATGGAAAATGGCCATTTCCATTTTGAAATGGAACAAGTGTGCTGACAAGGAGGATGGACGAGAGGTGGGAGATGAGCATGAAGCCTTGGGAAATGATGCATTAATCAGAGGACTACTTCTGGAGCACACCTCTCCTCCCAAGTCAGTTCTCCTGCTCCTGTGGTCATCCATAGTGCTCAGCAGTTGCATTCCCACTAAGAGGTGACTCAGTCATGTCATGGGGCAAAGGAGAATCTTGCACCTCCCTCATGTCAAATCTCAGGCTCAAGAAGATCCATCCTCTCTCTACATATCATCACTCCTCAGGTTTTTCTTCCAAAACTCTCAGCCATTTGCTAATTTCATGTATAGAATTTATACTTCTTTTAGTGTATATAAGGCAACTGTGTTATAATAAGGGTTTTGGCCTGGCTAGTATGAGGTCCAGACCCACAGACCTGCAGTTGTAGACCCCTTAGCCGCCCACTGCTGCTTAGGCCCTAAAAATGATTTAGACATTTATATTAACTTTATGTTGTCTGGCCTATGGCTCAGGCACATTGTTTACTAGCTCTTTTATCTTAACTCAACCCATTTCTATTAATCTGTCTTGCTACGTGGCCCATGGCCCACCTATGTTCCTTACATGTTTCTTCTTGGGTGGCTGGGTCGATCTGTCGCTGACTCCACCCTTCATTTTCTAACTACTCTGATTCCCCATCTACTTCTTCTATGGTGTCTATCATGGGCCAAAACAGCTTCTTTATTTAAAGATTGATATGAACAGTATACAGAAAGGCATTCCCACAAATCACACAACTGATTTTATAACATCTGTGTGGGATACTTTGTAATTTTCTGTATTCCTCAGAGATCGCCTCTGAATTAGTCCACTTTCCACCTGCTACAACCAAATGCCTGGCAGCCAATGACTTACGGGGCTGACGTTTAATGTGGGCTCATGGGTTCAGAGCCCACACTTGTTGGGTCTGTGGTGAAAAAGAACACTTATAGAAGCTACATGACAGTATCTGGGAGGCAGAGAAACAGGAAGAGCCAACAACCCAGTAGCCTTAACTTCCTCCCACTCAATCCTACATCCTTGAGCCAAGCTCTCAAAAGATGAGCGTCTGGGTATCATTTCAGATCCAAACCATAGAAGCCATTTACACTTGATAGTTACAACATAAAACAACAAACATTGTAGGACCCTGTGACTCTGGAATAATCTAGGCTAGAACCTGAGCATCCAGTCGCTGAACTGGAGCCTCTTTCTCTTTTCTTCTCTGGAGACAGGAATAAATGAAACAGATAAGATTTAACACATCCAACAAATCTGTTAGTGTAGCAGGCTCAACCCTAGTATCCACTGGCTTCTTGGTGTCCTATAAAACCCTTTAAAGATGAAAACAAAACAAAACTAGACTGGCTCCAGCATATGACACTGTAAAATCAAAATGAATGTTTAACTCAATATCTCCAAACACTGTGTCAGTTAGGAAAATGCAGCTCAATTCACTGAGTTATTGATCAGTGTCATAGAGATTATGTTGAAAGACCAAGCTGAGTGATTTATTCTTAGCAAAGCTCATTCATCTAAAAAGTACAACAATGATTTCTAATTTGATTACAGCAAACATAATCTCTTTGATGTGAGCTGTGGGTACAATGTAATACATTTGGTGTGTTACGAGTGTAGATACCAAATACCCAGGGCTTTAGGCAATTACAGGCCTAAAACTATCAGGAAAAGTGGAAATATCTACACATGGGATCCATGCCTATAAGAAGTTATTTTTCTTTTTGTATTTTAACTGTAAGTGGAAAGATCTCCTTGCAAGCCCCCATTTCCTCTGACAGACATTCTTCTCTGACCTGAGACAGGCTAAAAAGAAAAGCAGTCCCAAGCTGTGGTCCTTTACCAAAGCCAAATTGCCATAAATACATCTTGGGCCCTTTGTAGGGTCATAGACCCGACTTGGCTCTGCGATCGGAGAACATGCAAGGTTCCTGGAGCCTCCTATGTTTGGGGCATGAGAAATTCAGTGACCTAAGCAAAAGAGGGGGGTGTCATTGCATCTGATCATCCTTTAAGAAGAAGAATGAACCCCATTCACCATTATCTCTGCCTACTGCAGCTTGCCATTCCCATTCTGTATCTGCAGACTTGACTGTGCCCGTTCGCTGGCTTATGAGGATTGACACACGACCTGAAAAAGATAAGCCTCACACTCCCCTATGAGAACTGTCCTTCCACTCCGTGAGAAGACCATGATGTAGGAACTTTGAGGAAGGTACCGATGTGGTCCCAGTCCAGACACTCAGCCTTGGGATGAAGGAGGATTCTGGGTGCTCCCTCTGCCATCTTGTCACTCTAAATGTAGATCATTATTGTAGCTCAACTCCTCTGTCCCAAGGTAAGCGGCTGCTATGGAGAAGGCAGCTTTCTCGGGGAGAATAGGGGAAAAGTTCTAGACTTGAACTCCAATATAGTGTTTTTTACATGTTTCTTCTTGGGTGGATGGGGTGTCCAAGCCCCACCATCTAGAAGCTGCAAAGAGCAATCCTAAATGATCATTTAACCTCTCCTAGATCCTCATCCACAAGACACAAAGAGCAACATGCCTTCACATAGGAATGGCAATACTGTGGTAAATATCATCCAGGAAAGTCTCTGGAAACAACTAGCAGATCCTCAACATAGAATCAAAAGTCACCAAAAGTTTACATGTGTGGGTTTGTCAGCAACCGTAAAAGCACAGAGTAGTGGCAGAGTACAGGATGGTCAATGGTTGGAGCATGCCCATAACTGGTCTGGGGACGGGACCGAAAGCTGAACATGCAGTTAGCAAAAACAGAACAAAGAAGGGTCCCGTGTGCTTAACATGACAAGCTTTGTAGTCACAGACTCGAATACAAAGTCCTAGTTCAGTGACCTGACAGTCATGTGACTTACTCTGAACCTTAATTTCCTGTTCACCGAAGTGAGGCTAATAAAAACAACATCATAGGACTGTCAGGAGATTAAAGGTCATGTTTGTCAGTCCTTGACATGAAACCTGACATACAGCAGTGAACCAAAAAATCATAGTATTAATTTATATCCAGATTACATTCATACTGTGGAAACCCATAAATACTGAATTCCAGATGAGAGTATGATCAAGTCAGGATCAAACATCCATAGGCAATATGTACTCTGGGCTCTCTGCCCCCCCTTTCTCCATTGGCCCTTCTCTGCTCTTCTCTGTGGCCATCTGTCTTCCTCTTTGTCCCCCATCCGTCTGTCTATCACCATCTTCTAGATCCCTATAGGTTTCTTCTCTCTGACTCTGTCTCAACCTCAGCACCTCTTTCTCTTAGATTCTCCTATCTAGAGTACCAGGGGGCTCTCTTCCCTACTTTGTTTCTTTAAAATATAAATTTAGGAGTTGTTGGTATGGCCCAATGGTAGAGTGCCTGTCTAACATATGCTAAGACTTTGGTTCGCCCTCATCCACCACAAAAATAAAAATAAAATCCAAGTTCTTTGGGACAAAGGTCACAGTGACCACTGGAAGGCACACTCTACCAGTGGCATGTCTGCGTCTGGTTGTCACTCCTGGATCCCCTTGCTTTTCTCATGCCCCCACCCTCGTCTAGATGTCCTGGCCTGGCCAGGTCATGGGATATATTTTCCCTCTGGTCTATGAGGCAACTGAGACTGTGACCAGAAGGCTCAGAGGAAAGCAGTCAAGGCTATATGCTCAGCACACTATAGAAAGAGAAAAGTTTGTTGTGATCATCAAGTTCTAACCAGTCCTTGGCTGGACAGCTGTCTCATATGAAGGAAAGACCTTGAGAACAGCTCAGCAGAAGCCACAGTCACAGACACACTAGGAACAGCTGTTGACATGAATTTCTTCACTGCTTCCTTAGAGCCGGGTCAAGGTAAGTGCTTAAAATGGAATAACCGATAAGTCTGTTGCTTCAGTCTGCCCACAGGCATCTGTGGACACTCATCTCATCAAAACCATCATTTCCAATTCTGCAGGACCTCAGGCTAGTTCTCAAGTATCAAGCTGAAAGCCATTTAGACCAAGATCATAGGCACAAGAGAAGGGAAGCAGAACCAGGCCCACAAGTAGGGCCTATGGTAGAATCCTAGTTAGTTGGGACAAAGAACGGCTTCAGTTCCCAAAACAGATTTCCTTCTAACCTGGAGGCTCAAGGTCCTAGGTCAAGATATGTACAGGGCTGGCTACTTCTGACGCTTCTTGCCTTGACTTTTTGAGGTTCGTGTCTTCCCTCTGTATCCTAACATGGTCTCTCTTCACACACCCACACCCTAGTCCTGTCTTTTCCTAGGGACATTCAACCATGCTGCATTAGAGCCGATCCTAACAAAATTTAATTACTTCTTTTAAAACCCTACCTCCAAACATCCATATTCTGAGTATCAGAGTTTAGGATGCATTTGGGGAGACAGAACTTTCCCACAAAGCCATACATGGTCATGCACAGCTGAGCTTCAGGCATCAGCCAGTCTCCCCTACATGAAAAAAAGAGGGAACGGAGGTAAAAATACAGGAGGTGCCACAGGTAAGAGGGACCGGCCCTATCTCACTGTGGGATTCCTGCCCTAGCTCTATCCTGTCTGCCAAACACTAGCACAGGGTGGGAGTAATTTAGGCCATAACCAATAAGGAGTGAGTGACAAAACCAGAGAGCTCAAAAGAGAGAACACCTGGAAGGTAGCAGAGATGGTCACACTTGAATTTACTGCTTGGCGAAACACAGCGGATGACCTACAGTTCTGTTGGGTTAGAAGTGCAGCTGGCCCAGGAGAAATAAGTCACAGATCCTGAAAGCTCATGACTTCTTCCGGAGTCAGGCTCCCTCAGGAAGTCTGCTCAACACCCCTCTCAAATAACCTTTCACCCCAGCCAAGAAGTAGAGACTTGGAGAAAGGGGAACATCCAGTTCTTAGTGCCCAACACTGAGTCCTTTGGAGGATTAAAAAAAAAAAAAAAAAAAAAAACAGGAAAGGAAGACACAGTGCTTTTGACAGAGGTGGCTTAAAACACAAGGTTCTTTGCACGCTTCACCAAGTCACTAAAGTTACACCCCTCTCTTCCTCATGAGAACAGGGGTTGGCTTTGCATCCACTGACTTTCAGAAGCCCGTAACTGTGTCTGGTACTTGGGAATGCTTGCTACACAAATAAGCCAACGCAAAGGAAAATACTGAAGGCACACACCAACTCTTCTATATTCAAGATGGAGCAGAGGCAAATCATAATCTGGGGTCAGTGTGGTCTGCATTTATTTCTGGCTACGAGCAGCGAGTCTGCACCCTCCAGGATGACAAACTTACACAAGCTTACTAGGGCCAGTCATTCAGTGATTCTGATGCAGACCAGAAGTGGCTGGAAATCTCTGTGCCTTTTTCAGTGAGCAGCCAGCAAGATTCCAGGAAGGAGAGGGAGAGTTCCTCTCACCTGCCGCAAGCATCTTCGGGGAATAAAGACATAAGTCAAGGACCCCCCCCCCCCCCCCAGCTCAGGAGACCTGCAGAAGAACCAGCTCCTTCAGCTACAAACATGGAACTGACACCCTGCTCCTGCCTGCCCCTCACACACACCTGAAAATCCTTTAGAGCAGTTACATCCGCTCTGTCCTTTGCAGTGACAGGAAATCAGGAACAGCTGGCAATTGGGGACAGAGTGAAGAAGACATTCCTTTCAGATAAGGAATGAGCCAATTAGGAAAATTACAAAAGCTTCTAAATCAGGTCCAGGCTGGCTCTCCGTTTCTGCCTCTCTTTCATTAGGACATAATTCATTAACAATTTTAACATCCACCAGAAGCAATTTGATACATTTTCCATGTGAACTTTTCACACGAGCTACAACCAAGAATCTTATGAACCTCTGGGGACAGCTTTTGATAGGGCTCCCACCCAGGGATACCCTGGAGGTGAGGCACATCATTTCATTTCCTAGACTCACAAGCACAAATGTGACTTTTAATATTTGTGGGGCCATAAAGCACTGATAGTCTGATGAGAAATGGTAAATTGGAGAACCTTCTATATAAAACATATACAACAGGGTGGGGAGATCTTTTAGCATAGGTAACCCTACTAACAATGGTTTGAGTTAGGACTTATAATGTACTTCTTAAAAGATTGATTTTACTTATATTTATGTGCATGTCAATAAGTCCCTGTAAGCTATATGTCACATCCCCTGGAGCTAGAGCCTTGTGAGGAGCTCAACACAGGTCCTGGAAACTAAGTGTCCTCTTTAAGGTAGCAAGCCCCTTAACCCCCGAGCCATCTCTCCGACCCTGATTCTTTAAAAATCTGTATTTAGTAGAAACCACACTTCAAATTTTAATTTCAGTCTTTTCCAGGTTAGTGAAATCTGCCTCAATCCACAAACAGAAACAGCAAACAGTCTGTGTGCTGAGTGGCTGGTTGAGGTTTGGCCATCCAAGTGCATTCTATGTGTTTCAACTGAGACACTTTGATCTCAACAGATTTGGACAAAAGCAACGTGTGTTAAAGAATGCCTACATTTTTTCAGCATGTGAAAATGCCTACATTTTTTCTGGCTGTGCAGCAGAATTATCTGCATAGCTTACGGAATGTATGCAGTCCCTCCCCATAAGCCACCAACACATGGCACTTCGTAGTTCAGAAGCTTGTAGGGAGATCCTGTCAACTGGGCACCAGCCTGAGACCAAGGCCTTTGGAACTTTCTAATATGGGACTCATGGACTTCAGGGGAAGCATCCCCTCTTTCCTCCAAAGTCAGGAAGAGAGGGAACCTTCATTTGTTTCTTCCAGTTAACTCATTCAACCTGATTCTCACAGACATGTGAAGGAGTATTTTCCCATTTAACATTTAACCAGTGAGGAATGAAAGCTAGTCTGAGGGCTTGTGAGCTTCCCCAGGGGAAGACTGGGGGTGGAACCAGGGGGACCCGATTCCCAAATCTATGCTCGTAAGGAGGAACCATAAAATCTCACCCTGCTGGGTTTGGTGGCTTCTGGGTAAGTTGTCTCCTAAGCTGGCACAGGGCTTCATAGTCTTAGTCACAAGGTTCTCTGTACTGTCACCAATGCTCTCATGTCCCTTAGAGTAAGGTACCGGAATCAGCTCATGGCGTATTCTGCTCCACAGTGGTGTCTGGGCAAATGTGAGACAATTAGAGGAACATAGGGCTAAGCCGGCTACTTCCCTATAGAAACTTCAGTGGAGAAGCCATTTCCCCAGGATGAACTTGAGTTTTGTGACCTTGGTAATAATATGACACCAATGACATCACCATGCCTCACTAATTGCTCCAAACTGTAAATCTCCAGAAATGGAGCCAATTTCTAGGTGAGGTGGCATAGGAGGGGGGAAATCCCAATAAGAAGAAAAACTATAAAAAGACACTGGGAACGGACTTAATGGAAGAAGCAGAGAGCCCAGGACAGGCCCTGGACAGTTTGAGGAGGCTGATGCCTGGATGTGCCCAGCACCGCCTCACTAGGTCACATGATCTGAAGTGGGGTGGGCTTCTCACTGGAGTATTATTCAAGGTAGGTGCCATCATTTTTTATACTTAAGCAGTCTTTAACGAAAGTTGTGTACGAGATGACCCTACTCCTGCATTTTCTCAATGTTTTCCTTTCTTACTGTTGAGACTTGGCTTCCCTTCCAAGGATTTTTGTGATCTTTGACCAGCTTTAGCCTGGTGATAGCCACCTTGCTGGGGTGGATGTCTACATGGACAGTTGTGCCGTTAGCCGTTTCTCACTGCTCTCATTCAGTGTAAATGGCGTATTTCTTCCTGTACACTTGGACCACTTTGCTAATCTGCTGGACACTGTAGTGCCCTCAGACAACCTGAACTTAATCATCCTTTTGAATGGGCATAGATGAATACTGGACTTCTCTCTCAGCTCTTTGGAAAGAGGGGAAAACATGATCTTCTGAATGTGAGAAGGTGCACTAAAATGCCACTTGTGGTTCTTGCTTCAGTCAGAAGTCACAGAGGGTTGAACTTCATTTTGGTGGCTGTCCCATCTTTCTTTTTTTCCAAACAGAAACTACACAGCAGCCAGACAATTCCTTCTTGCTGTTAAATTTTCCTTTGTGACATCTCAGACAGCCACACAACCTCTGTTTGAATGTTTTCAGGGATGGAAAACGTGTCCTCTCTATATGATCCATTTCTGAACAGCCCCTCAGTGAACTAACATGCAGCCTGTACATGTCAATTCTCCACCCAACCACTCAGGCCCAGCTTACTCCCTCTCTATAGGATCCTCTGGAAATGCATCTGGATCCTCAGATGTTCAACATGAGCCCTGGGAATGCATCCCTTACAATGCATTTCTCATCTATAGAATGATAACAATAATTATACCTACCTCATGGGGCTGTGGTGGGAAAAAAAAAAGCTGCAATTAAATGATACCACATGTACCTGTCACTTATCCCTATAACAACGTCAGGACTTTGGCTATTACTATTCTTACTTTTTTCTCTGGCCTATTCACTGTTCATCCATGAGTGCAGCTTAAGATTCACCACAAGAGTGATATAAAATATGCATTCCTTTGTTTTTCCATGTGTTTTTCCATGTTTTTCCAGTCTCCAAACTGATTGTCCCTGTCATGAATTTGGAAAGCAGGGCTTTGGAACCTGCATGTTAGCTCTCTAGTGCTCTACTGTGTCTCAGCCGGCACACCAGTCTGCTATGCCCATATACTCCTGACCTGTGGCGAGCACCAAGGTCTTAACAACTGCATGAACAAGCCTGGAGACCAAAGACTTGAGATTCCTTCCCTCTTTGACATGATGTCATTTCGGATCCACACTTTATAGAGAACAGAACTGATATAAGGTATTTTCTTGCTCCCCAAAGCTGTCAGTATGACATAATTAAGCATCCTCATCACATTCCCACTGCACCAGGACTAGGCACATGCAGTAGGCCTTCAGCAGATACTATCTCACTTGACAACCTCATGGGGCACATTAGCTCATTTGGGGAAGTGCTGTGCTGGAATTCAGTCTGCGGCTCTACAGCCAACCCCCATTATTGTGGTCTGTCTTTCTTCTCTATGTGTAGGATGTTCTAGAAAGCAGCACTGTGAAGGATGGGGGGAAACTCTGAAAGCAATCTAAGAAGCTATACAGGGAATCAAATCAGTAAGAAGAGGCCTAATAAGGCCTAAATATCCTTGAGCAGGAGAAGATCCTAAGTTTCTCTTCCCAGTGATTCACTCCCCGGTTCTTCTCCACTGACTCATCCCTCAGGGACAGCTGACTCCCTGACAGGCAGAAGGGCTCTCTTGACTTGCTATGACCAATCCCTGCCTGGGTCTTAGTGGATGCTGGTTCTGAGGGAAAACAAGAAATGAAGCTTCCATCTCGGTGTCTTCCTTACCCAGCCAGCTGGAGAGTATGTTGCTCCAGGTCCTCTGACCTTTGCAGACCCAGGAGATGAGGAAGAAGTCAGGGACATCCCTCCTTCCTTCATCGACCATGCACTCAATCTCATGATGCACAGAAACAAAGGGGCCACAAGAAACTGAGAGACATGTCCCCAGTAGGCACCAGCAACGCTGCTCAGGAGGCAGCACATGGACCGACCTGACCAAGGTAACAGTGGAGAATGAAGCTTGCAGCACTAAAGGTTAAGATAAGAAGTTTCTATCTTTCTTCTGTCTGACAAAACAAACCATTCTATGCAGGGTAGAGCAAGGTCAGCCCTTGGGCAGTCCAGCAGCAGTAGATACAATCCTTTGAAGGCTAAACAAGCCAAGGGCAGAAAGCTGAGAGCTCTCTCAGAGGGGAGGCCAGAGTCTAACGCATGTGAATAAGGCCTTTCCTTGGGGACCACTCATACCCACTGCAGTCACTGTTCAGAGACTGAATGCTCCCTGACTCTGCTCACCCTAAAGGGTCTTAATAATAAAAACCCATAGCCAGATATTAGAGCAAATGCTGAAAGGCCAGAGAAGTAAAGAGCCAGCCACTAGAGAGACTTCTTACCTCTTCCAAATCCTTAGGCCAAAGGGGCTGAGCTCCTGGACTCCTCCCACCTTCTATTCCTCACTCTGCTGTCATATCACTTCCTGTCTCCACCTCCCTAGTGCTAAGATTAAAGCCGTGTGTTACCACTGTCTGACCTCTATGGCTAACCCTGTGGCTACCTCTTTCCCTCTGATCTCCAGGCAAGCTTTATTTGTTAGAGCACACAGTATCACCACAGGGTCATATCAGTTCCTGTCTCTGGGCATCTATGCTGCTGAATCTCTTCCAATCCGGGCATTCATTCTGGTCTAAAGCTGATATTACAAAGAGAGTCCAAAAATTCTAATCAAAGTCTTTAATTGAGGAACTCCTAACCAGGCACTTCATATGGCAATAGGCTAGATATACTCAAGGATGTTTAACCTCAGTCTGCATGTTGCAGGACATTGTGGTCCATGCCTGTAGCTACTAGGGAGCTAAGCTAAAGAATGTGAGGCCAGCCTGGGCAATAAAAACGGAAGGTCTTTTCTGAATGTGTGTATGTCCACACCACCATGGTAGGCTGCTCTGCCTACAGAAAAAATATGACCAAGCTCTCTCATTTCTCATTTTCCTATCAGGCCCCTTAGGGTTCACTGCTAGGATTCCTGGTAGGACCTGGTCCTGAGTACCTCATTCAGGACCACCCATAAGCATCCATATTTCTGATACCCAGGCCATAAAGGAATCTAAACACTATGCCCAGGGATCAGGAAAGGAAAGATTTCCCAGGGGCAGAGATGCTAACCCATTTTAAACCAGACCCAGAGGGGAATGGAGGCTAGATCTGAATGTCCAGCTTTCTAAATCCAGGATTCTTGATGCTCCAAGACCCAGGCTTACACTCCAAGTCACTATTTAGAGCCACCTGTGCATTCCTAAGGGCCATGAAGAGCATGGTCCTACACTTAGCACTGATTCTGAGCTAAGTATACACCCTGTGTAAGGATTATGCTTCCTATATGGCTGTTTAAGAAAAATAGTTGACAGCTCATTTCCAAAGAGACCCAGTGAGCTCTAGTTCCCCTTCCCCCAACAGCATCTGGCTCTTTCAGCAGCTTCCTGCCATTTCTGATAAGGTGATGGTTCCACTGACCGTAAGAACTACAGCCCAACTGAAATGCTTGAGAGTTTCCCCAGCAAGCAACTTTTCTTTAACAAGAGGCTGAGAATCCAGATCCAAGGCACGGTATTCATGGGAGGGAGAATCTGCTTCGCTGGTTATAACTCTCATTTACGTCCTCAAAAACCTGAAGGAGACGCTTGCAGACATAGTCTTTGGCTGCTAGCCTCTTTCATGTGTCTCAATTTCATGAAGGACCCGGGGACGGATGCCAGGAAGGACCAGAAATAATGACAAGGTAAGACAAGGGTAGTGGTATTTAGGTGCTATCTGGGGACATTTAGAGGCATATTTGGGGGGCATTAGGACCAGACTTTATTGAAACTTGGGGTGTATTGACTTTTTCTATTTGTTTGCTTTTGTGTTTTGGAGAAGCAGATCAGCCATCCTGCGTGGGACAGCTCCACTCTCCAAGAATTGCCTTAAGGTTCAATTTGTATCGTGAGTGTTTATATACCCCTCAATAAATATTAATCCTTTAAATGATATATTGCAAGTAAATAACTCTGCAATAGACAAGAAGGGAGCTTGAAAGCTTTCTTTGAGGCAAACTCGACTTGAATTAGATTTAGGTTAATATTTTACTTTTTAAAATCCCTTTTCTGTTAAGAATGAGCTCTGCTGCTTTGGCTGCGTGCACAAACCCAGAAAGAAGATAAGGAGGAGAACAGACTGACAGGAGGGAGTCGAGGCTAGTACCAGGCCTTCTCCTGGCTGCTAAGCACCAGAAACTCGTAAGCAGACTGTGATAGGCGGGAGATTCATGCAAAGATAAATCCTCTCCCATAAAAAGGCTCTCTGGATGTTGAGAAGGGTGCCTAGACTAAAAGGTAGTTGGCTCAGTGGGAGGTCCTGAATGTTAAGGAGAGGACACAGGCACATGGCTCATCTGTGCCTTACAGACCAAGCACATGTCAGGTAAGGTACCCTCGTCTGGTTAAATCATGACCTGGTGTGGATAAACGATTCATTCTATAACAACACTACTTAACTATTAACACTATTAAGAGCCCATCCTGGACTGAACTGGTTAGAAGTTGCATAAACATAAATACCTAAGAGGTGCAGGGGCATGTGGTGGCATTTTTACCTCACTCCTGAGTGAGGGGAATTCCACTCTAAGATTCTGGTTGTAACAAACTCAACAGTGTCAAGAAGAATGCAATGCCTAGGGCCTTTAAAAATAGAATCAGGAGGGGGACACTATCCAGCTCCTGCTAGCTGCAGATCCCTTACAAGTAAACCACCTTCAGCCCCTTGCAGGTACTCTGTGACAAGAGGGGATGCTTGACTGTTGAAAGATCCCAGCGTTCAATCTGCACTCATCTCTGCCCTCACCTGCCCATAGCCCTTCCCCAAGCAGTTGAAGAAGCCTTTAAAAACTATTACGTTTTTCACAAGTCTCCTGAGGTGACACAAGTAGTGTTAGTCCACCAGTGCAGCACCTGTTCCGTCAGAAGCAACAACTATCCTGTTCTCCCCAACCTCTGATCTTGGAGTCTCTCTGCCCCCCTCTTCCACAATGGTCTCTGAGCCCCAATCCCTGAGGAGCTGTTGATAATTGGTGGCTTCGGGAGAGGCAAAGTCAGTTTCCTTTAATGGGTGTGAGATGCCAGGATGACCACACTCCAGTGGGCGGCTCCAGACCCAGTAACAAACAGGAAGCACCAAAAACAGGCCTGGAAGCTGGGAGTGGGGACATTTGGGAAATAGAGATGCATCTGGGAGGCGTCAGGGAGATCGATGAGTGATAAATATGATCAAAATACATTGTATAAATGTGCGAAATTCCCAAATATTTAACTAAAATTTTATATCAAAAATAAGATTTCAAAAATGTTAAACTCATAACATCATTGAAAATCCCCCAGTGGTTGCCCATTTTATTAAGGAGGGGGAATCAAAGGCCTTAAAATGGCCTGTATGCATCACATAATTACACCCATCCCCACCTCTCTGGCCATATTTTTGTCCACCCCACATCAGTCAGTCTGGACCCTACGGATCCTCACCCAGCCATGCATGCCCCTACTCTCAGCCGCCTGCAAGCTCTGCTCTAGCTGATTTTCTTCTGCTTCGGGAGGTGGGCTTCCTGTGAGCCTTCTGACTCAAGATTTCAAGCCCAAATCCCACAACCTCCTACAACCCCTTCCCCACTCTCTGCATTGTTCTTCATAGTCGTTGCCACCTCCTGACTCGGTTATAAGCTCACTTATGTAGTTCCCATCTTCCCCCACTAGAACACAAGTTTCAAGAAAGCAAGGATCTGTGTCGTTTTGTGGATGGCTGGGCCCTCGGAACAACGCCCAGCGTACAGCCAGCATTCAATAAATAAATCTTTCCTCCTTTGCTAGGAGACCAACTCTTTGTTCTTAAACTGATAATTAATGGGGAGGCATTTGCTTTGCACTGTCTGTACAACTGCAACAAGGATGGCCTTCTTCATAACAGCCTCAGCTATTAAATATGAAAGGAGTGAGAGGGTCAGAGTGCACTGACAAAACATGGGCCTGAGCGATGGTCCTCTGCAGACGCAGGCTGTCAGGGAAGGTTACTAGGCGCTTCTTCACAGATACAGGACATCGACATCCTGGAGTCCACTCTGGTCTATGAGTGCTAACCAGTAGTAGAACATCACTCCAACTGCAGCATCCTAAACCATTCCTCAGAACAAAGGAGCCTGAACCTTCAGGTGCAGAAAATATGAAAGGCAAAGTAACAAGCTAAATGACAAAATGAAGAAGTAACCAATCAACTCAAAATGTGGGCAATTCTAACCAATTTCTTCAACAAACAAATGATATGTCTAGCAGGTGGTGGGAATCATTACAGATGGAGAGAGATCTCCAAGACACATAGCCTGACATCACATGTTCCTCGTGTTCTCTCAGCCCCCTACTCCAGTAGGCACCCCTTATGAACCTTCAGCCAGCCTGCCAGAGAAGCAAGTAGGCTAGCAAAGCAGTTAGGTGACCTTCAGATCTTCCATCTCTCATCTCTGCTCCATATCAAACCTCATCCCCAGCTCTGACCTATTTGCTGTGGCCTCTGTACACTCTCTGCCCTCGTTCCCAGGAAACTAAGCAGAGCCTGATGGAACACACTGCCTTCTTCCTCTCTCTTGTAGACCCTCTCACATCACCATTCCTAAGTGTCAGCTACCAATACCTTGAAACACATTTTACCCAGAAACCCCAAAGGCCAAATCTGGCAGGATCCCAGAAGAATTCCACACCAGGCAACACACAGACTTTCCTAAGAACAAAGACAGCAATAGAAGCCAAAATCAAAACACCCACCCAACAAAGACAAAACTAGTCATCAACACCTAGAATTACAGTTGTCCCAAACCCAGATGTCTAGACTCAGCATAAAATCAGAATCATTAGCATCCATGACAATATGTCTCCACTAGAGCCTAACAACCTTACCACAGTAGGCTCTGAGAAACGCAACATAGCTAAAGCACAAAACAGGACCTTAAACAGGACTATTCATGAGCATGACAGAGGCCCTTAAAGAGGAAATTAACAAATCCCTTAAAGAAATCTACAAAACCACAAACAATGTAAGGAAATGAATAAAATATGTCAAGACCTAAGAGTGAAAATAAAATCAATAAAGAGAAACTAAACTGAGAGAAATCTGGAACTGAAAAATTTGGGCATTGGAACAGGAAGCACAGGGTGAGCCTCGCCAGCAGAACGTGAATAAAGAGAGAAACGTAGGCACTGAAGACATGATAGAAAAAATGGGTACGCTGGACAAAGAAGATGTTAGCCCCAAAAGAAATCCCAGCTCAAAACATGCAGGAATCTAAAACGCAATAAAAAGACCAAATCCGCAAATAATAGAAATAGAGAAAAGGGGAAGAAATCCACGTCAAAGGTACAATTTGATGGGTTGTTCTTTCCCTTGAAAGTATTTTCAAAAAAAGAAAATCATAGAGGAAAATTTCTGTAGCCTAAAGGAAGAAATGTCTACAAGAAGCTTATAGAACACCAAACAGAACAATAGAATGGACCAGAAAAAAAATTCTCCTTGGCATTTAATAATCAAAGCACTAAAGGTACAGACCAGGGGAGGATATTAAAATCTGCAAGGGAAAAGAACCAGTAAACATCTAACAGGAGACCTGTTAGAGTAACACCTGGCTTCTCATGGAGACTTTAAAATCCAGAAGGACCTGGATGATGTTCTACAAATTCTAGAACACCACAGATGGAAGCCCAGATTATCATACCCAGCAAAACCTAATAAATGGAAAGGAAAAGACATTCCATGATAAAATCAAATTTAAGCAACATCTATTTATAAATACAGCCCCACTGAAGGCCCTTGAATAAAAACTTCAACCTTAGGTTAACCACAACCAAGAAATCGCAAGAAATAAGTAATCTCTAAGTGGCAAATACACACAGAAAAAACAAATAATAATAATAGGAATAAACAAACGTTGCTCACTGACAACTCTCAATATCAGTGATCTCAATTCTCCCAACAAAATACAGGATCCATTCTTCTGCTACATCCACAAAAGCACACCTTAACATAAAGGGCAGACAACACGTTAGGAAACAGGATGAAAAAAAAAATATTTCAAGCAAATGGATCTATTTTAAGATATTTTGATATCTGACAAAAGAGAGTTCAAACCAAAATTATTTAGGCTAGGGAAGAAATCCACACACTCATCAAAGGAAAAATCCACAAAGAAGTCATTGCAACTCCTAACATTTCAAGCCCCAATACAGAGGCACCCAAGTTCATAAAAGAAACCCCACCACAGCCTAAATCCCATATGGATCTTCATACACTGTATAGAGGGAAGACTTCAATACCCCACTCTCGCCCATGAGTAGGTCATCCAGACAGAAAGTAAACAGAGAAACACCAGTGCTAACTGATATTGTAAACCAAATGGACCCAACAGATCCTTCTTCTCAGCAGCTCATGAAATCTTCTGCAAAACTGATCGCTACCAGAACACAAAGGAAGTCTCAGTAGATACAAGAAAAGTGAAATAAATTCCCACATCCTATATGAGCGCCACAGATTAAAGCAGGGAATCAGCAACAACAAAAAGGGAAGAGACCAGAAACTCATGGAAACTGAACAACTGAACGAAGAACAGGTAAAGACAGAAATAAAGAAGAAAACTAAAGGCTTCCCAGAATTCAGTGAAAATCAATACACAGCATGCCCGAACTTAGAGTATGCAATGAAGGTGGCTCGTAGAGGATGCAATGAAGGTGGTTCTAACATCAACTTATATGGAGAACTCCAAACAATTCCACTAAAATCAGGAACAAGACAAGGCTGTCCACTCTCTACACCTTGTCAATGTAGTTCTTGAAGTCTTAGCTAGAGCAGTAAGACAACAGAGAGGCATTGAGGGAAAACAAATTGGAAAGGAAAAGTCAAAATAACTTTATTTGAAGATGATATGATCGTATACATAAGTGACCCTTAAAAAAAATCCACTGGGAAAACTCCTACAACTGATATTTTCAGCAAAGTAGCTGGATACAAAATTAACTAATAAAAAAATAAAAAAAGAGTAGTCGTCCTCTACACAAATGACAGAGAACTGAGAAAAAAATCAGGAAAACAATAGCTTTCACAATAATAATATAAAATATCTTGAGGTAACTCTAACAAAACAAGTGAAAATTTTGTATAACAAAAACTTCAAGATATTAAAGAAACTAAGAAGATATCAAAGATGGAAAGATCTCCCACACTCATGAATCAATGGGATTAATACAGTAAAACTGGCCATCCTATCTAAAGAAATCTTCAATATAATGTTATATTCAGTATACACCTCATTGAAATTCCACTATAATTCTTCAGAGATGTTGAAAGGACAATTCTCAACTTCATATGTAAACAAAACAAAATAAAAAAACCAGGATTTCTAGAAACAATCCTGAATAATAAAGGAATGCTGATGGTATCACCATTCCAAACCTCAAATTGAACTACAGAGCTATAGTAATAATAATAATAATAATAATAATAATAATAATAATAATAATAAAAACAGCAGCATGGTACTGGCACTAAAACAGACACGTTGATCAGTAAGTAGAATCAAATTAAAAATCCAGATATAAATCCACAGACCTATGATCACAAGAATTTTATTAAAAAGGTAGAAATATACACTGGGAAAAGGACAGGATCCTCAAGATTATTGTTCTGGCCCTACTGGGTGACTGCATGTAAAAGAACCTGAATAGATCCATCAACATTAACCTGCACAAACCTCAACTCCAAATGGATCAAAGACCTCAGCACAAAACCAGATACACTTCTATCAATACCCAACAGAATAGAAAGTAGATAAGAGTTTTAAAATAATTAGCACAGGAAGAGACACCTAAACAACACCATAAGCATAAATGATAATATCAACAAATACCAAATGAGATCTCGTGACATTGAAAAGCAGAGGACACCATCATCTGGACAAAGCGCGGCCTACAGAACAGGGAATGTTTTGTGGTTTTGTTTTGTTTTTTTTTCCCCAACTACACATCCATTAGAGATCTAATATTCCAAATATATAAAGAACTCAAAAACTGGATCTCAAGAAAACAAACCAATTTTTTTTAAATGGTGTACAGATCTAAACAGTGAATTCTCAAAAGATAAAACTCAAGCGGCTGAAAAATACTTAAGAATGTTTAACATCCCTAGTCAACAGAGAAATGCAAATCAAAACCACTCTGAGTCATAACAGCTAAGATCAACAGAACATGGTAACTGGTGGGGATGGGGGTGAGGCGAACACTCCTCCAATGCTGGCGGTGTGTAAATTTATATAGTCACTATGGAAATCAGGGTGGCATTTCCTCAGGATGATGAGAACTGACCTACCTTAAGGTACAGCTGTATAACTCTTGGGCACATACGCAAAGGATGCTTCATCCTGTCACAGAGATACTTGCTCAACCATGTCCATTGTTGCTCTCGATGCATAATACCCAGGAATGAGAAACAACCCAGATATCTCTCAACAGGTGCATGGAAAAGAAAATGTGTTACCTTTACACAATGAAACATTACTCAGTCACTTATGAAACAAAATCTACAGGTAAATGAATAGAACTAGAAAACAAACAAACAAACAAACAAACAAAAAAACCATCCTGAATGAGGTAACTCCACAACCTAGAAAGACAAATATGATACGTAATCACGGATTTGTGAAAACTAACTGCTAAATTGATGATGAGCAAGTCACAGTTTATAGAGCCACAGAGGTAAGTATAGAGTAAGGGACTGGGGGGGGGGGCAAATAGATCTCCCTAGGGAAGGGAAATAGAATAGATAACTGTGGACTGATGGGGTGAAGGCTAGGATGAGAAGATCACACAGAGACTGGGAGGGGAGAGGGAAACAGAGGAAGGGATACAGGGAGAGACAACTAAAATTAAGGGACATAGAGGGGCAGTGTAGGAACCTAACACAGTCGAAGCTTCCTAAGTACATACATATACGAGGGTGGTCTAAATAAAATTGCCAAATAATAAGGGAGGCAGAGCCCCAGCTGGACAGCTCTCATCACCAAATAAAAAATCATCCAGTGTCAGGAATGAATTACATCTAATTGAATTTTTGTCCACAGGGGTCCCATGGAAAGTCCCAAACAACCCAGGCAGTTGCCAAGACTATATGTTGCTTCCCACAAACGGATGGCAATTCTCTCTGTTGTGGAAGGTAATGCATACACAACTCATTGAACATAAAGAAGTTGAACTAGTGCCTACCTAGAGCCTTCACTCCCACGGGATAGTACCTTTGGTACACAAAGAAGAAACATAAACACTAACCCTACCCAGCTACAAACCTATGATCTTCAGTGACGTCCTGCCTACAAGATGAGCTAACGCAACAGTGGTACAAAGGTGGGAGTAACCAATCAATATCTGGTTTAACTGAAAGCACATTCCATGAGATGGAAACTCCTGCCCAATGCTGCTTGGGTGAACAAGAACCTGAGACTAGACAGCCAATTCCTAGGGTAAAACTAAATTCTGCTATCCTACTAAAAGAACATAGCAATGAAATAATTGCTAATGCCATTCTACTCTACTCATACATAGATCAGTGTCTTTCTCAGCCACCATCAAAAAGCTTCTTCCTGAAGCAGATGAAAACAAACACAGATAGACATAGTCAGAGGATATGCAGGGAGGGAGAGACCTTGGAACACACAGCCCTAAATAGAATGTCTCCAGCAAATCCCTCGGCTTGGGGCTCAGGGAACCCAGAGGCAGAAACAGTTTAAGAGCTAGAAGGGATGGAGGACACCACGGAAACATGATTCTCTAAAGTAACAGGATGTGTGTACATACGAGCTCCCAGAGACTGAGACAGCATGCACAGGACCTGGACAGGCCTGCATCAAATGGGGTCCTAGAGGGGAAAGGAGACATGTACATGTGCCCCCATCCCTAGCCCGGAAGCTATTTCCGATTGATAAACACTTATAAATCAAAATTTGGTTTTCTCCAAGGTCGGGGATTCTCATTAAGAAAACAAAATACTCTTAAGGGTAGGCTGCATGCCTATCAGAAGATGGCCAACAGAAAACGTACTCAACAGAATCTTTGGAAGTTTCTTGTCTCACAGTGTTGAACAAGAGTTTTTTAAAAAATATTATTTTTAATCCTACAGGTCCTTTGGGTATATTGTGGTACTTTGTGTGTGTGTGTGTGTGGTATATAAATATATAAATATATAAATATATAAGTATATAAATATATATACACACATATATCTGGTATATCACAGCAGCCAGTGTTGTAATTTTGTGGGATTCCTGAGTATGAAAACAAGTGGGTCTCTGTGTCCATGCCTGTTTCTTGTGACCTTTCTTGGGTTCTTTTCCTTCTGTTTGCTTTGTCCTATTCAGTGTGTTTGTTTTTATCTTATTATACTTTATTTTATTATTATTCCTGAAAAGCCTTTTTGTTTTCTAATGAGACAGAAAGGGAGTGGATCCTGATGGGAGAGGAGGTGAGGAGGAACTGAAATTGTAGGGGGAGCCATAACAGGATACATTATATGAGAAAAAATAATTTTCAGTAAAAGAAAAAAATAAATGTGCCAGAGTATCAAATGAAATTACAGACCTTGGATGTTATTGTTGTCTGGAGTAATACATACATTTTAAAAAGAACATTTATTTGAATACTAAAGTACTTACAGGTGAAATTATACAATGGCTGAATTTAGCTTTCAAATATTCAAGGGGGAAAAATATCTGGAGAGAAATAGTTCAAACCAAATTGGCAAGTGTTGATAACTGCTGGAGCTAAAGATGGAGTTGGAGCTGGAGCTGGAGGTGGAGACAAGGAGCCCCTTCCTATGAATCTCCACACTTTAATTATATCGGGAACCTTTCATTACAGAAACAGTTTAAATGACTTCCCAATTTATAGAGAAACTTAATGAAGCAAAAGTAATATTCAAAGCCCACAGAAGAGCTTCCTGTCTTCATCATTTCTGGGTGAGGTCTAACTCTAGAATCAACCTTACAAGCATGGCTAGGTCCCGGTACAACTCCTCCTTAGCTAGAGAAAGCCCATCTGGTCTAAACCCACACAGCCCTGAGCATACACAGTCTAATCTGATCTTGGAGGCAAAGCAAGGTCAAGCCTGGTTAATAATTAGGTGAGAAGAAAAGCCTGCTGCTTTTCATTCTAAAGAAAGGCCACCTGCTCTGGTGCTTCTGGAAGCTTCTTAACTGCCTGAAGGTACCAAGAAGTCTGACCCTTTGTCATTCTGGGTGCCTGCTTCCCTTTCCCCATGTAAGGACACGTATTGCTCCCATTTGCTTCCTTCCCTTGGGCAATTTTTCTGAAAGGTATTAAACCCATCCTTTGATGTCTGGTGTTGAGTTTAGGGAAGTGTCAGGGTAACTTTCACTGAATTCCAGGCCCTTAAAAGGCAGGTATTACTGTCCCTGCTTCCCAGATGAGGAAACTAACGAGTCATTGAGAGGATCACACTGACAGCCAACGTGTACTGGTGCTCACGGCGCTGATCTAACTCACAGCCATGGCCATGCATCTTAGCTTCACCCCAACTGCAGGAGACAGACAACTGTTTTACCCCTCCACTGGGAAACTGAGGCACAAACCTAATCAGGTGGAGATGGCAGGCCTGTGACAAGGAGAATGCATTCAAAGAGGAAAGAAGGGGGTCCCAGTCTTGGCAGAAGATGGCTGGTATGAAATGTTCATTTCAGTGTCTGCTTTGCACATGGTGTGTTAGGTATCTAAGAATCATAAACAGGCAACAAAAAGGCTCTGGCTTACCTACTGTTCCCGTGTAGCTATTAATAGTATCTCAAATGAGAAAGATGATGAATTGTATGATGACCTTATTCACAAGCTCTGATGGGGAGGGGGCATACCAGCACTTAACAGCCAATTGACTAACACCAGATGAATAAAAAGGTCTTTTTGGTCATGCAGCTTTCTAGAAAGGGCGGACTGACCAAGTCACTGTCTCCAGTTATCTTAGGAACTGTGTGAATGTCTGTGTCTGGCAGCTCTTTCCTACAGCCCTCTAAGCCCCAACACAACGCCCCCCCACACACACACAGCCTGTGTAAGCCAGAAAGCTGGCACATCTGTCTGCTCAATGAGAAAGCATATTAAGCTGAAGAGATACGTGGAAATGTTTGTGCTTTCTGAGTAACTGTCCTGCACAGAACGCCCCACCTTCACCAGGATAAGCTTCACTTGGGCAACAGTTACCAAATCTTTAACCTAGACACCTTGCCATGCCCTCTCACTTGGGTAACTGTCATCTACCCTTCCCTTAGGCAACCATCACCTCACCTTTCACCCCACTCTTTGGGTGGGCAGATTATCACCCTACCTTCCACCTGTGTGTCCTGTCATCCCACCCTTAGCTTGGGTAATGTCACCCGATTCCTAACAGCCCTCATGATATCCTTGTCTCTCTTGGATTAATGCCAGCCTCTTAACCAAAAGGGCTCCTGCCATGACATGATGAATCTTCTTCCTGTCCACTCTGCCCTCGCCCCCCTGCCCAGGCTGGGGGCTCCTCCTGTCTCTTTCCATGGTGTCAGCCTTCACCAGTGCACGTCTCCTCTGATTTTCTCCACTCTTGTCAGGCTGTGAAAGACAATTATCTTTAGTTTATTTGTGTTCCATCCCCTCTCTGTGGCATGGATAAGCATGTTTCCCTAATCCTTTTACTATTCTAATTTATTGCTATAGAAGAACAGATATTTTCATCTGGTTGGAGGTTTTCTTAATGAAATAAAATAAAACAAAAGGAAGGATTTGAGCCTTAAGACATTTCCCTGCCTTCCTCTGTGTATTCCTTCACCTGTTAGGTTAAATTGGTAGAATATTCAAATGTTCATTCTTAATATTTGCATTCTGAGCTATTACAAAGAAAAAAATCGACATAAAAATATGAGTTTGACTGTCATCAATACTAGTATTAATTTTTACAGCTAAGATGATTCAGTTTTGATTCATTACAAACATATGGTGCTTATTGGACAAGCACATAACTACATAATTAGGGGACCAAGAGCTCCCGGTGACAAGAATCTGGAAATGCTCCTCAGAGCTAACATTACGTGAGTCAAGGCCTCTGGCTCACAGCTAGAAGGGTTGACATCACTGCAACATTAAGCTTGGGCAGAGAAAAGCATCCCCCCAGGCTAATCTACCACTCCAGTATGGAGGCAGACATTGTAGTTACCCGTCAGAAAGTCTTCACATCTGCTTCAGATCTTCTGCACTACTACATACAGTGATTCATATGGTATCAGTTAGGGTGGTGCTCAACACTGACAAACGAACCCAAAATTTATGTGCTTCAACACAACAAGAGCTTGCCATCATAAGCATTACAATCACCTGCAGGTTGCTCTTGCTAGCCTGCGGATCATGATCTTTGTGAGTCCCCCTACACTATGACCTTCTCCCAGGCCAATGAAGTCCACACAGAACTCCCAGGGTGGCCTCTCTCCTCTGTGGTCTACACTACTCGCATACATCCTGCTCACGACACCAAATTCTTCAGTACACTGAGGGGTATCTGAAGCTGTCTTATTCAATTAGGTTGTTTGTGTCTCTTCCTGCTTTCTTCATATTAAATGTCCATCTTCTCTAAATATAGAGACTTTCCACTGACTTTCTAGCACTTGCATCCCAGCGAGTGGTCAAAGGACATCCCCGGGGCAAGAAGGAGAAAAGGTCAAGGGATGTTACGATATTCTTATGGTTGCCTACTCAGAAAGTGACAGAAGGGGCTCCCTCTGAGATTTTCCACTAGAGGATCCTGCACACTCTTTCCTTAGCCAAGATCACTCCTCCAGGTCGGACATGCTAGAGAGCACATGCCTATGGCTTGTTCAAGCAGTGGCAGTGGTATTCTGTCAGCCCTGCCCACACCCCACCCACCCCGTTAGCCATCATCTGGCTGGAGGCAATTGATAAGAAGAGGAATCCCAGGCTTGATCTCTCTGGACCAGAGTTCTCAGTTCTAAAGATCTCTCCCAACAGACCCACTTCTGACTTTAGCCAGACAGGAATAGACTTGTGACCCTATCAGGTCACCCTACCCCCAGACAGCCTTTGGAGAAGAGGCCAACGACTTTTGTAGAACCAAGCCAACTCATCCACTTGAGATACCCGAGGGAAAAGCTGTGATGTAAACTTGCCCTCGATGCCAAGGGCATCTCTCCCTGCCAGATAGGATTGTCTGGGACACAGAGAGTGCCCAAGCCTTTCTCCCTGTCCCTGATCGAAAGCTGGTGTCATTCTGACTAGAAAGAGTCCAGCAAACACTCCCTGGAAGCCCCTGCAGGCCTGGCAAGCAGCACCGGCTTTCATTATGCCAGAGTACCCACCCACCTGCATCCAGGTTACCCGTTACCCATTCCAGCTCCCGGCCCTTGGATGGTGGAACAAGTCCCTCATTTCCATCTCCACTGGATATGTGAAAAGAAAAAGCCAAAAGCAGGCACAGTGTAACTCAAGTCCGCCTCCATTATCCACAGCTAGTAGGCTTCTCAGACACACTTGGCACCCCTGGGGAACAGGAGACAGGAGTCTTCCATCTCAACCCCCTAGCTCTCCAACCAGAACATGATGTCTTTAAATGGTGACTCATGTTTGCAGTGAAAACTGACTAATTATTTTGATCTTCTTGAAGTCACTTGCCTCATTAGTGGATACTCTCCATCCTGGGCCAAGACCCAGCACTGAAGCAAGCTTGGCTTACTTAACAGAACACGAGGCGGGCCAGGCAGGCCTGCCCTCTCTTTAAACTGTGCTCCAGCTCTAAGCTCTCCATCTAAACTGAGTGCTTCTCCTTTGGGGCTTGTCCCTATGTGAAGAAGGTACCCTTTCCCCCAGAGCCCTTTTTCTGAAGCCACATTAAAAAGGATGAGATGAGAAAAAAAAATTCCAGATCCAAAAATGCAAAGAATCCTGAAATGATTCAGCCTTGCACAGACAAAAGCCATGGCAGAATCACAGATCCAACTGCCAATCTCAGCGTGGCCAGGGCATTCCTCTCCTAAGCATCTGCTGTACCCAAACATAATGCTGAGTGCTTGAGACAAGAACAAGGAGAGAAGGCCCCACATCTATAAAAGCCTGGATGGGAGATCTCTTGCCCCCCCCCTCCCTCCCTCCCTCCCTCCCTCCCTCCCTCCCCCCTCCCTCCCTCCCTCCCTCCCTCCCCCCTCCCTCCCTCCCTCCCTCCCTCCCTCCCCCCTCCCTCCCTCCCTCCCTCCCTCCCTCCCTCCTCCCTCCCCCCTCCCTCCCTCCCTCCCTCCCTCCCTCCCTCCCCCCTCCCTCCCTCCCTCCCTCCCTCCCTCCCTCCCTCCCTCCCTCCCTCCCTCCCACCTGTATTCCTTTGATCTCTCCCTGGTCCCAGGGTTCACACACATGGAGCAACATGAGCAAATGACTGGGTTTCCTCACACCCCTTCCTCCAATATGATGGGCAGTTGTCAATGGGTAAAGTCAGGAAACTGCCTGGATCCATATAAGCTACTGCCCTGGCAGAGACTTTAGGCAAAGACGAGGAACCAACAGACCATCTTGGAGGAGACCTCAGAGCATAATCAAAGAGAGTGTGGTTCAAACAGAGGTCCAATTCCTCCAGATCCAAGAGGTTAGCAATGTGTGGTATGATCTAAGTTGAACATCCTACTCCACAGGCACATTCTCCCACTTCTTGGTATTTTCACAAACTCTAAGAAAATGGCCACTATGGAAAAGTGTATCATGTCTAGAAGCTAGGCATGCAGTGCAGACAGCAAATACTAAGAACCAGGCTTCCCCAGTGACATTTATGAAAATAAAAATACAAAAAAAAAGGTCATTCATGGGTCACCACCACCCTGGGCCTTGCACCTCAAAGGTGAAAACTTTGGCTTACATGTGTGTTAACAGCAGCTCAAAGGAACTGTGTTACTGCCACAGCCCCAAGGACGTCTTGAGCTGCTACGTTCCAAGGTAGCATCCTAATTTCATGAGCACCCCAAACCTGAACTTACACCAAGGCAGGACAAGCCAGAGTGTTAAAGACAGCTGCTGGGCCCTAAGCACCCTTCCCCACAAACAACAAAGATAAATAGAGTGTTACCTCACTGGGATTCAGCAAGGCCTAAGTGCACTACTCCCCAGGAAGCCTACACACTACCAAGGGCTTGGGAGTGGGAGATTTCCTGATTTGTAAGATCTACTTTTCTGTTGATTCAGAGCCAAGAATTTCCTATTGATTTAGAACCAACAAACTGATAGGCCTTTCTAGTGTCATGAGTACCACCTGGGATTCTCAGGGGACCAGAGGTGAATGCATCCCTGCCCTCTCCATTTCCAACACTCTAGTATAAAGTCATTACTGTGCATTCCATGTTCTGACAGGGCCATATTCTCTAACAGGATTGAAGGGTGATAGATAATAGGGGTCATGGCACAATCAGACCTCCAATAGTGGCACCCAGCAATCTGAAGCAAAAGCCAGATGAATTCAAAGGCTGTTAACTACCTATAGTGAATCTGTAATGTTGTCTTTTGCCTACTTCCTGAATTTGTTCATAAACCATTATAATACCAAGAAGCATTCTTGCTAATGGAATTAATTAAAGATAAGGCTAAAGATCTGCATATAGGGCTCTGCAAAAGATAGCCTTGTAGGAACTCTAAGCTCCAGGGAGCCAAGTGATTCAGGCCATAACAGACATGAATCATCAGCTTACAGAGAATGTGTGTACTCTGCTTTATATATGGATCTCCACGCATCCTTCATCTCTTCTAACTCATCCTTCAGACAGCTACCAAGCAGACTCTAAGACAGGGCCCTGATAGTTTTACTGTTAACATTAGCACTCTCCATCACAGCAGTCAAGATGAAACTCAGCTTGGAAAACACACAGGGCTCTGGATGACCTGACCTTTACCCTCTCTAAGCCTAAGGGTCCTTCCAGACCCCTGCTATACACACCTGTGCCTCTCCAAGCACAAAATCACTTACAGTTTCTGAACTATTCTTATGGAAGCCTTGTTTCCGATG